>JAFBJR010000144.1:3554486-4154486 GCA_016785285.1 Brachirus orientalis | reverse complement strand
GCATCTCGGAAGGACACGAGACTTGCACCGGCGGCTATAGCTGATTAGCTGGCTAACGTTAGCTGCTGGAGCCACCCTTCCATTTCCCCTCGGTGTCACATTCACAGCACATAACTGTATGTGTGTGTGTGTGTGTACACAGCGGCTCCACTGGTGCCCGCTCCTCTGCCTCTGGCTCACATTATTGTTATTATCCCCCACTGGAGCTCTGCTCTTCCCTTCTCCATCACGAGCGGCGGCTGCTGCTGCTGTTAGCAGGCTACAGTCTGCTACGGTACGGTAGTAGACTCTACACCAGCACCGGTGGCATGAGGAGGAATCACATCTGTGCTGCTTCACTGTCTCTCAGTCCAGCTGCCTCGACCATCGACTGACTCTTCTCATGACAGCAATTTTCCATTTGTCTAAACAACACACACACTTCCGGTTTATTGACTGCCCTAACAAATTTACTGATAAAAAAGGGGTGTGCGATACTGCAAAATTACCGGCCAGTATCGTCTATCCTAATACCGATATATATTTTTTTCATCCTGTTTCACAGTGTTTGTTTACATATGAACATATGTGTTTTCATTAATATAACTAATTTTAAAACACATAAATAGCAAACAACACTAAACAAAACTATAACTTATGCAGCTTATCATATGGAGCCTCACAATAACCCACCAATCAAAAAATTAGAGCTGCAGCTAACTTATTTTTACAATCAACAAATCTCTTGATTACTTTCTCGATTAACAGAGTACTCTTTTGGTTTACAAAATATCAGAAAAAAAGTTGATAAGTGATTCTCAAACCTGAAATTATAACTCTCATGTTTATCAAACGTCTTGTTTTGTCCACAAACCAAAACAATTCAGGTTTAATGATTTCTTTGTAAAATGGAACAAAGGAACAAGAAAATATTCACATTTAATAAGATGAAAAATCAGGGAATTTGTTTTAAATTCTTTAGAAAACCCTTAAACCGGTTAATTAATTACCAAATAGTCGATTAATTAAGTATAACTGCTACTGGCTCCTTGATTTGTATTGGGAACAACTGATTTAGAATTTTTTCAAAGAAACAATATCATGTCAACGTGTTTCCCCTTTTATTGCACGTCTTCTCTGGCTAATTAACTGTTCTGCCCATCACTTATCACCATTACGATACTGTGTGTGACCTACCTCGATACTCTGGATGTCCATGTGGCTGCAGTATTTTTTGCATTCTCTTTCTCATGTAGTTTCATATGCTATACAACTTTTTTTTTTTACAAATATCACATTTTGCTATATAATTTTTCTGGTGTAACATATGTCTACACAATGCTCCTTTTCCTCTCTGCCTGCATACCAACTTTAGAATTGATGTTGGTCTTTTTGAAGGTTTTGTTCTTTCACAACAGTTATAACAGTGACAACAGCGATGCCAGCAACATAAAATACAACAAAGACAACTCAACTCATAAAAATCAACCAACACAGTGACAACAACAAGAACAAAAGACAATAATTAAAACAATAAGGGCGACAACAAAAATAAAAGACACCAGCACTGAAAACAACATACATTTTACAATATCTATGACAACAATGACAAAAACAGGGACAACATAGCAACAAGAACGACAGAGAAAGATAGTAAAAACAACAAAGATGGCAGAAGTGATTTCATAAAAGACAACAATGACAACAATTTGGTTGACATTATAGAAGACAACAAAAACATAAAGGACAAGTGACAATTTTTTTATTTTAATATTTTCAGTTTTTAATCAAGTTTTCACTGGGGACCTCCTCGTGTGTTTCCCTTTGAATGTGATGATAAATTGTTTGATTAAAAAGGAATCAATTAAATACTTAAGATTACAGAATGAAAAAGAAATTATCAATTTAATGTGAAGCACTTGCATGATTAAAAGGTAAAAAAAAAAATTGGATGGGTCTATATAATGTATAAATCATGATCACTTGAATCTGGAAACATTATTGCAGAGTTCAACAGTAAGATAACAGTTATTACATGGAGAACAGGTCATACAGAAGTGACATTATACAACATCCGGATCCTTTAAGCAGCGTAAAGATGTCAAAATCATACAACATTATTAACGAGTCGCCACAGTTCATCGGCTCTGATGTGCAGCAGGTCAACAGTCCACAGGTTTTCTATTCTTATTCTGTTTTTTGGCTCTCCTGCAGAATCTTCAGCTGGTCCTCAATGGTTTTCAGCTCTTGTTGTAAGGCTGACATCTGAACACAAGGAAGGGTAAACATTAGTAACAGGACATTAACACAGTGTGGTGTCTCTCTGATGCATCTGAGGTGCCCTCACCCCAATCTCACTACCACTGACAATCAACGAGCTGGTGCCATTTGTACTTTGACCACAGTGTCAATGTCTACATCTGTCAAATACTGTAAAAAAACAGTCTAAAACAAAACTGAAAACCTGTTTCAAAATAAAAGTGAGTTTGTTCTTGGAATGAACATTTTTGCAGGATCAGCAGGATCAGCAGGAGCTGTACAGTTTTGTGGCATTTAGTTGATCACACAGATGTATTAAATTACATTATTTAAGGTAATTTTCCTCAGCAGCTTGACAGAAGACATGTTAGATTAGATTTTATTGGTCTGATAGGGACATCACGTTAATGAATATCTGTAGTGAGTTTAAGATGTCAACATACTCGATTATAGAAATAATGTCAATTTTCATCAGTGGTCCCCAGGCAGGTAACAAAATACAACAGTAGAAGTACACAAAAATACTTTGTAAAATACACATATACTATATATAAGTAAATGCAGTAAAATAAAAAAAGCATTTTACTAACAAAAATATCCAATTACAAGTGATCAAAATTTCTGTTTGCCATAAGCCAATGTTTAACATCAGTCTTAATAGTGCAGGTGTATGAGACAGTCTTACGCTGCACACACATTCACTGTGGCCCCCATTTAAAATGGTTTTTAAATGTATTTAAGAAAATTACAGCCTCTTACGGCCAAGGAACGATGGCCTATTCAACTTTGCTTACAGCCTTTCTTTTCATTTTGTTTGTTGTGAACAAACATCTTTTCCTCTGATTGAGACCAATGATAACTAATGACATATGTCTGACACAGAGAAAAGCTTCCCTGCACCTGAACGCCCACTGCGCGCTCACCTTACTGTCCACCTTCTGTCTGGCATGAGCAGGAACCTTGGTCAGGTAGTTTGGAGATTGGACTTTGCAGAGGATTTCCTTTAGCTTTGGTATAAGCTTGTCTCTGCGCCGGGAGAGCTGCAGGATCTGTTTTTCAACGTTCAGGCCACTCTGATGGAGGAAAGCACAAAATGTTCTGTGTTAGATAACAACATAATTTTCTCATAGACTTACATATAAACCAGTGGAGTTGCCTCCTAATGGACATGTAACAGAATACAGGTTTCATACTTCTGCACATTGGCTTTACTTACTCTACCCAGAGAGAACATACATATATTTCTTTAAATATACAGTTTGTAATGCAATGCAATGTCTTCCTCAATTTACTCAACTTTACTAAGATGATGCCAAAGCACTATAGTTCACATTGTGATGCATGTCAAACAATGTGAGATCTGATTAAATTACTTTGTAAAGTTTTATTTTGAAACAAATATTAATAAATATAAAACCAAAATACCTAATTTTCATGTTCAAAGAGGCTGTAAAAAAAATGTCTGTTTTTGCAAAAAAGTTTGGATTATTTTATGAAATTACCGTCAAGTCTAGACTTCCAATCCAATTCTGACGAACAGAGATTATCAATTGATTACATTTTTTTAACATGCCATGACCTGGATAACTCTCACAGGCAGGAACGTAGAGGGTGATACATACCTGAATGTGAAGGTGTAGCTGACATGTGTGGTCCACCACACCAATGAGGCTTTCTTCAGGCGGAGGAGAGGAGTGAAGATCATTTGCTCCATGAGGACAGTAGATATGGAGGCTGGAGATCCGACTTAACGTCCAAACAGCTGACCCATAGTGAAGGAGGACCTGGGCCTGACTGGGTGAACACACTGCCCACACTGAAACACACACACATGCAAATATCATGAATGAATCCATACATCTATTAATTTTGGAATAAGTAACTTTATTTTTTTTCTTTCAAAACATTTCAGGTTTCATATCTGCCTGTTTTTGAGTACTCACCAGTAAAGTGTTGTTTTAAAAATATATTAATAAATGTTACACAACTTACTGGCTGGTTTTTCTTTGGTCATGCCACACTGGGCTCGTAGAGAGCGGGCCGTTCGAATCACTTCCTGGATCAGAGGAAAAGTCTCTTCCTCTTCAGGGAAATTCCAGTGAGCCTGTGAGAATGGAGGACACCAGCTAAAACACAAGGAAATGGGTATGATCGTATTCACAATACAATATATTCTTAGACTCATTAATGTCATGTTGTTTGATACAAATATATATATAAAAATGTTGGTCCTACCAGCTGTGAGGAGCAGGGGTATGGCTGTAAACACAGACTGGTCTGGGAAGTAGCTCCAGGTCTGAATGGCTGGAGTCTCTGCCACAGCTCCTCAGTGATGAAGGGCATGAAGGGGGAGAGCAAAGCCAGAGACACAGACACACAATGATAGAGGACACTGCGGGCCACCCGCCTCGTGCCGTCACTGCACTCTGTGCCAGGCTGGACCACTGAACCTCTCTTATCCCGCTGCTGGAGCAGCACAGGCTTCAGATACTCCTGCAAGACACACACGGAGCCAAGGAAATGACAAACAAAGGGATCACTGCTGTCAGCTTCACTTTAATTACCTTTAAAAAGCTCAGGTTTTTTCAAGTGAGAACATTTGGAGTCTGCTACCTCAGCTGCAGCTGGCACGTTATATAGAAGATACTGCCTCTGTATACCAAATATACCTAATATTCTTAAGTTTAAAGTTTCTTGTTTTAAGAAAATACATCTACCAAGAATTCTTGAACCTAGCAACTTTAAGACTATAATGTCTTAAAATTAAAGAAAAAAAAAAGAGACCAAAGATTTAAAAATGTGTTTAGCACAAGAACAACACACACCAAACTGTGACAGTGAATTTTACTCAAGCGTTTAAAGCATCCTTGATACGCACACAAAACCAGGCACAGGAACAGTGCAGCACAGATCTATGCACCTCAGCCCTCGACTTATCCAGAATTTGAACCAGCAACTCTACATCTTCAAGCCCAATTTCCCACAGTACCTCTTGGCCACCTCTAAGAATAATGATTGACAGTTAACTCAAAGTGCAAACTAAAACTGAGTATATTTGTCTTTAATCAGACACCAGACAACACAAGTCAAAGTGAATGTGCTGTCCTAAAGAAATGTACAATAACAAGTTTTAAAGTGCTTATTCCAAATATGAACAGCATAACAGCAATATAAAAATTCTCCATCAGTGAGGTATAATAGTATATCCTATTTTTAGATGGAAGATGTAGAATTTAAATAAACAAACTGGGGTTGGGTGGTCTACAGTGTTTTAAATGTATAATAACCATATACTGCTTAATCCACACATGATGCTCAAATGTGCAGTTTGGCAATAAATGTCAGCTACAACTGTAACAAAGATGGATCTTATTTCTGATCAGTCCCCCTTTGATGATAACACACAGCTCTCCTCACCATGTAGACGTCACACAGGCTGTGGAGCCAGAAGTCGTACAGGGCAGATGTGACAGTGTGTAGCTCATAGCTTTCAAAAGCCTGCTCGCACTGTAAGACTGTGCTGTAGAGTCTGGAGCAGATCCAGCGGTCCATGGGGGTCAGAGGGGTCGTCTGAAATTTGGAAAAGAGAAAAAACATAAAGTTCAACTGAATATACGTTCTATTACCTGTGGACTAAAGCTACATTACTTGATGAGTGTGTGATGTTGTACACCTGTAACCAAACTGTAACCGAACTTTGTTCTTGGTTGGTACCAGTATATGACGTTGCTACCCTGTTTTCCTCTTGACAGTACCAAGTTTGATTTTTATAGTTAAACCTTAAGGACACAGCATACCAATAATATTGAACTGATTACGTTCACAAAAGACTAAACTGAGGTGGAATAACAATATCAACAATATAAATCATCAAAAGTTACACACTGTAGATTTAAATTCACTGAGAAATTGCAGATATATTCCTTTAAGCGTCTGTTTGGAATGTTTGGAACACAGACCTAGTCTCCTCTAGAAATTAAGTGGCTCATTTTTATGTTATGTGTAAGGTCTTATTCAAAGTGGGGCTTATTTGGTTAAAGGGAGCCCTTCCCTCCACAGTCTGCTGTAGACGACAGAAACTGTTGCTTTGAGAAACAGCTCTGTTTTCCTCTTTTGCATCACAAAGGGATGTTTTGTGTAACAATGCAATTCAGCAGAATTTCAGCCAAATCCAACTAGACAGAGTGGCTGTAGAGGAGGGCAGAGACTGTCAGTGGAGGTAACAAAGTTCCAAAACATAACACTGCTCTATTACGGGACTGCAGTAATTAATCAAAACCCTTTTGTTTTTTTTTTATCTCTCTGCAACATTAAATTGAATACATTTAGTTTGTGGACAAAACCAAATGTTTGAGGTCATCCTCAGTTTGAGGTTTGGGAAACACTGATCAACATCAGTTTTCTGATATTATTTTTATAACAATCATCTCATTAAAACAGATACACAGATAGTAATGACAATAGTTGCAGCACTATTCAATTATCTTTTAGCTTTATCTAATATCTTTTACATGTAAGGTAAAACTGAGCATTTTCCATCAATTTCCCTACGACTATATGCAAAAGAAGTTGTGTGGATTCAGTGACCTCTTTGCTGTACCTGTTCCAGTGATCCCACTTCGGCTGTCGTGTCTCCCAACACTCCCAATGTGTATCTAACTGTCTGCCACATTTTATTGCAGAAGTATCTGCAGCTCAGGACCCGAGAAATGGACAGACTGATGTCTTCTCCTGAGAAAGAAGCAACATAATACACAATGGGGAAGTAAAACAGGTGAATACTTTTGCCCCAGCAATGGAGCATGGAATGAGGCACAAGTAACACTCACTGCACTAGTTAGTAAGACAAGGATTAGTATGAGTAACATCAAACACCACCACACTTCTCCTAAGCTGTACAAGCTAAAGCATTAACACTGACTTCACATTTCAAGAACTCAATTTATTTGAAATTGAGGTCAAATCAAGAAAACAGCCATTTACAAAAGTAGTAAATAAGATTAACATGACATTACATGCCAACTAAAGAGTCACACTCCACCCATTCACTGTTCACATTAGCAAGTATAAAGAAGAACCCATACTAAAAAAGACAGAAGACTCCTGTTCATTTGAACTGAGCTACTCCCCCACTGCAGCATTGCAGACATTAGCAAGGCCACAGTGTTGCAGTGGAAAAAAGTTGCACCGAGCTCATCATTTGCCACAGTTCAATACAGAGGCGTCCTGTTTGATGCTGTCAGCCAATCATAAACTTGGGATTTCACATTCCTGATGGATTTGGATCTGTAATGCAACCTGTTTGCCTTGTAACTGTCACAATAAAGGATCAAATAGCTGCTACGATGAGTAATTAAAGATGGATTTTTTTTTTTGCTTCTCTATTTGTACTAGCTACTGTCATTTGAAAATATCATTCTTTTCAGGTTTGGGAAACACAAATCTACAATGTTTATAACCAAACAATTCATTTATTTATGAAGAGACAAAAGGGTAAATTAATCAGTAACAAAAACAATCATTGCAGTCATAGTTGTGGAAAACTAATTAATGTTGCTCAGTGCTTAGGCAGCAGATCCAGCTTTACAATACACACTTAACAACCATTTATTAAGGTACACAGGCGTCTAGTGTACCTTGAAGAGTTTCTAGCTGTATTTTATAGACTTACTGGTGTTTCAGATCTCATTGCACCCATCCAACCACCCCAACTACAATTGCGTCAAATCTTATGGACACATTCATTAGTCAAATGAAGTAAACCATTTCACATTCTGAATGAATCAGAAATGTCAATATTCTTGCATTGCACTGACACAGATGCACATTGTTTACACAAAATGGGAAAAGCTGTTGAAATGAAACTTCAAATTAAATGTGGTGACTGCCAACTAAAACAGAAAAACCAGTAAGTGGTAAAACGTGCAGGTCTCTCAAAACTTCTCTCTCTCCGTCAGTCAAGTTAAAGCAAACCATCTCCTTTTCCTGCCACACTGTTCCACAGTCATTCACCCATGACAGTTGCTCTTTCTTGTCAAGTAACGTGAGCAGGGATGAGAGTCACTCACCCTGCATCTTGTGAGAGCAGAGGGCAAATCTCAGAGCGTCCGTCCCACACTGAGGGATTCCCTGGGGGAAGTCTTTCCTCTGTG
Source organism: Brachirus orientalis (assembly GCA_016785285.1). Classification (NCBI taxonomy): domain Eukaryota; kingdom Metazoa; phylum Chordata; class Actinopteri; order Pleuronectiformes; family Soleidae; genus Brachirus; species Brachirus orientalis. The sequence goes on along the minus strand of JAFBJR010000144.1, from coordinate 4,146,096 downwards.
GGGAAGCAGATGGAGCCGACAGATAAGAGAGGAAGTAATAAAGAGTATGCTAAGTCAGCCACAAACAAGTTCAGATAAAAGAAGTGAGAGCAGCTGACCTGCGCTTCCATGGCAACCAGCCGCTCTCTGGGGTCAAGGTTCCCTTCCATCACTTTCTCCTGGAGCCTCTGGAAGGAAAAACAAAAATAAAAGGGTGAAAGAATTTCACGCCAGAGTAAAGTGTCGAAGGGAAACACAACAGACATTTGTCTAAATCGGCTGTTTCCTGCTATCACTGTGAAACTCAAAAACCTTATCATTCTCACACACCCCCAGAATATACTGTACTGTATGTTCCCTCACCTCACATTAACTCCATGTAAAACCCAATGCAATCTATAAATATAACTGCTTTTATTTAATTCCATTCAAACATAATTAAAAACTCACAGGAGTAAAGAAGCATATTGTACTCAGAAGAAAAAATAAGATAATTTTCCCTGAAAAATATTTTGGCTTCTTTTTTTAAATTAATTGGATAACTTTTCCTCAAAAAATTAAATCCTGCTCTGTTTGTCTGAATTAAAGCGGAACTATGCAGGATTTTCACCCTAATGTAACAGCTTTGGAATTATTAAATGGCTTGTTGAGGGCAGATTGGGGGGCTGTATCCCCCTACCATCGTTTAGCCTTGCAAGATCAGGAGTTCTGCGAGAAATGGTAATTGCACTATACTCACACGTCTCCCAACCAGGTGCCAGCTAAAAGATTAAGGCAGTGATAGCAAAAACAAGCAGAAAAAACTGTTGTCGGAGGAAGTGATGAAGAGCAACCGACTCTCTGACTAAGCAAGGGGCTACACGAGAAAACATTGAACTTCAGTCACACTGTCTTGCAGTTATTTCAATGACTCACAGGTAGGAAAAGGGTTTTTTTTGTGTGGCAGTGTCTATGTGCGACTGTTGGCTAAGCTGGCCGGGAAAGAGAGATCCATGGACAGTGATGTGTAACGTGGCTGCTGGACTGAGCCCACATGTTACCTACCTCCAGAGTGACTCCATGTATAACATCTAATGGGTCAATGACGTTTCCCAGAGATTTGCTCATTTTCCGGCCATGTTTATCTCTCACCAGAGAGTGGAAAAGAACCTGACAGGCAAGATGGGAACAGGAAGGGGAGAAGAAAAACAAAAGAACAGCATTGACTGCCAGTGTGATTCAACACTAGTGTTTGTTTTCTGCTTTGCTTTTCGTTTCTCATAAACTACCTGTTTGAAGGGCAGCTGTCCAGTCAGCTCTTTGCCGAGCATCACCATCCTCGCTACCCAGAAGAAGATGAGGTCACTGCCAGTCTCCAGAATGGAGTTGGGATAATAGCGCCGCAGGTCAGCGGTCTGTGGGAAGTGAGGCTGTGGTTACATTAGGGTGGGATGAGGATGTTTACTGATTACTGTGGGCAGGAAGTACAGTACCTGCTGTGGCCAACCAAGCATGGCAAACGGAAACAGTCCTGAGGAGAACCATGTATCCAGGACATCAGGGTCTGACACAGAGAAAAACATGTTTATTTAGATACATGTCATTAGTGTGAGAGCAAATATAACACAATTAGAAATCATGTCATGTATTTAGTGACTTCATTGTTTGAAAACCTTTTACCGTTTATTCAACAAGGCAACAATAGACCAGCAGCTCTAGTGTCCCCATCAGCTACATTTACCAATTTTCTCTGAAGACTTTGGTGCAGACTTTGATGAGTCACTCACAGTGGCTATGTGATTTATAATATTATCATTAACCTTATATAAAACATGGAGAAATATTATGTGCAAGGTATTAGCAAGTTTGTTTTATCACCAGTAGTCTCTTGCCAGGTAGATGGATATAAATAAATCAATAAAAGTGTACAGAAGTTCAGCAAAGTCAATTCAATACTGGCAACAGCATGGATTTTAAAATTCCATGGCTTGGCTAAAACTTGCTCAGTGCTCTGCATGCAAATCCTCTCTCAAAAAACCTGAAATCAGACTGTTTTATAAACAAACACCAGGTTTCCACCTGTGACCTCTAACATGTCCTTGACGTTTCTTTCACGTCTCCTATTTAAAAGCTGATAAACTCAGAGTTCAGCTAAAATGGCCATTTAAAACAGCCGTTAACTCCTGGTAGAAACAGTGAAACAGACAGTGGCAGTGATCACAGCAGTTGAAAAACCGATAATATTAGCATTAGGAGTAAAAGCAGCAGAGCAGAGGTGAATCACCTCGGGTCAAAGTGATGGATTCAGGCTGTACTCCATATTTAACAGCAGCTCTCTGTCTCGCCTCATCCTCGCTACGTCCCCAAACCCACTGCTCCTACAAAACACAAAAATAAAAATATATTATTTCTGATTTTTTTTTCCATTTATGAATATTCAATAGTAAACTGATATTACATAAATTATATAGTACTTGTAGGAGGAAGGCTATTGGACCCAGGGGAATTTACATGACAACCTGATGATGACATCACTGCCCCACCTGGACAACTGATCCTTTTTAACCCGCTTTTAAATTTTACATTTGAATAAAAAGCCTTAAAATGAATTACTCAGGTTTTATTCAAAGCTGTACTGCATACCTTTGGTTATTTTTGTTGTTGTTGATATTATTCTGCCTCTGTTTAGTCTGTTTCTACTAGAACAGGTCCTAAAGAGGTAACAAATACAAGTTCACACACACACACACACACACACACACACACACACACACACACACACACACACACCTGACATTTTTACATTCATACAATTACATTCATACACACAGACCCAACCTCTTCTGTGTTAGCACAATTGGGAAGCTCCACTTGGTAAGCAGGGATCTGATGACCCCACCACAGCTGCCTGGAAATGCACCAGTCGCTGCGAAGGACACAGTGGGACATTGTTGGTAACACATGTTTGGAACAAAAGCTCATTCATCATCAGAGTGGTGTCATTTCATACACAAGTCAAACAATGGCTCGACCTCACATTCACCCACACACCGTCTGCGTCTTCCTCAACACTGAGCAAACACACTCCGTTTGTCCAGGTCAAATGTCAGAGCAGTCTACCTGATGTTGGACAGCCAGGTCCTCCATGTCTTATTGTAGAAGTGAGGTATGATTTCCAGCTCTCTGTCCTCCACCACCTGACAGTGCAGGAAAACATCACGTGTGTTTAATACATGTTGTCACAGACTAACAGGACAAGATGATGACCACTACTCATGCACCTGCAACCTAATAAATCAGAGACACTTGCTTACCTGTATAGCTTTTTTAGCCATTTCATCACAACGGACGAACCACTGCTTCTTTAGAAGAGGTTCAATGATGTCTCCTGAACGGCTGAGATAAGAAAGTAAAGAGAGTCCACAAATTATTAAAACATTGAAACACAGACTACGAAAAATGGCAGAACAAGTCACAATATATATATAGAACAGCTGTGAAATCGTGAAACAATGTATTCTGTCTCGTGTCCAAGTTGCAGTTTCGCTAAACTGATTTACAGTCAGCAATTTTGCACACATATAGCAAAAGAGATGTGGATCAAATTGGATAAATAAAAAATATAGGTGCAACAGCAAACGCAGAGTATACACACCAAGGCTGCTGAGCTTCCTTTAGTGTTGCAAAGTTAATAATTAAAAAAAACAACAAAAAACAAATCCATATGTAAATTCACATTACACCAAATTCTACTAATTTCACAAAATGGCTGCAAAATTACGAACTCAGCAGCCTGTCCCTGCTGTGAAGAAACTTTTAGTCGCAGATAAAAGTTAAAATCAACAACAGAATATGAGACTCTGGTCTACATATGTGTGTAATATCCATGTGTGTTCTTGTACTTGTTAACATTTTCTGGCATAAACAATGACAGTGACAGATTTGAATTTTGGTTAGGTTGAGATTAGTGTTAGGCATTAACTGGTTATGGTTAAGGTTAGGGATCGGGCTTTGTTTAGACAGTCAAAATGAATGGAGCGAGCATGCGTACGTGTGTGTTCCTGTACCTGCAGACAGGCAAAGTCATGGCATGACTCTTCTTTCCTCTGAACAGCTTTTTCTCTACCAGTGCATCCACAACAAGCTGCCTGGCATCAAATCTCTTCACTCCCTTAAAATACAAAAAGCAACAAATAGAGACAGCAGCAGTTTTTTGTTTCACAAGGCCGACAGAAGCTCATTAATCACATCTCCTCAGGGACCAGTTCTGGCAACTGTAAGTTGTTCCTGTACCCCCAGCCACTGTCCACAGGAGGGCGCCATGGTCCCATCTCCTCTAATGACGGTGAGGCGGGGCAGCGAGTGTCTTTGAGACAGCAGGAAGTCAGTGTAGTCATGAGCAGGAGTCACCTTCACTGCACCTGCACAACACAAAGAAGAACACAAAGAGGTCAGATCACAAGAGAGTGGCAACAGCAGTTACCCAGCATGCATAGCGGCGAACAAAATAATATGAACAGCTAAAAAAATGTCAACATACTATGTGAGATAAGCAGAACGAGGGTCGATCTCACCTGTTCCAAGCTCCATGTCCACCAGTGAGTCAGTAATGATGGGCAGGAGTCTGTTAGTAATAGGGTGTCTGCACTGTTTACCATGAAAAGCCTGAAAAGGTAAGTTTTGACAACTGTCATGTCACATTCACTTATGATTTGTTTTAAATATTCAGATATGTTGTGTATTTGTGCAGCCTCAGGATTCAGCAATATCAGAATATCCACTCGCTGGCACTTTATTAGGTACAGCCATTTGTTAACATTTCTTGTTAACAAAAAATATCTAATCAGACAATCACATGGCAGCAACTGGGTGCATTTACACATGTAGACATGGTCAAGACAACCTGCTGAAGGTTCAAACCAAGCATCAGAATGGAGAAGAAAGGTGATCTAAGTGTCAAACCTTGAAGCAGATGAGCTACAGTTGCAGAAGACCACATCAGCTGCATTTCCTGCCACTTTATTTTTTTATCTCGTGCACCTAACAAATTGGCCAGCAGGTGTAATAAAACCACAAGATGAACACCCAAAGTCTGCTTTACCCTCTTCAGATAAGTCTGACATAGTACTGGCCTGATATCGAGGATCTTCAGGGTGAACGGCCACAGCGACATCTCCCAACATGGTCTCAGGACGAGTGGTGGACACCACCACTTCTCCATCTAAAATTTGATTATATATATATGTATATATACACACACACACACGTGTATATATATGTATATACGTGTATATACATATATATATAAAAATATAAAATGTCACACCACAGCCTGTATCATCAGTAAAGTCACAGATACTCACCATGGCCGTCTATAGGATAAGCAAAGCTAAGCATCGTTCCAAACTCCATGATGTTTTCATAACCAGGAACAGACAACATGGTTTGCCCACACAGCTCTTTTGAGTCAACCTGACAACATGTCAACGAGAACCATAAAGGTGAGATTCACGTAATACCATATATGCTGAAATGTTTTATCATTGAGTCATGAATAATGTCTTGGGTTTTCTATTTAATAAAATTTAAAAAAATAATTAATCTATGATATGTTTTAGAGATATGATTTGACACTGACTATATTGATCTATGTCAAAAAACTGCAGGAAATATATGTTTTAATATTTAATCATCTATTTTAACAGAGTGAAAACAATATGTTAGGTTAGCTATTAAGTCCTGGTCGTGGGGTAGAGAGAGATAGAACACAATAACCTTTGGCTGCTGAGTGAGAAAAAGCCACTGCTGGTGTGGAATGTGCAAGTTATTCTGACCTTCTGTTACATACAGTAGCATACTGTAGATAATATGTTCAATATAATGTACATCCGTGTGAAGCTGTATCACCTCGATGTCAGAGATGGCAGATTCCAGAGCACAGCTCCAGTTGACCAAACCCTCAGAGCGATAAATGAGACCAGAGTCACAGAGTCTGACGAAGGCCTCGGTCACAGCCCTGCTGAACTCCTGACATACACAGTACAGAGGGATATTACCAACTTTAAATTGGTAAATACTGATTAATCACAAGGATGAAGCTGTGGAACCATTTTAGTTGATAGGAAATAAATCTAAATCTATATTAAATTAATTATACAACATACATTTAGGTGTTTACAATCTATGTTTATATAAATAATTATGTTCAGTGGGGATGCTGATGCAGTCTTACAGGATCCAAAGTGAAACAGGCTCTGCTCCAGTCCAGAGAAGCCCCCAGGCTCCTCAGCTGCTGGTAGATCTCTTCTCCTTTTCTGCAAAACAAAGTGATGAAACTCTGTGAAAAAAAAACACTGGCAGTTGTGTGGAGACCGGACACATCAGAGCAGATGAGAGTGTGAACACTTACTCGTTCTTCCATTTCCACACCTCTCTCAGAAACTCTTCCCTAGTAAAGTCCTGTCTACGCTTCCCCTCTTCCCTCAAGAGTCTTCTCTCCACCACCATCTAACACACACAAACCAAAGACTGGATGAGATGGAGGAAGAACACATGATGGAGCATTGTATAGTACAGAAGTTCCTCAGTAGCTCAGTGGTAGCGTGAGTTGCCTTTCAACTTGAAGGCTGTGGGTTCAAGTGTGTTAATGGGAATAAAAGATGAGTAATAGAAAAAATGTGCTACATAGATGTAGTGTAAAGCAGCTTTGAGTGGTCATCAAGACTAGAAAAGTACAGACCATTTACCATTTTTAACTGAGTAGGGGCACCAAAGCTCCACCAAAAGATATTTCTCTCTTTTTTTTTAAAAATATATACATTTGGTTCAAGTTCAATGGAGTTCCCCAATGTATGCATTATTTAAAATGTGGCTCCAACAAGAAAATGGAAAAATTTGAGCCTATGATAAAAGAGACAATGGAGAGGAAGGTGTCGTACCTGTGTTGCAATACCTGCGTGGTCACATCCAGGAACCCAGAGGACTCTGTAGCCCTGCATCCTCCTCCTGACAGATCACACATTCATACATGACTGTTCCATCAACTGACTGAACTCAAAACTCACTTCTTTACCAGTGACAACTGATGCTGTACGTGTAGTCCAGTTACCATCGAACCAGAGCGTCCTCTACAGCAACAGTCAGAGCATGGCCCAGGTGCAGGGTACCAGTGACATTTGGTGGAGGGATACACAGAGAGAAGGTCTGATCCATGGCGTGAGGTAAATTCTCCTGAACGGATACGAAAAAATGAGAGAGACAGGCACAGCTTGTGTATGTGTGTGTGTGTATGGACGCTGTTTCTATGTCACACATTGAATACTGATTTTATTGTATTTTATTATTAAATGTTCCAACCAAAGAGTGTGCCATATCACATTCAGTATAGTTTTAGCAGGTCTTCCATTTAAGATAAGACAAGACTTAACTAAAGCTGGTTCTGTGAATGGCATTAATGTGACTTGACTGAACTCTAGAGTAAAGCCAACCCTAAAATAATTTTGCTTCAGTAAGGCCATACCTTAACTTTTTGGTAACTTTTAAATTTAATCAAATGTCTGTCACATTCAAACCACTGTCAAACAAGTTAACAAAATGCTGATTAAGTCTATCCGCTTCTCTGTGCTTCGCAGTATAGCAGTCTTTAGATCTCATGACTTCAGCGATATGTTGTGTGTCAAAACAGACAGCAAGGTAAGAGGGCTGCAAACAGGCTGAAGTATGAATTAAAAAAACAAAAAAATGCCCACAAATAAAATTAAGTCATGCTATTTGATCAGATAAAGGTCCTTGTCCATGAACTGCTGCTGTTCAAAGAAAAATGCATTCAGGACACATTTTAGTGTCAGGTGTAAACACGACAACTTAACACCATTCCACAATGTAATCAGTTGTTTCAGGATGGATATTAATTCTGAACACAGCCTTTCTTTAGTGACATCTTTCTCTCGTTTTGTTGTTTGTCCTGTTAGAAAACCCTCACATGTTGCTCAGGACTGAAGAATCCCTCTCTCTCCCACCACTGATACCAGCTGGACTCCACATACCCTGGACTGTAAGAGGGTGGGAATGGCAAACTGGTGTCTTTAAAGGAGAAAAAAAACTTTTCTTAGTCTACAGAGATAGACATGCAGACAAGTCGGTGCTCAAAAAATCCAACCAACATGACAGGAGGTCAATCACCTTTCTTTGTCCCAGGAGGTGTTGGAGCAGTGTACGCCATCTCCTCCTTCTCACTCCATTTCACTGATGTATCCTCAGCCTGAAAACAAAAGCATCACTAATGAAATAGAATTGACTCAAATGTGCTACTTATTATCATTAGTAATTATCATTAGTTGGCACTGTGATACATGTGGGTGTGGCATGGCAGCATGGGACATTTTTCAGTACACATACTGTAACTCACTCATCTTCTATCACTTTATCCTCCATATGAGGGTCACTGGTGCCAATCCCATCTGACACAGGACAAAAGGTGGGGTACACCCTGGACATGTCCACAGTCCATCGCAGGGCCACATAGAGACAAACAACCATCCACTCTCACCATCAATTTAGAGTGTCCAATTCACCTAATTCCTGAATCTGAATGTTTTGGGCTGTGGGAGGAAATCTATCTATCTATCTATCTATCTATCTATCTATCTATCTATCTATCTATCTATCTATATATCCAAACATCCTGTAGAAGGACACAGTGCCCTTAACAGGCAGGCTTGCAGTTTTGGTTTATTTATTAACTTGAGTATGTGTGTGTATTAGTGCACTTCAGAGGATCAGACTTTAGCTTCACTTACACCATGTTGACCTGACAGTATAGCCTCTTCCCGCTCACGTCTGCGCCTCTGTTTCTCAGCTCGAGGTCGTGCAGAGGAAGAATGTGACTTGGATGACGAAGATGATGGTTTTTGTGTGTTGTTAGAGCAGAGTCCGGCTGCTCCTCTGCCTGCCAGCCTCAAACCGAGGACACCACCTGTCCTCCACATCACTACACATCACAAGGAAACAAGAGTCATCGCCATGTCGTGTATTAGAAGCTAATCAATAACGCATCTACACATGCAACATAGTTGTCTACGATGACAGGTATTGTTTTAAAATAGTTAAGTTTACTTACTGTATTTCCAACGCACTGACTGCCCAGTTAGTTCAGTGACGACCTGTTAACTTCGTCATTCTCGTCCCGCGAGGCTAAATTTCTACACTGTTGCTGACTTAAATATTATGTCGCTATATAACATGGTGGAAATGTTGCGCGGGTTCATGTTCACGATGTTATAATGTATACTATTTTCTCTTGTCATGAGGACATGACATTCCAGACGGACTATAATAACTTACGGACCACCGGAAAAGATCTCTGTCCGTCTGAAAATATCTTCCCTCCGACATCAAGTTAAACTCCAAAACCAACCTATTAAAAAGTTTTAAAAATAAAAGCACGTATGCAATAATATTTTTTATATATATATATATATATATAATTTGTGTAAACGTAAATTAACGAGAACACACTAAAGTATATTCAGTACTCAAATAAGTATTGATGTACTCATATGGTTTTGGTGTGAAATAATTATTTTGTGAAACAATCGTGAAAACAATCAACTTCCGGTTTGGATGCAGCTAACTCACCCATTGGGCAGCTTGACTTTCATGTTAGCCACATCTTGCTGGTGCGTTGAACACATCGTTGGCCTCATATAAACATCCATTAATTAAATTTTTATAACACGCTCTGTTTCAAAGAAGCGACGTGACGACTGTAGCTACATAAGGCTGCTCTCCCCACACACACACACCGGTTCTACAACCTGAAGCGAGCTAACGTTAGCGTTAGCAGAGCAGCTGCAGGGATGGCGGAGGTTCCCGGGACATCGAGTGAGACGATAACGGAGACTGTTGAAACCAGCACACCGCCGCCGCCCCAACAGGCAAGTACCGGATGAGAGCTCTGTTGTGTCTGCCGGTGGTGGTGCTGTGTCACACTGAAGCGATTTAAGCAGTGAAGGGAGTGGAGACAGCGTCCGTCATGTTCTCACCCTGAACTCTACACATGAATGAGTGGAAGCTTCATGAGGCCTAACGTGTTAGTTAGGTGAAGCATATTTCACTGTCAGAGCTCGTCAGGATGTCAAGTCATCACGTGTGGCCATCATTACATGTGTAATTATACATACATTGTGCCTTCATTGTGACTCCAGGTTTCAAAAAACGTGTTCTGATGATTCTGAACCCAAACACTCAGGCATTAAGTCAGGTTCTTCCGATGACACTGATCATGAAATTTCTGATTATCTAAAGTAATGATACCAATTGGTAACTGGAGGATGCAGTTGGAGTGCCCCACCTCAAGATATAGTAATGAAAAAATTGTGTTTTATGCTGCTCACGAACAGATGAACAAACAAACAAGCAAACAGTGCATTAGGTCAATCACGCTGTTCCCTGCTGTTAATCATCTTGTTTATTTGAATCATAAATTGCGTTGGCTTTTTTCCCAGATTTAAGGTTCACAAACTGTAAGCCAGATTATTAAAAAGTGAGGTTCAAATATTTGATTTACTCTGGGAAGCACAGGCAATGGGAGCACTCCGCAACATAAAATCTTCTCCAGAACGGCTCCCGTTGGCTTTAAATTTGAGGCTTTAAATCCCTCAGCCTAGTTTATTTGCTTTACACAGTATTTCACAGCTCACCTGTCATATGTTAAAGGAGGGACGGAGCCTGACAATCAAACTGAGGAAGAGGAAGACTGAGAAGAAGGTGGAGTGGTCCAGTGACACTGTTGACAATGAGCACCTGGGCAGAAGGTCATCAAAGTGTGAGTTCAACCTTCCTTCAGCCTTGCACCTTGCATTTACTCGCTGACAAACCATCTAACTTTATGAGCAGCGAGGACTGCTTATTTGTGGAGTTCTGACTCTTGATTGTGTAAAGTGTGTAAAGTTGTGTAAAATTGTGTAAAGTGTTTTGGGATACTGGAAAAGTTTCTCCTAGAACACAGGTTTGTTTACACAGTGACAGACTGACAAACAGTTTGAGATAAGAGAAATGGTAGAGGGTGAACAACAGGGAAGGATTCTGGGTTTTATTTTGCTGGGTAACAAACACTACATACATTAACAGTTTAGAGTTTAGAGCAACAGCTATTAGATGGATTTAAGGAAGCCCTTAACTCACATGTACTCCTCCATCCAAAAGCCTGATGCTGATGCTGCCACCTTGTGGTAATAAATGCTCTTTATAATTAGGTAGTCATCCGTTCACTAGAAATTATGAAATATGCTTAAATTGTTTAAATTATTAAATTGTTTAAAATTAAATAATTAAATTGTTTTTTCACAAATAAATACTGCTGTCTGCAATTTTAAACATTGCCATGAATATCATTATCAAATATTTCCCTGTCCTAACACAGTTGTTCCTAGCCACATTTTAACAGCTGATAATAATACTCGATTTGTGTCACACAAACAGCCACTGAAAAGCCATTTTTAACAACACTCTTTAGTTACTATTTCTGACCGGAAGTGTTTGAAGTAGTTGTCGGGCTGTGTCTTTGATTTCAGTTTGAGACACAGAAGCTCACACTATTCTAATCAGGTATAATGTGTTCCAGGCTGCTGTGTTTATGAAAAGCCCAGACAGTTTGGAGAATCGTCATCTGAAAGCGAGGGAGACGACGATGAAGAAGGGTGTGGCAGCGCTCACTGTGTCCTGGGCCACGGCAGGAGAAACCACGAACAGAGAGGGGCCGGGGGAACCACAGCGCCCCCAAACTCTGGAGGCTCGCACAGCCATTAATAAGCTGTAGAGGCTGAGTGTGAGTGGTTTGTCACCAAAACTATGGTGTATTTAAAAACTGCACTCTTGCTTTGTTTTTTGTTTTTGTTTTTTTAAAGTTGAGTTAAATCACTGAGGTAGAGGCAGGACTGGTGCTGCGTTCTAGTCATGAGTCAGAGATTCCTCTGTGCTGCTGCTGCTGCTGCTCATACAGGATCTGGACATTTGTTTTCAGAAAACAGTCCAAGCTCCTGGAATTAACATATAGAGACACTGAATTGAAAATCATTCTTTGCCTTCTATAAAATTAAAACATACACAGTATTGTGCCAACTCTGAACTATATGTAAAAACTCAATTGACTCATAGTGTGATGATGAGGGGAAACTAAAGGACTATAGTGATCTTTGCACATTTTAATCACATACTATGCATTTGATTACACAATTACAGCTGAGTATCTTCAAAAGCACGATGTAGACAAACATTGAGGCTAGCAGTCAGTCAAGTCAGTCAGGCTTTTATTGTTATATTTTTTAAAATGGACGTGCAATTTATGATTACTTGTATTTACATCGCTGTTTAAAGAAACTGTGGTCAGAGCTCCTCCCACCAGATGATCTCAGACACACTCATCACTTCATCTGCCCATATCAACAAGTTTATTGGAGAAACCTTTTAGATGTTTAGGTTGCTTTGCAACATTGGCAGACGTGATCAGTGCTGGAATAGGGACCTTTCCACTGCAGAGATGTGGAGATGCATTTGCTTAGTAGCACAGCCAATAAGAGCAGGATCTCTCTCTTTTTCCTAAACTGCCATGCGATTGGTCGAACCCTCCTGAGCTTAAAGGAGGTGCAGATTTCTAGTTCTTTCTCACTTGTTATACTTAATGCTTAAGACGTCATGAATAACAAAAATACCCTGCCTACCCCAGCTATAATCTGCCAAATATCCTATTATTTAATTGAGTCATCTGTAGTGACATTAAATAACACAAGGTGCTGTACAGAATCATATTTTTTTTGTTGTTTTACACATCAAAAGAAAACACAAAGGTCCACTGATTGTTAGTTACTTTGCTTAATCACCCATACAAATACCAATAATAATCAGCACACTGACAAATCTGGTTAGCTCTATGATGGATTATTTTTAATGTTAATGTTTTGGGCTGTGACAATGTCAAAAAACCTTGACTGATATTAAATTTGCTTCATTTGTCCAAAACCTAAAGATCTTCTCTTCAAGCATGTTTGACACGATATAAATATATTGTTAAAATGAGTACACAATAACCAAATACTTTTCAGTTCATTGTGACAGGAGATGGATTTTAACAACCTGCATTACCACTCATACATGTAATGAAACCCGTATGTGAAAGGAGCTAAGAACCTGTGTGGTGGTGTGCATGATGTGCAGTGATGTTACCATGACAACACAACATTATTGAATTTCTGAAACGGTTTAGTTTCCCTTTCATCGGTGGAAATTTCAGCGTCTGACAGGATTATCATATGATATGATCACACTGCAGTAAACGAACCATGAGCGAAAACCATTTGACTTATTCCTGAACAAGGAGTGTTTGACGTGTGACATGTTTGGACTTGAATTGGCTTTAGTGTCTTTGACTGAAGAAAAACTTTGCTCTGACTCGTGTAACTGGACTCTGTGACGATGACGCGTCTGTGGAACGCAGCACACAGTCTGCAGGGGTTTCAGACTGTCTGTGTACTCAGCTCCTGACTGAGTGGAGTGGAGAGTTAACTGTATATAAAACATTACTTTTTATTATTTTTTTTAATTTGCTGGTCTTAATTCTACACTTGTACATATTTGACACGAGTCAGTCAGGGTAACAGCAGTTGCACAGCATCATGCGAGTGTTAAAATACAGGACAGAGTAGCACACGGACTCAACTACAACATCATCCATAAATCTGTATTTTGTGGCAAGGAATGACAGAACACGAGTTAAGATTTAATAACATTACTACCACACATTCTCTAAAGCTGTACTGTGTAACTTTCCAATATAAATTATTGTCATATGAGTTTACACAATGTTAATTAAGCCTTTTAGATCCACGCGAGTCTCTTTATGTTTCTCAGTATAGCCTTCTTTTTTGTGTGTGTGTGTGTGTGTGTTTTTTTTTTTTGCTGACGCGCGACAGAAGTTGCAAACAGGAGCTTTAAACACTATAATCAGTATTGGAGCTGATCTTCAGATATCAGGGCAATCCATATAAGATGCAGAGTTTTATTTTTTTGGCCAATTTCCTTTCCTCTAAAAGTTTAATCATAACAAATTAGAAGCAAAATTGCTTAATTTAAATTAAATGTATTTAACACCTGTAATCTGTCTCCCCAATTTGCACTTTGTATCTGCAGTGTAGTGCACTTGTATATTTTAAATAAACTAAATATTATATACATGAAACTTTGTTAAATAAACTTTGGATGGAAGAAAAAAATGCATGTAGCGGCATTCGTTACGTTTCTGAGGAAAAACATACCTAAATAAGTAATAATCATATAATGCCAATTATTTATGAAAATGGTCAAAATCAGCCCAAATGGCAATAACATTTACAGTAATCAGTCTACCTCTATTCAGAATATCAGACACACACTAGATGGCATGATTCAGCTTTTACACTATCATATTAAATGTGTGTTTAAATGAGTCGAGCCACATCAATTCAAGCCTTTAATTATCCACACGAGGGTTGATCAAACTCATTGGAGCTGGTAAACTTCAAGTCTTAATCTGTTAGTACAGTGTGACCTTGACCTTTCACATTTGTCGATGATGTGACGATGAACTCATGTTTGCAGACACTCTTTGTTGACGCTAAATTAAACAAAACAAAAGTTCTCTGACAAATAGACTGTTTTTCTGGAATCATTTCTCAATAGCCTCGCAATAATATATTAGTAATGGGCCTAAAAAATTACATTAGATGGTTAGAAACCTTTAAATAAAGACACAATGCACATTTAAAACAGAACAATAATTATTTGATTACCACAGCAGCCAGTTGAAGCTGCTCTCAACTGGTGGTTTCTTTAAGTGAAATAGAAAAATCTATCCTCGCCCTGTGCTGGAACGACTGAATGTGGGTAACATCATGCTGTGTGACTGCAGTGCATAACTATTAATACAGACTGGGAATGTGGGTGGTGATGAGCACTTTGTGTAATCTAAGACAGGTAGACTTGTAGTTCTGTTCAAATAATCTAAGGCCAAATGCTGCCGTTTCAAATCGACAAAGCTTTTCATACTGAGACCAGTGTAGACCTGGTATTAACATCTGTCCTGAGTGACCCCTTCTCATCCTGATCGTGTTACTGTCACTTCATACTCTCTAACTGTTCTGAAGGTGCCCCGAAAATCTGATCACGTAAAACCACATTTGAATGCGGCCTCATTCCTGAGCTGCATGAACACAGCCCGTCCTCTTTGTGTTAATGAATTTGCAGCTACACAGATTGGCTCTTTCTAATGGTTAAAACTTATTTCATGTTACAGTAGCATGACTTGGATTTACTCGTCTCTTCTTTTTTTTTTTCCCCCCTCTCTTCATAACTCTTTGGGTGGGAATAAAAAAAAAAATCAATAAATTGAAATATTGCAATATTCTGCATGGCAATATTGTATCATTTTAGAGACACCAAGTATCAGTTTTTTTGGGATACAGTATTTTAACTGGCCCTGTGATGGACTGACGACCTGTCCAGGGTGTACCCTGCCTCTCGCCCTATGTCAGCTGGAGTTAGGCACCAGCGCCCCCACGTGACCCTCAGTGGATAAAGCGGTAGAAAACGAGTGAGAGTGAGTTACAAATAAACAATAAACATCTGCATTAGCATAAAAAACATTGACATTTTAGTCCATTAGATGGTACCAAGTGCTCACTCTCACTGGAGCTGCTGCGTGAGTTTATCGCAATATACTATGATTTTTTTTGCCAATACTCAGTTTTTCACAATATAGGGATAATTTTAGGGCTGCAACTAACAATTATTTTCATAATCAATGAATCTGTTGATTATTTTCTCAATTAACCGAGTACTTGTTTGGTCCGTAAAATGTCTGAAAATGTTGGTCAGTGTTTAGCAAACCTGAAAATAATGATGATCTCCAATGTTTTGGTTTTGTCCACGAACCAAAATGATTCAGTTATAATAATCTATATGTCAAGTGCAAAGAATCCAGGAAATATTCACATTTAAGAAGCTGAAAAATCAGAGAGCTTGTTTTAATTATTGAAAAAAACGGATCAGTCGGCTATCAAAATAGTTGACGATTAATAACCGATTACTCCAATAATCAATGCGTCCTTAAATAATATTGTATTGTGGTTTCTCGGTCCAGAACAGACACACACACACATGCAAACACGTTAACATCCGACACACCTGTACAGTCAGACTCATTTTGCTCTTGCAAAAACATTATGTCAGCGTATATTTGAATAAATGGCGAGGGAAGAGAGATCCCATCTCATGTGATTACAGGAGAGCTGAGAACATGTATCACTGAGGGTGGATGTTAACAATATGGGCTGAGTGCAGCCTTAAACCTGGGCTTCTTTGTTAACTGTGTTCACTTGTGACTGATTCAACAGACCACCACTCTGTTCTTTCAGCCTCCGAGGGCTTCAGAATGGACGAGGCCTCGTTAACAAGAGTGCAGGCGTTTTAACCTTTAAATCCTCTGCTGTGTTTCATTTGCTTGATTGTTGTTTTTCTTTTTTGAAGGTGAATTTTTAGAGTTCACTGGACAATCAGGAAATCAGACTTTTTTTTGCATCAGAAGAATGTTTTGTAGAATAGTTGCTTTGCAAAGTTATTGAGTGAAATGAGAATGGAGGATGGTTGAATTGTCATGTTGAGTGTTAACGCACTCATCCACTTAACCCGTTGGACAAAACATCTATTGGTTCCCATTAAAAATTAGCTGCATGGCAGTAAAAATGAAATCTATGCCAGAGACAGGAGAGGTGAAGATGCATGACTGCGATGATGACAACTACACACTCAAGAGCAAACTCCTCCTCCACCACAGTCAGTGTCAGAGCATTTTTCATTTTCTGGACTATTTAAATACATAGACATTGTTACATATGTACATTGTTCTTGTACTGGTAATTGCACCGTTCTGTATATATATACACGATGAAGCATAATTGAGAGCTGATTTAACGTGAAGTAAAGTTTTGAACTGTGAATTAACTGGTTATGTGTGTTGTTCTGTTCTTTGTGCACAGTACGGTGCAAAAGTCTCAGCTTTGTTTTTATGCATTCGGATTGGATTGACCGCTCCCACTGAGTTTAACTCATAAGTGTGTGTGTAATGCTCAACCTGGTGTAATGGACCCTTTTCACAGCAGATATCTGTCAACATGAAACAGTAGAACAAACACAGGTTTTACCAGTAACATTAATTAGGGTTCAAATCCAGGTGTGAGAGTCACGGTGATGCTAGTGTTAATTTAATTTTGTCTCGTTTGTTCATTTAAAACCTAAACCTTCCCATATTTTCAAGGCGTGTTCTAAGTGATTGAAAAATGATTATACTGTATGGTCATTATAGCACTGGTAAAACAACAAACAGCACATCTAATGGTGGTTTAAGACATTTGCACTGTAATATATATACACAAGCATTTACTTGTATTGGTTACCTCTTTAGGACCTTTTTTGGCATAAACATTGACCTTGTCAGGGCCAGTAGTCCTCTTGGAGACCAAAACCTGATCCCAATGAGGCAGAGCCTCATTTCTAAGGAACTGGTTAAGTTTAGGGCCAAGTTTTACAGTTGTGGATAGGATAAGGTTAGACATTAACTGGTTATAGTTAAGATTATGGAAGACGCTTTGTCAATGGAGGTGATTGCATTGTCCTAACAAGAACAGCTGCACAAACCTGCTTTGTTTGCTTTCATGTACCTTTTTACAAATGTGCAATAAATCAAAACAAAGAAGAGCAGACTGAACGTTTTATGCTTTATTTAGGCAGTGGGAGAACTTCCCCTCAGTGTAATGATGGATTTAAAGTGTGCTGGGCCACAGCTGAGTCCCAGTTCCAATGACACACATGTTCCTTCCTCAGTGACAGAAGCAGCACACGGTTCATTTCGGCCACATTGATACAGCAGTTGTGCTGGTTACTCATAGAAAAATACCTTTGACTTGCAAGGGATTGATATCACTGTAATATTAGCTTCAGAGAAGCAAACGAAAGACGAATAAAAGGCAAAGAGCTGAAGACAGTGTCACCTTTTCAAGACAACTGTGCAAAGCAGTACAAAAAAGCTCAGGGTGGGTAAACATTCTATCAAAGTCTGTAGCTGATAATATCAAACCGTCACAATTGATAGTCATTTTCATTTTCCCTCTGTGTGCATGTAAAAAATATATAATTCTAATACTCAGTTTCAACACTGACAGGATGATGTTTCATTGTACTCAGAATCAGTTCAATTTAACAATTTATTTTCATTATTAATATTTACTGTATATCCATCACTATTCTCGCCAGCCCAATATGCCATCTTTATATTGTACTGATGTTTTATCATATAGACAGGTTAAATGTTTATTAAACACATTAAATTTGCATACAATAGAGAAACCTGCAACTTATCAATTGCTGAATTTAGTAATTTATCCAAAAAAATTGGTGCAAATGAAAGTTCTTCCACCAATTGAATAAAAACATTAAAGACACAAAAAACACACCTGGGGGGTTAGGGGTTATTCAGCTGCAACATGCAACTCTGCCAATATTTGTTTACTAAATTTTAACACACTGTACCTTTAACTGTCAATGTAGCTGCAGTTAAATTTCTTCCAAATAGGACAATCTCCCCAAAATGGCTACATTTCAATATTGTCAGCCACAGACTGTTACAGAGGTACACTAACTTGGAAAACATTTTTTTTTTCAGATAAGTGGCACATGCTATAGAAATAAAATAAACTTGTATGAGTCAGATTAGTTTCATACAGAGAGAGCATTGAGTAGAAAACACATCACTGTGCAGTAGAACCACTTTGCCGGTCTCTACACCCTTGTGTCTTTAAATTTAAAGCACGAAAAAACAAAATTTCATTAAAACGTTGCATGCCAATGTAGAAAGCATTGCAGCCTACATTACCAGTAATGTTTCAAGCAAATAACACTGCACAGAAAATTTCACAAGGCAAATACAAGTGTATATATTATATAAATAACACATAGACATGTGCTGCTGGTATTGGATGTCAACACATTAAACCTCTACACAGTTAGTGTCGCACCTACAACAATAATAAGAGTCGTGCTGGAGACATACGTGTTCAAGGAAACTCAGTGTGACGTGATCGTGTGCTTTAAGTAGTGGGAGTTTTTTTCCACAGGTCACACAGGGGTGTCACTTTAAGTCTTGTACAATGTGTAAAATGTACATTCGGAACAAAGAGCAACCAAACATGGCTGGGTGTTGCAGACACTCCCTGCTCCATGGCTCCAGTGAACTGTTCAATCTCTTTGTCTTTTTATTCCAAGGCACACATTTTATTCTGAAGACTCAAAATGTGAGGTCAACGCCACATTAAGGAGATTTTATGGCTTTAATTTAGTGTCACTTTTTGTGACAGATGTGTGAACCTGTAGCTCAGGAGTGGTGTCATCTGTCCTACCAGGCCTCCTCCTCTCAAAGCCCGAGTCATTTGTTTCAAAAAATATTTTTTTTAAATTTGTTAAAATCCTCTTCATGTCCAGAAAGCATCAACCAAGTTGTTGACATCATGATGAGCCACACAGGTTGTTTTTCTGACTGAAAAATTGATCACTTTGCCTCACTTTGTAAACCTTTCACTCTCCCTACACCAAAGTCCATAGAGAAAACCAGTGCTTTTCCATCAAGACACCCACGAGTCATTGATCCACTTCTACATCCATTAGTGAGTTCAAATGAGTTATATTGCGATTTTGGTGTTTAACTTGACCAAACTTGACAAATGAAGCCAAAGCAGAACAACAGCTTGTGTGCTCCAAACATCAGATTGTTTTTTCCAGACAACTTTATTTATCAATGGCTATCAGGAAGTGAAAAGGATTTCAAAAGAAATGAAATAAAATGGTATTTTAGATGTCAATTGTGGATTAGAGCTTTAAGCAAATCTGCTCCAGTAAAGATGTGTTCACATCAGCACCTCCATTCAAAAAAAACTGACAGACAAAGGAGAAGAACGTGTTGTCACAGGTTGGATGCAGTTCCTACATAAATACTAAGTAGCACGAGTATCAGAGGCAGTCCTCCACATTTTCACATAACTATGTGATGACACAATTTGAGAATTAACAAACAGCTTCTCCTTTTTCAAACAAGTGTCAGAGTTTCTGCAGAGGCAACTGCAGCAATTCACAGGTAGAGGTTCAAGAGAAGTGCAACAGAAACAAGCCAAGAGGTACATGCTTAAATAAGTCTGACGTTAATGCTTGAGTTTAACTAAAAGCTGCGAGGAATATTTGCAGGGCAGAAAACGTGCAACTGTACCTTTAAATAACAAATCTTACATTTTAGAACTAATGGACAATCGAGTCCGTGGTTACAATGGAACCTTCAGATTACAGATTCACTTTTTTTTTACTGTACTTCAGTTTCGCCCTAAGCAGAGAAATGATCAGATCTCAGTCTCAGTGCGAGCACTTCCTTTGTTTGCTGTGGTGTATAACAGTCACTTCCAGAGGCTGTGTCGAGGCCCAAAGATGGATCTCAGAACATCCTTTCTGAACATAACTTTTAAAGCCATTTACTTGAGATTTATTAAATAACTGCATTCAAATCTGATTCATTTATCAAACTTCTCTTAAATATGGCTGGTTTATCCATTTAAAATATTAGGCATTACAGAAAAATTCCTAATTTGTGCTTGTTATTCATTTTGTGAATTGTGTTGTAATGGTATATTAAAGGTTTAAGATAAGAGGAACATTTCTGACAACAGTAGAGTGTCTGAGTGTATGAAAACTGCTTCTTTAAATACTTCTATAATGTTTCATTCTGACCATATTCTTAATTCTGTTTACTTGTTTGCATTTCTCTCCTGGTAATGATGCTAAGCATTTCTATGAAGCACATGTTTTGGGTTGAAATCTGATAGTCCTTTTCACCCAGAATGCACCACAGATCCTAAACCAGCTTTGCAACTGTCAGCACAGTAATATGTAAACAGGATAAAAGCAGTTTTTTTCCCAAAATACTCAAAATACTTAATAAGTTTAATCAACCTCATTATGTCTGTCTAACTATGATTATCACAGCAGTATACGTTCTAATGCCTAACTGTGTATGGCTGTAATTGTCTATGTGGATGTGATTCAATGCGATTTGTCACATAAAGACAAACATTGCCAGTGAACATAAAGTGACATAAGTACAACTTCTGTGAGTTTGTAATGAATGTGCAATACAATAATGTCGAGTCAGTCTCTGTGTAGTCACACTGCTGTGATGACAAACACCCGGACAAGCTCTGGTGCAGCTCATCAGACAGGAACTTGTCAGCATCTGTGGAAAACACACAGCACAAGCTAATAAACAGTTGATTATTGACCACTTTTGACAAGTCACTAAAGTCAGACAGACAAGCTGCCAGGTTGGTCCAAGTTCACCTGGAGGTAAAAGTAATTGGTACAATTGATAACCAATTTTAAAAGAATTAAGTCAGTTATTAAGTTTGACTCACCCTCTCTGAAAACATGAGAAACAGCTTTATCTCGTCATTAGACTGTCTTTTCTGGCTGGAAATTGAAGCGTTCACTCTACCACGCAAAATTTCATTGGAAATATTAACACATTTAAATCGCATTGAATCAAATCGTTTACATTGAGTTTGGTTAACTTTTACCAAATGGGAGTATGTAACTTTTAGTGACTTTAATTTTCGATGTGATTGTACAGCCTGTTTGGTCTTTATGAATAAAAACAAAGTAACATTTTTTGCATGTGCCATGAAAGCAAGCTCTGTTAAGCAATACCATCAGACCAGATTGAGGGAGCATTTGTGTGTATACAGCAGCAGTGCAGGGGCAGCAAGGCACTGCTCAACAACCGGGGTTTTCTGAACAGTAGAATTCACACATGATATCTTTGGAGCTGAGAGGCTTAATGAGCAGTGTGTGAACTTATTTGAAAATGGTCTGAATTTAGCAGACATTTTTATATATTATTTAAAAGTTACTGACAGAGAAATGAAAAGACTTACCCTCAGTTCAACTTGTCTTCACCTTGTCCTTAGCAGAATTTTCTTTTAGTTTCAAACTATCAGTCATTTCAGCAGTCTCCCCTCCCTCATCTGTTTCAACTTTTTCTTCTTCCACATCCATTATCACACTCTGTCGCACACTGACAGAGATCACTGCTGCCTGTATGATGCCATAGATCAGCGCAAACTGAGGGAGATACTCCTGGATCAACCAGAGTAACCCTGCCATCCCAACCGTGGAGACAAAAAACATGGCCATGCCATGAATCCACAGCCTCAGTGCCCCCTGGACACCTAACACCTCCAGGATCAGCTTGGTAGGGGGGGACACTGTCCACAGGAAGCCAACAACAAATAGGTCAAACAAATGGCGGAGGAAGTTGAAGCAGATCTCATAGTGCTCTGGCAGGATTTCCACCTTCCAGCTGTCCACAAAGAGTCGAAAAGGAGATGTCCGGGGAGAGGAAGGTGGGATAGGAGATGGAGGTGGTGTTCTGTAGTCCCCGTCAACATCATTATCCCATGCACCTCTACTTTGGCCTTCATGTTTCCTTTGTCTTAGTGTGCTTGACTCTGATTTTCTTGGCCAGAAAAAGTAAGAAGTGGTGAGATATTTATTCCACCATCTGGAAACGTGTTCTGAATATGCCCCACTCTCCTGCTTCCCTGCACAGAGCTCTTCAATTTCCAAGGGCTGAACTCTCTCCTGAGCCTCCCAGTACTGCTCCTCTGGAGTTATTTGGACATTCTGACGTCTCCACCCTCCCCAGAACCAAGAAGTCCATCCCCCAGGGGTTTGACTGCTGTAGCTTTGCTTGTGGCCCTCAGTTTCAAACCCTTCAATTTTCTTTGACCGAGCACTTCTGCCCCATGAGCACACCCAGCCCAGTGCCCTGCCTAGCACAGCGGACATACTTTTCTCACTCAGCTTGTCGGGGGGTGGATAAAACCTGAAGATACTCTTGTTGTCAGTTGGCAGGGAAGCTTGGTGAGCAAACAGGAAAAGCATGCATGTGCTGCTGGAGCAGTTATGAAGTTGTAATACTTGTTCACGTGGATTGAAGCCACGGAAAATGACGTCCACAGGCCACGGACACACCTGTTTGAGCAGTTCAGCTGAAGGGGCGACCCCCACTCACATAACTTAGAAATGGCCTCAGTGACTTAACAGCATGAGTTAGTCAAATGTATAGTCTACATGTCTTTGGTTTAACCTGGCAGCACATGCAGCGGACAGTGTTTAAACATTTAAGATGCTTAGTAGCTAGCTTCGATTTAAGTAGAAGCTTCTTAACACCTGCTAACCAACATTAACTTCACTTACAAAGGGGCTGCTCTGCTCCTCACACCTACAGAAGAAAAAACGGAGTGGAGATTAAATTTTACAAGGGCTTCAAAGATTATTTAATAAATCAGTTATTAATCGTCAACTGCTTTGATAATCAATTTATCAGTATGAGTGTTTTTTTAATAATGAAAACTAGTTCAGAATTTTTTTAAGCTACTTAAATTTGAATATTTTTTTTGGCTTCTTTGCTCCAAATAACAGAGCTAGCTTGTGCTACTCAGGACTTGACTCTTGCTTTAGCTAACCACCAAGCTTTTACTGAAAAGTTAAAATTCTAAAACGTTTTAGCGTTTGGTAATTGGTTAGTAGTAAACACGGTGTGTGTTTTTAGTGTATTTTCGGGACATTTGTAAACAGCAGGATGAATAAATACTCACCTTAGGCGACGTTAGCTACTGTCCCTTCTCTGTCGGACAGACAGACCGCAGCTAGCTTTCCTTTGTTAGCATCAAATTAACTCGCCACGCAGAACAAGTTCCTCCACTCCAGAATAAATGCTGACAACACTCCGGCGTGCTTTATCTGTTGTTATGGACAGAAAGAAGTCCGGTTCCACTCACAGCTAACAGTGACGAACAGACAAATGGTATCAACACTGACGCCGGACAGGTCGACACAACCGCCGACACCTGAAACGTTTCTCCGGGACTCACTACCGGTGGGTTCGTCTCAACCTTCAAAATAAATTCGTACTGGGTGTGAGACACCTCAGCTGTGTCTCACACTGACAACAGACCCTGGCATGTCAGTAAATAATATAATGTTATGATTTTTACAACATTAACTACTTCTTATAAAGTTTGAAGAATGTCCAGCGAACTTTGGGCAGTGAGACTCCAGACAGAAAGGAGACTTTGATCTGCGGTGAGCAAATCAAAGCAACCAGTTTGTCTGCACTTTCAAGCATTAAATCCTGAAAATTAACATTATTTATCACGACAGTGTTCATATTCATTGCACTACTCACGTCTGTGTTCACACTTGTGTTTGTATCTTTCATAATTATACCCATATCTGCACATTTTCACATTTGTCTGCACTATTCGTATTTACATCCATTCCTATTTGTACCTTTTTGCATTTTTCCACATTCTATATTAATGTTTTATTGTTTTCAAATTTTCGGTGCTGTGCTGCTGTACACTGGAACCGGAATTTCCCTGAGGGAACCTCACAAAGGGATCAATAAAGTATCTATGTAAATCACCTGCTTCTCAAATTACACACTTTAGGGTTCCTTAAGGTTCCTGTCCATAGTGATAGTAGATATATATAAATTAGACTTGGCAAAACAGAAGTGAATAAATTCTAACAAGAATACTGGAACATAGCTGGCATTTCTATACAATACAGTAAATATTTATGAATGCTTTGCAGGGCAGCAAGCTAAAGGAAGACATGGAATTTATAGGGCTCAATCATGAAAACACCCCACTGGACTGAGTGACCACACACTTAAAACTGTAGTAATGAAATGTAATAAATTCAAAGACCTAATAGTTCAGCTCATATATCTTATTTTCTATGGAGATCTTTAAGAACTCCAAACTGTGGAGGTGGCAAGGTATTAGAAGCTTCTATTTATCTAAAACAGACATTGTGCAGATATTTTAATTAATGTTTTCTCAGGTTTATGCAAAGTACAGTAACTTATTGTTGGCAACCACATTTTACCCTAGTCACGTTTTACTCAACTTTCACCAAGTTCATAACACCCTTCAGTATTTTAACCAAGTAAAATACCAAACATGACATTTTTAGCCTCAAACAATTTCAAACTGAAAACTGTGGGGGACAGACACTAGTTAGCCTTTTTAAATCCAATGAAAGGCATAAATGTAAAGGCTCGTCAGTGCAGCTCAGCACAATTCAACTTCATTATACACAAGGGTGCCTTTAAAGAATCTTATTTAATAGACCGATATTATGATATCCAAGTGTGTAACATACTGACAAGTCATCTTTGTTTTAATACAGGACCTTTTGCAACACAGATGAATTTGTTCAGGTTAAGGAGTTACGGGGCAAATTTAGCATCTCATGATTTTACTATTGTAACTGTTGGGGGAAAGCAAGCAACTCAAGTTTGTATTTTCAGCCACTTTATTAAATCTAAAATGTCAGTTCAAGTCATTTATAGCAAAAACTTTGGCACAGAAGAATGTTTTCATTTCCTGGACGACAACTTGATCATGACCACTGTTGAAGCTTGCAGCAGTCAACTGGAGCTGTAGCACTGACAGATGCTCCGGTCACACCTGACAAGAAAATCAGCAGTTTGAGCATTTTTCTTGGTTTAAACAGTTAACAGTAAATCTAACATTTGAGTGTCTCAGTGCGCTGCGAGTAGACTTCAGTTTACATCAGTCGAACCGAATAATTGAATCATCACTGACAAAACTCATGCCAGACCTGTAGGTTTAATCAAGGTCGCTAGTTATTACTTGCATTCAAAAACTTACATTAGCAAAGTCCCAGGTGCTTTCAGCTGCAGAGCAAGTCATGCTGACTTCAGTGTAGATGAGCTGCATGGAAAACAGTCATGTTTAAAAAACAAAGGTTAAGACACACACACACACACACATCCAGCTGTTTTGGCCAACTACTGCATTCAACTGAAGACTGGTATAGTTACGATTTCTCTTTAAAAAAATAAATCCACTGCAGAACCACCTACACAGAACATTTGAATTTTAGATTTACCTCTACACGTTTTGGCAGCTGCAATCAGACTTCCTCACTGAAACCGTAACTACGCAAGCTAAAATTAAGACTATGGGCACGCAGTAACAGATCCATGCATCACTACTGCTCTGATATTACAGCTAACCTTATTTGTCACTTCAGTGTCAAGGCAGTTTTCTTAAAACCAGATAAAACTACCATGTAAAAATACCCTGTGGTGATGTAGAGGTACCATTATCTGCAGTAAGTGGCCAAATACAGCAAACATCTGCTGGTTTTGTGGTCAGTGCACTGTGAAGACAACTTCATGTCTTTTCAGAGACTCTAGTCTACCTAAGATCATCATTCCACATAAGAAAACCGTCCAGAACAGACACTTTTAGATCCCACACTTACCCAAAGGAGAACTCTTTATCCAGTCAGTCCAGTGCAGACACCTGGTGAGAACAAGCCACATTAGAAGCAGTTCTAATCTGTGCCGTCAGTATAAAAGACCTGTTCAACATATGCTCAGTGCACTGTGAAGAGCATCATGGTATAATCAGAGACTCTAGTCTAGTGAATCATCACAGCAGCATGTTGGGTTTCAGTCATTAAGGGGCAGGTCACCCACCGTCACTCACCATCAGCTCATGACAATTGTAGAATCAAAGACTCAGAGGGATAAGACTGTTCCATCAGAGGCCACTGGAGGTCACTGTGTCCATTAGTATGATCCTAAAAACAGGAAAGTGTCATTTTAAGTACAGTGCAGAAAGTCAATATAGCTACCTGTTTAAGTTTACTCCCATGAAACCGTTCTCTCATATGTGCCACGTATTTTACAGAACCTACATCTAACTGCTGATTTTGGTCTCAGTATTCCCTTTTACTACAATTTGGCACCACATTTATGCAAAAGTGTTAAATGAATGCATTCCCTTCCGCCCCATTCACGTGAGACAGGTTAGGACTCAAATGTCCTGGTGGGTGTTTCTATTTGAAAAATACTGATCCTAACAATTCAAATTATATAGTTTAGATAAGTATTGTGAGGACATTTTAACAGTGTTAATTGACTGAGAAGCTATCCTGTTAAAGAAAGAGAATACTATTGTGATCCTATAAGACAAGATTAGGAC
Organism: Brachirus orientalis; assembly: GCA_016785285.1. NCBI lineage: Eukaryota > Metazoa > Chordata > Actinopteri > Pleuronectiformes > Soleidae > Brachirus > Brachirus orientalis. Next base: position 4,118,932 of record JAFBJR010000144.1, on the reverse strand, counting down.
TGCACTAGGATAGATAATACAATTATGCTAACAGTAAAAAAAAAAAAAAAGGTAAAATGACAATTTCAGTATAGCTACTGAAACTTGGCTTATACATATAGCTCAACATTAAGCTACTAATATTCACATTTTATCAAGTTAACAGTTCGGCTGCATTTCTTACCAACGCCCCTCCAGTTTATCCATTTGCACACGTGGTTCTGCAGCAGATCTTCGTACACGCAGTCACTGGATCGGCAGATTGAACCACAGGATTCATTTTACAGTCTGGAGGGAACAAATCACACGTAAAGTTATGTCGACCTCTACGTCCTCCATTACAGTACAGGCTTTCTGCCACACCACGTGCTCAGCAAAGAAGCGCTGGAAAGTACTTTTCGACAAACGGTTAACCTTTTCCGCAAACCTACACTAAAGACTCAGACACAACCAATTGAAATTTAACACATCAAATTTACCCATTGTTCTAGAACAGCTGGTAATTTAAGACGCTGACTGCAACCTCGTTTTAATCGAAGATATTCTTCAACGTTGGGTCCTGAAAGAACGCGAAAGCGTCCAGCCATGGTTTATATACGAGGGTCCTTCGCCGGACCTGATGCTTTAGGTGTCCTGATCACTGCCTGCAGGACGATTTGTGACATTAACAATCATGGTGTCAACCATTCACCAAATACGAAAAAAAACCCGATCATACCAGAGGTAAAGCAGAATAACACGTGTATAAAAATACTTTGAATTAACATAATGAATTAAATAAATATGTACGCTTCAACCAAAATATAACAATGTGACTTTGTCTTCTAAAAATGTTTAATTATGATGGTATTTACAGGGTTATATCGGTTTTAGCACAAATTACTAGGGATAGAGACACCGCAATACAATATTATCACGATATTGAAATATAGTGAGTATTTGCACAACCCCTCTCGTGAGAGTGAGCACTTGTTACCATCGAAGGGACTGAAGCGTCACTTGATTTTTCTTTATTCTAATCCACAAAAAAGTGAATGTTTATTTGTAACATCAGTTAAATAATTACATTCTACAAAAACCTATACTTAGTGTCCACACAAAATACCTTGATATATCCCTGGAACAACTTTTTCTCCGACCCCTAATAGACACAGGCTTATTACAAAAAAAGACAATTGTAGATCAAAGGATAAACTAATTTATGTTGTAAGTGATCAATGTAAATTTTAAAATGAACATTGCTAAAACTATAAGAACATACTATATATGTCCCATCTTGGAAATATTTACAGTCTTTATACGGAGAAAATGAGAAATAAGTCATAGATATAACATTTCAACATTGTTTTGATTTGCTTAAATGTTACTCAAATAAAGCTCTATGTAATTGCAAATAAAGTTATAAATTCCGTTTCTAAACAAATTCACCATTATCCAAGTAGCATTTGGTCATTTGGTCTAAACATTTATTTATTATAATTTTTTATTTCTTCAGAAATAAATAAAAAGAGATCTTATTATCTATCTTTCTCAGGCAGAAGCAGGGCAGCTATGTTGCTGACCTAGAACTTCAAGTACCAGCATTCTTCGCGCGCATCATGGGTGCCAGGTTCACTTGTGCTGGGAGGGTAAGCCGCATTTTAAGAGATACGCCCTCTTCGGGTGCTTCTGCCATTCGTATCTGGCAACGCACTCAGAACCCACTGTGTCGTCACTGAGGTCAGCAAGACGGAGCGAAGATGGCGACCGCCTACGAGAGATATAATTTGTAAGTACACATAAACTGGCTAATCTGAGTCTCTTCTTTGAACCCAAAATAGTCACGTTCCCACGTCCGTGAAAAGGCCGACGAGAGTCGACGCTTGTGAGCGGAGTGTAATGGCAGCCGGTCAGATGACACGAGTTCGCTGACAGGTTCGGCTGGTAGAGCAAGAGCCAGTCAAGTTTCACTGTACACTCATTCATTATGAAGAGAGTGTCTTACAACTGTTGGGCACAGGAGGCGTGTCAGTCAAAAGGCCTTTAGTGCGAAAGTTAAGTTTTTATTTTCCATACCCGGATGTTTGGTGAAACTGGTCTGAGAGGTGGAGATATATATGTGTGAGTGTGTGTGTGTGTGTCACAATAATGTGTTCACTATTGTTTACTCTTCTGCTCCTGACTCACGAGCCTGTTGGTCATGTCCTCTCTCTCTCTCTGTATATATCACTGATGAAAGTTACCGGATCTCTGAGCTTTCCCAGACACACCTTCATTCATCTGTCATGAAGCTGGTCTGTTCAATAGCACCTGTGTTCTACCACTGTTATGACAGCCTCGGTTTGTGATCCTCATTTACTGCGATGCAGAGGCGTTTCCAGGTCTTTTAGGGCCCCCAGGCAAATGGACTAAAGGGGAAGGCAAGCAAGTCCACTGAGAGGGAGGGAGTTTCCCCTTACCAGAACAGATGGTCCAAGGACAGAGGAGGAATATTATGCTGCTTTTCCGTTAACAGTTCTAGCACTACTCCTCTCAGTTCATTTTCCATTACTTCATAGTGTCTCCTGGGGTTGTCATAGCACTGCCATGATGTCATTTTATATGCGACACAAACACTAGAAGACATTGAGGCAAACCACAATGACCACGGTGTGTTTTTATGGATAGCAGCCATGTGTGCTCGCTGTAACGCTCTTGTCATTTTTTTTAAAAATGGCAGTTTTGATTCTTGTGTTGGACATCGCCCTCATGACTCTTCCAGTGATGGCGCTCTCTGACCAATCAGTGGTTGGCACCAAGGGCCTTGCTTTTCGGAGGCAGACATCTTGAACCACCATGTTACTTCAGTAGCCCAAATGGACAAAAGAGCATGCGCTTTGAGGTGGAAGTTAACTTTGCAAAGAAAGAAGATTGACATTCTCTCTGGTATACAAAGTCCATAGTAGCTTCCTGATTTGCTTAGGAAAGGAAGGGGAGAGTACAAGGGTAGGGTTACTCTAAAACTATGTAGAACTTTCTCGTGTTGTAGACATTGTCATACTTTTGTTTGCACAGTGCTTGGTCGTCATGGCTTCCTTGTAGACATTTCATCGTCAACTGTCAGACCTAAATATTGGCTCTTGACCCTAGATGCCATGTTGTCAACATACAATATAGCCAATGGGTTCCCAGATGCTAACAACTACCTGTTAGCAGTAAATTGGCTACCAACCCATTTTCCCGCTGGTATATATCAAAGTCTTGGATTGGAATAATTTATTTATTCAGGATCAAATAATCTCAACCACACCGCTGGCTTGTTTTAAAGAAACACTTGTTGGTGTTGAAGCACCGACACGTTCAGTGTGGTCTTGATTACTTAAGTCCAACAATGGAGTGTTTGTGTGGCTGTGTGTCACTAACTACAGCAGCTCAGTGTTTCACTACACACACGTCACTGCAGCTCAACAGCAGATCACATTTTTTCTGTTGCAGGGATTTAAATCTGTTGCCATCTCTGCTCAAACACAGAGTGGATTAGTTTTGCAGCAGAGCGGGTGTTTTATCATGCTTGATAATCAGTAGTTTCTCTTTACTGACTTCCTATTGGACTTGAACTTAGTCCAGTTCTTGTTCTTAGTCATAGGTCAAAGTGGGGGCAGGTTATGATGGCCAAATGGAAGGTGGTGCTGTGATTACACTACATGAAATACATGTACCACACACTGCATTTATATCAGGGATGTATAATATGAAATAATTCAAAAGGAAGTTAGAGATTATGGTCAAATGTACTATCTATGTAGTCATGGAAATGCTCACCATGCACTATATTTGGATTCAGATCTAATGAATGGTGAGGCCACTGAAGTAAATTGAAATCACTGTCTTGCACAAACATGAATTTGTTTACTCTCAGATTATTTTCTGCTCAGAGGCTGCATGTTGACACTTGGCTTCTTCTCTGTTTTTCAGGCACACAACTCCAGAGAAGTTCTTCATTGAGGCCTGTGACGAGGGAGCAGATGCTGTGCTGGCAATTGACAGGGTTTCTAATGAGATGACCCTCACAGGTAACACAGACTCTTTCACTGGCATGTGCATCACTGATATCACAGCTACGGTATGTTGTCTTGTCACTCTCCCTGTGCATTAGCTCATTACAGCATATGTTTTTTATTCCCAGCCTACCAAAAAACCCCAAAATACTTTACACAGATATATGAACAGTGACAAGTGTTTTTTTTTAAATTTCATAGGTAAAAAGGATGTCCCTCCGTCAGCCGTCACCAGACCAATATGTGGCATCATGGGAACCATTCGCCTGGTTGCAGGTAGGTTCCTTTTAATGCATCGTTGTGTTGCCAGTGCAGTGTTGTCTGTCAATTTTCTTTACACAAAGGGAGATTCCATGTCTGTTGTTGACTTGAATTATGGAACAATGCAAATTCACGGTTCAGTTTGTAAGAATTAGTGAAAACTGGTGGTGAGACTGCAGGTTATTACAAACAGATTACACTTTCATCCCACCCCTCCATTTCCCAAGTGTGTCAGGGAACTAACGTGGCTGTCACATATCAGAGGATGTTTCTCTTCATTTGTGTTGTAAGCGTCTGCTCATTACATGCTCTTCTCAGTCAGGGCTAATGTGGCCTAAGATGGTGGCCTCTTTCAGGCAGGGCCCTTAGCTATAGTACATGTAGAAGGATTATTCTAAGACTAAAAAAGCAAATGATTTTATCTATAAAGTGATAATGTAGTCATACAAACATACTTCTGGGTAATTCTGCCAAAGAAATCTACTAAATGTTACATACTAGATAAAGTTGCTATGATACAGCAGTAGGACCTGAGGGTGTTATTGCTTTTATAAAACAGTTCAACAAACACTTTTTATTATTATTATTATTATTATTAAATCAATTATATTGCTCCACCAACACAAACAGTTCTGCAATCATACTGATTTGACTGTTGCCTAGCAACAAAACAGTGAACATATTCCTGTACACACTAGCTTACTCTACACTTTCAAAGCAGGTCATGGCTCGCTACTGTGATTCATGTCCATTTAGTTTAGTAAGAAATTGCTGCTGAGAGTTATTTTGATGGTGTGTTTTAAAAGTATACTGCACCTTCTTCTTCTCATCCTCTTCTGATGCCTATTCTTAATTTAAAGTGTCAATTTTTTTTTGGATTATGAAGCTAAGTGTATCATTATTGGCAATTTACAATAAAATCATTAGACTTAATATTTTGTGCAAACGCCTGATTGTTTGCGTTGTTGTTTTACAGTATCCCAGAATGAGTCATTTCATGTTTTGTTTCTCAAACACTTGGAAGTTTGAGGTGAGGGATATTCAAATACAACCCTTTAGAGCAGGTGTTTGAAACCTGCTCCACTTTGATACCACAGGTATGTACCTGATCGTCATCACCAGGAAGAGGAATGTGGGCAGCCTCTTGGGCCACGCAGTGTGGAAGGTCGTGGACTTTGAAGTGATCTCTTACAAGAAGACAGTGCTGCACTTGTCAGAGATCCAGGTACACAAAGAAAATACTCCCATGTTCACAATTACATAGCTGCAGATTACAGCTTCTTAGTTCTCTTTACCACTTTATGGGATTTGGATCCAGGATGACCTCTGTGGGGAAGGCCACACCTACCAATTGAGGAGGACAAGAACTGACTATTAGTGGACAACATTTGATATAATGCATTTGCACTCTCATATTGATTGCTCTTGTATGCCCAAGTCTCAGTTTGAAATATTTCCAATGTGAAATGTACTTTATTTACATAGATTCTACACTCAAGAGGCTTGCATACAAATTTTAGCTCAGTCTGTATTTATCAAACTAAGTCTCCTAAATTCTCATTTGAGAGTAAAGAAGTGTGACTCCTTACACCTAGACTGATAGAATAGATAGAATCCAACATTGAGTATGATGTGCTTTCATAAAATCTTGGTGTACAGTGGGTGTAATGCCAGACAGTCACTCACTGGACCTACTGTATAGAAAATAGATGGTTGAAGTACCTGGACAGGAAACGCTGGATTCCCTAACACGTACAGCACAAGTCTGACATATGAGCGTGCACTTTCCTACACTCTGCAAAGAGCATTGTCATGAATTTATTTTTTGCAAGCTGAGTTTGTTTTCTTTCCTGCTGTAGTCACAGGAGAATAAGACCTTCCTGTCAATGATTAACAACGTGCTGACCACAGATGGCTTCTACTTCTGCACCGACTATGACCTAACGCACACGCTGCAGCGGCTCGCCAACACCAGTCCTGACTTCCAGGAGATGAGTCTGCTGGAGAGGGTGAGACATCCAGGAAACTGCCCCGCAAAAGTCCACACTACAGTCACATGTTCATCAACGATTAAGAGATGCACTTTTTCTAGAATCCATGGCAATAAGATCATCCAGCGATCTAGCGGTTCTATGTAGTGAAAGTACTCTGTTGGTCAGGATTGACCCTGGATTATACATCCTAGTTTGTGATGCTTTGCCTGGATCGGCATCATGAGTGGCTGATAAGTCCAGTGCAGGAGTGACAGTCTGTTTCATTCTTGTCCACTCTATGATCATCTCAGAGCTTGTGCATTCGTCCCATGCCTCCACTCAGCTGCATGGTTGTGGATTATCCTCTTCAATAGCTGGGTCCTTTTGAGTTGCACCAACTTCTGCAGTCTCCTCTCATTTTCAGATGTGAATTCTAAGGGGTGCCATGTCCCACTTGCAGAGGTCTTTAAATTGCGAGTGGGGCCGGCCTACTGACCTCTTCTCAGACACTAATGCTGGTTAAGCAAACATTCTCCACTGCAGCTTTGGTCCTGATGGTCAGTTTAGGGTTTTGTCAGGTAATATCCCTGGCTGTGAGCCAGCCTTCCCAATGCATTTGATGACTTCTTGTTGACAGGTTGCGCTGTAGTTTTAGTACATGTCAGCATCTTACAGACTGTATGTATTGTACTTGATGTCTTGGTTAAGTTTCGCACGCAGGCGTGATTTATGAGATTGCTGAAGTCTGTTGGAGTCTTAATTGCACTCATTGGTGTTGCTTGTGTTTTTTAGGCAGATCAGAGGTTTGTGTGGAATGGGAATCTCCTGAGAGAACTGGCTGCACAGCCAGAGGTAACATGTCAATGCTAATCCCCCACCTGTTATTCATGATGGTCATTGTTTTTACTCCTTATTTCACCATAATTTGTGTGTCTGTGGCCCCACAGCTTCACAAGTTTGCACTTCCTGTTCTCCATGGATGTATCCTTTTTTTCTTGCATATTTTCAATCCTTTTTTTCCTTGGATCATGTGTTGTCCTGTTTTGTCTTTGACTCACTTGAGATGAGATTAGATTGGGATTAAGATAATATTTGGAGGTATTTCCTTGACCCTCATGGTTCAGTCATCGTCATCAAGCCATGCCGTATAAACGGTAAGATCTTTGAGTGGATCCTCATTTCCAGGAGAAGCTGCTTCCGGGCCGGTGTCAGATACTACGTTAGAGGTATGTATTAGAAAAAGTCTGTCATTTTCACTTGTGGAGTTTGGATTACTGGAGAACAGAAGAGCCTACAGCCTTCACATTTTATTAAGTGCCTGTGTGTGAGACAATGCTGAACAATGTGTCCCACTGTCTCCTCAGGTATCGACTCTGAAGGTCACGCTGCTAACTTTGTGGAGACCGAGCAGATTGTTTTGTATGAGGGAGCAAAGTCTTCATTTGTACAGGTGAGTAGGAACCTGGTTTTACTGAAAGATGAGTGAATGATGGAGCCCTTTTCTGTGTGTTCAGATGTTAAAAGGGGTAGTTCAGGTTTTCAATGCATGGTTGTATGATACAGAGACAGTATGTGTCCATTCACAGTTAACACTACTAAATTTGTCTCTTGTCCTCTGCCCAGTATACAGGTACTAGTGGGGGAATTTATCTATTGAATGAACTGTGTTTGATTGTTATAAGTGGTGATATGCCCCCTTTCAGCTGGTTAGCATTAGATGTTTTTCATTTGACCCATCATGTCTCAGACCATAACTGATGTTCAGCTTAAGAACCATTCCGTGTTCCTCTACCAACACTGCATACATTCAAAACTATACATGTGGCAATGGGGACAAGGGGATTGACATAAATGCCCAAAAGGAGAATACACATTTTTAAAACACAACTAACTCAGATAATTATTAAAAACAGGAAATCAGAAAGTAAACTGAAGGTGTTGACCCTCTGAAGAAACAAAACCAACTGTGGAAGGAAACTCCAACCTGCATATATAACCTCCATCCTGGCTGATTACCCTCAGCTGTGGCGGAACACAGGTGCAGCCAAGAGCTCCTGATGAACAAAGAAATCTGTGACTTAGATACTGGATATAGAGTGTCACTTTGTAAACTACTTCTTCCCTTTTATCAAAGTACATATAGAAAATCAGCATTTTTAGCTGAGCTGCTAGTTTGCTTATCCCTCTTTTTTGTTTTTATCACTTAGGTAATTCTGAACAAAGGATTTAAAACACAAAAGACAGAATACTAGGGCTTTCAGTCAAATATTTATATTTTATTTATTTATTTTATTATGCACCATGTGTTGACATGATTAATCTCCTGATTCTCCATAGTTAGCACATGATTAATTACTTATTTTTAAAATAAATTATAAATATACGTACCTTTTAAAGTGATGTATGTGTCACACGTCACAGAATCCGTCAATGAAAGGTTGTAACATATTTACGTACATAGTAACCAAGGTGAATTTTGCTTTATCAAATAGAAATATATGATCATTGTCTTCTCATATGGACATGTGATTCACCACAGCATTAGGGAGAAGAGCATGATTAGACACATCACTGCAGCCGTGACTGTTCACATAGATTCAGATCTGCTAAGCAGCACATTAACACTCTTTACCTGTTAAGTAGCATTTATATGTCTTGAATCCATTCATTCTTTCAACAAAGCTTCAACAAATATTTGCAGGTCTAAGGATGCATAGCTTCATACTGAAAAGTTTTGGCACCTTGTTGAGTGCAGAGGATAATTAGAGCATGTAAAAGTATATTATTAATTTTCAAAGGCAAATTCCATGTAAAACATAGCAGCAGCTCTGCAGCAGACACACTCTGTAAATGGAGTTGCATGAGAGGTAGCAGTTAAATGCAACTGTTTTTTAATTATTAGAAAATCATAATCACTCAACATGCGTGTCATAAAAATTAGTGGACTTTATTATTGTGTTGACAGTAATAAAAATGACACAGTTGACCTGACTGATGGAAGCAGCAGTGGATCAACAACTCCTGTGCGCTGTTACGTAAAATCTCTGATGTGATCAACCACGCTTCGAAAACGTTCCAACCTTAAGCATTTATGTTACGCGAAGTGACTTGTGTTTTTTTTGTCGTTTTAATTTTGTATTTTGCATCCACAGACACGAGGCTCCATGCCTTTTTACTGGAGTCAGAGGCCCAACCTTAAATACAAGCCTAAACCCATCATCAGCAAAACCACCAGTCATGTAAGAGAAAGTGTGATGTGTCTTGTTTCATTCGCTGTAAATGTGAAAATTAGATGGTAATCACTTAAACCTTTGCGTAGCTGGACGGTTTCCAGAGGCATTTTGACTCTCAGCTGCTCATCTATGGGAAGCAAACCATCCTCAACCTGGTGAGAGTTCTGTTCTCTTCTCTTCTCGTCTCATCTCGTCTATTCCCTTCTTTTCTTTGCAGTGATGTAAAAGAAAGACTGAGCTGTGATTCTTTGTGTTGTCTTGTCTTTCCAGGTGAATCAAAAGGGCTCAGAGAAGCCACTAGAACAGGCTTTTGCCAAGATGGTGTCAGAGATGAACAATGGTATGCTCAAGTAAGTGTCACTCACTGGAAATTGACTCAGGCTAAGTTTTTATTCACACTTGTTGCCATTCAATTATTCTTGCGCTTGTTCCTCCTCCACATAACCAACGGTACCTTGTCTCTTCATTTCTAACACTTTTCCCTTCTTTGCTTTTACATTTAACTGAGGATTTTAACTAATTTCATTGCTTTGCTGATGATTAAACAAGAATAGTACATGCAGGGTTTATTTTTCTTTTCTTTTCACATTAAATAATATAATTGAATGCCACAGTGATTTTAAGCAAAGCAGGAAAATAAAAAATATTTGTGTTTTTTCCAGAAGTCTGAGTTTACTATACTATATCTACTATATCTAAAAGATGATAAAGGAGGACAGTAGATATGAAGGATTATAATGGACTGGGTAGTGTAGGACTGTTCTAACTCCAGAAGATGACAGTAATGCAACATCATTTTCTCCTCCATCCTTAGCTACTTACCCTTTGACTTCCACAAAGAGTGCAGCCACATGCGATGGGACCGTTTGCAGATCTTAGTGGACGCTGTCAGTGAAACACAAGATGAATACGGGTTAGTTGCTCATGAACAGTCCCAGATATCAGATGCGTTAGTTTACTGTGAAAGAGTACATTAACTATGCACATATCTCTGTGTGTGTAGTTACTTCATGGTGAACTCAGAGGGGAATATAGTGGCACAGCAGAAAGGAGTCTTCCGCAGTAACTGCATGGACTGCCTGGACAGGACCAACGTCATCCAGAGTCTGCTGGCCCGACGATCCCTGCAGTCTCAGCTGCAGGTATGTGAGCCTCTCACAGCCAAAAATAATTATATTGTCTCAGAGGTGAAAACATCTCTGTTTGCGTCAGGCTTCTTGAGTTGTAATTTTGAGAGTGGACTGTTCCATACAATGTTATCAGTAATTAGATAAGAGTAGAATGACTCGAACATTCACCAGAAGTCCCTTTAACTAATGCACAGCTTTTACCAAAAGCCTCATTCGTACTACACTATTACCAGTCCAGTTTGGTCCTCAAGTTTTCCACACACAAAATCACTCTTAATTTGTATGTGAACAGTACTAAAAGATAAGTGTTCTGAAACGCAATTAAATTTGAAAACATTTGATCATTAGTGCTAGCAGCCAAGTGGGAAATATTCATAAACACATTTGACAGAGACCCTTACGTATCACAAATAAGCCAAAGCCGCACTAATCCATTTATGTTTAAGAAAACACAGGGTGTGTGTTTAGTTCAGGCAAAAACAGTGACCTGTTGAGACAATGACAGGGTTACCAATACCCACTTCCAGATTGGTTCTTACCACAACTCTATCATCAGCTGTGTGTTTACACTTTTTTTCTTCAGAATCACTTTCAGCTTGTTGGTCTAATGTAAGAAATCTTTGTTTTTTATTTCACCATTATTGTTAATCATTAGCATTACTTTGTGATATTAGGCAAACAACTGCAGAGCACAGAGTCAAGTTTCTCTTTACACTGGAACTAACGCAATGATCGCGTTATGTACGTCTTTAGCTTTGGTGTTTGATTTGATGCATATTGCATCTGACATGGAGATGCATTTAAAGACATGTCTGAAATGTTTAAAATGCACTGTGTAAATCGTGAAGTGCAAACTGGATGCTCTTCTGTGTCTGGATTCACAAAGATTTCTTCTTCCTGAATCTCATTGACCAGTGTGTGCACTGTGTGTTGACAGAGAGTCGGGGTTCTGAACGTGGGCCAGCAGATTGAAGAGCAGGCTGAGTTTGAGAAGGTCTACAAGAACGGTATGTCTTGTTGTTGACTGGGAGCATGTGTAGTGTGTTTAGGGTTTAACCTGCAAGTGTGTCCTCACTCCTCGCTCTGTGTGTGTGTGTGTGTGTGTGTGTGCTCTCTAACCAGCATGGGCTGACAATGCCAATGCTTGTGCAGTACAGTACGCAGGAACCGGAGCTTTGAAAACAGACTTCACAAGGTACAGTGCTGTAACATCATACACCATCACATGAGCTGACTAACATGTGTAAACATGTGTGAAGCTACATGCAGTGTCGTTTCCATGGCCACTGTTTAACCGGAGGTTTTGTCTCCCTCAGGACGGGGAAGAGGACCAAATGGGGGCTGCTGATGGATGGATGGAACTCCATGATTCGATACTACAAGAACAACTTCTCTGATGGATTCAGACAGGTGTGGTGTCTCTGATGTTATTGGCATAATTTAACTGACTAAAATCACATGGTTGAATCGGAGAGTCCCCAGTGAGATCTGCTGTAGAATTAAAACTATAGATTTTAAAATATAAACAAATGTCTTTTATAATCAAATTGTTGTCAAATTAGTTCACACAATAGTAACATTTTGTTTTTGTGTCTGTGGTGATTGAGTAGATGAGGTGGAAGAAGCAAGACCTATAAAGCATGATGGTTTCATATAGCCTACAAAAAGTTTCAGACTAGGACTCTACTGCTAAAAAATAAACCTGGATGTTCAATAGGCCTATTTTATTTTTAGTAAATTCTAGTTCACATTGTAATAATTGTTATTCCTCTGTGTATCAGTCTCCTACTCATGCTATGATGTAAATATGATTTTTCCTGTGTTCAGGATTCTATCGATCTGTTTTTGGGTAACTTTGCTGTGGATGAGTCTGATCCCACGCCCCTTCGCGTGCAGAAGGACTGGAAGTTCCTCACGGTCAGTCCATCAGTACTGTCTCTGTTTGCAGCAGCAGCAGTGAATGGGACACTCGGTCTAATTCAGACAGTGCTTTTGTTTTTCTTTGCAGCTACCCATTATTATGCTGGTGGCATTTTCCATGTGCATCGTGTGTCTCCTTATGGCTGGTACGTTCCTCTCTGCTCTACAAAATATCACAGTGACCTTTAGCAATTAAATCAGTTCCTGCAATACCAATTAATTTTCCAAAACAAAAATTGCACTGATAACCAGCATTATTTACAAACTTTTGTGACTGACTCCTGCTTGTCCTCCAGGTGACACGTGGACAGAGACGGCGGCATATGTGATGTTCTGGGGCGCAGCTAGTGCCATCACAGCCACTATCATCCTGTTTAACGGCCAAGACTTTGTGGACGCCCCCAAACTGGTTCACAAGGAGAAGCTGGACTAAGTTGTGGTGTGTGTGAGGAGCAGCTGGGTCCCACAGGCTCATATACCTCTACGTTGACACCATTTCCTGCCTCATGTCTGGACTCGAGACCCGTCTGCTGCCTCCATACTGCCGTCAGACTCTCTCTCAGACACTACAGTTTTTCTGTCAGTAGTCTATAGCACATGTTTCCTGCTTCTGGTACTGCACACACTCCTCTACATGGTTTACATTCCTCACACTGAGTCTTTAGCTGGGGTTTGCTGCTGCTGCTGCTGCTGCTTGATTGGATTTGTCAACATTAGCTTCTCAGAAAACCAGACAGTCTACGATGGAACCAGTTTTACTACTGCTCAATTCTTATTTGTCACTTAAAAGTTTAAAATCTTATGAGGAGATTCATTGGGGGTGTGTGATTTTAAATTTTGAATTGCAATTAAATGTAGTATTTTCCTCATAACTCTTAGACTAGATTCAGGATATTTAACAAAAAGTACAAATGTTATTACATGCAATTTTATATTGTGCTTCGTTACTCACATTCATCCAAGCCTTTTGAGTTATTGTGGTTCATTTTAGACATTCGGTCAGTTAGAAGTACCAGTCAGAGAACAGCAGTAATAGCACCTGTGTAGCTAAATTATTGGCTTTGAAGCTGCATTAACTGTATTGTTTTTCCCAAATGTTAAAAAACACAAATGCCTCTAAGTGATGATGTTATAGCTATCTTGTGCTGGAAATTTCATTAAAGGTTAAACCAAAAACAATCGGAGAGAATAAGAATATGAAAGTTTAAAAAAAAAATAAAAACCAAAAGTTTTAAACCAAGTTAATATATCTATTAAAATTCAAACTATAATGCACATGATAGAATTACACTAATAAATCAAAGATTAATCATGACATTAAATTCAAATGACAGAAAATCGGAAATATTAACCTAAATGCTGCGTGTAGTGTTACAGAGTCGGGCGATTATTATTCATTCATTCATAAAACTATTATTGATTATTGTAGCTTTAAAGATACGATGCGTTTGTCAGATAATTGTTACCTTAATTGTTTGTACTTAATGAACTGTAAAATTCCTGGATGTGGCACTGAAAAAAATACACATTGAGGCTGGTATGATGTATTTAAATGATGAATACTGAATAGAGCACAATATTTCTTCCTATTGTGAGTATCTGTGGCTCAGTACTTTAACTTCACATACAGTATGTCTATTCTGGAGAACGATGAAATGTGCTGCTGAAATTTTACACAGGAGTGTTAGTGGTCTCTATATCTCAACCCACAGCTACAGTTATAGGTCAAGGTCAAAGTTTAAAGCACATTTAAACAGTCCCTGATGTCCAAAGTGCTATACATGCTGAATAAACTTAATAAAATTAAAAAAATGCATCGTTGTTATAGGTCAGTGATTCATAGGTTGCAGCCTTGTGCTTATTTCAAAATAGTTGGAGAGACCGGAATGAGATAGAGGACATTGTCCTCCAAAATTGACACCTGTAAAAGCAGCAGGAAGAATTTGTCAAGCGTTGATGTCATGATCTTTCCACAGAAATCATGGTCATCATGAGTCAAATAAATAAGAGCGTGGTTGTTCTGTAACAGCTGCATTTTAACTAACAGTTTCTCTTACATAAACTAGTTCTAAGGCTGACTTATTCATGATTAACTGATTAGTGGTTTTGTCCAATAATTGTCAGAAAGTAGCATAAAATGTCGTTTTATGTTTTCCGAACCTCAAAATCCTAACGTCCTCATGTGTCTTAAGCTCATCCGTCCCTGATGTGATTCCGTCTGTCACTGTTTTAACTTTTTTGACAGGAAGCTTGAGCTTTGTTTGGAAATATAACAAAGAAAAATGGTAAAAATGAAACATTTTCTTTCCATCTTGTCGTGCTGCAGTTATTATGATTTTGTTTTCCTGGTGAATCCGCCTGACATCACATTCTTTGCCAGTTTCTGTTGTCCAGTTTATTTTAGTGGCTGTATCCATCTCATCTACTCTGTCAAGAGAAGAACCGGTTTCACACTTTTCTTCTCTAAGTCAACATATAATAACCTGTAGAGCCGTAAATGTCAGAGTGCTGTGCGTTATTCTCGTAGCATTATTTTCTACCACTGGTTTTTAATGGATGTAGCTGTGAGACGCACAGGAAGATCAGAAACTACAATGACAAAGTACTTTTCACAAGCTCCAGAATAATCAATCACTCTCGCACATACTGTGTGTGTATGTATGTGTGTGTGCAGTGCAGCTGGAATGTGCTTGAAAATCCTGTGCGTTTTAAAATGAAATTTGTATCCAACATACCATAATAACCACATGTGACACTCTTGATGTGTGGGTTTAAGAGATTCAGTCAGCAGCACCTTGCTTAACTACGTTTCAAAATAAAACTCAGAGATTATGGTAAAAGATGAAATCTTTTCTTTCCATAATTTACAGCTGCAGGTGATCAGTAGCCTCAATGTCTCACTTTGTTTTTTGAGAGATTAACTTTAAATCTCATGTGTAAACTGAAGTCAGCCATGATTAATTATATTCATTTAGAAGCTGGGCCTTTATTTTGTCTACGTTGTTCCCAGGTTGTCTCTGTTTTACAGGTGAGGGGAGAGTTGTGTGCACGAGAGCTGATGTTGATATTTAAATGTCTGCAGGGTGCTCATTGTCACGTTGTCTGTACCAGTATATGAACACAATTCCAAAGTTTTCTCTGAGGTATACACAGTTTGGTGGAACGTGTACATTACAGTTTTAAGAGCCAGAAAACATCCAGTGGTTTCATTAACTGTTAATAAAAATCAGTGGGAAAAAAACAGTTAATTTTCTGTTTCTCTTTTTTCCTTCTCTTTAGTTCTTGTGTTTTGTCTCTGGTTGTTTGAATATTGATGTTATATTGGTGTTTTGTTTTTTTTTACTCTTATGTTTCTCTTGTTACTGTCTCAGTATCCTGCATTTGAAAAATTCTTCCCGGGACCAATTTTGTTTGCAACAGGAGTCTCGCCACACACATGCACAAACACACAAGAGCACATACAGAGTCTGCAACGCATAGAGTATAAATACAATCATGATGATGTGTGATGGGCCATGTGACCATATGGCAACTACAGCTTGTTTAAAAACCCCCACAACTGATGAGACAAATGAATTAGAATATCTATTTGATTTGTTCCTCCTGACAGAAGCAAACCTCCTCCTTGTTTGCAGAAGTCTAAAGTCTGCATGCAGAGGATACTGGGGGTCTCCCAGGATGAATTATTCTTCTGAAAGGCTTTAAGTTAGAAAAATATGGTCAATCAGGTCATTGCCAACAGTGTTACCTACAAAGCTTAACAATATATCCCGGTCTGTTCTTGTTCACAATGCTGAGGTTTCTAAACCAACATATGAGCAAAACAATAGGGTTTTTTATCAACATTAAATCCCCTCAGCTTCTAGTTGGCCTTTTTGCAAATGACAGCGTTTGCATCAAAGGTCAATTGCTCATCAAGAATGACTTGCTGATTTTCATTATTATTATTATTATTATTATTATTATTATTATTATTATTTATAAAACACTTCGAAATAATCTTTAAAAATGAAAACAGCTCTTGGAAACCTGTTTTAAAACATTTCAAAAAGTTCACACACATCGAGCATTTTGGGGAAATATACAAATTGGCAATAGGTGGCGATAGTGCGTCACATGGTTGTAAATTTCCATCAAAAAAGAAGAAGACGTACCGCTCTGCTTTGAGTGACGTAAGCACGTTGTTGCTGCACCGTCTCTCTCTGTGAGTCAATAAACGTGTCCACATTAGAAGCTTTAGCTTCACTTACATTGTAGCTTCTTCACTTTGGAATATTCGCCTCTTCGCCGACGCCATGAGCACGTTATGGATGGGAAACGTGAGTTGTTCGCGACTTTTCTTTTTTTTTTTTTTTTACCGCGATAAATAATTGAACGCGACAACTGTGCTAGTTAGCCTGGCATTAGCACAGTCCATAACCCTGTTCAAAAGTCCCTTAAGTTGTGGTTAACGCTGTCTATTTGGTACAGTAATGGGTCAGAAGCAAATTGTTCAACACTAGAGAAACGTATTTGGGTCTTAAATACACATTAATGCTTTGCTGTAAACTAGAGCAGGATGAGTTGTGGCTTTTCAGGGAACATTCAAGATTCAACATTCATTCACACAAAATGGCGATTATTGTTTTTTTTTTTACTTTTCTCTCTAAAACACATTAATTTGTTTCAGAATGTATTGTACGTGCTCTAGGGCTTAATATTAATGGGCTACTAAATTAATCCTTAGGGCTGCAAGTAACGATTATTTT
Source organism: Brachirus orientalis (assembly GCA_016785285.1). Lineage (NCBI taxonomy): Eukaryota > Metazoa > Chordata > Actinopteri > Pleuronectiformes > Soleidae > Brachirus > Brachirus orientalis. The sequence continues at coordinate 4,101,672 of JAFBJR010000144.1, read as the reverse complement.
CACAATAGATTAATCATTTTCTCGAAATGTTTGGTCCTAGTTTGGTCCTTAAAATGTCAGAAAATGTGGAAAAATGTTGATCAGTGTTTGCCAAACCTAGAAATGATGATGTTCTCAAATGTCTTGTTTTGTCCACAAACTAAGAAACCAAAAAAAAATTCACATTTAAAAAGCTGAAAAATCTGAAAAAAATTGTTTTAATAATTAAAGAAAATTGGCTCATCAATTATCAAAATAGCTGAGGATTAATTTACTAATAGAATAATTGTTTTATTATTGTTTAATTGGCAACTATTTTGGTGGTGTGTTGATGTTGGTGTTGGATATTTAGTGGTTTGATACCTTGGCTTTTTAATATCGCGTATACCTTGAAACATCACTGCACTGTAGTAGAAATGATCTGTATTAGTGTTTTTTTCTCAAATACAGTGTGTTTTTGTTGTGTTCCTCCACAGCTGGAGACCTACATGGATGAGAAGTTCATCATCAGAGCATTCTCCACCATGGGCGAGCAGGTGGTTAATGTGCGGATCTTACGAAACAAGATGACAGGGTGAGAATCAATTTCACTGGCAGCTGTTTATTTTACAGTTATATTTATTCTGATGTTAAAGTGTGTCGTCACATAGCGGCGCTCTGGGTTACTGCTTTGTGGAGATGACTGATGAGGCCACAGCTGAGAGGTGTCTGCGCAAAATCAACGGAAAAGCTCTGCCAGGTGCCAATCCGGTATGAAGAGCACTTGTTCCTCACAGTTAGTCCTCTTATTCTTTTCTGATGGTTGTTGATGAAGAGTCTGACTTGTCAGCCCTGTCTCTTTCTCGCAGCCCACAAGGTTCAAGTTAAACCGAGCCAACTTCGGGAAACAAGACAATAGGTGAGTCCATAGAGAAAAACAGGAGTATTAAAAATGACATTGATCATTAGAGTAAACTCACATACATGGGGTGTCTTAAAACCAACCTGCAATCTAGAGCCTTTGCTTAACTTTGCTTGTGTGGCATGTAGTGGGAGTTGAGAGAAAGAACATCATCTTTCATATGTAGTGCTGTAGAGTATCTTACAATTTCTGCTTCTCCAGCTTATTTCACATTTGTTTTGGATTTCATTATTTGTAATTTGTGTTTGCAAAGATGTTATTGAAATAATGTTTTGATTATTTTCAATGCAGCAGCCCATACAAGTGATCATTAAACCTTTGTTATATATCCGTTTCTTTACAGTCAGCTTTATTCTCTGTTTGTGGGAGATCTAACTCCAGAGGTAGATGATGGGATGCTTTATGAGTTCTTTTACAACCGCTACCCGACCTGTCGAGGTGGAAAAGTGGTGCTGGACAGCTTGGGGAACTCCAAGTGAGTAGTAGCATTGTGATTTTTCTGACACATATTGTGATTTGATTTGAAATATTATGTTATAGTCAAGTTACAGTTCGTTGCTTTGTGTTTAAACATGACTGAGCATTTTCAATTCAATTTTATTTGTACAACATATTAAGTAATAACTTTTATAATGTAATGCAATTACGAGAACTTAAAGATATGAGCATACAAGTAGAGCACTCAAAAAATATGATTAATTTGCAACCTTTGCTGTTTCCCAATTGTTTTAATTTTCATTTTTTGATTTGAAAATGATTAATCATTTAGCCCTAATTAACATGTCAGCATATAATATGGAAGACATAAGAGGTAGAGGTAGAGTCTACCTCTTACAAGGTAGAGGCGTAAGAGGTAGACATACAGTATGTTTCTCTGAGAGAACAGATGATACTTCGGACAGACTTCAAGTTAATTTGACCAAAATTATTAATTGCACTATTACATATGTTTTTTTAGACTTATAGAGTAGCTCTGTAATAACCATATGTGTGTGTCTCTGCAGGGGGTGTGGCTTTGTTCAGTTCCCAGATGAGCGATTGCAGAAGCGAGCATTAGAAGAATGTCAGGGAGCCGTAGGACTGGGCAGTAAACCTCTGAGACTCAGCCTGGCTGCAAACAAGTGAGTCCATTTTAAACTTTTCCCTTCTTTTTTTTTCCAGCAAACACTTTAATTTGTGTGTGGAGCACAAACCAAGTGATGGCAGAGTTTGGTAGCTTGTGTCTTTCTCCTCTGTGAGTTTAAGGAACCGACAGCAACAGCAGCAGCAACAGCAACCACAGTCAGACAAATCTTGGCAGTCAAGCTCAAGTTACAGTCAAAGCTATGACCAGTATAACCAGTACCAGCAGCAGGCATATGCTGGTTATTACTCCCCCTGGGGTTATGACCCAAATGCAGCAGCGTATGGCTACAACTATCAGCAGTATGATTACACCCAGTATCCTCCACCACAGGTAAGCACTCTCTCTAAGAAACAGCCCTCAGTTAGCTAATATTGAAACACATGAATACTACTAACAGGCTTTTCTGTTTATTTCAGGAAACTGAAGCTGTTGAGGATGATGGACTTGAAGGTTGGTATCGATGTGAGGCTGAATCAGTTACTTTTTAGCTCATAAACAAATTTGTGACATGTGAAGTCATGTGCAGGACATTCAGACGTCTTAACAGTCTGTGATTATGATGTCACTTTGTGTCTCCATAAAAGCAAGGGTCTTGCTTAGTGTACATATTAAATGCTTACTCTAGGGCTAAATAACCCACTCGAAAAGTAATTGTCCACTTATACAAACATTTTTATGGGTATAGTCCATGTTGTCTGCCAACGAATCCTCCTAAATGTTACATACTGGACCTTTAAATCTATGCCGTTCATGTCACGTGATGTAGCCCCACAATTATTGATAACAGTTGTGATGCATTGGCATAATTTATGGGATTGTACCATCACCTTTATTTCATCTACTATTTAATAGATTTGCACTTTTTAAATTTCTGTTTACTACGGGTGCTTTCCATTTGTAGTCATAACTCGGAATTATTTGAGGTCCTCACTTCTCTGAGGCAGAAACACATTTATTTCACAGTAAATCAGTCACACAGTTCCTGTTTGTAGACATGTTGCTACGCTGTTTGTGTACAACAAACAGACTTCTCTACAACATGGTGAACTCCCATCTCTGATTTCCGCTGTACATGGAACACATGGTTATTTACTTCTTTTCACGCCAACAAGTTGAAAAACAAAAGGATGTACGTTGACGAAGCCACACACGTGTAACTGCGAGTCACTTTATATCCATCCATGTTACAGAACCCAGTCCAGAGGTGGATGTGGTGGAGGCCAACAGGAAGTTCATGGAGAACAGTGAGGAGCTGTATGATGCTCTGATCGACTGTCAGTGGCAGTCGACAGACTTCTCTACACAACAGGAACACCTCATATCCAGCTTACCGGAGCCGCTCTGCTGCTGAGACTGAACTGTGTCCTCTCTAGTGTGGACTTGACCCCCCCACCCCAGCCCCCAAGGAATTTTCTTTTCTTTTTTTTTGTCTTGACATGTTGACCTAATAGATTATTTTTATTAAGGACACAAAGTAATACATCACATGTGAATATGTATACATCTGTTGAAATGCACACATCTGAGTTCAACAAATAAAAATAAAAATTCTGATTTATTTTATGGATCGACAAAGCTCACTTAATTCAATAGATGACAGATGGGATAGTTCAAGCTTTTGTAGTGTGGATGTATGAGGATTTGGCAAAGTTAACACTTCACAGTGCTGCTGCAACTGGAAACACTGATTCTTGTCCTGGCTGTCAGGAGATATGCAAGTAAAAACAGGCTCGCCTAATAAAATCTACACCGCTCAATGTATGAAATCTTAAGATGATTTTTTTTCCCACCATTTGTCAGCTTTACCCTGCTGAAAACTGATCTTCGTCTCCCTTAGATCACAAAGGTTATAAACGTCTGTCACATCATAATTGGTGACATCTAATGGTGAGAATGCTGATTTGAACAAACAACGGACTTCTATGCTCACTCTTCCTTTCCCAAGTGATTCAGTGAACCACAGTAGCTTTTGCATATACCAGGAATTATGTTACCACTTTTTTACAATACTGTCTACCTTTCTGTCTTTTTTGGTTTATCCATCAGGTTTCTGTAGACAGAGCTGCTCCTCATTTGCATAATCAACTTTCACTTCACAATATGTCAGTTGACACTGCCTGTTGAAGCATGTTGGCATTAGATGTGGCTTTATGGAAAGCAAGGTCATTGTAAGTATATATAAAAGACTTATTCTAAGGCTAAGAAAACTAAAGGAGTGTTGTTTTGAAGCTTACACACTTAAGGGTAAGGGCTAAACAGATGTAATTAGCAAAAGCTGCAATTTAAGCTTTGTAGTGGTTGGTCTACATTCTAAATACAAGAAATACATAGTTTGAAAAACTATATTTAGGTGAGTAGTATACTTAGTATACAAACAAAGTATACAAACAAAGTCCAGTTTTAAAAATTCACGGCGCTCTTATTGTTTAAAATTATGTTTCAATAATTTAATAGTGGCACAAAATTAAGAACTATTTCATCAGTTCCCCATCTCCTTATGAAGGGCCCTTAATCTTAAATTCCATGGAGTCCAGTTAGTTGCAATATACATTTTCACCTCTAGATGTCACTATCCCACACACTAGTCCTTAAATATTGTAACGATTGTGTGTGGCAATGCTGTATCACATTTTGAATCTAGTATAGAGTAAATATTGAACAGATGTAGACTTTATTATTTTATTATTTATTATTTCTGCCAATAAACCCCCCTTAATCTTACACACTGGACCTTTAAGTAGGTAAAACACACACATACACAGACACTGGTTTGTGCAGCTGATCAATGCAGCTTAGGACAATGCATTGACTTCCATTCATTTGGACAGACTAAAGAAAGCCTTAACCAGTAACACTAATCTTAAGTTAACCTCATTTCAATTCTTAGGTCTAAACCAGGTTCCGCCTCATTAGGACCAGGTTTTGGTCTCCATGAGGGCTACTGGTCCTGACTAAAGTGGGCACACATTCAAGCACACACACACACACACACACACACAACATAATGTATTCCCTAGCCCTTACCCTAACCTTAACCATCACAACTAGATGCCTAACCCTAACTTGAACCTAAACCCAATTCTAACCCTAACCCTAAAACCAGGTCTTAACCCTAAAAAGCACTTTTAAGGGTTAAAAAATGCGAGGACCAGCCAAAATGTCCTCTTTGTCAAAATGTCCTCACTTTGTAGGATTTATATGATTTTTGGTCCTCACTCTGCAGCAAGTACAAGAACACACACACACACACACACACACACACACACACACACACACACACACACACACACACACACACACACACACACACACACACACACACACACAGCTTCAGTTGACTTCTGGTTGTTTAACTCACACAGTGCAACACCTCTTACCACCCACTAGGTGGCGACACGTGTTCCGTACCGGTTTTGTTTGTGTCCTGTGATAAATTCCCACTGTAAAACTTCATTTGAGAAAATGTACTCTCAGTAACTGAGTTTGGATTAAACCATTCCTGACTGACTCGCTCGGGGACAATGTTGTCGCGTTTAGTGGCGCTGTGGATACTTTTATTTTGAAAAACAAACACGTTTTGTATTGGCTGCTGCTCCATGACTCTCTCTCTCTGTGTGTGTGTGTGTGCGGCTGCTGGACCTCGTGTGCTCGTGGTGAGACAGACTTGGGGAAGACAGCACGCGTGTCCGTCTCCACTCGTCCTCCTGTTGCGGTGGAGAAGAGTGGAGTGCCGCTTGGACACTTCATTATTCCCCAGTGATGAGGATGTTCAAACCGAACTGGATCAGACGCAAGTTTTACAGAAGTGACTGAGACAGAGAGGGGGACAGACGGAAAGAGGGACAGACGGACAGACAGACAGACAGAGACAGCTGCTGCTGCAGTGATTTCTCCTCCACAAACCTCTCTCTCTCTGTGTGTGTGTGTGTGTGTGGATGCTGCTGCTGCTGCTGCTGCTGCTGCTGCGCTGAGAGGAATGCAGCTCACACGCTCCACGTCTGTCTGTAACCTACACACAGCAGACACCATGTCCGTGGAGATGGTCCGGCACGGCACGGCACGCCAGTCAACGGCTGCCCGACGCTAAGGTAAAGACTGGAAACGCCGCATGTCTGTCCAGCAAAAGGTCTGATTTGATGTGATTTTGAATTCGTGTTGATTTGATTACGTTTGATCTTCATGTTGGTCCAACATCACCATCATCATCATCATCACCACACCCTGGTGTGTGTGTGTGTGCGTGTTACATCACGAAGCCACAACTTGTGGCTTCCCAGGGACTGACCTGGCTCCAGTCCAGCTTCATCTGCTGATTGCAAAGCAGTTGAGGAACAGTGTGGTGTCTCTACATGGCACACACACACACACACACACACACACACACACACACACACACACACACACACACACACACACTGACTGAAGACATGTGTCCATGTGTCACAGACACCACACTGGAGCTGGTGTCCTGCTCACACACTCGCTGAGCCTGGACTGGCCGATCTTCTCCAGCTTCCCCGGTGTGTTCACAACTCAGTGCAGAGCTTCAGCTGCTGCAGATTTCACAGGACGGAAACGCGTGTCAGAGCCGGTGATTAATTCAATTTTCAATTCAATTCAATTTTATTTGTACAGCGCCAGATCACAACATACATTATCTCAAGGCACTGCACATAGTAAAGCCAAAACCTTTACAATATTACAGAGAGAAAAGGAACCCAACAGTTCACACAATGAGCAAGCACCAGGCATCAGTGGAGAGAAACGACTCCCTTTTAACAGGAAGAAATCTCAGACAGAACCAGACTCAAAGATGTGCGGTCATCTTTGATTACAGTCCACAGTGGCTGCATTCAAGTCTCCCCAGACAAAATGCTCAAACCTGGTTAGATTTAAAGTGACACGATGTAGGACCTGAACCCTCAGGTGATGTCACCGAGATTATTCTGACGGTGCATCAACTTAGAGCAGGGAGAATGGCACTGCTGTCAAAGCCCGAGCAGGTCTGCATCGCCTGCAATCACACTATGGAACTTCTGGTTTCAGGTCAACGCCACAAAAAGAACGACAACATTCTACTTTACGGTAAACGTCGCAGTTGTTTGAGAGCTGAAAGACGCGGACCGAGACTCGTCCTCTTGCTAAGTGTAAATTTGCTTTTTGAGCTTGTTGTGTGTCGGGCCGTGTTATTGAAGTCATCTCGTCCATGAATCAAGTGGCTCACAATGTATCGTGTTTTTCCTGTTGGCTTGTCAACAACTGCACATGTTGCTGCAACATATTTTACGACAGTACTGTTGACTAACTTCAGGGGGACCCAGAGAGCAAATCCGACATTGCGTGACTAAAGCTGTGTTTCTTTCATGGCACAGTTTGGAATGGTAAAGCCCTGGGTCAGGCCATGTCGCATGTACCGATGCGATGACATCAAACGTGACACAAGAGTTGAGGATGTGCAGCAGATCCTTTTTCCTGCTCGGTTTGTGTCTCTGTGTCTCACAAAGAGGTGCAGCTTGTTTTGAGAAGAGACTGCGGGCGTGGAAGAGGAAGTTACACATGTGTGAGGGAGTGACGTTTTTCCTGACCTCTCTGTCCCACTTTACTCTGGGACCCAAAGGGAAGCGTGCCAAAAAACTGGAACAGTAGGAGCTGTTTATTTAGGTACTATTAGGAAACACAAGTACTTTACTGTACTGTACCAAACCGAACCACGCCACTCGATGGAAACATGACTTGGAACACAACTGTCCTGTGAAACAACACGCATGCTCACAGTTACCTGCGTCGTCATCAACAACAACAACAGAAAATGTCATATTAGTGATTCCACTCAGAATTAAAGTGGGAGATACATGAAATAAAATGTACATTTCTTACTTCCTCATGGGAAAAATTCAGAATCAGAACTGGTGCATTTGCACGACAGGTTTGATTTTACTGTGCTTCCTCAGTGCACATGAGTTCTGACTGTTTTAACCCATGTATCATGACTTCATGACTTCTCCATACTGAAGTGACACACATCTTGTTTGAAAACCAGAATTGATTATCGAATTTCTGTGTCCGCACAGCCCCGACGATGTGAACTTAGCCTGTGATTCACTCACTGCAGACATAATCCAACAGGAAAGGAGTCTGTTACTGGTTCAGATGCAATTTTGGATTAAAAAAATGAAAGTAAAATGGAATAAACTGAGCCCGACACGTCAAAGAGATCAGTATCTCAAACTGTAGTTTAAACCTTAATGAAAGTTTTGTGACATTTAAATTATTGTCACGTAAGTTCGCACAATGCTGATTGAGCCTCATCAGCTCCACATGACTCTCTGTGTGTCTCTCAGTCTGGACATCATTACTAATAAACTAACAACTAAATAAGAAGACAAACATAGTTCCGACAATGACTTAACACTGATGTGTTAATCTGACGACACTGAGTCATGCTCATTAAGGATTTGGAGCAAATCAGACTGAAACAGTTACTTGAATACAGTTTTTAATCGATTACCAAATTAATTGTCAATTACTTTGATAATGGATTCATTGGTTGTGTTTTTTCCGTGATTAAAACCACGTTTGTCCGATTTTTCAGCTTCTTAAATGTGAATATTTTCTGGTCTATTTGCTCCATATGACAAAGAAATCATTAAGACTGAACCGTTTTGCTTTGCGGAGAAAACAAGACATTTGAGAACGTCATCATTTCCACTGATCAACATATTTCCACATTTTATGGACCAAACAACTACTTGATTAACTGAGAAAAGAAAAGTTATGAACAAAAATCGTTGTTGTAGTTGCAGCCCGAGTTGATATCAAATATTAAATAAACACAATTCAAACCAAGAAACATTTCAGTGCATCATAGCTTTGCTGTGCACCACTCACTTTGTGCTCCAGAGATGCTGAAAATGCAGTAGATATTCAGTCCAACTCTGTTAGAAACTGGTGATTCTCTTCTCAGTGAAATATATATATATATATATATATATATATATATACATACACACACACACACACACACACACACACACACACACACACTCTACAGTATATGCTGCATTTATCTATGTGAAACTTATTTAACTTTATCTTTGGCCTTTCTTTCACGTCAGCAACTTTAGGCTTAATCTCATCTCCTTTGTCAGCACATGAGGTCTCTCTCTGTTACCATGGAGACGTAACTGTTGATTCGATTGATTTCATTTCGATAAACTTTTGATGCTTTGAAATAAATGAACGGCACAGCGTGACCTTATACCATGTAGAGTTCTAGAGTATAGAAGCTGCAGAGACCTATAGAATTACTCACAGTGAGAGAGAGAGAGAGAGAGATGACTCAGCTGTGACGTGTTCCACAGTCAGCACAGTTAGAACATTTAACGCTCACTGTAAAAACGCTCAGGACTTTAAAATGGGAGAGGCTGTTTTTCCATTCTGCCTTGCTTTGTTTATGACTGTGCGGGAGCTGGAGAGGAAAAGCACACGTGCACGAGTTCTCCCTGCACTCATTTGTACCTTTGTGAATTTACATGGTGGTAAACAACCATGTGATGCTGAGGGGTGAGCAAAGTCGTTTCATGGCAGGAGTAAATATGTGGGGATTCCAGACATCTCTTTGTAATTTCTAATCCGTTATGATGACGGATAAAATGTCTTTTATGCGTCTAAAGCTCCTGCTGCTCCACTGAAGCCAGATGTTGCAGGGGATGGACTCAAACAGCCAATTTAGAAAAACTCCCTTATCTTTTTTTCTTTTCAGTAACAGTAGACCCATGGTTCTCAAACTGGGGTACATGCACCACCAGTGGTACATGAGCTTCCACCAGAGGAAGCTCATGTACTGTACTGTTTTACTCTACTCTATGAATTTTGAAAATTAAACAAATAAATTAAATAATAATAATTAGAGTCACCTTATCTCGCTCCATCTTAATCTAATTTCACTATACTAGTGTCTGAAGTTTATGTGAGGAAGAAGAGGATGACGAGAGAGAAGATTATCTTACTGGGATTAAATCTGCCGCCCGTGAAAAGTCTGTAGCCGACTTTGCTCGACCTGTTTACACCGCTGTATTTTAACGTTGGTGATAATGGTGTTGCTTTGAGAGCTCAGTATTTTCTCAGGTGGTACTTGGGACTGCACAATTTTATACTTTATAACCTACCAAAAGTCCCCTCCATCATAAATGACTCTACTGTTCTATTTACTACACAGTAAGTCTAATTAATGCAATCATTTGCCACGTTATCTTCGGTTAATTGGTCCAGCTTTTGCTGTTTTAACTTCTCCAGAAAGGAATTTAACACACGCTGAGATCCAATCACACTTCCAGATTACCTGACACACTGTTTTTATGTGTCAACTATTTAAAGTCTCACAGAGGAAAGAGAGGCATCACTGTGACATTCAGTTATACCCCCGACAAAGCGCACAATCACTCCCTGTCAAGAGACAGCGGTGGTGCAAACAGGGCACGCAAAGCGGGAAATTGCCTGGAGCCCCAACCTGATTGGGGTTCTGAGAACGTTAGAGCACTGGAATGACAATTTTGTGAGTAACCCAGCGAAATTCTATGATCGGCTGAGTACAGGAGACCTCCTCCCCCTTTGAAGCAGCTCCAGGCCACAAACTTGTTGCCAAAAGCTTTGTAATTTCAAAGCATTAATGCATGACCCATTAAGTGCACTTAGGCTTCAGGGAGTCATGAAACCATGTTTTATTTTGGACAAATAGATGTTTCGCTAGAAACTCTCCTGCAGCGGAGACTGTCATATTTTATTGCACAGTGTAACTGGACCAAAACCTCCAGCATTCTCCCTCTGATCTGATCTAACACACAAAGAAAAAGTGGCACAAATGTAGAAACAAATCCAATAACTGACAAAAGGATACACTTATCAGGATGACATATAAATGCAAGCAAAAAAAAGGGTGTTTGGTTACCATGGAGACATGTGGACTGTTTTGCTGGAACATAATGTTGCAACGCGTACCTTTTCTCGATTCTTGTTGTTGGTATTCTGCCTCTGCTTGGTCTTTGTGACCAGACACAATGTCACATCACCTGCACTGTATGCTGCATCCTTCATTTGAAAACAGGCTCTGTCAAGCAAAACTATCAGACCTGACCGAGGGAGCTTTTCTAACGACAGCTTGTTTGCGAATTCAGTCACACTTCGACCTGCTTGCAGTCATCTTGCTTTACTGGCCCGAATGGGGCTGTTGCTTCCATCTGTCTCAACACAAAACAAATTGCTTCCTGTGTGCAGTTTGGGAATGTCACCGGGCGAATGTCACGAGAGCTAAACTCTGCCAATGTGAGAAACACAGAGAGTCATGTGGAGTTGATAGTTTTCATTAGCGTCGTGTGACCTCACCGACACTAGTTTGAATGTGACATTTGTTTTGTATGTAAGATATGTACTACAGTTTTATCATCAAATCCATGTGCTTTTCAAATTAAGAAAAAAGTAGCACACATAAACATAAAGAAATACGTTAGAGGAGGAGAAAAGAAAAATATTAGATATCATCATAATAAAAAGGTTTTGTGTCATGGGTTTGGTTTATAGGAGCATAAACATCTGTTTATTACCAATTAAATGCTAATAACAGCTGCTTTTTCCATACTGGCAATATGAAATGTTAATGTAAGCTATAGATATAACTTTAGCCACAATAGACCATGACTTTCATTTTGGCGATGAGGGGGTTTACTCTTCTTTTTTTGCCCGTGTCCCCCCAAATCCCTCAAAACACCTGTTTCAAGAGAGTAATGATCCGAGAGAAAGGAGAAAAAAAAAGACAGAATGAAAATAATGAAATGACAAGTCAAGGATTTAGTCCAGTGGAAAAACCTTAGGTTACATGTAATTCATAAAATGTCACCATTCCAGGAACAACTTCTCAGAGATGTCTCTATACTCCATCTTTATAGGCCACTTTTAAAACACTCACTTACAGCATGGTTTAACAGCAATATAACAATAGGGTAATTAAACAAAATTCTCTTAATCGATTGAGGCCGAGTTTTTGGATGATTCCTCTGAAGAGGAAGTGACAGACAGGGCTTCAGTCGCCTCTTGCAGCAAACACACAGGAAAGTTGATGCTCAGCTCATGCTCTCCGTAACTCCAGATCTACTCATAGATTAATCATGAAAGAGTAAGTCGGGGCTCGTCCTAGATCCTGGAGATCAGTGACTCTTTTCTTTCCTCCAGGCTCCTTAGCGCACACTCACATCTCATTTCTGTATTTAACACATGTACGAAAGCAGGATACTGTATGTCCTTCGTTCTTTCTTTCTTTGATACACATTGTTGTTTGCTTTTTCAAACTACATGTATGTAGAATTTCTAAATAATATATATAAAAAATAAAATTAAAAAAAAATAAATAAATCAGGGACGTTACAGCAGAGTAGACAATGTCTATAAATTCTGTTTGTATGAAGAGTGCAACAACAATGTGGCCGAGAATCTACAAAAAAGGCCCCATAAGCACTATTTCACTGTTAACAGCTTTATTATCACAGGGATGTGTCAGGCCTTTGGTTGTGTGGTTGTATAAATGTCCTGTATGAAGTCAGATACAGGTGACTGCACACTGTGCTCCCGCAAGATGCAGGCAGGCACATGCTGAGTGAAAACATGGCAGTGTGCAGGAGCACACCAAAAAAATAAATAAATTATCTACCGCAGCATAAGTGTAAATTATCTTAAGAATATGTTTCCCACTCTGGTGCCATTAGACAGCCTATTCCAGCAGGAAAATTAAGTTGGTGTCACTTTGTAAACAGGTCATTCTTCCACACCAAAGTCCACAGAGAAAATCAGTGTTTTTAGGGCATGGGGACACAAGAGTTGCTGATTCACTGATGCCCCTTTTGGTAAGTTTGTGTTGCTAAGGTGGATCCAAGTGAAGAATTTTAGACACTAAAGTCAAAACATAACATATTTAAACAAACCGATGGAGGCAGCAGTCAAACAACAACAACTGCTGTTTGCCATGGTGTTAAAATTCATTTGTTTTCAGTGGAGTTTGGTGTGGGAGGAAGCTTTTAACAAAGTGACAGAAACTTCTTACTCCAGTTAGAAAAGACTGACGAATGGCAATATGAGGGTCTAAAGCAACCGTGTTTTCACTGAGCATGTGTCTGCCTGTCTCCTGCACAGGGAGCAAGTATTGCACAGTATTGTCAGATTTAAGCAAAACCAAGACAATGGTTTTGCTGAATAAATTTGTTGTTAGTAAAGGATTCATATGTTGCAGCAATAAATGTGTTTTCAGGTGTACAAACTGGAGGATTGTGTGAAAGAGTTGGCTTTGCCTTTGTCTTGCATCCCAAACCATCCCTGTAAACACTGATGCAATGGAATCACTCTCTTTTACAGTGTATATATATATATATTCTGTTTCCAATGTTTGCTATGTGAAGGGGGTTGTATAGCAGTGTCTAACAATGTACATATAAATAACCTTCTATGGTTAAAATAAATAGACTGGGTGAATGTTGATACTCTGCATTAACTCTTGACTTCTCACTCATAAGTCCTCTCACAGGGTGTGACCTGGGGCCATTGCTGTGATCTGACCCTCGCCATGAAAACCCAGAAGACACGAGGGGCCAAATCTACGTCACCGTCCGCCCGCCGGAAGTCTCGCTTCACGTTACGAGGCAGAAAGAAGAAGGACGGCGTGATACGAGGCAGGCTTCGTATCCGCTCAATGCCAGGAGCCTTCCTGGTGCTGGGGGTCATTGTCGTGGTGGTGGGCACTGCTCTGGCTGTGGCCGGTTACTGGCCCTACCCGATATCCAGGTCGTCCATCCTGGGAGCTGCAGACAGGGAGAGTGTCTCCGAGTCAAAGGCTGGTTGGAGTATGGGTGCTAAGGGCCTCCTGTCCACAGCCAGCCTTGTCCACAGTGAACGGATGAAGCTGCTGGGGCCTGTTATAATGGGTGTGGGACTCTTCATCCTCATATGTGCCAACACAGTCCTGTATGAGAACAGGGACAGAGAGACTCAGATGCTTCTGGCGCAGATGCGCAGTGTTATCTGCTCCGTGTCTGCAGCTGTTCCCTCAGCTGACCTTAAAGAACTAGCAGTAGCCAACTCCATGGCCAAACACTACCAGTGGGTGAGCAGTTTACCAGCTGCCCATCTTAACATCCTCTGCCTGCAGCAGCTGGCCCACTCTGAGCCCCTGCTCCAGACAAGACACACCCGAGAACACGAGGACAGCATGGAGGGTGTCTACCAGCAAGCTGTTCTCCAGACAGAAGCCCTCCACCACCAGAAGTCCGAGTCTCCACCTTCCCTCCAGTCCTCTCAGTCCAACTCATGCAACTCCAGTCTGACTGATCTAAACACACGGTCTAGTGCTGAGCACAGAGATAGCACCAGTTTCACTCTGCAGGGCACCACACTCGTCAAACTCAACTGCCTGATGTCTGCCAGCTCCATGTCCACCCTGGGTGTGGACGAGGTGGACACCCCAGCTGCCCAGCCCCGGCGCTGCCACAGTATGAGCTACAGGACTAACCCTCACGTAGCCCGAACTGGTGCGCATCCGAACGAAGGACTCCACGCGCCCAGAGCGGAGGATCACTTACAGCAGCCTGTGGGCACGAGGAGAGACGCTGGCTCACAGGTTTGTGTGAACATACTGGGGCAGGTGGTGGACACTGTGGAGGAGCAGACTCACCGGAGCTGGCCTCGGTTAGACCTGGCCGGTGGAAGACGATACCTGAAGCTGGAGAACAAAGAGGACTCGGTGGACAAACTGCTTGACCAGTTAGAGCAGCAGTGCTCTCAGTGGGATAAGAGTTTTGGCTCGGGGCCATTCCAGTGATGGCTGTTTTAGCTTCATGGTAATTACATTTTCCTTTGGATTCAGAAAGTTGTTTTTTTTTTTTACTTTGTATTAGGCTTAGAGAAACTGAGCCCCAGATTATTTGGAATACAGCTTTTTTTTTTTTTTTCTTTCTCACAAGGTTCTTCCAAAACCTTGGCCTGTTCCCAGTCTTCAGTGGAGTATTGATACTCAAAGGATTCTCTTGGCTGGATGTAACAGATGTTTATATCCTCCACGGACGTGAACCATATCCAGCTCTCACACTGTATGAGATTGGGCAAATCATCGACAGACCGTTTATGTCAGTCTGGGTTTCCAGCAGTGTCAATCTTTGTGCGTTTGCCCATTTCAAGGACACAGTGTGCACAACCAAAAGAAGAGTGCTACAGGAGTGAAGATTGTTTTCACTGTGCAATCATTTTGAACCAAACTACCTGGACTTCTGTGCCCATAAAGTGCTGACAGCTCTTGACAAATGCTCCGAGCATTTGGAAAGGGGACTTTTTTTTCCCTCAGCTGAGGTTTCATACTCCAAATGCAATGCATGGCAGCGATGTACAGTATGTTACATCTTAATAATTATGCAGATTAATGTCATTGTTGGTTTTATGTGTATAAAATGTAACAATACTTAAATTCATTCTGGTTCATTACTCTTTGGGTCTAATTGTCTGTTGTTTGGCTGTTGTTCCTACAGTATCAGGGGTTTAACACTGTAGTCACCAACCTAATTACTGAGGCCTGGGAACATGATGATATCACCGGTCTTTTAACTGTGATGGCTGTTTGTAATGGACACATTTGGATACAATTGTAAAGTTTATCTTAGTTTTCTTATGGACAAATTATCATGCTCATACATGGGAGCGGAGGATTATTTTCACCATGGGCCCTTATCCTCTTTCTTATCTTTAACTAAGAGTGTAGTCATGTTTTATTTTATCATTCAAAAATGTCAGAATGCAAAATGAAGGACTCAAATGACATATTAAACAAAATGAGTATGTAAAAAAACACTAAAAAGTAATATAATCAAAGGCAGGAGGAGAAGTGTAAAGTAAAAAGGGACAGAAGAATAACAGGGGACATTGACCAGACAACATAACAGGATGAACTGACAAAGGCACTGAGAAGCACAGTGTCTTAAAACACAAGGGAGGAACACAGGTATAATTGAACACAGGTGAATCACATCAGGACAGGGCAGACGATCACAGTGGGGGGGGGGGGAAACTTGACAAGGGACTCGCACTCGGATGAACTACAAATAAAACAGGAAACCAACAAGACAAAGAAAAAAAGAAAACCAGAGGAGACAGGAACAAAGAACTAAAAACTCAAGGTTGATGAAATAGAAAAGCTAAAAGAACATTACAACAAAAAGTCCAAATCAAACACATGTCCAATAAAAAAGGCACCTGAAATAGTCCAGAAGTCCTGAGAAATAATAGAGGGAGGGAAAAAGGCTCACGTACTGGATTAGGACTTGTTAGGATTTTATCAAACCTGATACTGAAACCAGTATGTGTTGTATGTGTAAATGTTTCTTGGGGACTGTTAGTGTGACCCGATGTACTCGCAACTTTTTACCTACAATATAAGTTACTGCATTTTTGCTCAATTTAGCAAAGTGTAAATTTAAAGTGCTCGTCCACTATGATGACCGAAGACTAAACAAGCACACCGTCAAACATAATTTCCTGGTGCCAGCATTAGAGGGTACTTTGGAATCAGAACATTTTAGCCTAAATTAGAATGAATGTAAAATAAATATTGATAGCCCCACCATTTGTCTAGATGCTTATCAATAATTCAGTACTGACCATTGAGGTACCGCTTATTTAAAACCCAACCCGTCCCAGTCACTCAATCTGTGCAAAATTCACTGTAACATTACCGTTGAATATTTAAGCTTTTAGTCAAAGACCTTCTTCTTTTAACAAGATAAAAGCACTTAATTAGCCTTCATGCAGAACATGTGTCTGTCAGTCACTTGTTAGCATCAAAGGAAGTGCAGTTCTACAATATCTGCATCTCCGATGAGTGTTCACCCCCTGAGGAGCCTGCATTTGAGGGCAGATTGCTTCACAGTGCTGCATTACTGTCAGTCCTCTTTTGAAATGCTCCATCCATGAACATCCATGAAGTATGGGTGGGTGCCAGAGCACATCCCGGGATTCTTTGCATGCATGATGACAGTGGTGTTTTGAAGAGCTAATGGAGGTCAACATGGCAAAATGTCTGGACAACGTACTCTTAAATAGATGTACCTGGTTTACACTTCAATTGTATAGTGAATATTGCACATCAAAGACGACGAAAAGCAAAATCCCTTAAATGAGATCATCTCATTTCAGTTCAGCCCATAAGGTCATTGAAGGGCACCCACCTTCTTGACCTTGTACTTTAAACCAAAATGGAATGGTCGATATAGTCTGCTTTCCGGGGAGGTGGCAGCATCTGAACTGAAAGGAATTTTGAATAAGCAATTCAAAACAGACACGGCAAGAGAGAATATGGAACAATATGTAAACATTAGGTTACAACCAGCCAATCTTCTGTCCACATCCATCACCCTCTATGTTTAGAGTAATCTGCTTTATGCTCTGACACCTGAGGCAGTTTGTGCGTGAATAGTTATTATAGTATATTATAGGCTATTGGAGAGTTAATCTACTGTATCTTGTGGAGCATTTGTGTTCACTCATCCTTTGCTTATGTGGTTCTGCCAGCATAAAATTCAAATTTCACATGGACATATGATAATTATTACATATCCAACCTGCCCCGTCTCTCAAGCAGCCTCAACTCCTGTGCAGATTTTATCCAAGCTGTTTCTCTGTCCTCAGATATATTCACGCTGCACAAACAACATCCCGTGCATCAACAGCACACTGCAGGCAGAACCAAGGCAGAGGAAACAGCTGAGCACAGCACAGTGTGTCAGAGGCACATATTCCACCTACACCAGCAGTTGGCCCTTAAATGACCTTAAATGATTGAATAGTCAGGTGATTGGTTTATTCCTTGACATTCTGCGAAAACAGCATATTCACCATTACAGTAAGATTTATTAGAGTTTGTAAATGAAATTGATTAATTGATTGATAATACTTTGTTATCAGGAAATTACGTCTGAAATTTGACTTGACATACAGTTTACAGTACATTAGGTCATGGGATCCATCCCTATGTTGTCATATGAAGGACTTCCTCAAGTCTGAGCTTTCAGAATGGTGTAAGATACTTGTCTAATGAACATGGCACACAATCCAGTTTGAATGCGGCATTGTTTATCACCTTTAATCAGAAATTTGAAAATGTGTTCCAACATGGAGGAAAAGTTGATACTAACTTTAAAAACCCACCTGAGTTCAGAATGTACAGCCTAAGAGTGCATCAGACTCAGACTGTCCTAGATCCACTCTGAATGCTCTCTTGGGTCAAGAGAATATAACGGCGATGTAATGTTGATTTGCTGTGAAAATGGAGGGCACAAGCTAACCAACCAAAGCATTTGAAAAGCAGCGTGTGGGAGGTTTTTGGGGAGGTTTATGCCACTGATGGCAAAGTAGCGAACACATCTGAGGACTCATCTGTTACCGTGGCTGTTATTGCAACGCAGAAGAGGCTGCGTAGAAGGCATCACAGCCTTCTACATACTGAAATGCATCTTCCAGAGCAGCTATCACAACAATAGCCCTGATAACATCACACATTCTCACTGTCCACTTGAGTCATTAATGCTCTACTATATACTGTACTGTGTTCACATAGGTACTATTTGTTTCCTGATATGCAGCTTTGCATATTACATGTTTAAAGGTTACCAATGGGGCCCTAATGAAAAAGTATTCCCAGATATTAAAACCACACTTGGCATCTGCTTCATCTCATTCAGCTTCCCATTCTACAAGCACTTACATGTCACTTTTTATTTATGGAAGTGTTTGCACATGTAATTGAAGTCCCCCTGGTTATGCCATTTTCCAGACAACATGGAATTCAGAAAATTCCGAACCTGCTACTTGAAAAAATGCAATGGAATGCCAATTGAACAAAGAAAAGTGACGCACGAATTTGATTTTCGAGGTGAACGAGTCTACACCGACTTCACAAATAACCATATTCCTGACACCACAAAACACTGATAGCACCTATGGAAGGATTAATGGTAAAATGTCATTTTTGGAAATGCAATATAAATCTTATTTGTTTGGATTTAATGAAGTTAGTGCAAACCATCAAGTTGTAAAACTAATTCTGTGTAAATGACTGTCAAAATATGTCATAATTCCACATGTAACAGACAAATGTTCTTCCCTGTGCATTGTATTCCCAGTTTACTACATTCAAGTCATTCAAGATATATACTTCCTCCACTGGAACACAACATTTAATTATGTTTGTATGACAAGCTATGATGTTGGAAGCAGACAGAAGTTGTCAACAAGTCTACATGTGCAGGCTGATGAATGATGAATATTAATAAGAAAAACAAATTTGTAAAGACCTCACAGTTGAAATGAAAGATGCTGATTTGTACTGTATATTAATAAGCACCTAAAACCTAATCATTTATGTACAAGTACATTATTCTGTGTTAACAAGTCGACAGTCAGTCCATGTATGCGCTAGGACAAAAACAAGACAAAATAAAAAAGAAGAAAGTTTACATTTCCATCAAATTGCTGAGCAAACAAGTTGACAGACAATTTGGCTTTTCTTATATTTAACAAAATGTCCCCATATCTTTTAAAAGAAGGCTGTATTTGCCCTTTTGTATCAAACAGTTAGATGTAAAACCAGGCTTTTAAACTGGCATCCAACAGTCAGTGCCTCAGTGCTCCTCCACGTGGGTGCAATTCATTGTCTGAGTTGAAGTGAACATAAAATGGCAGTGTTTCTATTTGCCCATGACAGTCTTAACTCAGGTGGAAACAGTCAGTCAGGCAGAGGCAGTGATGTCACTTTAATGTTAATTCTGCTCAGCCACATTTAATGCACAGATCAAGAGTATTACCATCAAAATGATGTAACAGAGAGGGGGTTGAATGTACGCATAGTCCATTTGAAGGTTAGTGACTCACTAAATGTTTATGTACAGATTATAAACAGGGGGATTTACATATTTGCCAGCGTAGACAGTGTTGCTGAGTGAGGTAAGAGAACTGTGTTTTTCTCTGATGTCTATTTTAAGATCGTGTGCCAGAGGTCTCATTTACTGGTGAGTTTGGTGATTACAGTGATTTGATCTAAAAAGTTTAAAACAATGATAATGAGACAGATAAAAAAAAACAAATCAAAACAAACAAATGAATCATCAGTTGTAATGAAGGAGAATGTCTCCTTGCTGTCACTCATCTTAGCTTGGAATGAAAACAAGTTGTTCTGTTAATTTTCTCCTTTTGGAATGCACTCAGTATTTATGAGGAGGCCCTGCTCACGCACATCCACCCCCAACCCTCCACAAGCTTTGATCAAATGGACAGAATGAATTGTGCGGACGAGGCGAGCCTGCAGATCACTGCTCCTTCATACAGCTGTGAGAGTGTGTGTGCTTGTGTATATATCTTTCTGAGGACCAAACTGATAAACCACAGGAAGTGAAGGTGAGGACACGTTCTGTCACACCTTAACGGTGCTGCTTATGGATTAAGACCTGGTTTTAGGGTTAGGATTAGACCTGGATTTAGGTTAGAGTCAGGTTAAGGGTAAGGGTGTGGCATTTCACTGTGATGGTTAAGGTTAAGGGACCATAGAGAAAGCATTATGTCCATGAATGTCCTCACTAAGACAGCTGTACCAAAATATGCCTCCTTGTGTTTCTGCAGTTGTGAACATACGTCACTGCTCTGTTCTACTTTCAAATAAACATGCACATCATTTCTGTTTAAAGAACATACGTGTTGTTTTTAATGGTCAGATTCAGATTCACATTTGGAGATTTGGAGTCAAAAGGCAGCTGATACAATATGCAGTCTTTTATCCATAAACCTTAAAAAAAATAAAAAGCACAAAGGAAGAGTCCCATAAACCAGTCTTCAGGATCACGTCCTCATATTTTTTCATCTCTGCAAACCACAGATGTGTTTGAGCTACAAAAAAAAAAAAAAAATAAAAAAAAATGACATTACTTATTTACATGTCTGTAGCCATGTTTTCACAGAAATTAGGGCAATGGGGAACCATATTCTGGTTATGAATGTGGTGAAACAAAAAAACCCAAACTTGTCAGTTTTTCCCCTTCATTACAAGTAGAGATTAAATCATTAAATCAGCATGGCTGATTAATCAGGCAGAATTTTGACCTTTAATTTGGCCAATATGCAGCCAGTTCTCAAACACCTGATAACTATAAAGTGAACTAAAACTATTCCTTCATTCCAAATATGTAGTTATCTGTGAGCCTTTTTTTTTGTATTTAATATTTAGGTTTTCTGCAGTGTTCCTGCAGTGTTATATACTTTATATGGATGGAGGGGAAAAAGAAAAATGGCCAAACATATAAGTAAAAATAAATAAATAATAATAATAATAATAAAAAAAAACATTGGCATAAGCCATAAAAGAATAATTCATACAGGTTGACCTTTAATCAGAACAACCTCTTGCAGACATCTCACTCTGGCATCAAATAAAAACCCTTTTAATGTCACCACATTAAAAGGACACCAACATCTGGTCCCCAAATGTGGTCTGATATTTGACAACATCTCACTCTCACTCACTTTGTTCCACACCATCTCAACAGTTAAGTCACTTTATAAATGCGTATTAAACTATTGGCCTTTTGTTTTGCAGAAATGTAAAATGGCTACATTTTTGTGAGAGACCAAAATAAGATGCTTGATGCACTCATGATATACTCTTTGGGCTTTTTAGAAGAACATCAGGGCCACGGACTGTATCTAAAAAGGGGATGCAGTCTTCTGAGTTGCAGGTTGCCAAACTAGAGCCGATCAGTGTAATGAATAGCCACCAGGGGGCTGCACCGGTGGCTGCAAAAAGAACCCATTCGAATGGAAGTCAATGGGAAATTGATTCCACTCCTCGCTTGATTTATAATGTCAGTAAACACTTTCCTCACCTTTACCCAACCCTTTGTCTAAGCAGGAACTTATTTAATTATCACCAGGGGGCAACTCTGCTGTTTATAGAGAGAACTCCATTTGAATGGAAGTCTATTGAAGGATTAATCGACTTCTCACTTGATTTACAGCACAAGTTAATGGAGTTAATGGTCTCAGTCACCAGTTTCATGTCTTCTTCAACAGAACATGGTGTCAATTTTGTAAATTATTTTTGTATTTATAGGAAAATAAATGGAACACTGGGCATATACTATGACAGCGACGCCAACACGTTTGACATCTAACCTTGTCTACTTGGTGCCTGGTTGCAGTCGGCGTCTGTGAACTTCTGGTTTCAAAAAACATGTAACCAGTCAACTCACAAACTTCTCAGCCTCGAAACGGGAGTTAATTTTGCAACAGGGAGACCATGTCAACTTGTTATATATGGTGTAGGGTCGGCCAGTGTATGTGCGTGTGTAGCTCCACTTATACAGACCTCATCAGCTGAGTGGTCCGTGCCTCAGTGCGGCCAAGGACATTCATGTCCACACTGCGAAGAGAACATGACCACATCTCAGTGTTTCTTGGATGAACTCGCAACACGCTGTGGATCATGAACGTTAACACCAGATCTGAACGGAGCCACAAATCAGAGTTTCATGGCCCTGCTCCTCCTGCTGCTGCTGCTGCTCTCTCTGCAGACGTGCAGACATGGCCACCTCCCTTTCTTTGAATCAGCTGCCTCTTCTGTATTCTAAGCAATATGAGCAATGGCATGACAGAACGACATAGGGCTGTGTCTCGATCTGTGTAGACCACTGAATTAATCAACGTTGCTACGCCTTTGTTGCAAATATTAAGTAAAGCAAAATGCAGCTCTCGTTTCCTTTTGTCTCACTGATTCAATCCGTGGAGGGAATGGCACCGGCTTGTGTTTGTATGCAGCAGGTAATCATCTCACCATGCTCGCTCCTGACAGACTCATTTCTCACCTGAAAGGGGACTTTGCATTCCATTCCATTCCATTCCTCCTAAAACACCCAGCTCAGATTTAAGGCCAGCTAGGCTTGATGGTGTATATAAAAAGTGGAAGCAGAATTCTGGTTCCGAAACAAAGTACCATTTTGAAGCCTTGACATCTGTGATCCTTATCAAACTAAAAGTTTAAAGACGGGCAACAAATCACGCTTGTGTCTATTTTTCTCTACAAGTGTACATAATTCACTTAAAGCAAGAGGCCCCGGGTTCACAACCCGGTTGGAACAAGGGGCCTTCTGCAAGGAGTTTGCATGTTCTCCCCGTGGTGCGTGGGTTCTCACCGGCTACTCCGGCTTCCTCCCACAGTCCAAAAACATGCAGATTTGGGGACTAGGTTAATTGGACACTCGAAATTGCCCAAAGGTGCGAATGTGAGAGTGAATGTTGTCTGTCTCTATGTGGCCCTGTGATGGACTGGTGACCTGTCCAGGGTGTACCCCACCTCTCGCCCTATGTCAGCTGGAGCGCCCCTCAGTGGACAAAGCGGTAGAAAATGAGCGAGAGTGAGTGAGTATCACCCACTGGTGACCACTCAATAAACTGTTACTTCCTGCTCAGACTCACCCTGCAAACTGCAAGATCATTATCTGAACCCCGCTTTTGAAGCCTTGAGATTTATATTCACAGAATATATTCACTTGCAGCCAGGCCTCTCCTAGATGATACCAGCCATCAGTAGCATTGGCGTCTGTTCATATTTTATCATCTATTTTTTTTTCTCTAAATGCAAACATAATTTACTAAATTTACATCATATTCTACTGAAGAAGAATGAAAACTAGCGATTGCAACCACCAAACCCTCGGGAAAATATCCACTGCCATTTTAAATTAAGCGACAAGTAGGCTCATTCAGCGACTTCTTTTTGCAGCCAGCGGAGTTGCCCCCTGGTGGCTGTTTAATTAATTGTTGCTTCCTTCTTAGGGTCACCCTGCAAACTGAAAAACGACATCCACTTCTTATATACAGCCTATGGTTCTGAACAGTGACAGGGTGGAGGGCCAGAGGAGGGCCGTGCTTCCACAGCTGCAATTATTCTCAGCAGAACCTCCTGGACACTGCACATTTTCCCCTCCTTATTAATTTTTATGGTTCCTCCAGGTCAGGCATGCAGTTCCTCACCATCTCTTTTCATTTAATTGGTTGTTTACAAGATGGCTTCTGGGAAACCCACCAGCTCATAAAGTCAGCAGGCAGGGCCTCCTGCCCTCTGGGGAAGCAGCACAGGAAGGCAAAGGCTCACATGGCTGCAGGACGCCAAGCAACAGGCTACATGTGCGTAAGAATCAGGACTCAAGATTTACATTGATATACATTGTACGCACACAGAGCAGCTCACGTTTCCATCTGCTCTGCTGGTCTGCCATCACACACGGCCAACCAAAACAGAGCAGGACCAAGAGGAAAGAGAGCTGACTAATGGCTTTGTTGATTCAAAACGCTGCCAGGATCATTTGCATTGGCACATAAAAGTTGCTCTCCATTAGCTAACATAGCCGGTGCATTAGTATCTGGCAGGCGAGGATGAATGAAACTGTGGCATCTCTGTCGTGAGACGAGAGCAGAGCAAATTGTTTTCACACTGTAGCCCGAAGTTTGTGTTTTCACCACATTTATCAGCCATGCAAAACAATTTCAGCAAATTAAAAAGATCACGCTGGTGGGGGACATGTTTTAGCTCAGTTCCTAGTAAAAAAAAAAAGTAAAAAGCCTTGGTTCATTACCGCTGACACATTTTAAACTCGGCCTCGTCTCCCAGAAAAATTGCTGCTATTATACTTTTTGACAAACAATGGGAAATGCTATGATTATAAAACTCAAAAGTTCAACGAGTCTTGAAGTCTGTTTACTCAACAAAATCAAATCTAATGGTTTTATATTTACCATATCAACATTTACAAAGTGGTTCAGTTGAAGAGTATTTGAGGCAAATTCACACCAGTTGGAGGAAGCGATGGCTGGTGGAGGTCAAGAGTTGCTGTGGTGTTATTACACTGTGTTCCTGTGGAGGATGTTGATGCAATTTGTCACCACAATGTGGAAAAAAAGGTGGTTTTTATGCTCAAAACGAATATCGAATTCATAACCTTTCATAAGCCATAAGAGGTTAAAATCTAGTGCGGGGGGTGTCAAATATATGGGCCAGAACCCGTCCAATGCGGCCCGCTGAGTGTGAAAAATTCACATTATGATTAGAATCGAATCATAAGGGAAAATACTGTATTTTTTTCTTTAATCCACTGTGATCTGTAAGTTGTAACAAAGGGGAAGATGTGTACTTCTCGTTGTTTTTAGGTTATCATGCTATTATTTTTACTGGTCTGACCCACTTGGTCTAGTGTGTAAGAATTTGTGGCATCCATTGATGAGACTGCAGAGTGTAACACACAAAATGACTCCTTCACTCATTCCTCTCTTTCCCAAACACATCATGGAACTATGGTGGCCTATAGGTTTCAGAACGGACTGTGATTTTCTTCATTTCCAAAATAAACTTCCACTGCCCCTGACTTAACGCTCCAGTATGGAACTTCTGTCGTCCCCATGAGTGTACAAAAAAGTACAAAGGCTGTCAAAACCCAACCATTTTCATTTTAAAGCAATTGTGCACTTATACCAGCAAACACAAGGGAAATGTTTTACACCAAACCTATAAAAACACTATTACACTGATTACATTGACCTACATATCAACTATTCCTCTGAAATGTAACTGAGAATGCATGTTTGTTGCGTTGTATAAGAAGAACATTGTATTTTAATTTCAAACACAAGTTGTTTCTTTTATCTTTCCATTGAGGTGTTTTTTTTTTCCCCCCACACACGAGTAATTTTCTCTATTCCTGCTGATCTACTGAGAGTCTTCCCCCCCGCTTTCATTATGAGTGAACACAAGGAAAAATCAGCCTGAGGGTCAGTACATCCGAGTTCAGCATCCCTGAACCAATCGTTACACCACACCACCACGCTAATTCAGCTACGCTTTTAAACCCAACCAGTGCAGTGCTTTGCTCTCTTCATCCTACACGGGTAATTGAGTAAATGGGATTTGATTCGCCGAGGATTTGACGTGCTGGATCACACTCAGGACTTTTTTGAGGTTTCCTGCATCTTTTATGGGATGTCGCATATGACTGGCTGCTTCTGTTCCTTTCCTGTGCTGTCATGTAGAGATGCTGTAATCATGTATTCCACAGAGAACATGTAGGCTGATTAGAAATCGCAGAGGCAGTTTTATGCCCGACAGACACGTAAACAGTTTAGTGATCATCACTACTGCACTTTCTTTTAAAGTTCAAGGAAGCTTTGTCATTTAAACAGTAATAAAATTAATTAAAATGACAGTAAATTACATTAAATTTGGGGTTTCCTCATGTATGATGGATGTGATATTGCAGAAGGATCATTATCCTTGTCCTGTTTTAACTTGACACATACACCTGCTTTTCCAGACAGTTTAAAAAGTAACGTTCATCCAGATGACAACAATATTTGGGGTTTGTAACAGGACAAGGGCCTTTCCCCTCTCCTCACAAACAGACTCTGACAGCAGGAAAGGCGCAGCTAAAAAAGGATTGTCCCAGGAGGCAGTTAACTGAGATGCTTTCTATTGCTGACAATAGAAACAGTGGGTACTAACTTAAAAACGTCCATGTTCACAGTCTGAGGAACAACATGAGACAATATGGGAAATATGTTTGCAGTTGAGAGATCTGATAGCTGATAGCTAATGTCTATTGACAGCTATGCATTCAAGATGATAGATTTTGCATTTCTGTCATATTACAGTATTCCACCCTTATTCCACGTGGACTGCAAATAAAGGCTGGTCAAACCAGAAGTAGAAACCAGAAAGCTTAAAGTCCCAAAACCTTGTCCCTTTGCCAGCTTATTATCAAACCATCACATCTCAGGAACAAAGCTGAAATAAATTATAAACAATTTGGATATAATGACTAGGACAGTCCTGTGTTTCTATTTAACAAGAATTTCCCTTAAAAGGTACAGTAGGCAAATAATTCCATAATAACCTTTTCAGCCTACATCCTTGACAATTTTTCCAAGGATTCTGCCTACTGCAGCTTTGCTTTGCAAATTATTGTTGGCTTCTAAAATTGTTCTTTATTAAATTCTTGTTAATTCTGACTCAGCACTTTCTAGATTCTTGGGACGTTCTTCTGCACACGGCAGGAACCTGCAGGACACAGCATGAACGCTGCACTTGTTTTCACATTGTTCTTCCTCCTGTTGTAAAGGTGTGAGTGAGATGACGCCGTGAGCTGTGTCTGAAGATGATGATCAGGTTTGTGTGTGTCTGTGTAACGCCTGCGTAATGCCCGTCATTCATTCAGAATTCAATGCACCAAACCTAAAAAAAATTGTTGTTGACTCTGCTGAATCACTGACGAGCTCAGGCTCTTTCATTTCTCTTTCATCCATCTGGTGCAGGCATACACGTTCAACAAAAGTCGAATTCGGTTCAGGTTTTCTCTTTTGTGTGTCAGCGCTCGCTCAGGCCAGATGCATTATGTTTTCACGTTGGCCAATCCCATTCTTGTACATGCAATCGCACTTGAACGTCTTGAGAGAATCCTTTCAAAGTTGGCACAAAACACCGAAAACACTTGGACTCAGTGATACACTAGATGTTGATAGTCAAAGTTAATGGTTGAGTTAATGGACCCGAGTAAAATTCATTTTGTGGGCTTGAAACACATTTTATACTGACTGAATCTGAAGTGGTCTGTGGAGTCAGAACACTAGTTTTTATTTATAAAACATTATCCCACAGAATTGGATGAAAATATACCCGATATGGACTGAAATCTGAAGCAAATGATCCGTGAAGTCTGAAGTCCATCTAGGTTGTTTATTTTGAACCTGAAATGTTTTTAACGTTTGAGTCTGGATTATGATGGTCGGTGCTCAGGATACATTTTGAATGAGTTCACACCTGAACGTGACCAGGACCTAAATGTCTTCCCTCAGTACTCAGTTTTTTTTTTTTTGGTCAGTGCAATGGTGACCTTTTGGCTCATTCACATATAGGAAATTTCCCCTCATTGTTAAGAAATACCACATCAATAGTCATCCTTACAATCATAATCTCATTACACATGTGGTTCCATCTTTAATTGTGGTCCTGCCGAATAAAAACAGCCTTTTCTAACAAAGCTTCAACTGCAGTGCAATGATGACACTATCAGTAACTCCCACAGGCTCTTTCCCCAGTTGTGGATTGAATTGTTGTCAGCTGGGTAATTACTATGTGATATCTGTGCACTTTTGCACTTTTCTCAGCTTCTTTATCTCATTGGCCTGATAGCCTGGAGTATCACTCTGCACAACTGGAAACTCTTCTCCTGAGCCATTAATCTAATCCAACAAAGACTCCCCCACAAAGTCTGCATTGTAGTACTGAGATTTGGTGAGTTTATTTTCACCGCAGTGGCTTTATGTTTATGGTGCACTGAATCCATCCGATTTCGTCAGTTTCCCCCCAGTCTCCCTTCAGCCATTCCTCCGGCTCCTTATACTGATGTATCTTTTACTTTGGTCCCTTATTAAAGGGGCTAATAAAATGAAATGAAAAAAGCACTGTCCAAATGTTGACGTTTGTGTCTTTTGTACAGTGGTTGAGGTTTATACATCTTAACGTGACATGACCTCTCCCCCACACTGCTGTGCTGTCGTGGTAGTCAATAAAGTCAGGAACTTCTGTCTTATTAAAGATTTCATATTGATATTGATAGCCAAATTAGGTATTTTACCACGTCAATAACCTTTCCCCCCTTCAGTCAGACATGGAGGAAATTACTTGTCCCACAAAGCCTCTTTAACAGATTCCTTTTTCCTCTCAATTCTATAGAAAGAGCAAACGCAGAATGAAATTCAGAAATAAAATTGCTGAACCGGAAAACTCTTCAACTCAAACCCCTTCATGAATGTAGGGGCAAATGAATTCAGCTTGAAATCACGGAATGATTTAGTTTCTTTTGTGACTTTGATGCTCATTTATTAAAAGCATTGGATGATTGGCCTCACCGGTGTCTTGATCCTCACAGACATATATTACAACACAGCTGACCGTGTGATGTGATACTATATACTGTATTATATACACACACATTAGGTTCAGCCCAGTTATTATGACTGACTGTGCTAAATGAGGCAGCATCTACTGGATTTCACTGCTTGCAGATCAGCCTGCAGCCAGCAGTAATGAGCAGGAGGGAGGTTTACTTATAGTCTGTTTCTATTAGGGATGTAGGAATATCAAAATCTCACATAATTGCGGAAACAAGTCATTGGTTGGTACGATATTCATTGCAATATTTTGACAGTATCCATGATAAAATATCTGTGTGGGTGGGTGTGGTTAAGTACAGCTGCAGAAGGAGGTGGTGGTGTGAAGATGTCTCATGAAAACATTTTTAAGCGATAATTTCACCTACATTTTACACACTGGAGCGGAGTCTGGATTTTGCCGTGTTTTTCTCACTGTTGTACCTGCTTTCATATATTATTTCTCAGTCAAAGCCCCTGGGCGGGAAATGTGTGGAACATATGTTGAGTGCCTAGTCCAGTTTGGGTCAACTTAAATACACACATTATATGGACATACCTGTTAATTATTGAATTGGGGCTGTTTGAGCTCCGCCCCTTATCTCCAGCAAAGGGTAATTTTGCTGGAGGGTATTAACTTTTCCATACCAAGACTATGCTTCCAACTTTGTGACAACAGCACGACACGGGCTGACAATTTTGATGTGGAAGAACTTGACTGGCCCGCACAGAGTCCCGACTTCAACCCCATCGGGCACCTTTGGGATGAAGTGGAACAGAGATTGTGAGCCAGACCTTCTCGTCCAACATCACTCCCTGAACTCATCAATGCTCTACAACTCCCTTAGAAACATTTTAAAATCTTGAGGAAAGTCTTGCAAGAGGTGTAGAAGCTGTTAAGGCTGCACCAGGGGACCAACTCTACAGGAAAGTACTGTATATGTATTTGAATACGTCATTAAAGTCCCTGTTGGTGTAATGGTCAGGCGTCCCAGTACATTTGCCCATAAAGTGTATATTTAATAATATAGAAGTTTGACATCATACAATTTCAGCTGGACTAACGTGTTATAACATGTCCTTTAAAAGCCCAATTTTTGTCAGACTTAAAACGATTTGATTTTTTTCTGAAAGAAAAGAAGATGACGACAACAACAAAAATGGCTGCAGCAAATGCAAGAGCAAGAGAAAATGGGGCTTCGACATTATTGTTTTCCCAAATTTGTGTATTGGTTGCATACATAAAAATACAAGGGTGGTGTTTTTTTGTTTTTTTTTTTTAACTCTTTCCAAAAATAGCATCACAATTGTTCCATGTGGATAAAAAGCTGACGCAATACAAAACATTTGCAGATTCTCCAAAACTAAGGGGGAGAGAGAGAGAAAAGGTGAGACCTTTTTCCTCAAATGACCTTTCCTTCCTAATTGCCAGCTCTTGCTTGAAAAGGTCAACTGACCACAGCAGAGCGAGCAGACAAGGAAAGGTTGTAATAAGTGAGAGCAAGACATTCAATGAAATGAAAGTTGCTTCATTGTTTTACATTGGAACAATAGAATCCATTTACACAGTGTCGCATCCCGTGTAATTGAATGTTGCAGTGCTGCTGCTGGGATGGGTCTGCAGGCATAGAACCTGATTAAAGGAACTGAAGGCGTTTGGAGCGCTGAGAGCCGAGCAGCTCGCAGCAGCCTCCTGTGGGAGACAGATCAGAGAACACTCATCTGTGGTTCCTGTTTAAAAATCCCACTGCTGCGTGTAGCCAACCTTCCCAACATCCCACTGTTCAGTCAAATCTTCAGTATCACCTCCACACTGCTGCTCCTAAAGACTGCAGAGTAAATAAAATCACTTCCTCTGTTCACTGTGTGGTTTTACTGCTACTTTTATAGGATTTTTTTGGGGGGGAAAACCAAATTCTGCATAGGCTGTGAAGAATCTTCAATAATGCATACATACAGCAGCATCTCTGGACTCTCCCTCTCTCTCTCATAACAAACCTACTGCAGTACTCTGCATTTTTATCTCACACAAATGTGTCTCCCTGACACGTGTTGATATCGCCACTGTCAAAAATTCCACACCAGTGTCAGAGCAGTGTTGTGCTAATAGGCTTTATGAGGAGACGAGTGACTAAGTGAGCTGAGCAGCCTGTCACGCAGTGCAGCTCATCTCACCTCTAACATCCTGTGCGGCGGCGGAGGAGTGGAGCTGCTGAGTGAGAGGTGGTGCCAGACTCTGACTCACTCTAACTTTTCCTCACTTGTATTTTATGCGCTCTGTGTTAACACCGTGGGTGTGGCTGGCTCTTGCTGCAGGAAAAATCGTCATTGTGGAAATGACCAATCACGGTTTGCGGCTTGGTACATGCAGAATTGCTGACTTTTGTGACGTCTGCATCTTCTCTCGGCTCCGTTTGAAACCTCAGAATTTGACCAATCACAGCTCCTAGCTTTTTCTTAGCAGAGGGATAAAGGTTACTATGACAGCACTGGCACCAACTGTCTATACTGCAAAAGAACCTAAAAAAAAAAAAAAAAAAAAAAAAAGATAAAATAAACGTTTATTTACAATAAATGTGATGCAATGTGTTTTGCATTTGAAGATAATGCATCTGTTTGTTCAGGGATCGGGACAGATAGTGAATTAAACTCTGTAAAGCCTCAGAAAGACTAAATAACATCAGACTACTTATGTGTGCAGAAATGCTCTGCGAATAAATGAGTCTGAACACAAAATCTGCACTGTATTCACTAACTTTTTAATATGTTTATGTATTAGAATCATTCTAAGTGGCCAGGAAGTATCTATAACCAACATACTGTTTCTCCATTTATGGACCTCCATTTATGTGTATCATGAAGGGAGCTCATGCAGGGATTTTAGGAGATGAAGCAGTTGATAAATTAGTAAAGGAGGCAGATAAGATAACACTAGTAAAAACTGTTAAAATCAAAAAGGGAAAAGTATAGTTTAAAAGGAACCAGTTAAGCAGTGGCAACAGTCTTGGTAAGGTTAAATGAAAGGGAAGACATTTTCTAATGACAGATAACAGAAACATCATGCCTGTAAAATGAGAGGGTTGCAAACAAGTTGAGGTACGACTGAAAACACAGAAGTTTACAGAAGTGAAATTTCCTGCTCAAAAACCTGGTCTTTCAGCAGTTTGATGTGATCAATGCTTCTTGTCCCCACCTGCCCCTGTAATGGCGCTTTATATTTTTTTAAGATTAAGATTTAAGATTAAGATTCCTTTATTGTCATTCAAACATAAACATCACAGATGCACTGTTGACCGAGATTACGATGCATTGGCCACAGAAAAAACTGTCTGGATAAGCACCGAATAAGAAGAAGAAAGAATAAAAGAATAATAATACACACAAATGCTCCCCAGTCAGGTCTGATAGTTTTGCAAGGATGCAGCATACAAGTGATACATAGTTTCTGTTCACAAAAATGAGAAGCAGAATAATAACAAAAAGTTACCAAAGGTTTACGCACTCCAGCTTTTACTTTGAGCATGAAATTTGAATGAACTCGAGGCCTATTAATCCATGATGATGAAAAAGAATGAAACTGGTCACTACTGGATTTGTTGCGCTGGACATGATTAGAAAGTATTTGTCCAGTCCAGACTCTGAAGGATTATGTAATACTGGAGAACAATCCAGAGCAGAGCCACAGAAATCCTTCTCCTCAGTGGAAATGTTAGCCTCCAGTTTCAACCCCACACTGCATCTCTATAATTGTGTCCCTGGCATCGCTGCTCTGCAGCCAAGAAATTCAGACCGGGCCTATGGAGTGATGCTACTACACTGAACAAAGAAACTGACAGTCCAAACAGCCCGAAGGAAAGAGAACAAATCAGTTACTGAGTGTCAGAGCTGTGCAGATGCTCCAAGACACACTACACCAGCACAACAATCATTCCAAAAATGCACAAATGTGTGCACATACATGACTCTAAAATACGCACAGTGTGCATATACATAACATTTATATCTGTATATGACCTTATTTTCTCTCCCTCACCCCAATTTTCACACACTTACACACAAAATGACATTACATTGACTTACATTCAATTCTTGGAGACTTACTCTAACCATAACCATAATTAATAGTGCCCTAACCTTGACCTTAACCTAACCCAAACTCAGTCTGACTTTAAAACATGTCTTCACCTTAAAATGTAGTAATTTACATTATGGGGACTTGATTTTTGTCCCCATAAGGAAGACAAGTCCCCATAATGTAACTGTGTAAACAGATTCAGGTCCCCGCAATATAAGGAATACAAGGTACACACACAGTGTGAAAAAAAGTGGTGGTGTCTTCCACAGTGCTTCTATGGCACTTTGGCAAGTTATGTGTATCTGTTTTAAAGTGTTGCAGTTCGTCCAGACTGCATCCATGGAGCTGCGTGGTGAAGGAAACAGCAGCAGCTGTGAGTGAACATGCAGGCATGTAGTCAGGCAGCTGTTTAGGGGGAACTTCATTGTTGTTGGAGCATGTGTTTTCAATATAAAGCCAAAAATCTAGGTTTCCTATTGGCAGTAGAATCCCCTCCTGAAATTTTTCATGGGCACTTTTTAGTCCCAGTGTTGCTGTATGAAGCCGTCTCATTTGTGATGTGTGCTTCTGCCTCGCCTGCTCAGTGGTGATGTAAAAATGCATCACCCACTGTGCAATTTGGAAATGTCCCCACAGGCACAAAAACAAAAAGGACTGCTATAACTGAGAAAGAGAGAAAGAAAATTGTGCATTGTGTGAACTCTTTTGACAATGGTTTGAATGTAAACACATGTTTTGTTTATATTTAAGAGTTAAAACTACTTCCTAAAACCAACT
The DNA here is from genome assembly GCA_016785285.1 of Brachirus orientalis. Classification (NCBI taxonomy): domain Eukaryota; kingdom Metazoa; phylum Chordata; class Actinopteri; order Pleuronectiformes; family Soleidae; genus Brachirus; species Brachirus orientalis. The sequence goes on along the minus strand of JAFBJR010000144.1, from coordinate 4,067,775 downwards.
TTGCTTTTAGTCTTTTTTCTGTTCTTCCTGGACTTTGCTCCAAAATGTGCTGCTCCAAAACTACAATGATTTAGTGGTTATGGGGCCTCATTTAGGGGTTTCCCCTCATACTTGTCGTTGCAGTCTTGTGTTGATAGCAGAAAGGAGATTTCATTGTCATTACTGTGGACTAATCGTCTGCTGTTGAAAGTGGGGCCCCCTCTCTGAGCTGGGGGCCTCTGTCCGTTGGCAGCAGCGCCTGATTTGTAGTGTTGGCCCTGCACAGACCTTGAAAGAGTTTACAAATGCAAATCATTTTTACACTTCATCACTTGACCCTGCAAAATAGTCATAGCAATTTACCGGCCACAAGAAAGAGTGGATAGTCCTTGGCCAACAATGTTATGTTCATGAGTGAGAGTGTTAAAGGGCCAGTTTGGGATTTTTGACATGGGATTATATGAGGTACTTATACAGTGTTTTACAAACATCTAACTCTACAGTAATCTGCCCACTCCTTGTGCAAAGTGTCAGTCAGGGAAAGAACCTTAGTGAAAACATGGCTGCAACTGGAGAAACAGAAATGATATTTTTTTTTAGCAATTTAGTAAAAGTCTCCCTAAATTTAATAAGAATATTTTCACTGCTTTACCTTGCTGTAAGACGACCTTTTTCAAGAGAAAACCTACATATGTGTTGCTTTTAACCTACTCATCCTACCACCACCAGAGTCCCATGAAGACAGTGATTTGTCTTTGCCTTATAGAAGAAAAATCACCGAAGAAGAATAATTGTTGATCCACTGCTCTCTTCATCAGCAGTTTAATTGTGTAATTTTGTTACTTTGGTGTTAAAAGCTTCTATTCAGTTTTATTTAAGTGAAGAAAACATAACGATGGAGAAATGCAGTAGACCAGCAGCTCTTGTGCTTAATTTGCTGTATTTAATGCATCGTCAGTAATTATGCTTACATTAAAAGCGCCTCATATAAAAAAAAATTCTAAAACTACAGCATTAAGCACTTACAGTTTAATTTTCAGTAACATACTTTTATCACCAGCTCCAATTATTGCCATTTAATGGGAACAACGATGTCGGTATTTGGGCTGAAGTGTTCCTCTGAGGTCGCAGAACATGTTTCCACATATACTGTATGCATGTTTTGTTCTTTGTTTTTTTTTTAGCCTTTATTTAAGCATACTAGTCCCATTGAGATCACAGATCTCTTTTACAAGGGAGACATGAGCAAGATAGTAGAATTACAGTTAGGGTGTTTAAAAAAAAACAATCAGACAACAAATAAGCCAAATAAAAATATTATATTATATTATATTATATTATATTATATTATATTATATTATATTATATTATATTATAGTTGCATTCAGACAGCCTTGACTTCAGTTTTCACAAGATATTTACCATGTGCTCCTTCTTTGCTATTCTTTGCTCCTATAGGTCTCTCAATTATAAACAATCAAAAACACAGCAAAAGACCAACCATGACACTGGGAAGCATCGTGGGATAAAGGGAATTTCTTGCATGATTTGGTTTCCCTGTGCAATTACTCTTTATGGCAATAATCAGCAGCAAATGGCAATGAGGAGTCATAATCTATTAGTGACAAAACACACAGTAATATAATAAAACACGTTGGCTAACTAGTAGTACTGAATATTTCCTTCCTCACTGATATTTACCCATAAGATGATGTTATTTAAAAAGGTGACCAAAATGAAATTGTCCATTTCCTTGAATATGGATTTCTGTGTTGAATGTTTTGTCTACACAGCAAAAACAAAAATGTATAATTGTATTATTTTAAATATTTTGATGCAGAAATGTTACATATTTTATCTTTAAATGTGGTTTGTGGCATTGAAGAGAATCATTTGTAGCTGCACATGCTCCTACACTGATCCAACAACAGGGACAGAGAAAATGAAAATCTCTTTATTAGCAAACTGGCACACAGGAAGACTTTTGTTTGATAGACAAATTAATTCAGATGTGCATACAAATTGATCTTACTCTTGCAATTTTTTTTTTTTTTTTTTTATCAATGACCAGTGTGATCAGAATTGCATCATAGATTTACTCGGGTTAACACCCTTCTCTTCCTCTTTCAGACATTTTTGTCTGAGGTCACACTCAAGGTCAACGGCTATTAGAATGATTTGATTGGAGCACAGTGTGCATGCACAGTCAGACAATTGTGGTGTGGCATTTTCGGAGAAATGGCTCAGTCGTGAGTCCACACAGTGAAAAGGGAGTGAGCCGATTTCACGCCGCTGGTGCACTCAGACCCTCAGAGGAAATGGACGCTAAGCTTCTTACAAACTGTCCTACATCCTTGACTTTTATCCACATCCTTCTACCTTTTTACAACAAGAAAAAAAAGCCAAAAACTCCCAACATGTCTGTGCAGCTGCTTCCCAAAAACAATAGAATTAGTCTTGTACAAGTGATAGAACACACTGCACATGATATGAACTCATTTATTCCAAAGAGGATACTAATACTGTGCTCACTAACCCCTTCTCAGTAATTTCTCAATTTCTGTGTGCCATTAAGTAATTTAAGCTTTGGGCAGCTGAGGCAGATGTGCTATAATCTGACAGAGTGCTACATCAACAGATTCAGTGCGTGTGTGAGCAGACACATGCTGTAGTTAGCTGACAGGCAGTTACTCACCAACGACTGCAGGAACCTCTGTTGGTGACATTAACCTGACTTTGCACACTTGAATTCACGTCACATATGTATTTTCCAGGTCGCGCAGAAGTCAAAGACAAAGCTCACACTGGAATGTGTCCCTGTCCTTGGCTGATCGAGGCTTTTGGGATGAATTTGCACAAATTAAAATGAGGAAGACAACCTGTCGGGGGCGTCAGCCGGGATTTTACACCAACAGCCCCATGACTCTCATCTGAAGGATAAAGTGGTAGACAATGGATGGATGGAAAATGGGGAAATGGAACTGAAAAAAAAAAATCATTAAGGTTTCATTAATTAATTTATCCATTGGTGTGAACTGCTGTTCTGAAACTTCAAATTGAATATTTTGTATGGCACCATGTTGCCTGCTGCACATGCAACCAGGCATTTATTAGAAGGACTGAAACTAGTGATCAAAACCATCAATTTCTCCGGAAAATGTTTGCAAACATTAAAAATCAAGTGAGAAGTAAACCAATTTTCTCATAGACCTGCATACAAATAATTGGAGTCACCCGCTGATGGCCATTCAGTATAATACAGGTTTCAGTTACTTATAGTTTGACTTTCCAAACCCATAGACACCAGCCATGTTTATAAAGATGGGCTTACACAACAAACTTGGTGAAATCATGGATCTAGAAGTTTATTTCCCCAGAAAAACAATCCCAAGGATCAGGGATTTTCTGATTGTGAAACCAACAAAACACTGCAACAAATGGGCCGTTTGTTTTTCTACAAGACAGCAGTGAAAATAAAAGCCCCTACAGACACCCACTAATTCTATCAAAATGATAGATGAGCTAAACTACTGGACCCAACTCTATAGGTGAAATAGGAGTCATTGGACATGGGAAAAAAAAATAAATGAGCAAAAGAAGACAACTCTCAGATTTTAATCGAAAACAGAAAGTCAGCTGAAGGTGCTGACTCTCTGGAGTCATGAAAACCAAATGTGAAGTGAGTCTTGTTCCTGTATATATAACCTGTCAGGCAGACTGATGACCCTCAGCTGTGCAAGAGCAAGACAGGTGCAACCAATAGTTCCTGATTAACAAACAGAGACTCCGGATCTCACATTATTCTAATGTGTCCTTGTGCTGAATAACGTGTACAGATGAATGATGTTGTCATAACTCAAGGTTATGTCCAGTTGTAGATAAGGTTTTTCCTGTAAGTTTTTTGTAAAAGTTGACTTGTATTCTTTTACTTTGTATTTTTTTCCCCCACAAATGCCTTGATTTTTTTTTTATCTTTCTCTCTAACCATAATTGTGTAGTAAACACTCTGAGATTTACCACATGTCACTCAAGGGGTAAGTGTTAATATTATATAGCATATCTTCAGCATTAGCAACAGGCAGTGTAATGTAAATAGTTACAGTGTTAACACTGCTGTGCAGACTTGTATATCATTTAGAGTCTTTCTTTTTTTTTTTTACCAAGGCTAGCCTTGCTTTGCCTTGCCTTGCCTTGCCTTGCCTTACCCACAGCTAACCAAGAAATCTATTGCTTGTGGGTTCCCATTGCTGCGACCCATTGGAGTGTTCCCTGATGTATTGGTAGAAGAGATACAACACCAGTGTTTGTTGTGAGTGTTATTGAGGTTGGGGTTAAAAAAGACTTACTGGTCAGTAAGTTACAGACAATGACGAAAACAACCCTTGGCTACGGTGTTCGATCAAATGAGCATGTCGCGTGATATCGACACCTCCTCGCAGCTATTTGATGATAATACACCCAAGGTGCCAGATTGCTTCTATTTACGCGACTGCTAACTTTTTAAAAAGTGTAATTATGGGTCGTAATCTGCTGCCGCTGCAATTACCCAAGAGGTTTGTTTGCTTTGAGCATGTTTCATAGGAACGATTCACCTCCACTGTTTCTGGATCTAAAATGTTCTCCCGTTAAACTGTCTCCATCTGTTTTGGCACAACATCCTTTCACCGTCTTCACTTTTATGATAAAAACAGTCGGCAAAGAGACGAGCCACGGAGGTGAATGGCGAAGTTTCCTGTTACTTTGGTTTTGTGAGGTATCTTGGTCTGTTAGTCCAGGTTGTACGTCACAGGAGAGATGTTAACACCAGGTGTAAACAGGACAATCTGACTGTAATAGAGTTTTTTTGTTTTATTGAAGTCAATTCAGTCTAAAATTACGTTTGCTGAACACGTTCAAGTAGCTATGTTTGACATTATTAAAATACATGAAACAACTTTAAAATATTTTACCAAACATCAGTTAATTTAACTCAATAAGACAGCAGAGGGATTTATCTTTCAAATTTGAACAAACTGAAAGTGATGCTGAGGGAGGAAACAGGACCAGCTGACACAAACACACACAAACACACACAAACACGCGCAGAAAGGCTTCGGTTGACAAGTGAAGCCAAACACAGGATGACTGCAGCTGTGCTGCTCCCAGCAACAGAATAATCAAGACAACAGGGAGTTTTTCACACATTACCCTTTATCCTTTGTTTTGGGGGAAAACAAATATGTTTATTCTTCCTACACAGATTCGTATCGGCCCTCAGTTCAAAGCTCAATATGGAATGGAATTATTAAGCACTGCATTTGTGTCCTTTATATAGAGAAATAACAATATTTGAGAGCCCTTTTAAAATCCCACATTTCAAAGTACTTTACAATGGAGTTTTACAAGGTAATTAGCAAATACAATAATGCTCAAACACCATTAAGTCAAATAGTAAAATGTGGGAGAGGCTGACGTTCACGGATTATTTGTCATTGGAAACAATGTTACAAAACAACAGTTACAAACTTATTATCATTATATTACAATGCAGACTTATTAAAGCGTCACATAGTCACCAGAACACTTTTTATTTGTTGAAAAGTTTTTGTAAACACAACCAATCATTTCATTCAGACCGAAAATATTGAATCACTGGCAAAGAAACTGTCTAATTGTGCAAGTCATATGATATTTTTGTCCTCACTCCTCTGCTTCTAGCAGCGCAAAAAAAAAAAAAAAACATTTCAAAGCTCTTTTGAGAAACAATGACAAACATCAGACAAGTATATGAAATATTACACGAAACTAAATAAAACTATCCTCCAAGTCTCCCAAAACAGTTCAACCCAGATTACAACTTCAAGGACACATACTTCCCTCTGGTGTTTTCAGTCAGACTGAGCTCTAATTGTTGCCTCTGTGCAGGTGAAAAACACACACAGCAGGAATGAGACTGAGCTTGACCTCCTGCTAACAGCAGCTTCACGCAGCAGAGCTGCCGTGTTTCCAGTGGGCTCAGTGGTTGACTGTGTGTCAGAATGTGTTAGCAGGCAGACAGGGCTGAAGCTCAAGGTCAGGTGACAGCAGAGTGGCAGGGAGAATCAGGCAACAGTCCGTCACAGCGGCATCACAGAAACACAGCCAGATCAACACTGATAATCAACACATTATCAGTTACATTAAAGCTGGAATAGACAAACATGTTATTGTGATAAAACTGATTCCACAGTGAAATTAAAATAGTAAAAATGACCCCATATGTCTTTATATTGTCCCTTTAAGTATTGTGTATTACTGTGTTATTTTCCCTTTAAGTATTGTGTATTACTGTGTTATTTTCTGCCAATCACAGCTGCTGCTGTTCCTGCACAATGCAGCTCCATGTAATGTTACATTAAAAGACAGATGAGTGAAACATAATCAAATTTCTGGCACTGCAGAAAGTGAAAAAGTCAGAGAGAGAGAGAGAGAGAGAGAGAGAATAGCAGTTCAGTTAGCAGTTAGCACAGTTAGCATGGACATTATTGAGAGTGATGTGAGTTGTTGGTTAGAAATAAGACCGAAGTGTCTACAGTGTAAGTAAATGTTAACTCTAACTAGACATCATAAAGACATGCCGGTGTTTTGGTAATTCTTCAGAATTCCTCAGAGTGGCAGTAGAGAGTAAATGGAGGGGCGTTGGTTGAAATTCTGGGACAGATGAAGGATTGTGGTGCCCCTGAGCAAGGCATCCAATCCCCATTGCTCCCCAGGTGCAAAAAATTGCTGCCCACTGCTCCTGGGCCTGGCTTGTTTGTGTTTACTACTGTTTACTACTGGTGTGTAATAAGGATGGGTCAAATGCAGAGGTCAAATGCAGAGGTCAAATTCACTCTCATTAACTGGCGTGTGTGCAAAATTGACTAATTCAAATGAAGTTATAAATGATATGATGATGGAGCGCCGCACTTCAAAAGCTATTGCATAACATTTTACAGAGCATAAATAGTGTTGCTGAATTGACAGTTTTCCTTTTACTGTATTTTTTACATGTGTTCAGGCTCCGGCTTGTCATTCTACCTGACATCAAGCACACTCACTAATGTGGGTGAGACCCTCTGCTCTGGGGTGATAATGTGTGAAGCTAATCTGTTCAGCATTTGTCACAGTTGTGACACAGCGTGCTTCCTGACTCATCGCACTAACAGGAAGCTGAGTGGGTACCATGATGTTAACAACTTCTGTCACTGTGTGTCATATTTTGTTTCTTATCACCATTTTAAGAGCAGTATTTCTTCAGTTCTCCCTTTGATGTGTGAGATGTTGTTTCCCCTCGCTTACATGGCCTTTCTCATTTGCAGTCCTTCTCTGCCCCTGCACTGAGCGAGATGAACAGCTGCTGCACTAATGTCCTAAGCTTCATGCTGTGTCCTCCTCACATTCAGGCTGCTTGCAAACACTCACAAAATGTCAGCTCACCCTCAGATTTTTACCAAATGAGTAAAAGGACCTTATATTCCAGTTAACATTCCATGCTGGGAGTGTGCCACTGATTCATCCAAATTTAATTTGAAACTGCAGTGTGTAACTTTTCAATATAAACAAATATTTGGTCAATTGAAACCATTGTCAATGTTGATTGAACCCATCAGCTCCACACAATTTAGTCGCCCTGCAACATTCCGACGCTGAACGCAGGAAGTGATTCGTTTTATGCCAAGACAGACAGAGACAACAGCAATATTGTGCTTGTAAAGCGAGTCAGCTGTAAACAGGTTGTAGTGATTGATTGATAATACTCAATTGTCAGAGAGTTAGGTCTGAAATTTGATTTGCATGACAGCCGTTACAGAACCCTAACCCTCAATAACAAAAACAAGACAAAACAATCATGATAGACAGAATGACACTATGACTGAAAACACAAAGAAGCGTCGTTGAATCACAAATAATCCGGTACGTCATGGGGAGTAAAGTGTTCTTACCATATAGTGTTACTTCTTTAAAATCCACTTAATTACAAAGATATGTTGGTGTGTCATGTTGTGACAGAGGGACGGTCAGTGATCTGGAGGTGTCACGTCTACAGCAGGCACATTTGGAAAAAAAAGAACATTTGTGTCCATCTGGTCCAGAGTCCCAGTGAAACCTCTGGCTCGGACAAACTCAAAGGCAGAGCACTGAGGACATTTGTCACTCCAATCCATGAGCCAACTTTTTCAGCAGGCTCTGATTTTGGTTTGTCCTTTAAGTATGTCCCTCAGTACAGCTCCACAAAAAAGTCCCAATTAATTACAGGCCAGCAGCATCAACATACTGTATGTGCTCTATAATGCATCGATGCACTCATTCACTGAACAAAATTTAAGGCTTTTTATCATTTTATAATGAGCACACGCACACGCACACACACGCACACACACACACACACACACACGCACACACGCACACACACCTTTGAGCCCATTTCCAACAAACACACAACTCATTTCAGAGTTAGACTCTGTTTTAAGCTTTATTTCTTTTACATCTGTTACATTTATTGATGTAAATAATATGTCTGCATTTCCAAAAGGAGAGGCTAGCCTGGATCTCCTCATTAAAATGAATGATAGAGCATTGCATCGGTCATTGGCAGGTGTATGCCACTCTTTACTGGATTACAGTGAAATATAATGCACCTTTTAACTGAACGTGGCACATAAAGAGCTTAGTTTGCTTTGATTTCAGTTGAACAGAGACAGTTTAAAATGCGGCACATGTGTCTATATGCATATATACAGTAAAGCAAAGAAAAGCAAAGAAATGTGAATCATCCAACTAAAGTGGTTTGATAGAAATTAATGAAATGTATTTCATCCAAACATATTTTTATCCATTTACTTTTATTCCATACAGAGGGGGTGATGAACAGAGAGCAGGAAAAGGCAGAATCACAAAAGAGTGATGTGCAGAGAGGGAGGCAACAAAATTGCATCATGATAAATAAAGTGGTTCTGGCTGGAAAAAGGTGAGGAGAGACTGGAGCGAAACAAAGCTCACTGGCATGAGCAAAGGAGACATTTGAAGCATTCCGGGCTTTCTGTGGCTTCTCTGGCTTCGTCCCACTGTCCAAAAACATGCAGATTTGGGGATTAAATTGCTCATAGGTGTGAATGTGAGAGGGGACGGTTGTTTGGGATGGACTGGCAACGTGGTGTACCCCAACTTTCACCCTTTGTCAGCTGGGGTTAGACACCAGTGGCCCCCCACAACCCTCATGTGGAGGATAGTAGAAGAGTGAGTGCTTGGAGCCAACAGGATCCCCAGTCCTCCCACTCCATAAAACCACAGGACCACACCACACATCATAGAGCCACATTTGGGACTCAAAATGTTCCATTTTATTCTCATGGAGGTGAATCATTAGATGCTCTGGCGACAGAATGGGGCCATTTGATTCTAAATCTTTAGACTTTAGCTTGAAATGTAGAATAGGTGTGATTATCTCAAACGTGCAGTATAGTAGCTGGAGGTAGAACATCTGCTCCTGGTGTGAAACAGAGCCAGAGGAGGAGGACGGAACAATGCTGGCCTCTAACATAGGGATAACTATTCAGATATGACATATCCATGTGGGCATACCCTGAATGGACAATTAGGAAAAGAAAAAAAAATTACAGAACTCCATCTGGTGACACATGGGACAGAAATCTCTATATTGGGAGTATATTGTGTGGTTACACATTTATTTTATTTGTGGGAATGTTCCAATTCAATTAATATGGTATTAGAAAATGAATATACCATTTATACCAAATACCACATTTATTGAGTTCTGGGGCCCCCGCAATTGTTCTGATATGTACATGACTCAGCATTGAATTTATTTTTAGGAGGGACAGCAGCTAAAGTTAAGGGCTGTATCAGCAGAAGTCATAGAGGAACAAAGTTAAAAAAGTGAAGTTAAGAAGGATCAGAGAGAAGAGAATACTGAATTCCTCAAAAATATCGCTCAGGAAATTTTCATTAATAGCCAGGCGGCTTGGACTTCAGATTTATGTATGGCAGTGAGATTAAAACTAGATTATGTTGTTATATACTGAAAATTAATAAAAATCTGAGTAAAAAAAAAAAAAAAAGTTAGATTACATTCCGGAGAGAAATGGATTTTTCAAATACAAGGGAAAACGTGACACATTGCAGCATCCACAGAAAATAATCTGTTCTGAATTGTGCTCACTTTGGTTCATTTAAAGTTAAATGTTCCATGCTGCTATTGTTATTGCTATTGAATGTTATTAGACATAATTCAGATTTAGTAGATTCTTTTTAGGGTACAGGAAGGATTGTAAGGTTAGGTTTGAGTCCTCAGTGTATACAATTGTGGAAATATAGGGCTCTGAAGAATGAAATTACTTTTTGGCCCATTACACAGTGGTGTGTAGACACTGAGGACATTAACACACTTTGAGAATCAGTGTAGTGGACTTGCCAGCAGCGATACTTAAACGCAGCAAGCTGCAGCTTTGGGTCAAATTATGGCAAAATGTTACCAAACATAAAAATCCTCTATTTATGGGACCAGAGGGAAAAACAAGAGTCTATAGTGGAGATGCATTAAACTATAACTGTTAAGGCCCTTGCCCTGAGGCATTTTGGAATCTTTGGCAACCACACTTTACAATGTTTTAAAATGGGATTGAAGTAACCATTTTTAAATGGAAAATTTTGCATTTGTACATATTTTATCTTTGCAGTTGTACATATTTATCCCCAGTAATTGTGATATTAAGACAAGAAAAGTGCTAAATGCAGTACATTTACCATTCTGTAAAGCCTCCATAAAAGTGATGCTAAATATGCACACTAAACCATTGTGTATATTTATATTATGTCAAGCTCACTCAGCAAAGGTTGGTTTTACCTGTGTTCATACTGCGACAGCTGCAGTGCAGACTTTAAAACAGACTCTTACCAAACCAGTGAGATTATTCTGTCCCTGCAAAGTCAGTCAGTATGAGCGGAATAATAGACGTTCACACACTTCACTTAGACAGTTTGATGCTTTCATGTGACGACACCCAGAGTAAAATACTTTTTTATGCATTTTACCCAAAGCTCCCACAGGAGCCAGAACTCTGACTCATTTAAGGTTGATAGATTTCAAAGGCTCTTTTTCAGAGTAGCTGTCCTGGCATGTCATTATTAAACAGAGCTGGCTCTTAGAAGAACAGATGGAGGACAGGAGTGACCTGACACTGTAATGAAATGAGACAGATGGTTGAATTGTCCTTTAGAGAGAGCAGAGCTGCACGCTGAACATGAGGAGTCAATCCAGACGTTTGTCTCAACAGCCAGGACAGGGGTTTTGTCACGTGTGCTGTCCAAACCTTCACTCAAATGCACCTGTAGGTTTAAGCTGTTCAACAATACTGTGACTATGGCCGTGTTTCCATCAGGGTACAGTTCGGGTTTGGAATGGGTCAGGTTTGTGTTTCCACTGAGAATAGCACCTTTACTTCGGCGAGGTGTGCACTGTGCTCGAAGTGGCGTGATGTGCTGGTGCAGCAAACAATAAAAGCAAACAAGACACAACAGAGACAACACAATGGACAACAATGGAGGACATCAACATCCAGCAGCTCTTGGTTCTGCTCAGTTTGTGGCCATTAGACGTCAAGCGTTGTATAGTATAATATAGACTGCGGGTGTTGAAGAAACACTGGTTTCAAGGGAGTGATGCTTTTCTGTCGCCCAATCAGCTGACTGTCGTGGGGATAGCTCCACCTGGATTGTACCGCACCATTGCACTGCTACCGCAAGGGAAGGGACCAGAACATGGGGGCAGTTATTTTGGTACTATTCCTAAAGGAAATGCAAAAAAGTGTGTGCCATACCATTCCTCTTGGTGGAAATGCGGCTACTGGTGCCATCTTAATGCATGATTTTGCACAAAGGCTACTGGGAGTTGATCAATTGCGAGGCAGCCATAACTCAAGCTAGATGAAAAGATGCAAACTGTTATGAGCAGTGAGCCTGAGTGCACATTATAGATTACAATTAAGAGCGAAATATTTCAGCCCATTGAAATATGCCTTGGATTGATTGCAGCAGAAGTGAAGTGCTTGCAGTGCACAGTCAGTACAGCTGACGACAACAGGCAATGAGGCTTGATATACAGTGTCTACAGCTCAGCATATTGAAGCACTGTTCCTGTCTGTTACTCTGTGTATGAGTGTGTGCATGGACGTGTGTGTGCATTCAAACAGAGTGGTTTCCATGACTTCAAAGGACACTGCATTGAATTACATTCATTTCCTGGAGACCTTAGACATAGTTACTAGTGCCCTAACCCTGACCCTGACCCTGATCCTAAGCTGAACCTAACCCTAACTTCAGCCTAACATATCTTCACCTTAAAATGTAGTATTTTACTTTATGAGGACTTAATTTTTGTCCCCATGTGGCTGTGTAAACAGATTTAGGTCCCCACAACATAAGGAATAGCAGGTACAAAATTAGATTAAATAAAGGTAATTTAATTTTAAAAGGTAAATGAGATAGTGAGTGAAAGAGACAAAATTAGTTATGTAATAAATACCTAAAAGTAAAACAGGCTAAAATACAAAAAAGATGGGAAAAAAACTTAATCTAAACCACAAAGTCCAAGTTATATCAAAGAATCTGGAAAGACCAGTTATTTATTATTTCTTGCCAAGCAGGTCTTTGACAATTAACTAATAACCTAAAATGAATGTATCACTGCTGCAGGGAGGCTGGTAAACAGGCAGCTGATTTATTGCAGCTTTGACTGTTTCATTTAATTTCCCTGAGGGCTGTGAACACGGATCGCCTTTAATTTATTAATGTCACGGGGGGGGGAAGTGTATGATATTTGGGTCACGTGATTCTCTGAATTTCACATTTCATAAGGAATTAGGATACCGCACACCAAGCACCACATTCGTGGATTACAAGTGTAAATGACAGCAGGGTGGTTGAAGGAAGGGACAACACACAAACATGTCAAACTAAACACTTGACTAAAAGCCTCACTGGCAGCTCCAGAGGCTATTTATAGTCCACAATATCAAAGTGTTGGGCAGAAGAGATTACCATCTACAATTCTGTTTTTTTTTTAGAGCGTCACCAAAGAAGAAGAATTAAAGGACAGAGTCACATTCAGTCAGGAAGTAGAGGCAATTAAACCAAACTGACTAAACAAGAGTAATCACCTCGTGTCCACACAGTTTAAGAGTCTATATCGACAAGATTTTTTTCTCAGTACTTTGTATGAATACCAGCACTCTCTCTCTCGTGTTATTCTCTAGTGTATGGACTCATTGATTTTCAGTCTCTTGCTGTGTTTGTGTTACCACTGCCTAATCTGACCGCCTGCCTGTATACCGAGCCCATTTTGGCTGTAATCATCTTGTGCCATGTCCTGTATTTGAATCAATTTCCTGGAGGAAAAAAAAGGAGGTTTATTTTTTCCCCCTTAAGTGCAAAGTAACATCAAAGTAAATGCATGTAAGCAATAAATTGTCAATAAAAAAAAAAACACGTGAAACTTTTTGAGACAGTTATCCACCGTGAGGCTCAGTCCACTTTTACCTCAGTGCACGCAAGGTCGACCCAGAATGAGACAGTGATTTTACCTGTTTTTATTGTACCATTAGTGCTTTTAACTGTGTTGTTTTTTATATTTTTCTAGAGGTATTTTGTTGTTCTATTGTTTGTTCTAGGGACTCATGTTTCTATATTTTATTTATCCCTGATGTACATCACTTTGTGTGCTTTATATATAAACTTGGATTGGATTGTTACTGTAACAGTTTTTTTTTTTTAAGGACTATTGGATTATAACGAACCTGTAACATTGTAATCTTTGCATGCTGCTATGAGTGAACCTCACACAATGTGTGACAGATGCACAACATTTGGTAATGATTAAAAAGGATTATTACACAAACGAAACATTTATAAGTGGAGTTCTAAACTTCAAAAAAAAAATCATTATTCAACTTAAAGTTTTAGCAGTGACACGGATGATTTCCTGCACAAAGTGTCAGAATCATTTGGTACACAAACAAACTAACTGTATATATTTAAAATTAGTTTCCTGCTATTCTATTTTTACAGTGTCTGATGCATACTACCACTTAACTAAAGGATTTGAATACTTGTACGTTCAGCTAATTAAATCTTAATGATAATGCAGTAGTATGACAGTGATGAGAAGGGAGTTTGTACAAATTCACAAGGGAGTTGAAATACATCTTTGGAGCTCTGAGCACCCAGGCAGAACACAGAACCACAACAGTTTGTGTTTGTTTGTGGACACTGGCTAATCCCCCACACGCCACAGCATTTTTACCTATTATTTATAAACGTGTTGTTTTCCAAACCATGAACTTCCACCGCGGATGTCGTGTCAGGCTCTGCTTACATCATGAGATCTGCAGTGCCAGAGCGTGTCCGGCTACTGATAAAAATACATAGTGCAAACGCTGCGCTATCAAAGCAGGGATGCAGAGCTGACAATCTGTTCCACTGCACTGCCAATGGGCAGAGAGGAAATAAAAGCCCCGGGTGGCAGGCACACGTGTACGCACACAACCGCACCATCTCAGCTACTCCCACCCAGCAAAGACTCAGAAAGACATATGACGATTAAATGAGACCACTGAGTTAAGGATGATTAAGTGCACGATGTTGAACTTTGCATTTTGCCTCTCTGATGTCAGAGCCAACTCTGAAGATGGAGGTCCAGAGGTGAGCTCAGATCTTATCGTCTCTCGTCTTCCAGCCACAGCAAACAGAGAGAGAGAGAGAGATGAAAGTCGAGGGCAATTAGTGACAGTGAATTTGATCTCTGCATTTAACCCATTCTTATTAGACACCAATAGCGAACACACACAAGCCGGGCACAGGAGCAGTGGACAGCACTGAGGATTGGATGCCTTGCTCAGGGGCACCCCAGCCCTTGGCCCAAAAAAGTGGCTCACTACATGTTTATTTAGGATAAGTGAGCAATATTGTGTCATTTGTGATTTAAAAACAAACATATTGACCTTAAAAAACAAACAAACAAAAATACGGCATCATTATCAGCCATCAGCTGCAATGATTCTTAAATAATGGCATTAGCCAATTGAAAAACTGGTTGACCTCCAAATCTTAAATACTAAATATCAAACATGTGTGGGCAGTTGGGGATGTTAATGCTGGTTCTGTACATCAATACCAGCCAAGCCTTAAGACCAAATTTGTCCTGAATTGTGTCGAACTGGAGCTAAATCATCCTGAAATTTCTTTAAACCTGAGACAAATTTTAATTTGTCTCTTCTCTCCACTTAGGGGAAATGTGGCAGTATCTACTAAGCAAACAGGTGTAGACTGGGACTGGTTGGCATTAATAGAAGTTTATATTTTTAGTGTTTGCAGACTGAGAGTTGGAGGACTTAAAAGAAGTGGAAACAAATCTAAGGTGCCAGCATGTGCAAGCATTTAAAGCAATAACCACCTCACAACTTGAGTCAACAATTCATCTGCCAGTAGCAGCAGGGTTTGGGCCGAGGCCAGCTGTGAAAGAAAGAACAGAGGTGATAATGTGGAGCTTGGAGCTGTGCAATTATTTGTGGGAGACAGAGACGCTCTGAATGTAGAATTAATCACCTCGGTTTCAGCTAAATGTTAGTGAATGGGGCCCAAAAGCAAAAGATTGTTTTGAGAGGGAAGTTGTCAAACTGATAAACTATCAGGTTTTAGATGAGGTAGTGACAAATGTGCAGCACTGACTTCACCGGGTGCAACACCGAACAAGCTGCCGTCATACACACACACACACACAGCTGCTGTCGTCGTCTCTGGCTGATGCAGCTCACAGTGACGTCAGTAAAAACTATCTTGAAGTTTGATTTTCACTCCCACCATCTCACTGAAGCACCTTTACAGCCCCCCTTGTTTTATAGCTTACTCTTGTTTATTACAATGAAACAAGTTTTGAGAAATAAACACATTCAAGCGATCCACCGCCATGTTAAATGTTTTGACGTCAGCAACAAAACTCAAGAACTTTGCGGTGCGGATGAAACGCAAACTACACAGATTACCAGGCATGTAACCCGGGTGAATAAGTTCCTGGTAATAAAAGTTGCATCATTGCAAAAACAAGATGTCAATCCAGTGCTTCCTCCGTCAATACAATCAAATGTGTGATTTTGTGAAGCTGGTGTTTGAAATTCTTGACTCATGTTAACCTCACTGACAAGAAATTACCGAATGAGGCAGAAAAACAGCAGCTCTTGTTTCCCCACAGGCAGAGGAAAAACAATTGATTTGAGAATAAGTGATTTACTAAGTCTGTCTAACAGCGATTTATAAAGAAATCCAGTGAGTTAAAAATTAAAAGTACTATCCAAATAATAATAATAATGATAATAATAATAATAATAATAATAATAATAATAATAATAATACACTGGAATATGCTGTACATATAATGAGTCTGAAATGTAAGTTTAGAAAAAAGTACAGGGTTTGTTACGTTTCATCCTCACTGTTAGTGTATAATTACTGAAGTAACAGCTGCTGTGCCACATGTGCATCTAACACTTTGGAGACGCACATGTGCTTTCTGCTCCTGTGTGAAACTCAGTGACTCATCCTACATACTAGAGATAGCTCGAAGCAACAAACAGGAATTTAGTAGAAATATTTGAAGTTGGCATCCAGTGGCAAAGAGACATTTCCTCAGCAATTGCTTTGGGCCTCAAACTGCCAAGGACCCAATAAAATGCTTCTAAAGATATAACTGAAAAGAAAAAATCTATTTTATTTATCATGAGGCATCATGGCTTTAGATTACCAAACTACAGTATTCAAAGTTGATTCAAATCAGATTACGGTTCAGATTTGTTCCTCTTCATAATTACAAGCTCAGTGCACGTGTGTAGCCATACAGCTTATGATTCTGATATAACCAATCCCACTATTGTTGCATAACCCTGTACTGGATATATATCTGATCTTGGACCACATACTGTAGTGATATCATGTGATTGTGTGTGACTCAATCCTTCAGACTGATATAAATTATGCTAAAAACATATTATGGGATTTTTTTTACTGAGCACCAAAAAAACTTGAAATGACCCTTTAAAGCACTGATGACCAGTTCCTGTTAAAGCTGTAATTTGTCCCAGCAGCTGGCTTTTTTTGTGACAAGCTGCAGTTACACATTACAGTTGCACATCATCATGTGTATTTATATTCTGTGCATTGTGTACTCTGTACTGCATGTGTGCATTTTTGTGATGAGACTCCTGTCGCAAAGAAAATTGCCCCTCAGGGACAAGAGATCCAAACCAATCCAACCAAAAACAAACAAACAAAAAAAGCTGTAGTCCATTACTTTTCAATACACTGTACTTGCACTTGCAATTGAGGTCACGCAATGCTGATTAAGCCTGTCAGCTCCACACGACGTGTGCGTTTCTCAGTAAGGCGGTGTTTTGGTTTTGTGTCTGTGCTGACACAGAGTGATGCATTTTCAGAAGGCAGGTGGAATCATAACAGCGACACAAGTTAAGCAAGATGGTAGCAAACTTTGGGTCAAGCCTTAACCATCTGGCATTGTCGCAGTGGTTCTCAAACTATTCATACCAAGTACCACCCAAGGAAATATTGAGCTCTTGAAGTAACACCATTATCACCAACGTTAAAAATACAGTGGTGTAAAACAGGCTGAGCAAAGTCAGCTACAGACTTTTCACAGGAGGCAGATTTACTCCCAGTAAGATAATCTGCTCTCTCATCCTCCTTGTCTTGCTCACATATACTTCAGACACTGGTATAGAGCCTAAGATGACTCATTTTCTACACACTCTGGTTTAAAAGTCCTCAGCTCCACTCGGATCACTTGCCCTGATATAGAACAGAATTTCTGATTTTCCTCCAAGAACCACCAGAGGAAGCTCAGTACACGTACCACAGAGTGAGAACCATGGGGTTAATGCATTAATCCCAGTTCTCTAAAACATGAGTGAGGTAGTGAGGTACAAGTTTAAAGAGACCCTTGGATTATGGACCCAGAAAACTCTGCACCCGAGGAGTGGGGTGAGTCTGGGGATGGTTGAGGGTAGAACTCGCAATACTGTTCCACTATAGTGAATGAAGCCATGTTCAGAGTCTCACTGCACTGTGGTAGGAACGCCCAATGTCACATATGGGTATCGTGTTTCCTCTTTCTTCTAGCACTGTCCCACAGATTAGGCAGATGAGACAGAGGGAGGGTGTTTCATTTGCATTTTCTGTTTGAATGAGTGGTATTTTGCATCAGCTCCTTTATAGAGCGCTGTGCTCAGAGCCACTTCCTGAGCTCGGCGTGACTTCCATGTTGCTGTTTACTCTGGAAAACGCCCGACTGTGGCAGCAGACGCTGACACAGCCACGTACCTGGGGGGGGGGTGTTTGGTTAATGATGCACAAGAGACAAACGGGTCATGAGGATGGTGGGCTTCATTTGTTCCAGAGCAGCGCTGGGACAGTCGTAGCTGAGGGCAGCGCTCTGGAGCAAACAGTAGGAGTGGTTGATGGCTGCATGATAGGAAAAAAAAAACAAAAAAAACCCACTTACTTTTTCTCAGTATTATCTGCTATTTATTTGTACTTTAAAATTTTATTTGTAGTTGTACTTGCTTGTGTTTTTAGAGTTGTATTTCTGTTTGTTCTGGCATGTTAACTTGTTTTTAATTTAAATTAATATTATATATATATATTACTGCAGCTTTATGGAAAAAAAAGGGGATGGTTGTCTCATGGCAGCAGTGACTGAGATTTATCGTAGTTGTTGGGTAAAGCTCCCAGGAATCTGTCAATCCTAATCACAGCAGCAGCAGCAGGAAGGAGAGCCAGTGAACATGTGGAAACAAGGGAGGACAAGACAAGGACACAGAGTGTTGGAGGAGGAAATGTTACCAACCCTGTAGTATCGGCGGCAGCAGCAGCAGCAGCAGCAGCAGCAGCAGCAGCAGCAGCAGAGCCGTACACTCTGTGGAAACCCTGGCCTCTGAAAACAACAGGGCAAATGTGCAGAATAACAAAAACAGTCTGCAGTCCAGACTTCATTTTAATTAATCACTCATAAGCGCTGCACTTTATCATTCTTATTTCCCGCCGGAGTCATCATTTGAGTAAAATGCTGCCTGTTAAGGCTCTTTTCATTTTATTCTGTTGTAAATCACTATGTAAAGCCTGTTTCAGGATGAACACCATTAATTCATCATTGATCATCTTTCTATGTTAAATATTACACATCATTATCAATAATGGTTTACAAGTGTGAGATTGATTGATTTCATGGCTCCTTTAAAAGCCTAGATGTGTGTGCAATGATCACGATTATTATTTACAGTATTACTACTTTCCCTCCTATTTTTACCCCCTGCATTCTTATTGTTTAATTTTTCATGAATGCAGGGTTTTTGTGTCGGTTGGTAGTTTTCCTGATAGGACCACAACTTCCTGCAGAATGATTAACCTACATTTTCTCAAATAAACCACTATTTTGATGCACAATTCACAAAGAAGGTGACTTTCCTGTTTACGACCTAAAAAAAGGCTATTTACTAGAGCTCACTGAGAAACCCAAACTTCTACAATAAGCATGTGTCTGTCATTTACTCTGAGAGAAAATAAAAGATCAATCATCATAATAAAACCACAGTGGAGAGGAGCTGGATGACACAGCGGGATCTGTCTTCATGCACAATTTTCAGTCATTTTCAGTCTAAAAAATAAGGTAAAACAACAATAATTTATATCAACAGTTAAATCTAATGTATGCACTTTAGTGTTTCTGTCTGTCTGTCTGTCTGTCTGTCTGTCTGTCTGTCTGTCTGCCTGTGTTGCTGTCAGTCTGCTCTGTTGAAAGATCCCCAAATGTGTAATCAGTTTTTTTTAATCATAAAAAGACGATGGTCTAACAAATGCAGGATCTGAATTATGACATTAAACATCCTGAATCATGCAAGTTCATTTGCTCAACAGAAGGCTGCAGGGACTAATTATTTTGCTGGCATCACCCTGGTACTCTTTTTTCCATTTCCCTTAGAATTACTGCAGAAAAATTGCTACGTGGCAATCAAAGGTTTACGACACTGTGTCTTTTAATGTGAGATAATCCCTTAAAATAGAAAACACTTTTACGACTTTTGAAGTCTGAATTTAGACTTCAAAAGTCCTAAAAGTGTGAGTGAAAAGTGAATTTTACTGCATGACCTCATTGTCCTGGGCTCACTCTTACAGCTTCCTATGGACATTCATTCAAGAGGAGTTCTTTTTTTTGCAACCAACATAGTCTCCCTCTAGTGGCTATTAAATATACTTTAAATTCCTAGTCAGGTTTAGAACACAGATGCAGAGGTATAGGTCCATTTTGTATGGTCTATGGCGACAAGCTGTAAAAAAAAAAAAAAGTAAAAATAAACAAATAAATAATGATGGCATCACTACACTGCACTTTTTTTGTTCTATGGCTGTTGCATAAATATGCTGGCGCCCACTGTAGCTTAACTATAGCCTCTGGTGTGCACATGTTTTCGTGAGTTGATGCTGCTGCCTCATTAAAGTCAGACAGGACAGGTCTGTGGAGGTTTTGCAGGCTATTTCCATTATACCACTATTACCACCTCGATTAGCTCATGTGGGAGTTGGTGCCTCAGGCTCTGTTGGATGCCCATCAACATTCTGATGGATCACAAGACACATTGCACGGAGGTTTGCTGGAATCAACAAATGGAGGGGGCTTTGCAAAATTACTCACAAATGTCATGCACTGTGGACATGTTTTATATAGTCAGTGACTCGAGCTGATGAGTTGTGGTTTGCTCACATTTTTCCCGGCCATGGCGAGTGTCAAACTGCTGTGACGTCAGACACTGATTTGAAAACTGCTGTTTTGAAATTTTTGGTGTGACTTATGACCCAAAGCAGACACAAACAGGAAGCAGTTGGAACAAGAAGTATACTCTGGTGTCACGTGGAATGATGACCCAGTTCATTGGTATAATTGTTTTAATTGTTAAGCTATTGACAGGATATGACTGTTTCGGAGCAAGTTACATTAGTTCGGCATTAATTACCATGGTGATTGGCCTTAATTAGAAGTGAACCTTCTTCATAGGATTGAAAACCTGGTGTTTAACAAGAAGTTATTGGATAACAAGTAATTCTTCTTCACCGTACAGGCCATGGTCTCTACTCACCCCCAGCTGCTTCAATAATCAACCATGGATTACATTATTATTTTATATTCTTCTTCTTTAATATGGTTTTAAAGTATATGAAACCTCACATTATGTGGACCACAACATACTCAGCTTTTCAAGCCACTTTTGAATAGACCACAGTAAAACCCATCCTGTCCATTTCAGTATAAGTCGGGAGGAGATCGAGTGATAACTGTCATAAGAGTAAGCATTAGAAACTCAGCTTCAGCCCACATGCTGTTCCCTCTTTTGTTGTGAGAAGACTGAAAATAAACATTAACAGTATATTTGGTTATTCCCTGTTGTCATCGGCTCTTATTTATTTTTTGAATGTATTTGTGCATTTAAACCATTAATTACTGTTTTGCTTACTTGTATGTAGGCATTGTTCCCAGGATATCCCTACAGTGTATGCCTGTTTTTACTTTTAACCATGGTAGTTTCTGTATTTGTTGTTACAAAAAAGTCAAGAGCTACCCAATTGCTGTCATTTCCCAAAGTGACAAAACAAACATCCAAATATAATGAGTGCAATCAGGATGTGGTGTAGAGTTAATGGGAACTGATCACCCTTTAGCTAGAACTATTAAGTGAGCAAGACATTTTTACAGTGTAATCCTCCCTGCTAAAGCTTAAAATGGTCAGCAGTGATACTAAAGAAGAGAGACAAAGAATTGCTCGGGGAGCAAAACAACTGGAATCATAACATTATCTCAAATGAGGAAATGAAATATAGTCTAGACGTGAAATTGCTGTGGGGCAGACCAGTTCTTATACACATCCATATTTCATGACCAGTCACCCGTCTCTGCTGCCTTTTTCTGTTTCCTTTCAGAAGCTTGAAATACATAATACAATAATGTGAAATTAGAATTCTCTTTGGGTTCTTTTATCATCTCTACTCAATGTGGTCTTCTGAAAACGGCACATGCATCAGTGGCAGAAAAACACAGTTTTTCTACTGTTTGAGTGTGTTCGCAGGAAGACAGCAGTCCCTCAGGGGCAGCTGCTTTCCCAACAAGGCTTTTAAAATTAACCAGTGCTGCAAAATCCATTTAGAACATATAAAAGTCTTTTCCACTAATCATACACTTAATGTATCCAGATTACACGGCTGCTATGCTTTTTTTTTGTATCATATTTAGTTTTGTTGATATTCTCATTAAAATAAAATGTGATGTGGGAAATTTCAAATCTTCAGGGTGAACACGGGTCATAAAAACTGACAAGAGTAAAAACAAAATGGGAAAATTAAAAACTAATATAATACATCCACTAAACTTTACTCCCCTGAACATCAGAACAAGGGAAAATGGAAGCTATTAACGTCAGAAATGACTACAAACAAGTTGCATAACCTGATAGAGCACACCAACACTAGAGTAATAGTTTAGAGACTGAAAAGCTGTAATACAAGCCATGCTGCTCTTTTGATGCGGCTATTTTGAATGTCAGCTGATGAGTATAAATGGACCCAGCCAGCCACCAAACGTTCTGTTGGCCCCACCCATGAATCCAGGCCAGGAGAGTGCCAAAGATCCACACACCAGCAGAGTCCTTACTCCTACGAGTGAACAATCACACTGAACTCTCACTGAAAACATGGGCCCCAGTGGGGACAAAAGGAAAAACTGCTTAGCTGCTTCACAAAAGACTCACCATGCAAAATCTACTCTTGATTAAGTCTATGGTAACTTAAGAATAACCCATAATAACAAAGTACTGCCTGTGCAGTGGTGCTGTCCACATGGTACACAGGTTTTCCATACAACCACTTAAAACTGCACAATGATACGTACCAACACGGTTGTTTGACAGAAGTTGCATGGAAGCCATTTGTTCTTGCCATTAGACAAGTAGTTCAATACAATAGAATTCCTTATGTGTGCACAGTTTTTGTCGGCTTTGTGCTGTTGGTCTGGCAAACCAAGTTCCTTTAGTGTGGAGCTTTTTTGTGACCTGCTCAAGCCGAGAACGCTTGATGGACTGAAGCGGAAGAAAGCATCAGTTGACAGCATATACTCACTACAGTAGACCACACTTCACCACTGAGCCTGTGCATTTACTCCTCTGTATTGATAACCAAGTAGCCAACAGCAACAATTCAGAAATGTAGACTCTACTGACTCTACACTGTATAGAATAAAGTAAGTGGCCTTCAAATATACACAAGTTTAAAGTATGTAAGATATCCCACTATAATGGGATTGTTGACCATTTAAGACTCAATATAGCTAATTTCATTTGGCCTTTTAATGACCCATAGATGATTAGATCATTCTTGTTGATACCACTTTCAAAATGGGTAAGAGAAACTGTAACTGTAGTTGTAGACCAAGAAATCCTGGCTATGACATGAATAAAGACTTTGAGGAAAGAACGCTGGGAAGGAGAAAAGCTGAAATGATCATTGAGGGCCTGTGATTTCATGGCTGGATGGAGTCACATATGTTGCACCAGCTGCCTTTAAAAAAATAATAATCACTTCCTTTGCTGAGTACGAGTTTGAAGCCATGTGCGTAGCTTTACTGCAGCTCTCTGCTCTGGATGTGAACTTGCACGTAACATGAATTATTGACTTACAGGGTTGTAGAACTGGATGAGAGCAAAGTTTGCATATTATACTTGTGCGTGTGTGTAAAATTGCAGGTAAAAGAAGGTGAGTTTTTAATAAGTAAACAAAAGAAAAAGTAAAAGGAATCCCAAAACTAGGTTTAAATACACACACACGCACATGCACAGGGGTCACGATGTGAAAGGCTCTGACTACAAATTTAGAAACACAGGGAAAGAAGATGAGACAGGTGGAGCACATCAGGACAGGGCAGACGTGGAAAAATACAGAAATTAAACAAGGACGGGAAGTAAAACAAGACAAGGTAGTTGGTTGTGAATTAAAGCCCTTGGAATTAAAAGTCTTGTTCTGTAGAGAGTCCTAACACAAAACCCTACACATTACACAAAACAAATAGAACCTCTTTATAATCTGATAATGTGGAAATGAACAGCTTTTTGCCAAGCAAAATCTGTGTATAATAATATAACGTAAAGAAATTGTGAAAATATTTATATACAGTCTTGTTCCTTGTTGACGAACTATTATTGAAAAGACTTTTTGGGACATTTACAGGTTGTCTTAAAAAAAGAGGACACATTCTTTGAAAGACACACAAGGCGAGAAAAGAGAAAAGTACATAATTAGACAGAGAGTAACAGCAGACGAGACTCTTCAAGGACAGAGTCTATAAAACAGGAAAACCAAGGCAGATGAAAAAACCAAACTGAACAACCATCAAAAGTCCACAAATGAAAATTAAAATATGAAAAAGATCACGACAGTGTTAACCACCAACCAAAGATTAAAACTGCACGTGGGATTGTGGTTGTTTTGCTTGTTTTTCTCTGAGTAGCTGCTTTCATGAAATTATTATTATTATTAAGATTATCCACAAATGTTTTTGTGGATAATCACAAACATTTTCTGGAATCTCTGGTGCCAGTACCTTAGTCAAGTCTCCAGATAATGTCCAAGAGATGCAATGTGCAAAAAGGAACAGGACAATTTCTGGGATATTCTGTGGCAGCTGCTCATGGTGTCACCGATAGGAATCTAAAGTCTGTTTTGAAGCCTCCTGAATTTTGAGTTTGTCGTTTTGCAAATAGAAGTTCAGGGGCGTCATCCGCAACTCGACCCTTACTGGATGATACCGGTTGTCAGTCACGCTGGTGTCCACTCATATGTGCTGCAATGTATTGTGTGTTTTTGTCTAAATGGGAAGATAATTTACAAAATTGACATCATGTGCCATTAAAGACCTGAAACTAGTGACTGAGACCGTTAACTCCTCAGGTTAGTGTTCATTCATTTTATGAATCAAGTGAAAGATTTCCATATTTTTCTGCAACTAGTGGAGTCGCCACATAGTGGCTGTTCAATATATTCTTATTTCCAGGTTGGCTTCAGGAGAAAACTACACAGTTTATACACAGTCAGTTGTGAATGTTTCTGGCCCAGACATTCTCCCTATCATGTGACCCATTGATGACATGGTGACCTGTCCAGCTCAAAGAAGAAAGCAGTAACCTGACGGACTGGGACAGAGCTGACTGATGTGGGAGCAGTTGTGAATGTCCATGTCTGAAAGCACACTCAGAAGGTTTGCGAAACTCTGGCGCGCAGAAAAGCTAATTTCTCACTTCATCAATTTTAATGAGATCAGAGTGAACAGCCTCTCAGCTGAGAAATAAACACACAGAGAGGGAAGGAAACAAAGCACTTTGGCTTTCTGCGTTTGTGTTAATGAGCTCTGTGTAACCATTTGTGTAGATAAAACTTATCGACTGTCACGCCGAGTCAACAGGTCTGATTTATCGGAAGTGCTTTCCCTCCCTGCTTTCAGTCAAACTGCTCCGCATTTCGGGGTTTCTCACTGAGGCTCTCGATCTTGTTGTTGAAATATTGATGTGCTCGCGACAAAGCATCGGAATAAGCCCTTTTGTACGATTTATGTCCAGTTGTATGTATTTTTGCCTGTTTCTTCTAAACTGCGACAAAAGAATGTCAGAGTTTATAGAAGTTTTGCTGCTCTCTTTCTTTTGCCCAAAGTATAAATGTCAGACCGGGTGACCACATACTGCAACTGCAATTTTCTTCTCCATTCTAACGTCCTTTCGATTTTTCTCTGCACACATAAAAAGAGCAATTGCCAGAATGTGATTTAACTTGTTTTGTTCTTCATCTCGAGAACATAATAATGATATTGTATCTTCCACAAAATCTTACAGTGTAGCTTACGTTTAAATAGGTGTCATCATCCTCGTCCAAGTCATGGAGTCTGCATACATCATAACATAATGTTATACCCAAGTGGCTTGAGAGTTCAGTGTTTAACTTAACCGACCCACACAGAGACCTGACCTCAACCAACTGAACGCCTTTGGGATGAACTGGAACAGAGATTGTGAGCCAGACCTTCTCATCCAACATCAGTGGCTGACCTCATAAATGCTCCACAGAATGAATGGGCACAGTTCACCATTGAAACACTACAAGGAAAGTCTGCAAAAGGAGGACCAAATCTATATTAAACTACTGTAAATATATTTGAACATGTTGAAACAGTCTCTGTAGGTGTCTGAATACTTTTGTCCATAAAGTATATTTAAAGTGTGAAGAGGAAAAAGTCTACATTTGCTTGACAGTGCATGATGGCTCTTCTGCTGTGTTTGATTTGGTCCGATTTGTTGTGCAATATTTTCAAAGATAATGAATATCAGTCTCAGCTCTTATTTTAGACACTTTTTTTTTTTTTGCAATACTCTAATTTCTTTTCTAAGCCTTTAACATCAGAAAAATCCCACAGCTGAGCTAAACCTACCAAAGTCTGCCCCCGAAAGAATGCTTCCACAATCAGAGCTATTCATGAGCAGAATGTGATAGTAAACAGAATGAGCTGAACGCCCATCTGGCCTCACTGAAGGGTCAGTGATTCTCTACTTTGTTGAATACTAATGTCACCGGGGATACTAACAGAAAAAGGACAAACAGCTATAACCATGCAAAAAAAAAAAAAAAAAAAAAAAAATCCACCGTGTCACAACATAAAACAACATTCCCATTCACATCGGAATCTTTAAGGATTCTTTCATAGAGATTTTGGCTGAATGTCAGTACAGTGAAAGATAGTGATCGTGACAATAATGTGCAATAATGAGGTTACTGGAACATTAAAGCAGGAAATCTGTATGCCAACCTGCGCGGGTGCTGCGAGTGAGAATTCATCTTTCCAGGCTCCAAGCCAGTGTGTACTCTGAGAAACAATTGCTATTCTACTTCTCTGCAAACCACACACTCAAATGTATGAAACATTCAGTACAGAAAAACATGTTTGGACTTGACATTTTGGCAAATCAACTTTTCTAAAGTAGTTGCTTGAGGTAAATGTCTTACCAATTGGAGTAGAGGCTGGTGCTGGCATACAACGCCAGCCTCATTATTTCTTTTTCCTTTGCTTTCATACTACATTTACACAGTATCTGCACATATCCACATGTATGGGCCTGCTGTGTTTTTATTTGGTCTTGGTCCCTGCTCTCCAAACATAAAAAATACAAGGTTGTCTATCCTCTGTTTGGCCATGAAGACTTCCCCAGACTTCATCATTTATATGCGCTACATTCAAGGACAGGATAACACCACACAATATCATAATGTAATTTGTAATAAGGTTTAAGAGGCTCTAACAGCCACAGTCCAGCAGATCAGTATCACTTACTGTATAATATTTTAATGCAACTCTGCTCAAACCCCATTACTGTATCATTGATTTTTTGGTAAATGTTAATGTAAATGTTAATATTTATGGATCATAGTTAGTCTAGACACAACTTTTCCAATCATGACAGACTTTCTTGCAAATAAGAAAGGGCTGTCTAGTGATAGAAATAATAGTCGTTTGATACACACCTGAATGCACTGAAGTGTGAAACATAATGTGAAGACTTTTTGATAGTTTAAGGTAATAAATGTAAAATATATACAATAGGAACACCACTGGAGTGTGGTTCAACTCGATGAAATATGTAAAGAAGATGAGGCACATGCTCCTCATTACACAGAGTTCATGCACAAACATATTTGCATACATAACTTCTATTACTATTTTTATTTATTTTTCATAAACCTTGAAAAATTTTTAGCACTGTTGCCTCATGGCAAGAAGGTTGCTGGTTCACATACCGATTCAGGCCTTTCTGCATGGACAGTGTGTGCGTGGGTTTTCTCTGGATTCTCCTGTTTCCTCCCACAGTCCAACAACATGCAGAGGTTAACTGAACACTCTAAACTGCCCGTAGTTGTGAGTGAACGTTTGTTCATCTCTATATTGTAGCCCTGCAATGGACTTGCAACGTGTCCAATCCAAAAGGTCCAGGATGTGACCCCGGCTTTCACCCTATGGCAGCTGGGATTGGCACCAGCAGCATCATGACTCATGTGGAGGATAAAGCAGAGAACAATGAAAGAATGAATGAATTAATGCATTTGGTTAATTTTCATGTGTCAGAGACAAGTGGAGATTGACAGTGTTTCCTTCTTAGCAGCCGAGTAGAATTATCACACGAGGAGACAACAAGGCAGCGATAACGGAACATAAACTAATACTGTATATATATTGTATGTGAAAGAAAGAGATGGGGAGAGAAAGTTTTAGATAACTTTGACTGAAACTCACAGTTCTGTTTCTCCGTCTGTTGTCTGCTGACTGTCGCAGTCAATAATTTGACTCCACTGCATACCTTCATTTTTCTTCTACTCTGGTTGAGACCTTTTTTCTTTTTTTAAAGGGGTACTGAGGCTTTTTTGGTTCAGCATAACTCTGTATTTCTGACACTTATCAGCTAGATAAGATATAAATACAGTCGTTCTAGTTCAGGGTGGCACTGTACTCCTGCACGTGTGTTTTTGACTGTCCTCTCCTTGAGTTCTGTGGTTTGTTGCACCTTAAACTCTATAAACGGATTCTGTGCACAATTGTTCAGCATCTGTAGGCAACAGGAAGGATTTTGAGAGACTTGGAGCCTTCTGGTTTCTATTATCATGTTTGAGCAGACTTGCTCAGGAAAATGTGGTGAAATGAGGAGAGCATAAGAAATGAAACATGTTTAGCTTATCATTTTAACTGCATTTGTTTTTTTGGTCAAAAAACTCACACATTTTCTAATCAGATATTGTCTCTCAACTGCAACTCCAATTTCCTCTCATGTTGTTCAGAGTATAAATGGTTAACAGAAAATTGAAGGATATCTGCTGTCTCCACTGGAAACCCTAAATTATTGGCCATTGCCGCCAGAGGCTCATTGGTCACTAGATGTGTTTGTGATTGGTTTCTCCTCAGCTGACCTGAATTATTATTACAAATTAAATCATAATTATGACACCAGGTGGAAGCACAGCAAAGTAAGAAAGAAAAAAAAATAAAGATCTGCTTTCTGTGTGTGGTGCTCTTTTATTACATGTCTTCATGTGAAGGTAAAACAAGGGTTTCACATTCAAGAAACAACTTTAAAATTTTGGCTTGCATGTTTGCAACAAGAAAAGGGGAGAGCGACAGTGAAGACAACAGGCATGGCAAAAGAACTGTAACATTTTTGGACGACTGTACAAAATATTATGGTCTAAAGAAGCATTGTGTTTAATAATAGACAAAACATGTTACATGTGTCATAAAAAGTGACTGAATGAGCAGTGTCTATCAAGCAGGAGGGTGAATTTGGCTTTCTTATCTTTTACACATGACTAAACACATTGACGGAATAGTTTAAAGATGATCATGTGCATTAAACACATACAACATTAAAATTAAATAAAATATTTATATGAAGAACAAGTTTTCATTAATTTAAGCTGTGCCGTGCAGTCAGGCGTTGTTAAGGTACAGGGGTTCCACAGGGTTCTATTCTGGGTCCTCTAGCATTAACTGTGTATACAAATAACATCTCTTTCACTCCACATTAAAGTGTACTTTTATGCAGATAATTACATACTTTGTCAAATTCACAATATTTATGTCTCAACTGGTTGTAAATGCTAAACTAAAAACAACACAATGAAATAAAAAAAAGTAGCGCTGAGGTTGTTTGTGTTTCAGTTAACCTATGTCATCCACACTGATGAAATCTTAATTCTGAGCACATTCCTGAGGTATGTTATCGTCAAAATTAATAATTAAATAATTTTGTATGGGTTAAGTTTACAACTATTTCTCATGATTTCAGGGTGTAGGCTCATCCTTAGTTCTAAACAACAATGTAATCAATGCAATAATCAATGGAAACAGACGCTTACTTCAGCATTATCAACTGTAACATTACTTCCAACTGATGTATGATGTACATTTTGCTTGATTTCTTAAAAAAATATATAAAATAACCCCACTTTAATATAAAATGTCCCCACTTTATGATTATGGAACTGCATCCTGTTCAAACATCAGGCCAGATCTAAATCAATCAGCTGGGCGACCTTTGTTATGATGGTACATTATCATTATAGTCCAAAATTTGATCATTTACTTTGTGAGTGAAATGTTATCGATACTGATAGAAATGATTGGCACCACTGAGAAAGTAAGGTTGCTTTCAGGTGGATTTGTGTTTACAAGATGAGTCCATTTGAACATCCCTCAAGTCAGTATGTCATACTTTGGCTGAATGTTAAATTCATATATTATTTAAACTGTATAGAGTTTGAAATTGTTTAATTTATATACCAGAAACATTTTAAAATATTATATATAAAAATCTTTCTTAACAGACTCTTAAGAGGGCTGGCGATGTCATAGCATAGCAGTGGTGTTTTCACAACAGTTGGATGCTGAACATGTCGTGTTCAAATCTCATATCATAAACACAATTATAGAGTCCCATTTGAAAGCATCATAAGACCCATTTTAAAGTGGAGTTCCCCTTGAAGCATAGACAAAAGACCTTAATTACACTTGATTGCACTACATTAGAAACTGGTGTCATTAATGAGTATAATGACATGACACACATTAATTACCGTACTGCCTTCATCAGATTGTCATGAAATTACAATAGCCACTTGAATTTGCTCGGGACGATAGCACACTGCCCATATAGTAGAAAAGTAGAAATCGAAACATATGCAGAAACACTGTAGATGCTAATAACAATTAGTATTAATGACTAAAACTGTATGTGGTGAATGGAATGCTCGATACAAAAGCTTGAGGTTACATAGGGCTGTGCTGATGAGTATATCTAAAATGCAAAACACACGAAAAGACGACAGGGATGGGAATAAATATAGAAAAGATCATTTCATTACACTGCTGTCTCCTTGGTCCTGATTAAGCCCTGTTCTAGTGGCACAAGCACTACAACAATACCAACAACTAAAACAATCAAAAGATATAAAAATTACTCAACACATGATCAAGTCAGAGCTTTAAATATGGTGAAAGGAGTATTTGCCCCCCGGTTTGGTAAAATCAATCTTTTTTTTTTTTTTATACATGAATTGAAAAAATATTTTTTTCACATTGCGAGGGAAAATAAATATTTCTGTACAAGAAATGACACCAAACATGCTCAAATTTGAGAGGGATCCTCAACTCGTATTGTGTACAATCCCAAGAAAGATCACCCACAATCCCTTTGCTGCAACACGTTAAAAAACACTTCACTTCCAGGTTGGTGGTAACCAATTCTGATGGTAAGAAAGACTGTAGAAAAATAAAGTACCAGTAATCTCAAGATTAAAAGACCAAATGCCCTTGAAAATTTGCTTAAAATCTCCAGACAAAATGGAGAGGGAAAAATTCACAAATGTTGTACTTTATTTTCTTCTTTCTCTTTAAAAAATTGTTTTTTTTTTTCCTTTTGTCAGTCCAGTGGTTGAACTTTTGGCAGTCAGTGGAACAAGTCGGGGATTGTGGGAAATACTGGGAGGGTTCTTGCGGAATCTGTCTCCTTCAGGTTGAACTCCATACTCGTGGAGTTTAAAGTTCTTGGTTCACCGTTGAAGCTTGTTCCCTCTGATGTCATCTGGAGATTCACATCGAAAAGGCAGTGCATTTGGGTGCAATGGCTTGTGGGGGGGGGGGGGGGGGGGGGGGGGGGGGGGGGTCGGTGCTGAGGTAACATGGTGTGATGGAGACACAAGGAAGGGGGGGGGGATTGGGGGGGGCAGGTGAGAGGTCTGAGGTGTGGAAAGACACATGGACAGAGAAGGGGGGAAAAAAGAGAAAGTTTTAGTGGCTCTTAACAGTCAACCTTGGACCAAACCTCAGATATAAAGCAAAAACACGCAAATGAGGAAAGACGGCAAAATTGTCAGAAATGTTAACCAAAATATTAACCAAAAACCATGAGTACATTATTTAAAAAAAACATGTTAATTTACATATTATTTGCATAATATAATTATGCAAATAATAATAATAATAATACAATTTACATATTAACATAAACATGTCACTTTAAAAGTTGCACACCAGAGCTTTAAGTGTTTGGCATGCTTGATTAAGCTTTACTTTACTTACAGTCAGAGCCGTGACATTCTTAGGTTTAGGGAATGACTGATTTAGAGGATAATTTCAAAAGTCTAATCTAAATCTCAATCCAGATTGATGGTAAAATTTAAAGTCACTGACATGCAGAATTTAAAAAAAAACATACAATTTTGTCATCTAAAACTATAACTTTTCTATGATTTAATATGGTTTTAAGAAGATAAGAGTGCAGGCATACAACACTAACATTATCTCTGAATATAGCTGAGCCATAGACATGAACAGGGCAGAGACATAACAGTAAAACTTATACTGGAAACAGTCACAACAGGAACAGTGCCGCTTGGCAACAATGAAGCATAATCTACTTTGTGTTTATGAAAACCGGGGTGACTTCCTGCCACAGCAGCTTCTATTTATGTTCACTGGAATTTTAAATTAGAGTATAGACTGTTCCACTCATATACAGGTAATGTACAGTATGTGGCAGAAGGGTGCAACAAGGAGCTCTCTGATAAAAGATAAGAGTATTTATGTTTGGAGGATGCAGCTGCTCTCAGGCCCCATTCTGATTTTTAAACACAATGAAGTTGACTGAATATGTCAGTTAAGCTGATGGTTGTGGGGACGTTAAGGCCCTCAGTGATGTCTCACAGACACAAGACACAGGACGATCTGATCAAAAACAGGCAGTCGTGAACAGCACATTACGCTCCAAGCTGGTTTAATAAAAAAACACCATCCTGTGTTTACGTTACTGTGGCCGGCTAATCTCCACTGCTAACAAGCAGTTCTTCAAAGTTGAGTTAATAATGTAAAATGAGGGCTTCCTCTTCACAGAGCATGCAAAAATGACGGAGATTGAAATGAAATCATTTTTCAAAGACAAATTGAAATGACGCAAATAGCAAACTGTGAGTTGCATATTTCTGCGATTGCTTTATGTTCTGTTCAAATTTAAAACGAATGGAATCATGCAGTTGTCACAGTTGCCTGAGAAAATAAAACCTAAATGTCAGATGTTGCAGTTTTGGAAACTAAATATGGCAGTTGGAATAAAACCACTAATTCTATCGAAACGGCAGATGGACAAAAAAAACTGGGTCCAACAAAACTATAGGTGAAGTAGGAGCCATTCGACAGGGAGAAACAAAATAAATGACCCAGAGGAGAAAAGACATTATCAAAATGCAACAAACAGAAGGTCACCAGAGGGACACAGCACCAACTGAGCACGGAATCTCCAGCCTGTATATATGAACTCGGAGCCCGACTGATTAGCCTCAGCTGTGGTCGAACAACACAGGTGGAGCCAATAACTCCTGATTTACAACCATGTCTGCTCTGGATTTGTGTCCACAACAACACATGTTGGAAACAATAGTATCTTTATAGAGCTCAACCTTGCATTAGAATACAAGGTAGTTTTTTTTGACGGTGTCACGTGTTAATGCTCAGTTACATTTTAAATAAATTGCAACAGACCTTGAACTGATGCTTGACTTACACGAAATCCAATTGCAATTGCAATACCTGTCAGAATCACTGTTTCCCCCAAATTCTTCAGCCCTTATGCTAAAACTGTGAAATCAAAATGATCACAATAGCATCCAATTGATCTACTGTCGTGTTTGGTTACACGACAGTAGGTCAACTGCTGCATCACTGTTGATGCAAAATCTCTGCTGAGATACCCGTGTTAAAGTTAGGGTATGTGAGTTTGGAAAAGCTAACATTAGCAGGCTACATTCTGAATAATATGAATATGGCACATACCTGGCTATCGTCTTTGCTTCAATGAGTTGTAGCCCAACAACCAGTGAAGCGGAGACAATACAAACAATAACACAACTACAAAAAGAAAACACTCTTGCAATAAACATGACTAATCATTCATTTCATTACAGGTGGGTGTATCAGAAATAACGTGCCAACCGTAGATTTATGGGTCTATGAGGACTATAGTGTCCTTCGCATACCAGATATTTCCTCTCCAATTTCCCACTCTGTGCTAGTTCCTCCCTTTTCCTCATTAGTTAATGTCGGCATAGCTGTTTGCATAATAAATATTGCATAATAAAATTCAAAACATGAAAAGCAGGCTCTTGGTGATTTGTGGAAAGACAGCAGTCTCCATAAAGCAAGACCGTTGCCTAAATTACACATAAAGGGCTTATTATTAGTCTATAAAAACCAAGCAAGTTATACACTAAACTTTTTTTGGTATCATCATACCTTCAACACTTAGGTCAACTCCCAAATCCTGCTGGATGAAATTGGCAGAACAATAATGTTGGACCCAAAAAGATCTCTGCGGCCTGGCAGACATGACTGAGGGCTCAGAAAGGCCTTCAGTGCTGCCCCCACCTCACAACTGCACAGAAAGACTGGGAGGCAGGAGAGCAGTGTTTACATACCAGGCTGTCAGTTGGATAAACAGCACCAGATTCCCAGTCCGGACCCTTTGTATGACATAAACAAGGCCAAGATGAAAGCCTCATGGGCACCATTACTTCACATACCTCATGTTGCTGAGGCTTCTGGTTTCACGTTGAAACAATTTTGACCAGGCTGATACCAAACATCCCTACAACTGCATCGACATCCACCGACTTCTTACATTTACATGGCACTTGTGCAATAATATAATGTAGTAACGTAATGTAGTAGCATCACAATAAATTATTTTTTACATTATTTCGTACCTGATATACAAAGCTGTGGGGGCGGTGCTATGATCTGGAGTTGCTTCCATTGTTTGGCTCTAAGTTCAGCAGTTATGTGATGTGACAATATCAGGATTCACTGGGCTCAAACTATGAAGCGGTGGGCATGAGTCATCATCTTCACACTTGGACCGGTCACCATAGAGTCTGAACCTTAACCTCACTGAGAACCTTTGGGACGTGCTGAAGAAGATTCACCACAGCAGAGAGATTGTGGTGATAAATTACTGCAACTGTGAACTGAAATACCTACCGTACATGGCGTCAGCTTATTAAAGCGATAAGGCGCAATCAAAGCTAACCTTATTTTTCGGCCGGGCAGTGTATAATGATGACCATTATCACGTTTTTATCATTGTATTTTGTCTTTTAGTCACCAGTAATGGTGTAATTATAGCAGTTCTCTATTATGTCCTGTGGATTCATTACAGATTAGGTTTCTTCATTACAGTGAATCGTGCCTGTAGGCGTTTTCTACAGCAAAGCTGTCAGGATCAGATTCACTGGGTGGAAAAAAAAAACAAACCAGGCAGCGTTGAGTGACTGTGTGCTGCAGTTTCTGATGACTTAGCAACAGCAACACGCACCGCGTATTTAACTGTGATTTAGTCAGACAGCAGCAGCTCATTATGGAGCCCGGTTCTGGACTGAGCGTTAACGCCGCCCTCCAACACGCAGCTCACACGTGTAGTTCACTGACACCACAGGGCTCATAAAACAAATGAGTAATGTGCTGTAGTTCAGTTGACTCCATGTTGTTCAACGCCACCTGAGACACGTGTGGGGGAAAAAAATTAGGGACCACTCACACGTAGCATAAACACGTGTGGAAGAACCCAGTGGTGTTTTTAACCAAGGTGCATATGGGGCTACGCTTCTGTCAGGACTGTTGTTACTAAGCAACCGAAACCAGGGAGCTGCTGAGATGACTGAAGTTGCTGCAGCCTCGTTCAAGTTATTCAGTGAGAATAACATTGAAAATGAGACAAAGGAACATGGGAGCATCCTCTGCTTCACCGACTGAACCATCAATTATCAATGTGCACTTGACAAAAAGCCGTTGCATGTGGAAAAACTGCAAACTGTTTGCTACAGAAAAGCATACGGGTAAAATGTACTTATGTATATAAAGAGTCATGGCAAGGTAGAAGAGAAAGTGGGAGTTTCACACAAAAACCTGGGAGGAGAAATGTAAAGAGCGACCTGAGAAAAATGTGACAGTTTTGCGGGTGTTATGCCTGGGCCACACTGGATGCATGTGCAGCACGTGACAGCAGCTTTGCTGATCTTCTGTGTCTCCTGCACCGCTGTCGTTCACACGTGTCTGCGGTGCTTTATTTATTTGGATTCACGCGAACACGGCGGAGGCGTCAGACGAAATGCCTCCAATTCATTGTGAAAGACGTCAAATTACAAATTTCATCCAACACCAGCACCAAACGACTCATGAACTCACATCAAAATGGATCACCGTTTTACAGACAAGCACTCACCTTAGTCCGTGTTACTCCGGTGCAATCTCCGTTTCCTGGTGCACGACCACTTTGGTAACCGACATATCTGGGTGCTGCTCTTTTGCCTCTTTAATGGCCTGAGCCAAAGCCTGAGAAATGAACGTAGGTCATCAACACACGGTTGTTAAGGAGAACACAATTTATGAGTTTAATTACAATGACTTGCACTCGGAGCACAGATTCATTCGATATGTGACAACAAACTGCTCTATGAGGCAAATTAGGTCGACAAATAATTCCAACGTCTATAATTTCAGTGGCAACGACTGAGCCAACGCACACCAACACTGGCTTCTTCAACAGCTTTGAGGGAAAATATTTATAGAGCGCTGTTTATTGTGAGCAGCGACGCATGAAAAAGAGCCTCTGCCTTCATGTTCCTCACCTTGTCATGATCGATTTCCGTGTCTCCAGTGATGACGATTCTCTTTTCAATGCGAGTCTCAGAGATTCCTCCTTTCACCGTCTACAACACAGACATGACCTCAAGTTGACACAGGAGCTTGGAAAAACGTATCACCTTGTTAAGAAAACTTTTAGGTCCCTGATTAAAGAAGTTGGATTCAGGTACATGAAGCACATGGAAGCAAGACTTTGATACTTGATAATGTTTTTTTTGTTTGTTTTACTTATTTGACAGTGAGTATATATAGATATATGAACAAATAACAAGAATGGAAGTATGTTGTGAACTATGAAAACTAGACAGAAGTATCTCCGCTGGTGACTTCAGTAGCCTTCTGTTGATTTTGAATTATGTTGGATTTGTTTTCCGATTCAGTTTCTCTGTCACTTTAATGACATTAACAAATTTCAGTTAGGTGGGCTGATACTTGGTGCCTGTTCCTTCCCACAGAAGTTAGAAGTTAGTGAATTGTGTCATTTGACAAAAAAAAAAACTAAAACAAAAACAAAAAAACACTGGCGACAGAAGAAAAGTCTGTTCTTTAGTGTTTTAACTTTATATCTTTATCGATATGTACTGTATTTTCCTCATGTTTGTAATTGTAATGAGTATGTGAGTTTATGGTCACATTAAAGAAGAAAAAAGTCAGTTCCCCTCCAGGAGGCACTTAATCAACGAGTCAATACAACTGACACAAGTGAATGAAAGTATATATCCATCACGTAGCGGAGCAGCAAATGAGCGTATTGACGTTCACTGAGTATTGATGTGGGCGTGTTAGTGAGCAGACCTTGGTGATCTGGGTGGTGGTGGTGGTGCTGATGGTCTCAGAGGTGATGGTTTGGGCACTCAGCAGCACTCCTGAGTCCCGCTCTGCCAGGCTGTCCACCGGCTGTGGAAGAGACACCTTTGAAGTGTTAGACAACAATCTGACAACATAATCCTCTTAGATCTGTGGGATTTGTAATCTTTGTCCCCGGAACACTTTCAATGTCATTCTGTGCTGGAAATATTGGTGCTGGGTGTTGAACCTCAGTATTTTATACTCAATGAATGTTATAGTAATGTTACCAAATACCAACTTAACTTAAAACAGCTGTTCTGTGTCCAAAAGGAGAAGGAAAGAAGTGAGAACTTAAGCACCCTTGATCATTCTAGATTTTTGCTTTGCTTACCTTTGGTTAACTTTAGTAACTATTCAAACAAATAAGGGAACACATAGAAAAAGATTCAGAGTAAAACGATCCATTCACTTTGTTGTTTCTCAGCAGGAACTTTTGTATGTTGTTAGAATACTATAGTGAATATACATGATTTCTACCAATAAACCTTCTACTATCTTTTGATTACTGATTACAATTTTCTATGAAATATGTGTTAGGGGTTGTGTGTACTTGCATTACTTCATCTAGCGGCTGTTTGCTGTGAACACACATTAGGAGTCATCCAAAGCACAACCGCAATGTCACGTTCAGCATAAATTAAATAACAAACCTGCATTATGTAAAATTGTTTAGTAAAAGATTCCCAGAATTCCCCTCACCTGTGCTGACTCGTACATAATGGTCTTGGTCTCAGTGTGGACTAAGGGGATGTCCTTGTAGGTCACGGTTCCTCTCAGGGAGTTGGTGACATCAGAGATGGTGATTGTCTGGGTCTTCAGCACAGGAGACTGGAGGTAAGACAGGAAATAATCAGTAACAAACTTCATGATGAAAACAACCACCACACACACCACCACACACACTCATGTGTCACATATGCACAAGCATCGGTCTCACTGGATACACACCGCAAAACACAGACAGGGTTCATTGTGTGGGTTGGACCTGAAATTATACTGAAATGCAGACGTGTCTATATTATGATGCAGTTTCTGTATAGTTTATGTGAAACATGGGTCTAAATTTGAATGCTGGTCCCATTTAATTATTGAAGTCAATCGCAAAAAAAAAAAAAAAAGATCTTTCACTGATGTTTAAAGAGTGTTGCTCCCATCTTTCAAAATGGAGCTCATGCAGTAGAAGGCAATGTTAATGCATGACCTCAGAAAAAGCTAAATTCATGAGATGTTTATACAACGGGCCAGAAATGATCCTGCTGTCTGTGTTCCTGAACTACTGTATGCAACATTCATTAACGTCCCCCTCCAAACATCAAATGATTTCTGTTTAAGGGTGTTTGACTTTCAGTTAGAAGGAGGTGTAAAAAGTGTTTAGGTTACCTTGCCTTAAACAGATGTGGTGCTGTATAAAACTCACACATGACAATGGGGATTACATGAAGTGCCTATTGAGCAACCACTGAAAATAGACTTTCAAAATAATCAAAAATAGCAGAGATCTCGTTTCCAGTGGTGACACTTTTCAAAATATGAAACTAGACATGGCACACAGTGGAAATGAAACATTAAAAGGGATTGGACCTGAACTCAAAGCAATTGAAGTGTGATTGTGCTGAACTGACGG
Organism: Brachirus orientalis; assembly: GCA_016785285.1. Lineage (NCBI taxonomy): Eukaryota > Metazoa > Chordata > Actinopteri > Pleuronectiformes > Soleidae > Brachirus > Brachirus orientalis. The sequence goes on along the minus strand of JAFBJR010000144.1, from coordinate 4,028,434 downwards.
ATGGTCAATAATCTCCAAGAGCCGCAATAATCCACTCTAACTACACAGTGTTTGTTTCTGGTGAACTTCTGGGGGAAATGTGTGCTTGCTTTTAATTTGTCCATGGAATTACCTTTGTGTATTTTGGCAAAGCATGTATGCATTTGTCCTCGCTTTGTCAAGAACTGTCCAACAACTCACACAAGCTAAGAAGAAAGTTTAATTTGACTAGACTGGGGCTACAAAAATTAATCGATTATTTATGGCTAAATGAATCAGTAACTCCTTTGATAATCAATATCAATAATAATATTGTAAACAATTTTTTTCAGCTCCTTAAATGTGAATATTTTCTTTGCTCCATTATAACAATGAAATCATCAAAAAACAATAACATTTGAGAACATTATCTGTTGAAGGTTTGGGAAACACGGATCGATGTTTCTCAAGATTATGGGACCGTTTATGGAAACTGATTGAGATAAAAAAAAGACAGATTAGACTGGACGGATTATGAAGCAGACACCCAGGTGGAGCTGTTTTCATATAGAAATATACAGTACAGTACTTATGACAAAGACGTTCAGAGATTACAGAACAAAGTTGGAATGTTGCACAGGATCTTTCCCAGCCAAAGAAACTAGTGCATGAAGTGTGGTATTAAAATAATGACTACTGGGAGAAGAAACAAATATCCAATGCACAGGAATTGGTTACATTTTAAAGAACAGAATTTTTTTAATTAAACATTGAGGTATAAACTCAGTTTCTGTATCTTTCAGTCTATAACTCGAACTATATGATGTGATAAGAGAGAGATGAGATGTGAGAGATGTTTTGATGCATGTATTCATTCCAACATACTTTACTGTACCTTCAAATCAAAGCTGCTGTAATAGATGTGGTCATTTTGCAACAGCCTAAATTCACAAGCAGAGAGGACCGCCTCTTTGTGGAGTTCTGGCCCCTGATTGGATAAAGTGTTGTGGGAAACTGGAAAAGTTTCTCCTAGATTTACTGTCAGAGGACACTCTTTCACTCATGCAGAGTGAAAGCTGTCAGAGTACAGAGATATTTAACAGATTTAAACGGAAGGATTTCACTGGCAGCAGCAGAATAGTGGGAAAAGTGTTGTCATTTATTTTAGTGACACAGTGAAAGGTACAGGCTTACAGATCCAGAGTCATTCAATGACAATGACATGGAGTACATTTACTGAGCATATGCAGTATCCAAGTGTATTTATTTAATTAGCAGTGTTGTAAAAGTAGTAAAGACAACTTAGAATTGATAATAAACCAGCTCTAAGGGTAAACATTACACTTCCCCAGCATTTTTTGAGAACCGATCATGTGGTTTTTTTTTTAATTTTACATTTACAATACAGACTCTGAGCATCATCATCTACACTGTGAACACAGCAATCATTTATTTACCTACACATTATACTGAAGAACATACAGTATGTCAATAAATTCTAAAAGCCAACTGACAAACATGACTGTAAAGTAAGTGGGTTCAAATTTTACATGTGCGAATAGGAAAATCTTCTCAGGAGACTAAATTTATGGAAGAACAACAGTATAATGACCCGGGATTTCATGGCCCACTTAAATGAAACAAAGCTTCTAAGGCATGAATGTCATTATGCCAACATCTGTTTCGTTCTGTTTGAACTTGCAGTCTCGTGTTACAGATCTGTTGACTTCCTGTCAGGGCTCCACTCCCATGAAAGGAACCTCCTGTCTGGTTACAAGGCCCGTCTTTATTGCTCTTGCCTGTGTTGTATTAGCCACAAACTATTTATTCACTCTTCCCTAATAATTCACTCTATCCACACATCCAAAATGACTGTATTGGACTGATATCGGTATCAGTAGATACTCAAGTTTGTGATATCAGTATCGGTACACAAAATATTGCGCGGTATTGTGTCCAACCCTAGGACGTAACCACCCCAACATTTTATGACCATGTGACTCCCGCATCTATAGATGGTGTCTGTCAATTTATGTAGTCCTTATCACTCTGATGTACGTTCCAAGTGCTAATTCCTCTCACAAGTTTGGTTTAAATTTGTTACTTCAAGCTATAAATAGTGACGATATCCTGACTGACAGCTGAGACTGGTTCCTGATAAGTCAATTCTGTGCAGCTACAAAACATGTGTGAGTTAGTCAACACTTGCAAGGCTAGAAAGAGATACATTTTGTTACATAATACTTGAGTTAAAAGGTTGTAATTGCTTCCATTTTTGATCACTGGCACAAAAAAATGTAGTAGAAGATGTAAGAAAAAAGCCACAGTCTGATTAGCACCAGAATGTGATTCAAATGTGGGATATATTAAAATTTCCAGCACTAAAATCAAAACCCAAAACGTTCAACAATGGAGCAACTTCCATATTTTGTCGTGGCTCGTTCAGATAAACAGCCGACTTTTCCAACGTCCAACATCTTTCACTCACTGCTCACTAATGAGGGGCCATTGCTTCAAATTGTTATTCCAATGCTGTGGTTCCAACTCCATCTCATGGTCCCTTTTTCACCACGTGTCAATCATTCCTGTCAGTGTCCAATTGGCAGGACCTCAAAACAAAGACGTCCAAGAAGAGACATCTTTGGTTAACAATGTGTATTTGGATATGGGGAGATAGTTATTGTTACACACTGGACGGTGGGTCTTCATGAACATATAAAGAGGAAGTAGCTGGTGTTCTCAAAGGAATAATAACACCTTCCATCATTCAGGTCTGTGAGGTCCTGAACTTACAGAGTTGGGACCTCCTCGGCCCATTCACTGCAAAACTTCCCTTGAATCAGTTATCCTGAATCTATGGTTCTGTGCTTAGATTTTCATGTCGGAGACGGCCAAACAGATTTATTTTGCTTCAATAATGTTGATTCTAAGAGCAGCAATACTCTGCCATTAAGTATAGTTTGTGAAAGGAACCAAACAATCAAGAACTTGCTGTTCTAATTGCTGCGGTGGCTGTGGCCTTCAGGGCGGAACATTTTCAGCAGTGTATAACTCATCAAGATGACTCACACACCTCCTTAAACAAGGATTTGAACAAGCGTCGTCAGTGCCAAAGAGAAAAGTTGCATATCATAGCTAAACATAGAAGTGATGCCATCAGCAGTCATTTTTCGTACCCAGAGGTGATGTAAACAGGTACACCTAAGAAGTGCATCAGCTTCAGTTTAAGGCATTGGAAGGTACATGAGCACTGCCAAACAGTGGCTACACCAGCACATTATCAGATACACATTTAGACGCATTAGATGTTGACTGCACTGATTAACTGTTCATTTGTACTCATTTGAAGCTTGACCTCAGTGCAATGAAAACCACATCTCTATGATGATGATGATTATTATTAGTAGTAGTATTATTACACCCTGTAGATATTGAAATAGCTTGATTACATATTGTAAAATTGTAGGTTTGTAAATCATTTTCAAAAAAAAACACTGAACGGTGTACCAATCGTTCATTTTTGTCACGTCTGTGCTGCAGTGCCAAAACAGTTTCATTACATCCGACCTTTGAAGAGAGACGTCGAAGAATAGCTGAGTTACTACCAACAACCCAAATGTTGCCGTAAAATAATGGTTCTACATTGATGTATAGTTATATTTGCTGTATTATTATCCTTGCTTTATCTTCAGTGTTGGTGTCTGCCTATTTTAGGGCTTATACTGTACATGGTCAGGATCGTTACTTGTATGTAAAAGTATAAAATTGCTGCGTTCCATTCCTGAGTAATTCCACTCATGAAATCTTACTTAGCCTGATTGTCTTCTGATACTTGGTCCGAGAATTAACACAGGGCTGATAGAGTACATGTCAATCACAACTCTTTACTAAGCTGAACACAGATTTAGAATAGATTTCTTCCAGGGACAGTATAAACTGAGTTAATCTAATGACATTCAAAGCATGGTGTATATATTCAATGCAAGTGTTTCGTTACATAATTTCTTCCCTGTGAAAATGTGAAGTTTGTCTTTGTGTAATTTACCTGAACACAGAAAAAAAAAAACAAAACAAAACACAAATGCAATTTGGCCAATTCGAGTGGGAGAATGTAAATTCTAAAACAGGAAAAATCTCTCCGTTCTCGAACAACAAAACATAAATCCTCGGCATTAAAACCCCTCCAGCACTGAAGAATGCTGCTGCTGCTACAGTCTTCCTTGGTCTGGTATGACCTGCAGCTGTCATGAATAATGTGAGCTAAAAGCAGCAATTCCAGACAGATACTGTTGAAACTGTCATTATCAACGGCCCTACTGACTTCATAACATATACTTAGTATGTTAGCGTTTACTATACACCGTAATTGACCTTTTGGCTGAATGGTGTCGACGGTCTAATGCATCTATCTATAACTCTCCAGAGGCAGGTCTCTTAACCTTTACACTTCACACGATGAAGCATATCCACACACACACACACATTTGTATGTATGTGAGTCGGCCGTAACATATCATCAATGATGTACTTGTTTTTTAGAGTTATACTGTAGGTAACATAAATAATACAACTGCTCCCAGATGTAACGATGCCCCCGTCTGTCTCTATCTTGGAATATATGAAGTTGGCACTTCAGTAACCCAGCATAGCTTTTATCCCCAATGTTATGTGTGCCAAACTTGGTGGTCAGTCCTTGTTTCCAAAGCTTTTCAATGTATTCCTTACAATGTCCGTGACTGGGGTTTAGTAGCAGAGCTACGCTGTGAATCAAAACATTTTACTACCTCAATAAAAGCTCATTAAAAACCACTGGGTTCTCCAGTTTCCTTCCACGGTCCAAAAACATGCAGATTTGGGGATTAGGCCAATTGGACACTCTAAATTGCCCGTAGGTGTGAATGTGAGAGTGAATGGTGTACCCCACATCTCGCCCTATGTCAGCTGGAGTTAGGCACCAGTGCCCCCGCGACCCTCATGTGGAGGATAAAGCAGTAGAAGATGGGTGAGTGAGTAAAAACACTGTAAAAGCTAAAGAAATAGCTATAATAACAAGTTAGTCCAAAACAAAAGGCTGCCTAGTTATTAGCCTTTAGCGCAGGTGTCATATGGTCTGACCTTGAAGTAACAAAAAGTAGATACAGATTAAGCAGTGGCAAAAGTGGCAAATTATTTTGTATGCGTCATATAAACATTTCATTAGTGACACAGATCACAACTTTAGGCAAAATCCTCACATCTCCACGCAGCAGACCACAGTTCACCACCAAGTATGAGAGGATAAGTTATAGGGAAGAGATTCAGGTTTTTATGAAGAGAACACTGACACTATGAGGAAAAATACTTTTCCTAGCCCTAACAATGCGCATTCTTTGCAACTAAACCTTACCATAAGTTACTCACAGCATTTTCACGCCATAAAAATGAAAATTTTCATGGTGTAAAACACAAGGTCTGCGATAAACCACATCGTCATCCCTCTTGTTTCCTCAAAACACTGAATGTGCCAAAAACAGTTCAAGAACCAATGTTTAAGATTTAGTAAGTGAAGTTGAATTTCAATGAACTGAATCCCTTTTGGGACAAAGATGGTCGTACAACACAAGCGGCTTATTCTCAGGTCACACAAACACCAGACAAGTATATAAGTGTAACTGACTAATGTCCATTGAGATCAGAAACGTGAGCTCACATGAATCTGATTTTGCAGAAATGTCTATAATGGCAGCATGTTTCATGCACTTGAGGTACAGTTGATGAGTTTGCCATCAGACCTGCCTGTTACACTGCTGTCATTTCAGTCACTTTTATAACAATGTGGTTAGAAATAATACTACGTGACTTGTTATTCCTTTAAACTTATTTTACTTTGCCATCTGTGGTTTACAACCAGAATTACTACATGCCACTTTTCAGACACTGTGCCACTTTCACAGCAAGGCATACCATCGCTTTTTTAGTTTTATGATGTTTTATGATGGGCCAAGAGGGCACTCAAACTATATATGAGGTCGAGGTGCGTTCACAGCGCCCACTGCAGGACTATGCAGGAATTCCTTCAGGCAGTCGGATGAGATTTTGAACATACTTTTTTTTTTTTTAGGGTTAAAGTTTGAGCACTATCTGAACCTCAACATAAAAGTCACAGCCCTAAAGGTTAACATTTAAAGTAACAAATGTCAAGGCTGTGATTCATACCTCCATATTAAATTAAACATGTTCCATGGTTTTCACAAACAAATCTGCCACAAGATGTTGACAGGCATAGCACAGCAACAAATAAGTTCAATAAGCAAGGGTGGAGCATTGTGACGGGTAACTGCTATGTGTGCTTACTAATTAACAAAAGTAATATCGGCTTGGATTAAAGATTAAAATTTATATTTGAGCTCGGTCAGTTTTGTCTCAAATTAGTCACAGGGAAGAAACAGTGGCAAAAAAAAGTTTGCAGTAACAGTGAACGAAGCAGTCTCTTGTTGGATACAGGAAATCTCGCAGGAATATGTTCAATGTTCAAGAAGCTCCGCATGTTTGTTTTTTTTTCTTTTTAAATAAAAGCCAGCCACAGCATAGTCAGCGCCATCAGCAGCAGTCCTGACAGGAAGAAGGACATCCGTGACGGTTTCAGCCTGGCTGGGTTTAGCTCACATGGGTTAACCAAGCTCCTCCCCACAGTTGGCACATCGATATCTACCTTTAGAGTGCGACCATGACCTAGTTCTTCCTCTTCATCATCATCATCATCATCATCAACCCATGCAACGTCAGTATCCTCTTCATCTTCCTCCAGGAGGCAGGCTTGTCTGTACAGCGGTGGTCTCCCTGGCACTGGGGACAAACTATATGCTCTTACCTTTTGTCCGAACCAAGACTGCCTCCCTCGCTGTGCTCAGCAGCAGCAGCAGCAGACCAAGAGAGACAGAGAACAATGAACAAAGAAGTGGAATATGGTCAACTGACAACAGAAGGAAGGAGAGGGACAGAGGGATGAGGAGGCAAAGGAATGATGGAGGGTGATGCTGGAGGGAAGGTAGACGAGAGGCTCTCGATGTGATGCATGTAGGGGATGTGGATTTGTCCCTGCGGTCACCTGCATTATTTAACAACGCTTTTTGTTACTCCATCTGTGAGCTCTGGGGAGCCAACATTGTAATATGGACAATTACCCAGATAAGCTCATAAGCTCCAGTTACAACAAAGTTAAGATCTTAGGTTTAACTTTCCACCTCTACTTCTTTGTGATTAAAATAGTGACAGAATATGTCAAAGCTGATTTTAACTGGGTAATAGTTCAGAAGGACAGAATTTAGGAAAAAGTCAGGTTTATACCAACTTGAAATGGGTCTTTGAAGATATTTATTGCAACTACTTAGAATGGCAACTCATTACAAAGTCTGACAAGAAGAAATACACGCATTGAGATCAGACATGACTGATAAGAGGAGCTTTTTTGGGAGTAAAACAAAGCAACAAATGCACATTAAAAAAAAACCTTTGATTAAGTCCTTATTTTGATATTTGTTATTCCAAGTCAGGCAAAAACATCTGGAGCATAGATAAGCTAATTGTATGCAGTAGCTACTGTTTTTTTATGCAGCTGGAATCTGGAAAGGTAGTGACTGTGTAAAGGGCTAGAGTGAAAAGACTGAGAGCCATAGTCACAGTAAATAAGGGAAGTGGGGCTGAATAAAAGGAGTTACTACTGTCATGTGAAACATTTTTTCCAACTCCAAGTAAACCACAGATATGTTGTCTGTAAAAATGTACATTTAAACACTTAAACCTAGTCACTGTTCTAAGTATGAGCACGATGTCCTCTAAAAGTAATGGTAGGGACAGTGAGGTGGTCTAATCTGGTTTCCACTGACAGAGCAAAGAGGATGGAAGGAGGGTAAGAGGACAGCACTGAGGCTTATTATATCTCCTCCATGGACGGGCTTTCTCTGACAGCTAAAATGCTGGCTAGTGCAAACTATTTTGGCAGTGCAAAGTTGTCTAAATGCCAACAGGAAGAATAAAAAAAACACACACACAAATGGACTGGGATGGGCCGGCAAAACCATAGTATGTCATTTTCTTTTGAATGCACCATCAGTCTGTCAGTTAACTTGGCAGCTAAGATGACTGGGACCCTGGAAGAGTTTGACACCAAGTGATTTCTAAGACAGATCTGCACTGCAGTCATTCGGGATGATGGAGATGTATTGTTGCACACAAGGCAAGACCTGTGTTTACCCTGCAAGATGTCTCACAGTTCAGGGAGAATCTGTGAATAACCAGCAGAAAAGCAGAACAAGTGCTACCATGGCTGGATTTTTATTTTGTTGTTGCTTTATATTTTTTGCTGCTGTTGCTTTTTGACATTATTGCGCAGGACCCAACGTCTGGGACAGAAACTGTGTCTTTAAGTTGTGAGTAGACGAGAGGCAAGAGGCGGAGGGAGACACCAGCAGGTCGGAGGACTGAGATACTCTTTGACCTTCGGTGTCATTGTGTGATTGCATGGGTGAGGATGATGAAGGCTGTGGGGGAAAGGGTGGTGCTGGTGCGGCACAACTGGGTACACACTTTAGAGAGGGAGACCGAGAGACAGAAAGAAAGAGAGAGAGAGAGGTAGGAGGACAGGGAAAAGGAGGACAAATGTGGCAGAGATACACGACAGAGACACAGAAAAACACATAAAGACATCCAGGTTTGGGTAGATACAGGGTGGAGGGTGAGACAGATGGGGGGGGGGAGGTGGGTGTCAGTCATCTGACCACTCATCATTCTTCTTTTGCTTTATTTCTTCTTTTGCTCACCACTGGTCATATCAGGCATAAGAGTCATCATGCAGGCACATAATTGTGGTTTTACCTCGCCATGCGATTGAAGCAGCATGAGAAAAGCTGGCAGCAGCCATTCACAGAGCAAAAGGCAGCAGTAAAGGGTTAAAGTGAAGCACTGAAGGAGGTAGGATCTGGGACAAGGCACCTACAAAGGTGCCAGTATGCTTCAAACAAAGTGTCAGCGTGTCGAACAGCACTCAAGAACCCTACCTTCCTCCCACCTACACTTCTCTGACTTCATGTCATGGGGGCTGTGTTTTTACAGTTTTTGAAACTTTTCTCAAACCAACTTCACTGTGGCAGAGAGAGTGTGTGCCTTTTTTTTCCACTCAACACAAAATTGCCACTTGTCGTTCAAACAGCCAAGTGCAGCACCGTGGTCGTGCTTCAGAACCCAAGTGTGCTTCCTTGTCTCCATCTGTGCAAGTCATGAAACCTCGCCTGTCTCCGTGATCATGGGTTCGTCACCTCCAAGAGTAAACACCCCTGCCCTCGGGAGTGTTCTGGCAGCTCTTATACTGTTTAAACTGGAAGGTTTGAAGCATACTGAACCCTTAATGTTGCAGCAGAGCGCAGTCTGTTGGAAGTTGGAAAGCTGCTTGTTAACAAAGGGCCATGGCCACAGCCTCCAGGTGCCATTCTGTAAGTTGCCCATGAAGAAAAGGCCAGTCAATGTCAACCTGCTGCAACCTGCAGCAGAGATCAGAGCACCTTTACCTCATACACGCCATCAACTACTCTGTGTGCAGGCACAACGCTGGACATCTTCCCCTGCACACACACACACAAACACACACATGCCATCTTCACATTGGCAAATGCAGCATGAAAACAGTTCCATAGGTGTCTCCTCCGTCTGTCACTGCAGCTTTAGTCGTACTCTCATGCTAAATCAGTGGAATGACATGGAGAGTGAGGCAACAGCACCATCACATGGAGGATCAGTGTACAGTTCTCAATCTCACATTTCTTTTTAGATAACCACAGTATGCAGTGTCACAGTGCGGCTCATATACTACACCAATAACAGCCAAAGTCAAAATCAAAAACTTCTTGAATTATTAAAGCTGTACCTCAAATTGGGACCCTATGACAAAATCTACATTTAATAATTTTAACATTTCATTTGATTTGGGTTGTATTGTCCTCTAAGAGGAATGGATTTGTGTCCCTGGTGGTTGAAAGTGCAATTAATATTTCATCAAATGCAATAAATGCAGAGTGGGACACAGATACTTTTGCACAGATTGGAGAATGGGTTTTGTGCCCTGATTAGCAGCTCTGCCAAAGGCAACGATGCTTCATGCATAATGCACTTGCACATTTGCAAGACTGAGATGTTTCTGAATCAAGGAATTATACTTTTGGCAATAAAGAAAGCATTCAAATGAGTATAAATTTCCCACAGCAGGGCTTATTATGGCACAACATCATCTCCTTATTAAGTGTTTTTTTGGGTGAAATAGCACAGTGAAAGCAGGTTATATAATGCACCGGTCCCAACCACTATAAGGGCTGTTCCAGCGGCACATAAGAGCTGATAGTTTACTACTAATGTGATGTTAGGATTAACAGTATAATGTATAGTTAAGCATAATGCTACAATAAAACACACACAAAAAACTCTGTACCTGCTAGTGTCATTAGCTAATATGATTGAATGGTGTGAATGTAACTGATATTCTGCTTTAACTCATTATCAATTTTATATATAAATATATATATATCAAATCAAATTCAGCCACCATGCATGGTATTTATAATGTTTTCTTCCTTTTGCTGTCATTTGATTGATGTCATCAGTGAAACAAACTGTAAAGAATTATGAGGTTCTAGTCCATGTGACTTAAACTGTCTCGAATTGATTTCTTGCTCAAATTGTTTTTTTTTTTCATAATGCCCTCAGTATCTGTATTAATAACATATTAACTAACATAATTTAGCCATGACAGACACAAAAAGGACACAAAAAAGTCATAGCTCTTCGTGGGAGCTTTATGATTTAATCGCGGTCATGTCATCATTTTTATTTTAAAGAGGTGTAAAGAGGAAGCAGATTTTCTCATCTGCAGGTGTTTGCTTAGTTTGAGAAAATACAAATACTAATAAAACCAAAAATAGTGCAAAACCAATACATGGATTTTACTTTAGACCAAGAGTGTTAATGGGGTGTTAGGAAGTGATAGTTAACAACTGTGTCTCCATTTGCAAAGATGTTCATTTCTGCCGACATAGACTTACAAACTGGGGTTTTCAAAATAAAATGGAACCAGCAGCTTTCGCAAACCTCTCTGTTTCCACATGGTCAGGGTAGTGTGGATTGAAGACATGATGTGTTAAACGAATAAAACAGTGCGGATGTAGCAATAGACAAAAGTTAATCTCTCTCTTTAAAGAATATAATTGGAAAAAAAATATCTATTAACAGACATGAAAATGAAACATTGTATGGTTGTTTGTATCTATTTGCTCCTGCTCATTCATGTTGATGCCTGAGAGTTAAAAATACAGTTACTTACGGGACTTTAAAGGACACAGAACTGACAGAGCAGTAAATATTCTTTTACTCTATAAAAGCTTTTCCATCAACTTCAGCTGGAGGACAGAAACAGCTGACAGCTGCAGAGCGTCTGTATCGCCAATAATTGTATTCTTTTTAATCATTTTTACAGGTGCATAAAGCTTAAAGCTACAGTGTGTAACTTTTGGTGATTTTAGTTGTGATTGATCACAACATCACTATGTTTAGTTTTCATTGAACAGAAATTAGGTAACATTACTTGCATGCTGTGTCCATCAGTCAAGCATTACTATCAGACCCGACTGTGGGAGCGTTTGTGTGTATACAGCAGCAGCGCATGGGCGGGTGGTGAAAAGAAGGGTTTATCTCATCAAACTGCTGAATGAGTGGGTTTTTATGAGCAGTAGAAACTTTTTTGTGGGCATTTCCTTTTTATGGCCATCATCGCCGTAACCCCTCAGCTCTCGCCTCTGTCTATTTTGACATGAAACAAATCACACAGAGAGTTTGGGAATTGGTTGAGTATAACAGACATTTGTTTATATTTAAACAAACATACTACAGTTTGAGGTAGAAATAAAAAAAAAAATCAACTGAGGGGAAAAAAAGGACATGCACCGCAACAACCACATGACTGAATCAATTCTGTATTAAACACTGTTGCAGATTCTGATTGGAATGCTTAGAAATCTACAGTCTAAACAAGACCTAAATCACAATAAACCAAAAGACTTTAGTCAAACTACAACTGTGTGTGTTTTGCAGTAAATTAAACATTTCAAAGGAACAGTCTGAAATTTCAAGAGTTTACTTATTAGACATGCTACCTGCAGTCAGATGAGAGAAATGACGTCGCTTTCGCCTCAGCCTAGCCAAGCACATCTCAGACTGATGAAGTCCTGGGAAGCTACTGGCAGACACTACATGACACCTTTCAGCTATTTCGGAAGCGTCACTCCGACAGCCACTACATGGATGAAATGATGTCTACTCATGAGGACAGTGTGCTCTTTTTCTTCAGGCTAAAGGACTCACCGCTGGTTGGAGCTTGCCATTGATGCTCGCCGTGCGTAAAGGTGAGTTGGTGGACAGACGCTTGTCCCACTCGCTGGGCCGAGGCTCCGGCACCGACTCCATGAAACTCCTCTTCAGCTCGCTGATGCTAGTGTGGTGACGCATGATCTCGGTCTGGGTCTTATCCACGTCCTTCAACAAGAACGTACAAGTCAGAATCGGATGGGGGGATAATGAGAGAAAACAAAATAATGGGAAATGATGGATTAAGAGGTGGAAGAGAGTGGGGACGGCACATTTATGCGATGGCCAAAATCAACCAATCACCAAGACTGGAAATGATTTCAAAAGAATGGAAAAGGATAAGGTCATTTTGCCAATGACATGCTGAGGTCATGCTGAGGCAGAGATTCCACTTTTACTGCACTGGGAGCAAAGTGTCAACTGTGATCCCAAATTCTGACTCTGACATTGAGGTATAAATGCTCAAAGTTATGGATACATTATACAGAAAATAGTTTTCACTTACGCTTACACAGAAATAGATGTAAAAACACAACAAAGTAAATTTTGTCAATTTAAAACCAATCCCACTTTAGACTGAATTGAATTAGACTCTTTTAGCAACACAAAATGTAAACCTTTTAGTGTTGCTTTAACACTATAATTATGCTACAAATCAGTGTTAAATTTTAAAATGTGAGCAAGTCTGATAGAGAATGATTGGGGCACATTGTATTAATCCATTTTAGGATTTTTGTAGTATTCATTGTATGTCATTAGGCTTTATGTTTACTGACACGATATAGCACGTACACAAGTTAAACAATTGAATCTTCCGTTTTTAAACTATAAGTATAAACTATAACTTTTTAAGGTAACAGGTGAACTTTTGTTACTCAAGGTATGTTGAATGTGCGTTTCCTCCTGAATTATTATCGTTCCTCTCTTGTGAAATCATTTGGTGAAACGCAGAGGCACAGCACAGAATCACAGACCCACATAAACACAACATGGCGATTGGTTTCATGAAGTCATCTGTAGCCGCGAGGATCTACGAGAACAAACGGCAGCAGTGTTTTTCGGAATGTGTGAGTGACACAACTGAGACATACACCACCAGGAAAATAAAACAAAACAGCTGGACTAAAATGATGCCATTAAGCATTTCTAAAAGTCTCAGTATGAAACCCCCCTGAACTAAATATCACAAACGTCAAATCAGTGTGACTATAGCCTGAGACATGGACAAGTCCAAATGTCTGCTGGGACGAGGGTTTTCTTGGACAACGTGGCAGAGCTGAAGGCCAGTTACTGAACCTTCTCTGTGACTGATGTGACTGATGCACCGAACTGACACATTCTCAATACACTTCTCTTCATTATACTTCATTATACAGTCCTAGATCCAATTTTAGTTATGATCAGCTGAATATTGTCTGAATTATCAGCTGAAGTTTTTGGTTTTATCCATATGGAAAAATCACCACTCCTTCCTGTATACTGATAAATAATGAAAGCCATAATGTGACCCACTGAACTTTTGACGGTTTAGAGTTTGCACTAGTTTAATGAACTGAAGGTGAAGGATGAATTAATTAGTGTAGTGTCATTTGGTCCAGCTAAAGACGTCGAGAGCTACACTGACCTAATGTTAATTAGCTTAAAGCCTCCGTGGTAATTACATAATATGGGTACTGAGTCAGTGAAGATGCCTGTAAGATAAAATCCTCCGTCAAAGAGAGAGATATTGGATATATTGACTTGACACTTTCATTCATAATTTACGAATGAAGAGAGATTATCCACATGCTTTTTCCCCCATGTTTTATTAATGAATTATCTCAGCTGATATATTGTTTTTACTGGTTACTTTGTGCAGTATCAAATGCTACAAATACACATTCCTCCTGAAATAATGACCAGTCCCAGGTGGAGTATGCTATGTCGCCTACTGTTGGAAAGTGTTTCTTAGATTTACCACACCTGTGGATACATATTCTTTTATTGCAATAATATATACGTAAGAAGGGCATCCATGTGGCAATAAACCATGAAACTGAAGTCTGTTTCTTTTTTGAATTCATAGCCATTTGCTGTGGATTCATCACCCAACATTTGATCTGGTGTGTTGAGCACATTGGAAATCCTCTTTTATTGCAGTTATTGTCCTTTTCTCTTTAGGTTTCTTTGCAATGGAAGCAGGAATAGTGACATTTCCACTGCAGGGACATTGTATGCATCTGTTTTGTTGGACAAACTCAAAGGTCCCATGTCCCCACTGCTTCTGCACCACTGTTAGCTAACATTATGAAGAAAGGTAATAACTAAATTACCGGTCAATGACCACAAGCACATGTTGCCTACCTCATCTCTAATAATGAAATCATCAGACTGTTATCTATTGTTTAGGTCAAAGAGATGTGGGACTGCTGAAATTCAACTGCTGCTTTGTTTCTGGTGTGTAATCCAGCAGAAATCAAACTGAAATAGTTCATTATTAAGTTCTATAATCACTGTAAAAGTTCAACTAAAACCAGTTGCCTCTCACTGCTGATTTCAGGTGCTGTGCTCGGTAAAACAGTGGTTTCAGAACAATGACGTGAATGATGCGACATTCGTCAGTTACAATCCACAAGTGTTACAACTCAAGTAGAAAGTGGTGTTAGAAAATGGAGTAACATGTTTTTATTCCTGCATTTCAGTGGACCATGACTGGTCCTGTCTTTATTACTACTGGGTTTCCCTTGGAGACCAGGGATGGTCTTTTAAAGTTTTTATATCTACAGCAAAACTTTGGCTTCAACAAAGGCAAAACTGTTAACATTGGTCTTTTGGTTTAAATGATACCATTGTTTTCCTTTTCTTTATATTTATATATTATATTATATATATTAAGTGTCATTTTAAGTCATTGTTATAACCATGGTTCCTATTTGTCATGCCATGTATGCTTATTGTGAAAAATCACTACCATTGTATATTTAATGGTAAAATTTTTCCTAAATGGCGACAAGGGCTGTAAATTAGCTACAGCTACACCTAAAATTTACAAATGTTTACATGTATTTTCCCTGCCAAATAAATCAGCAAAATAATGTTTCCAGTACATCTGGCCTTAAGAGCAAGTGTATGTGTAATGGTAAAATATATAAAAACACATTTTTTATATATTGCTTAGGCTCAGAAGGATGATCTGCTGCAGTTTCAATGAAACCTCTCCCCAATCATGTTTTATAAAATGAAAATATAAAATGGCAAAGACAACATCAAAGTAAAGTGAATCTACTTGCATGAGAATCAGAGAGGAAAATTGTGCATGCCAAGCCTTTAGGGTTAAGCTGAAATCAAGGCAGGAAAAGAATAAAAAGAAAGAAAATGAAACAGCATGCAAGAAGAAGGAGATGACAACAGCCAGAAGAGACATCCAGAAAACTGAAGATACAAACCTCCAACATTAAATTGCTATGTCTGATATAAATACTTTCACCCTCAAGTTTCTTTGCTCTCTTCTGTGAAAAAGTCAGAAAAAGGAAGAATTGGTTGGAGGTGAGCAGAAGCAGACATTTTAATATTTGATGTGCAGAGGAAACGGCTTCACAGCATCAACCGTCGATGACACCAATCACAAAAATACAGAGGAGCAGCTGCCAGTGTGCCCTCACACACACACACGCACACGCACACACACGCTGTATGATAAGCTGGGCAGATAATACATGCTGTGCATGCAAAGGCTGCTGCAGTGCAGTGGAACATCTGTGCGTGTGTGAGTGTGTGTGTGCTCGTCTGCAGGAAAAGTCTCTTTTAGGTATTTGCACATTTAAAAGAAAATTGCAACCTATTCTCTCTGAATGGAAAGATAAAAATGGTCATATCTGAATATTCTCAATATTTTAAAAGTGACTTGCTTATCAAATCCTATGAGCCCAGTTTTAGTTTAGAAATCACTGAGTGTACGAACCTGAAACAGATTTATTTAAGAGTGTGGACAGACACGGCAAAAGGAATGGGACTTACAAATATAGACAACTGTTTGGCCGGAAATGTTGCAAACAAAAACATAAATACATTTATTATCTCAAACGTAGTGTGTAATTATTGGTGTTCCACATATTAAATTGATAGTTAAGGTTTTTTTTTTTAAGTGTAATCGTATGAGCTACTGACACAAAGTACTGCACCCGGTGGTGGGAAGCACCACCCACCACTGGAGTCTTACTCTCCCTGAAAACACGGCTCAATTTTAAGTATTTATTTTACCAAAAATGATTATTAGTAGAACATATTTATGATAAAACATATCCTTATTCTTATTAAACTAGTTTTATCAGATGTCCAAACTCTAACATATGTGTATTCCATGTGGAATAAACCTAAATTTATAGTCCATTACTATAACGTACCGACACCAGCTGGTGGCTTGTTTCCTTCAATTCCCTTTTGTATAACAATAACTGTAACTATTTGATTCTTTAAAACTACAAACTGCTTCACATGCAACATCCAATAATCAGAAATATCAGCAAAATCTTGCAGGGACTGATTCTACAACAGGTGACGGACAAAAGGTTTCTCCCTTTCTTTCTACAGATGTTGTCGTTGTAAACAGTGCAGCTGAACATTTGCTTCTGGAAGAGGAGAAACCATGTTTCATACCTGAAAGCCAATTTTTTTTCCAAACAAAATTTGGGGCAAATGACAGTGACCAAATCATAACTGAAACAACCGATTTCTCAATCGTCCAACAGCGAGCTCTCGTGCAGCTGATGGGAAACGGACGAGCCTCAGCGGGAAGGCAGGCAGCCACGGCGCGCAGAGCGATCAGGAGAAGCACTTGGTGTCTGTGCAGTGACAAGCAGCACTGTCAGGCAACAGAAAAGGGAAGTGGAGAGTCTCGGGATGTGTCACTGATGCATGAGGATGAGGATGGCGGCTCAGGAACATGCTAACCTTTCTTACTCGTACAGCCTCCGCCTTTGTTTTGTCCTGAGGAGAGTTCTGCTCCCCGTCAAAGGAAAGATGCAGTTACTGTCTGTTCAGGTTTGCACTCATGAAATGAGTCATGAATATACACTGGGGATGAGCTGATTCAATACTTTGTATCAGTCTGACACTGGTCCAAATCATTTTATGAAGAATGGTGTCCACCGTTCTGAGTCCACCTGAGTCCTCCATTTAGACGGTCTACTGTTCCACTTGAAAACATAGACCTTCTGTAACAAATAGATGGAGTCTCATGGTCTCAAAATGAACTCCCATTTTGAAAGATTTGAGTATTTGCAACCGGAAACCTGGCACGTGTGGGAAGATACTAACTTTCAATCACACTGGCGTCCACTCGTTTGTGCTGTACTTTATTGTCTATTCGTAAACATTGATGTAATTGTCTATTAAAGAAAATACTGCGATTTAGATCATTAACTCCTCAGGAAATGCAGACTATTCAAATGCTATTAAAAATCAGCAACAGCATTTCAGCTGAGTCATGTAGTGGGCTGTTTATTTCTTCGTTACGGGAGTAGAATATTTCTAACACGGTTGGAGAACTGTGTCTTTGAAATAGCTTGAAATGGCACAAATGTGTTGTTGACATCTTCGGTTTAGTTTATGAATATCTAAAATGAATGTATGTGTATGTGTGTGATATCAGTATCTATATCAGACATAAAAAAAGTGATGTTGTGCCATGCCTTGATTAAAACTGAGTTCTTTTGCAAATAGGGGAGTTAACTGAGCTCCACTATTTCCACTCAGTCAAAAGTTAAATTGTGATTTGTTATGCTGCAACTGTGCTGGAATATTTGTATCACGTGATTTTGATTCACCAAAAATTCCTTAAACCCCTACCAGGTGCCATGTGAGCAAAGTGAAGCGACAAACCAACAGTGCAGTTTGGCAATGCATGAAATCACTCCAGTGTTTTTGTCGAAGCCTCTACTGTGTACATGCGAGTTCACTTTAAGTCTGTAGAACTTTTAAGGCTGTAAAGAGAACTTATATAAGGCATATAGACTTATTTAAAAATAAGGGGAAAAAAAAACAAAACATCCAACTAAAAGAATATGAATATAAAAAGAAGCTGCAGATTTTTTTTTTATTTCTGCCTTTATAGGACCAGACTTTTTGTAACACAGTTGAAGCATGACATTTGACATAAATGCGTTACTAACTAATTACTAACAAATCTGTATCAGACTGATACCAGCATCTGTATACACTCAATGTTGTGTTATCAAATTCATCCCTAATATATACACATAAAATACATTACACAAGCACTTAAAGTAGAATGAAGTCTATTTACTGGTTCAACTGGTCTCAACTCTGCTCCAATATGATCATGCATCAAGCAAACAAACCTGGCTCTTTTTGTCTCTTTCCCCATTGGCAGTGGACACGGAGGGGGAGTGTCTCCGCTCTCGCCTCGCTACTGTCTGGCAGCACAGACAAAGCTCACACATCAGGATCAGATCCAAGAATGGGCACAGATTAAAAGAACTTTCACAGAGCATGAAGAACTGAAACATATTCTCATCTCTCTTCGTCCTTTCATAAATACGCGCGGTGGTCACTGCTTTACACCAACAGTTCTTCTTAGGCTACATCCAGACTCTGTACTAACCGCTGCCCGACAAGTGGACACTTCACACTTGGCATTTAATTACGTTCTGGATGTGTCTCTTGTTAGCAAAAGTGATTGGATTTCATCTATCCTTTGCTATATATCCAGTAATAGAGCTGAAACAATGACTCTATTAATAATCGATTACTAAATGAATTATCAACTACTTTAATGAATGATTAAGCAGTCCTAATTGTTTTTTTTTTAAAGAATAAATTTTTCACCTTCTTAAATGTGAATACTTCCCGGTTTCTTTGCTCCATATATAAAAAAAATTATTAAAACTGAATAAGTTTTGGTTTGTGGACAAAACAATACAGTTGAGAACATCATTTACAGGTTTTATGGACCAAGTGATTACTCGGTTAATTGAGAAGATAATCTACAGTTTAATCCATTATGAAAACAATCATTAATTGAAGCCCAATACAGTAAATTCACAGGGATGTCATTTCTGTTTACAAAGACCAAATTGTGTTTTTAACTAGGGCTGAATGAATTATATAAATTTTGGTTAATACAATTTTTAGATCTAAATCATAATTTGAAACGAGATAAATAACAAATCACAAAGACTGGTCACATTTTTGGTGTCTGTTTAAACCTGAATCAGAGCTGAACATTTATAATTGGATCACAATACCAGGTTTGACTCCACCTGTAAAATCCTATTTCCTTTCAGTAACGTGAAACTTTGCTGCCACATAAAACACAGTGCAGTGATGTGAAGACGTGCGTCCACTACCTTGATTTCAGGGGTGGAATCTGGTCTCGGGCTGTGGCTCCTGGTATGTTCAGCTGCGTAACTTTCCTTCTTTAACTCAGACTTCCTGTCCGCAGAGCGCTGACTTTTCGGCGTACAGCCGTCATGGCGGTCAGAACGAGGCACCATCGTCAGCAGCGGTGACGGGGACGCTTCCCCGGGAGACGCCGGTGACGTGACCGGAGCGCTGACCGGACGGGTGGATTTGTTGTCGGGTGTGGACGCCATGGCTGAAGCAGACAGAGGAGAGAAGTCCGTTCGCTCCGTTACATTCAAACCAGTGACACATGAGTTCACACATTGCTGACTACACGAATCAGCTCCACACGACTCTCTGTGCTTCTCAGAATGGCGATGTTCAGATGTCATATCACCCGGTGACATTCCTGCACTGCGCACAGGAAGTGATTTGTTTTATGTCAGTTCAGGGGTTTGAAGGATTGGTTCAGATGTTCAGGTCACATAAGGACGACGAGAGAGAGTTCCTTATTCTTCTCACACTGACTGACTGTGAAAGGACACCTTTATTGTGCTGCACCAGTGTGATGACCTAATTACTCACACAGACCCAAACACTTGAAGACTGAAAATCCCCAGTTGTGCAATTTTGCAAATAGCATCTCTTGTTACACTGAAGCACAGAGTCGTTTTCTGCTGCTCTCAGCTACACAAAGTGTTTCAAAGTAAGTGGAGAAAAAGTCCATCATTACGGCTGATGGCACTTCTCCCACAATACTTATATACAGGCTACAGTAGAAAACATCCAGTTGGAGCTGAGAATAAAAATTTCGGGATTAACACATACAACGTTATATTTTTGAGCATTTGTAACTGAGCAGTTAGAGATATGGAGCAAATTATATGTTTGAGTGAACAAAAGTCTATGCTGTACTGATTCACAGTAACCTGCAATGATCAGACTTTACACACTGTTCTGCAATAATGCACGCACACAATCTTATATTTGGCCAAAAAATTGTTCGTTTTCCAAACAAAAGCAATTTATCTCTCTATTTTTGACTGTTTAGTGCTAAACACATCTTTTGAAAAAAATGGATATCTTTAAGTTATAATCCTTGCATGGAAATTCTATAAATAAATGTCTAATGGCCTTGACCTTGAAATGTCAGAAAAATCCCAATCAGATATTTTACCCAAATCATTCAGCTCTAACTAACCCGTCTGTGCACGCTCAACTCTGAAGAATGTTCACTTTAATAGGCTGCGTGGTGTCCAATCACAGCACTTCCACAAGAAGAGAAAAAAAGACTTTCATTTTTTTCCTCACCCTTATACAGCTGTGCACTGTGGCCACCAGACACGACAGAGCAAAACGGCAGAAACAGTACCTCACAGAATCAGTTTCTCGAGTCACAATGCAGACGTAAATGGCCACAGTGCATTCAACAAACTGTTATTGTTTGAACCTCTCATAGCTGAATCTCCAAGCAATATTGGACCAGGCGACACTGCACTGTCCTCCAGTATTTGCCATAGAATTCATCAGCCTAAACACAGCCACATTTCCAGTTAAAGCCTAAGCTTAACCTAACCAAAATTCAAATCTTGGCCATTAACTTAACCAGTTCCTGTTTCTGCCTCATTAGGTGTTTAAGGCAGAAAGTCTTAAAGAGGTAACAAATACGGCACACACACACGCACACACACACACACAGTACCTCCATCCAGGCTGCGCGAGTTCCTCTTGCTGGACGAGCGCTGGAACAGAGGAGCTGGTCTGTCGATCAGAGAACTGGCCTGTTTGGTCTGAGCCTGAGTCCGACCACTGTAGCGAAACTTTGAGCCCAAAGCCAGGAATTTCCTGGGAGTGGTGGCCATCTCAGTGGAGGTCAACCTAAACCCGGGAAACAAACGATAACCGATCCTCTTCTCTCACAAAACATCAGCAGTCTCTTCAGTTAAAACTCTAGACAGAGACATGGCTCAGTCTTAAGGAGGTACGGTCTGGATGAGCTGTTCTGTCATTTAACTGACAAAGGTGTCTTTAAATATCATCGCCTCTGAGGCTAATGTTAGCTGGCATGTCACCAGTTCTTGCTGGTGTCGACTACAACTTCCATCCCGTGACACCTGCCAGATTATGAGCACCACTCCCAGTGGAAACAAAATATATACCGTGTAAAATTCTTGACGCGCCACCGTTTACATTTTGATTTTACATCCTGCAAATTAGATTCAACAACATCTCGTGTGCATGTATGTCAAGATTTACCCAGAACATCATCTGTGTGGCTTCTACTTGTGTGTGTGGTCCGTAAACCCTATAACCCACCTGAAGAAGGTGTGATGTTCCACGCACACTTTCCACAGCTTCTTGGCCGCCTTATAATTGGGTAGTTTGAAGCCAATGGCGCTCTCATACTGCTCCACCTGTTGAAAAACAAACAGCAGTGAATTAGGTCATGGTTGGCCCGAGGCTTAGCTCAATATTACATAGTGACCAATACGTTTTAAAGGTGGCTGAATGTTGGTTGAAACAAAAAGCCTCTTGTTTACCTCTGATGGTCTTATTTTGACAAAGAAGCTGCTGCGTTTGTAGGAGACCTTGAGGACTTTGGGCCAGGGGAAACGGTTGATCCTCAGTTTGTCTTTGTAAACCATCAGACCACTGGAGCAAACGCCCAGCATGATGTCGACACCATCCAGATCCTGACAGAGAGAGAGAGAGAGAGAGAAAAAAAAACAAAGAATTCCTTCAAATATGACCACACCCTGCAGAACCCTTCAGAATGCTGAGACCTTTGGAGCAAACCTGGACCTGCTGCAGATCTGCAATGGTGCACAAAGACAAGGAAGAGCATGAAATGGATATTCCAGCACAAACTAAAGCAGCGGTCGGCCTCCAGTCTCTGGGCAGATCTAAACATCAGCTCCTTCTTCTGTGATTTATTATTTGAAACTCTAGAGATACTTTTAGACATGTGTCTCTGAAACTGTCAGGAGGAGCTATTATGTGAGAACATGTCAGCTAAAGTTGCAGAATAAGAATTACAACACTTGCTTTTTTAATACAACCTTTCTGTACTGCTCACACTCATCCACGAGGTGGCAGCACAGTCCTCTAACAGCTCCTTCAACTGTTGTAAATCCCTGCTCTGATATAAACAGATTGACCTGATTTCTGACATGTCACATGTCATCCACTCATGTTTCTGCCATGCATGAGATGAAAAATATACATAAACTTTGTTTTCCTTTACTCTCCTTTTTTTAAACATATGGTATATGCCGATTGTCTTCGCGGATTACTCAATGACTGAATCAAACGGTCCACGCTGTCGGTATGACTTCTTACGTGGCGGCTTTTTTTGTCCAATACAGATTTTCCAATTTTCCTTGAGACAAATTAGGCAATAAGAAAAGCAGATACAAAAAAAAGAGATGTAGCTTTTGTTCTCACCTTGGCCTGATGGAGATCCACGCCATACATTGACAGCTTCTTGGCATTCTCCAAGAACATCAGGTCTGCTTGGGCCGGACTCATTGACCTGACACGACACCACAGGAGGAACCAGAACCCTCAATTATCTGTTATTTGCAGAGTAGCAATGTACTTGCTTGTAATTGGCTGGTTTTATTTTAAAAGTGCCATTTGCACGGCCCAGTCCCATTACTAAATTTTAATCCACTACTCCTTGACCCTTGGAAGTGAGTTACAGGGGTTAGTGGTTGAAGTCTGGCCCTGCGAAATGGGACAACCCATCAAGAAAGTGAGCCATCGTTACATATGAAGACAAGACAAGTTTTTTGTTGTGAGATTTTGTTGTGGTTGACAAAGCTACTTTATGCCAAGGAATATTAGTGCACCAGTTTATGGTACAAGATGTTACCATTCACTTTGGTTATTCTGGGGGAAAACAAATCATCCTTTATTTGAAGTATGTCTGTGAAAAATCTCTGTTTGAAGGGATAGTTCACCCTTTCACTTGTATCAGGACACACTGTGAATGTGAACGTGTTAAAAAGCAGGGACAGAGCCAAATGGCGGGGGCAAGAAATGAAATCGGATTGTGTCCTCTGCACACTTCATACTTCACTTCTACATAAATTGCTGTCAGTGATCTTATCTTTTGGGGTGGGATATTTATTCACCCACAAACAGCCTCACCTCATGAGCAGAGAGCACTGCCTTTCTGTGGAGTTCTGGCTGATGAAAGGATAAAGTTGTGAGATACTGGAGAAGTTTCTCCTGGATTTACAGTCAAAAGCTTGAAAAAAAAAGTCTCTAAGCAAACACTCAGACCCACCAATTTCCCTAGCCTTTAACATAAGATAAATATGAATATATGTTAAAGTAACATGCTTAAAATAAATGAGCACTTCATTTATCAAACATATTTCTTTTGAAAAATATTATTAAAAAATATTAAGTGTTACAAATGGTACTACAATAGAAGAATTGTGCACAAATTAGCTACTGTTGCAGTTTATATTATGAATTGGATCATGATTAAAAAAAATTTAAGAAATGTGAAAGAGATAAGTGCCAGCCGTCTGAATATAGATGCAAATTTTAAGTAAATGATGTCACTGACAGCAGTTTCAAAGATAAATGGTTACAATATTGCTGACATTTTAAAACAGCAATTTAAGTAGTTTTTCATTCTTCATTAGAGCTTGCAGATAATAGGTCTATGTATTTGTCTAACTGCTCTGTTAGAAACTAACATCTCCTCCACCTCTGATTAACTGAGGCACAGTCCTCACTTGTACGTGCGATGCAGCTCCATCATTTTGTCCTCCAGCTCCTTGGTCTGACCCTGGACCATTTTCATGTCCTTGGCGTATTCACTACCGTGCACCTCGGGGTCGTACTCGCCCAGCTCTGACTGCAGGGCGTACGAGCCCAGCAGGGCCAGGGTCACGAAAGAGCAGGGAAGACGACCCTGCAGGATGTCCTTCCGCAGCTGGAGACACAGGTAGTACCTTCAATGCACAAAGAGGGGTCACATGTAGGCTTATACGTAAGGAGAGCTGTTGCCATGGTCACAGATAACCTCCAGTGATCCTTCAGACTGACTTCAGATGTTGTCAAACTATAAACCAAAGCTCAAGACCAACCTTTTATTATCAGTTCATCCATCATCTGCACATTTGAATGTTGGATCATGAATGTTACATTTAATAAACTTAAAGGAATCTGATCAATTACATCTTTGTTTTAGTTACTGAATTACTTTAAGCTCATTTTACATCATGCCAACATTGTCCTTTAGGTTCCAAAAATATAGTTGCATTTAAATTTTTACTAATAATAATATTTAAACACCAATCTTCAATGGAAGGTCATGTGAAAAAAAGCAATATGTTCATAAACATTTATACTGGTTGTAAGTTATAAATAAGACTATTTGGAAACATCTATTATGTTAATGTTAACTTTGTGTAATCAAAGTCATTGACATTTGAGAGTTTTAGAGACATGCTGAATGATGTTTATATATTTTAACTATTAAGGATTCATTCATACATTCAATTAATGCTGGTGCTTGGAAGAAAAAAATTATCATATACTCAAACAATCACAGAATATCGAATAAAGTGTTAGAATTAGCCGTCTTCATCTACAGGAATCAATCATGTCTGCACACAGAGTGTTTAAAATTATAAAATATATACTTGCAGGAAAAATAAATTGAACCGGTCTGGTACCTTGTTATGTCCTCAGACAGCTGGGCCGGGTCTGGCGGATAGAATTTCACATTGAAGGTGAAGTTATAGTTGACGCCTTAAAGGAAGACAACAGTGTGAGAGGAGATAACAGTGAAAATGCATTTGAATGATACACTTTTTTGTGGGAAAAGTGAAGCTCACCTTGTACCTGCCTGCGGATTTCTTTGTTCAAATCCAACCAAGTCTGATCAAGAGAATGAGAGACGAAACATTAGGTTGGAATTCATTTAACAACAAAGTCAGCCCACCAATGAAGTCACCCTCTGTAACCAGAAGTAACCACGTATCAAAGAGTGCATGTTCACCTACATATGTATGTGTTACCAGAGGTGTCAAACTGGAGGCCCACGGGCCACATGTGGCCCCCCAATTCATTACCTGTGGCCCACCATTTAGTATCATGTTACTAAATGGTGTTTTTTATATTAATAGATTCATTTTGCATCATAAATGTTTTTATTGTGAAGCACTTTTACCTTGAAATTCTGTTAAACATCACTGAGAATATCTTTTTTTTGCAATATAAAGAAGGAATGTCCTGTTTTTTTTTTTCCAACATTTTTTCTCTATCCCGCCCCCTCTTGATGCTCACAGGCCCACGGGTCATTTGATTTTGACACGTCCGCGTGTCAACATGTCCCCCTTTTTATGGTAGAATCCAGCTCACCTTCACTGTAGGAGTCTCACATGCGGCCAGGCCATAATAGTCTTTCTCCAGCAGGTTGAGGTGGTCGCACACCTTTGCGAACAGATCCTGGCCTGTGGCATGTTTCTGACACATTGAGTAAATTAAAAAATAAATAAATAAATAAATGAATGGCTGAATAAATGAATGAATATTTGTACCACAACAAAAACATCTGGCTGTTGCATTAAAATTAAATAACAAACTGAAAACAACTGTGTCTTCTCTGTGTTCATGGTATGAAGGCAAATATTAATTGAAAAGTGCTCTTACGTCCAGCTCGCACTCAAACAAAGTGTCGTCCAGCAGCGTGACTTTGATCTGCATGGTCTTAGGTCGACGTGGAGCTTTGGGAGCTTTGGCCTCCTCCTCTGTTATCTTCTCCACCTTCTCTTCCTCACCACGTCCTTCAGGCCCAGACTCCTTCTCCTCCTCCTCCTCCTCCTCCTCCTTCTCCTTCTCCTTCTCCTTCTCCTTGTCCTCCACGTTCTCCAGGGCTGCCTCTTCTCCTTTCTCCTTATCCTTCTCTTGTTCCTTCTCACCCGCCTCCTCCTCCTCTTCCTCCTCCTCCTCCTCCTCCTCCTCCTCCTCCTGCTCCTCGGCTTCTTTCCTCTCTACCTGGACAGCCTGACAGAGACAGTTCAGTCACAACACAGTCCACACTTCATCCTAATCCCGTGTCCTTGTGCTCAGGATTACCACCAAAGTGTAGGCCTTTCCTCTCAAGTTAAACTGGATGTGAATCTTGCAAAGTCTTAATGGGCTCTCACTCACACCACACTCATTACACATCATCCACACAGATTATGCAATAATTTGGGATGAGGTAAATGCTACACTCAAGCCAGTGTAACATTTTATTAGGTGAGCCTTTTGAAAATGCTAAATTGTTTTTTTGTTTTTTTTCCTGGTGTCCCTGAGCATGTGCCTGCCATTCATCTGCTGCTTCTGAGCACAGAGACAGGGAGCTGTATCTAAGATGCTACCGACACTGTATCAGTGTTACTAAAAAGCATTAGTGATGGCACTTTTCTTTGTGTACAGTATATGAAAACTGTGCTGTATTTAACATCTATGTAATTTAGTAATGAACAAATAAAGTGATAATTAGGCCTGAGACACACTGTCTCGAGGGTCAGAGTTAGCCAATCAGAAGAAGAGACGAGACACGGAAATAACAAACGCAATACGTTGCATGCTTCCAAATAGTGATTCAAGTTTCACATTTTGAATGATAAATACAATACAGATACCATGTGCCAACATGTCTTGTTCATGTCTTTGCATTTAAAGTTATTCCTTAGTTCAGTTCCTTTTGATGATCATTATATTGAGATTTTACCTCATTTCCTGTCTCCTTTTTGCCACAGTCCTGTCTGTGTTAAATACGGTAAGTAAATTTCATTCATTTCAGTCATTTATGAAAAAGTGGTGCATTTATTAAACAACATAGATCACTACCAGCTATTAACAATAGAAAAATGTCACTTTGTGGACTAATACCAGTGATCCCGGTGCTGTTTTGTCTCAAGTGCTGACTTTGTATTAGAAAGAAACCAGATAACGTGCTTTTGCCCACAGATACAGAGCATACAGGCTGACCCGAGCATCAGCACTACTTACCGAGTGCTGATCCAGGGCCACCTCTCCCTCTGTCCTCAGTTCAGGCTCTGGGTCAGCGATGGGGGCTTTAGCCTCTTCTTCGTCTTGCTTGCCCTCTCTTTCTCCCCCCTCGCTCTCACACTGCGAGCGCCTTTTCAGGAAGGAGGAGAAGAGGCGCGAGAGGCCACGGCTGGCAGAGTTGCGGTTGCGAGGCCTGAGCTGCTGCTCCTCCTCTGGTGAGGGCGGCCTGGCGTCCTTGCCAGCTTCCTCCTGCTGCCTCGGCTTCTTCTGGTGGCTCTCTGCCTCGTCTGTTGTCATGGCAACGGCTGTGGAGGTAGAAGACGGGATCAAGTTGAAGAGATAGAAACCGTTCCCAATACGAATACAGAAAAGAGAACCGGTCGACCTATGAGGACCTTTGTCTGCCACTCTAAAAAAGAATCCTGCCTACTGTACCTTACATGGCAGTCTGAGCTACAGAGTCAGATGTTCACACTTGGTCTCTCCCTTGTGTCTTTACTGCCACAGGGTTAAATACCAGTGCCTCACTTAGAGGAGGTGCTGATGGCAACATTTATCTCCTGAAAGTGCTGTGATTCTCACTGGCCTGGTCACACATGCATCATGTTTTCTGTGTGTCACAGTCATTTGTTCTTCATCGTGGCCCCTCACCCAGCAGCAGCAGCGGCGGCAGCGGCAGCGGCAGCGGCAGCAGCAGCGGCGGCAGCAGCAGCAGCATTCAGCATGTCTTTAACGTGGCCATATGTGAGCTCAGATGACGGATGACATTTACAGTCCCACGCCTGCTGCACACAGTCACTCTCTACATTACAGCAGCAGTAAAGGTGGGTGGCTGCACGAGCTGCATCAGCTGGCACCTGAAACACCACATCAGTCAGACGTGTTGTTGCTGTGGCAACAATAACCACGTCAGTGAAGAAGAAGAATCAAGAAGAGCAGCAACAGTGTAGGGAAATCTGTGCAAGAATAAGCTGCTTTTCCCTGTTGCTGCTGAATCGTTACTGCAGCTTTAGTACAAATTTCTGCTGGTGAAAATATTGTATTTCTACTTCACTACTTTACCGTTTTTTTAATTTAACGAGTTTGATTACAAACTGCTTTGCAGAAAGGTCAACTGTGTCACATTTAAGAGGTCTTATTAACAGAAATAAAAAAATACTGCCCATAGGAATGTTTATAAAAGGCCTGATTCACACCAAATAAGTGGCATGTGTGTCGCTGTGCTGCTGTGCTGTGTTCCATCATGGTTTTAATTTCGGCACCCACAATAACAGATTAAAGTGTTCTCACTGCACACATGATTTATTACACGTGACAACGTTTTAATTTTCGGCAAAAATAACCAGAGAAAAGATCTGTTGGCAAAGATATTGGCATTCTACCAACAATATGATGCAAAACTGACACCTTTTACGAGAGTCTATCCTGAATGTGAATACATAAAAACCATAAATATTATATTTTTACGACTATTTTAGTAGCTATCTAGTAGCTATTTAGTAGGGTGATCCAGGCGTAAGTGTATTATCACTTTAAAAGTTTGACATGGTGGCCATTATGCACCTACAGCCTAATATGGATGTCAGACCACACAATATTTTGCTCTGTAACAATGGTCAGTATGTCAGGTGATTGTACTGTAGAGCCATGACGCGGCCGACAGACATGACAAACTACGCAGTGGTACTCGGCGCAACCAATCGGCACGACCGACAAGCCCTCAAAAACAAGATGAACTAACGCCATCATTCCACTTTGTATAAAATAATTGATTTTCAGGACCAGCTAGTTCTGACATCTGACGTCTGTCGGGCTGCGCTAAAATCTTGCTTGTCGTAATGACAAGGCTGTGCAAACATCTTAAAATGAAGAAATAATGATCTCTAAATGAAAGGTGTCCCTGAGTAAAGATACCGTAACATGTGCGTGGGTTTTCATCGGGTTCTCCAGTTTCCTCCCACAGTCCAAAAACATGCAGGTGTGGGGATTAGGCTACTTGGACACTCTAAATTGCCCATAGGTGTGAATGATTAAGTTAAAGATGTTCTGTCTCGATGTGGCCCTGTGATGGACCGTACCCCACCTCTCGCCCTATGTCAGCTGGAGTTAGGCACCAGCGACCCCCGCAATACGCGACCCTCAGTGGAGGATAAAGCAGTAGAAAATGAGTGAGAAGTGAACTGAATTTTCAAAGTCCTTTTATAGTTTTAACAACTACTCAAGGCACTTTACACAATGAGTCACATTCACTCGCTTTTGCAGCCCTAGATATAAATAGTGCTCCTTTATCATATCCCACTCACCCACTAATGGCAGAGCCGTCAGGGTAATTCAAGGTTCTGGAGGACACTTTGACATGAGGAGCGGACACTGAACCACTGACCTTCTAATTAGGCCACCGTCCATATGATTAGTACAAGGGCTATACAGCCTTTGTAACAATGATGTCATCTGACAAAATTATCTCACATATAATTGAATTACATTGATCTCGTTGGGGACAAGGTCTTTTCTGAGGGAAATTGATTGTGGGATCCCACAATGGAGTGTACTTGGACATCTATTTTTAAATTGTATCAAAAATAACTTGAATAACTTGTCACTTCATGTGATCACACCAGCTACGCAAAGGACTCAGTCCCAGTTTCTCATGATGATTAAAGCCTTGTTGACAGAAATTACATAACTTCTAATGTCAAACAGATGGATGACAGATAAAAAGTTGTTTTGAAAAACAGAATTCATTTTTTGTGTTTCTAGGAACCAAATGAACTTCACTGACATCTCTTTAACACAGAGGAACATGGAGGAACGGATAGTTTTGTCTCAAGTCTGACTGTTTTCTGAGTAATGCATGGACAGCATAATAACAGTAGGTCAGTCCGAGGTCAAATTAACCAAATAGACAGTCAATTGTGTACTGAGCTGCTCTATAATTTAAAAAAAAAAAAAGAAAAATGAAAAGAACTGCAACCACCTGGTCTCTGATGTTACTACAACAAACTTTTGTCAGTACAGTCATAGGTGATAATTCAAACAGTACACCAACAACATTAAAACATTAAATATTAAAAAATCTGCCCAAGTTTAAAATATCCTGCCTAGCAATATGTGACATTTTAAAGTAGTTAACAAGTTGTCCAGCAGAGGGTGCTGTGAGCTTCATCAGAGGACCACAGTGGTGTTGCATTGTTGCGACTCCGTATCAGAAAAGCAGAATGTGATAGTAATTCTGGTTCTCCACCATAGATGACAAAGTCATTAACAAATCGGCAAACTCAGCTGTTTGCATCAATGGAGCTTTGAACTTTGGACCTCCACTGAGCCGATGGTTCCGTTTTTAACAAGAAAATGACCCTGTGCCTACAGCTCATTAACTGTGCGTATAGTGTGACTTGGTTCATTCTGTGATTGTCCTTTGTTCAGCTTCCTAGAGTGAACTCAATTGTTTGCAAGAGACTCTGAAAACAGCAGAAAATCTCTGACTCCAGATCAAGTCATTACCAAGAAGACTGGAATTGTGTCTTCACGGTTTTTCATTTTTAATGAGTTGTTTCCATGATGCGTTTAAGCTTCACTTTAACAATCTGCTACAGAGCAAATGGTGAAAAAAGTGACAGGGTGTAAGTATTTTCTGAAAGCACTGCACTGTTTGTCTCGTACAACACTTTCAGGTGAGCTGGCAGGTTGATGCTGGACAGCTTGGCACCATGTGAAGTTCCAAAAGCTACTGGCAGCCTGCAGTGCAGCGTGGATGCTGGCACAGCGGCGTTAGTGCTGACAGGGCAGGGAAACATGAATGTGTGAGCTCCACCGCTCCAGGTGTACTGATGGGTTTTTTTTTTTTCCCCACACACAAAAACTGGTTCACATTCCTGCGGCTGATTGTTCAGTGGCCGTATGGACTGAGCAGCAGTTTAAAGCAGGTGTCGCAGATAACACCACAGTCTGCAGCTTTTCTGTCCACAGCAGCACAGCTTTGAGCTGGAGGTTAGTTCGTCAGCAGAATGAGTTGTTTGTGGTTCGTGGTAGTTTGTACGTAAGAATCACACCGATCTAAAACAAAACCAACATCAAAGCCTTAAATGAAACCCAGTTGTTTTACATTTTTTTGACTCCTAAGATGTTTACACACTTGTGTTCAGGCTTTACCACCAACTATAACTATACAACTTTTTGTGTCCAATATCACAATCTTGTATCTCTTTTGCCTATGATGACTGAAGTATAATGTCATATTTAAAGTTTCATTTTATTCCGTGACTCTAGCCAATATTGCACCAATAATGATTATCTCATTGTCTCATCCCGAGACATGCCCTATAATCAAATTAGTTTAAGATGGAGCGAGAGATAAGGTGACTCTAATTATTATTATTTAATTTTTTATTATTTAATTTGTAATTTGTTTCTTTTTTTACGCACTCTGGTTAAAATTCCTCAGCTTCACTCCGATCACATACCCTGGTAGTTTATACAGTAGAACAGTATTTATGATTTACTTCCAAGTACCATGAGAGGAAGCTCACGTACCACTGGTGGTATATGCACCACAGTTTGAGAACCATGGGTGTAACCAATACACTGCTTCTATTCAAAACGAAATTAACTACACACAATATGACTGTTAAAATGTAGTTACTGCCTTTTGTACACTCTTTTACACACTGTGCCTATGTGATATTTACTGCCCTCTGCTGGACAACTTGGTAATTACTTCAAACAGTCTAATGAACTTCCACGTTGAATGGTTTGAACTCAAATGGGTTTTTAATTTTATCCGATAAATAAAACAATTATATGACTTATCGATTACAGTTGCATGAAATTTGCAATTTCTACTTAAATACTATGAGACAAGTGTTTTCATCACAGCCAAGACATCAATGTTACAAAAAATACATAGACTGAAGATTTGGGGTTGGGGTTCATTTCACCCAGAGCAAAAAAAAAAAAAAAAATCTCAGAAAGCATAGATAATATCCTTTATATATCATCATTCCACAACATTAATTCCACAACAGCGTAAAGACATTCACATACAGTATCCAGACCCGGACACACATCTCTTTTAGACTGTGCTGATGCTGAACACAGACTCTCACCAATGGGAGGTGGTGAAAATAACTTGCATTTTACAGGGTTAAAGTGCTGCTCATTGGAAAATGACTTTCTACAGGTCAGAAATGTTATGCCATTGAGCTGCTATGAGGTCAGAGGTCACAATCCTACCCAGCTGCGACATGAACATCTGTGCAAACCTGAATATATCATTTATCCTTTCTTTATCATCTCTTCACTGAAGCTCAACCAATGAAAAATATCTCACATTTGGCAGAAAACAATTAAACAACAAAACCTGCATCTACATGGTTACATGGTTGGTTGATCAATTAATCAGTCAGCTGATAAATGGGCATTTTTGAATAATTGCCATTTGTTGATTATTGTTTCAGAATATTCCATTTTGTTCTCAATGTTGCAAAGTGATTAAAACTTATTCATATATTCAGTATTAAGTTTATGCATTATTTTTATTCAAATTGTACAAGTTCAGAGTTGGGAGAGACAGTATTGTTCTATAAATGTTAGGCGGATGGAGAGGCCAAACATACTGTATTTGCTCAGAAGGAACGACAGATATTGCAATTTCAGTTTGATTTGTAATATAACTTTTTTATGTCAAGTTTCTGTTCGATATTCGATGTATTAATAGATTTACTACATGGCACACCGCTAAAAGAAAAATGTAATGTGAAGATGGGAAATGAAGGATATTAACTGCTTCCAGTGAATTACTTTTTTAAAATCCTTGTATAGAAACTAAAACAATCAACAAAATAGTATAATTATCACAGAATCATTGAGTTTAAATTTTTAAAAAGTTCCAAAGAAGCAAAAATAACTGGACTCCATTCACTCAATCACTTTTGGCACAATTTACATATCAGCCACCGCTGTTTCTAAAGCCATTATCGGTGAACCTCTCGTTTGATGTGGGCCAAACGTTTTGATGATTCATGTAGAGAATTGGCTCAAAAGTTTAAAACTAATATACATTTGTGAAGAGGAAAAACACACTTTAGCATATTTGTATTTGTGACTATGCAGTGTCTTGTGTCAGAGTGCTGAAAGTGAGCTTAAGGATTGAAAGCGGCTTTAAATTTAATCGGGCCCGGTGTGGGATTAAAGGCTGCTGTGTGCTGCAGCGCAGAGGGAGCCGGATGTCTATCAGTCACTGCTGGACACACACACACACACACACGCACACACACACACACACACACGCACATGGGCTCTGCCAGCAGGAATACTCCTGACAACTACCCAGAGACTGGGAATTGGCCTGACCCAGATCAAATCTGAGGCAGTGAATATTTAATTATATTTAAATACAAATAAATGGGGGGAAAAACTACTAAAATACACTAAGTCCAGAGGGGCAGGAAAGGGTCATTCTGCCAACTACACCTGAAGGATAAAGACGTGTGAGTCAGGAAGCACCAGAGATGGTGATGAATTTTAATATGCTGCAAAGACAGAAAACATTGGCAATGTATATCTAAACTGGACAAACACCACAGAAGACAAACTGGAGATGTTTGAGCTCCATAAAATGATTGTAAGTGGACATTGTAAAAGGCCGAGCAATAATTCAAGAACTTAGGAATGCTGTAATATACTCTTCAATATCAATATAACAAAGGTTCAATATATATATTGATTAAATGTTTACGCAAAGACCTTTTGAAATACAAAACATACATTCCATTCAATATTTTGCCTCAGATGTATGAATTGTTTTGTCCTTAAATCATAACATGTTCATGAATAAATGTTGAAGAATTCCAATTATTTCGCAAATGTTTTATTCAATATCCTTCCACGTTTACTTTCTTGCTTTTACAGAAACAGCCAATTTGTGCCACCATGTTGCTACAGCAGCTGAAATAGAAAAACAAAAAAGATAGATCATTTCTGGTATGCAAAGGCCACCGTAGTTCCCTGATAAAGCTTGGAAATGTCGGGTGCGAGTGGAATCTGGCACTTGTTCTTACACACTGGAATCTTAAATGTGGTTTTAACCTTTTTTTACGTGTTACACAAAGAAACATTACAAATGATAAGAGGAGTTTGATGAATAACTGTGGGTAAGAATAAGTAATGTGACAACTGTTCCTATTTTCTTATTTTCTTCTTTCCTGTTATTATTTCTTCACCGTTCCTTCTTCCACATCTCTCATGTCAATGTTTATTATAGTGGAAGAGGAGGTGTACAGTGTTTCTGCAGGATTTACTTTGTTCGCTGACACACACACACACCGGAGATGAAGAACAAACATGATGAACATGTGAATGTGAAGTAAATCAGGAGGGGAGGGATAAATCAAGAGGGAGCCATGAAGGAGGAGTGGCAGAGAATCACAGCAGGTACCAAACATCAACTCCTGCAGCACAAAAGCTGTGTTTTCATGGAAAACACTGACAAAAACAGATGTATTTAAAAAGGTCCAGTGTGTAAGAATGGGTGACATGGAAAAGGGTTTTCACTTTTTCCCAAAAAATCAAGTTTGAATAATCCAATATTTGTTTTATAAAATATTGATATTTGCCAACTTTGAAGTGATTATACAGTTACACAAACAAACTTAGTTCCCATGAACACAATACATGTTGCATACTGAAACCTTTTTCACACTGCAAACCACTTTCACACTTTCCACACATATTTTAATTCATATCCAGTCGTAGATGTGAATTTTATCTCCATTCAGGGGAAAGATGCTGCTGTTCAGGTTACATCTGCATCATATCACTGTGCTCAGTCGGGAGGAAGAATCACATCAGATCACTTTCACACTCACCTCAGGGGGACAAATGACACATGTCACACAACATCGCCACGAGAAAATGGCTGTTAGGGCCACTACATGTAAGGTGCTCTGACAACAGCTGCTCAAAGTACCAACTAAAGGCAAGTGTAGTGTCCTTAAAGGACCTTAGAAGGACTGCTGCATTAAAACACAAATTGCCACTGAAGGCTGTGACAGCAGCTTATGAATGGAAGCACATGACAAAACTGTAGGGTAAAATACTTGAAAAATGTTGTGCAAATACAGGCCATATCGGTAAAATGGAAGTCAACTGATGGTTATTCTTTGGCTGAAGGTGATCTGTGTTTTGCCATTTGTTTGGTCGGTTTTCCTTCTTTTCCTCAATCTGACAAAATATGACAATTTAATTATAAGAAATACGTAAAATTGTTAACCTTAAATAAGTACTTATGGAACAACACTTATGGCCTCTATGTGTCTCCAAGCTGCATCTGCAAAAAACAAAAAATCAACTTCGCACTTAAACGGTTTTCATAAACCAGTCTGAGACAACAACATTCAAGGACGCAAGCAAGGACAGAAGAGGAAATGGATTTTAGCCTCTAAACAAAGAAAGCCTATGATAGCATAAGAATATATTTGTTACTTTTTTCTTGCTGTTGGGCAGCTTTTTCAAACTGAAAACTAAGTTTATGCATCAAAGTCCATAACAAAAACTATCAAGTTTACAACGCAGCACACAGGAGTTGCCGATCCACTACTTCTTCCAAGTGTAGAATTGTTTTTATTCATTTAAGTGACACAAACGTACCAAATGAGGCAGCAGTGAACCACCAGCTCCTGTGTCCCCATGAGCTAAAAAAGCTTCTTTTCTCTATGGACTTTGGTGCAGAGAATTACTCACCCTGTAAGGCTTTCTTGTTTGTTTGTATTTGCAAAACAAAACAAAACAAAACAAAAAAAAAACAGCAGGAGCCAGTTGGAATGAGTGACATAAGGTTTGTTTGTTTTTGATTTTACAATATGTAAACAATCAAAGAGAAATAAAATGTGCCTGGGAGTATTTTGTTCAGCAGCAACACGTCATCCAACACAAAACAAGACGTGGGGAAGAAGGCGGTGGGTGACTACAGTACGTGTAACTGAACGGAGAATCGTTGGTCACGGTGCCCTGCTACTTTCTTGTTTTCCCCCCGGAGTGAAAGCTAAAAGGTGCGTCCACAAAGAGTTACCAAAGTGAATCTTCCAGCTCCAAGTCTGATGGGATAAACCCTTCCTGTATACACACAAACACTCCCTCAGTCAGGCCTGACATGCTGCAGCTTTAATGTCCACCACAATCTACCACTACAATATGAATTGTAGAATATTCATTTGCTTAATTTCTCTCCAACCTTTTCGTCTCTTTTGTTGATTTTAATTCTATCATCACACAGACCTGTTTTCTCCGCGGCCCACTTTGCTTTTGTGTTTTATTTACTGTATAATAAACCCACGTGACAGCAACAGCAACAGCCATTACAGTGTAGCCTCCGTGAGAAAACAAGCAGCTATCCTGTAGTCCTATGTACATTACAGTGTACTACCGGGCTACCATCAGTATGACACTGCAAAGATTAAACCTCTCGTTTCTCCAAACTTCACGCAGACAGAGCCTCAAACATGAGGTCCTGTCTAATCCGGACCAGGCTTACAGGTCCTCATGAGGACTGCAGGTCCCGAAGAAGCCGGTGTAATCTCACACTCACTCACACACACACACACACACACATACTAACGCCTGCTCCCCGTGGATGACGACACAACAGATGTAGACATGGTCATTATCACTTATATTTAAAGGAAAACCTGTGATTAATCGACCACATATAATTACAAATATTTACACAAAGTGACGCTGTCGACACAGAAACCATCTGCCTCCAATTACCACAGCACACGTTTCATTTTTATTTACTCGTGTAAACACTTCCAACATTGATTTTCCTCAGCCACTTCTTCCACAAGGATAACAGTAACAACAAGATAATAATAACAATGGTGATAATAATTACAATGATAGTAAAATAATTAGAATTAAAATCCTCCCCCCACCACCACCACCACCACCCCAAGCGGGGACAATAAAGGGGCGGAGGGTGTACCTGTCTTTAAATGGCGCTGAATGTGAAACTGTCAACAGTGGGCAGTTCACGCGTGACTCACTCACCTGCTCCGGCTCAGACCATCCAGCGCAAGAAACAAGGCTCAGGTGCAGACGCGCGGCCACCGCTGCTCGCCGACACCATCCACTGACGCAGGGACTGATGAACGTTATCAGGCGGCCGTTTTTTAACAATGTGTTTAGACAGCGGGAGCACACGGGGCGGCCGGGGCGCTCTGTGCCCTCAGCGCGGTCTGACAGGCAAAACACGGGAGGGAGGCGCGGTAGAGTAGCTGTGCGCGGTGGCGCTGTAGCAGCTTGTAAACCTACGGAAGACGATTAGGACCACACGTGGAAATGTTTCGGAAACAAAATGATATATATAAAAACAGAATTCCAAGTCATAATTGACCTTTTTTTTCAGAGATTAAAGTCTCTGAAATTAAATTTAGAATGCTGAGATTTAAAGTTACTGCCTTTTTAATCAGAATTGTAACATTTCTCTCAGACTTTGACTTTAATCTCCAATTCTAAATCTCAGAATCCAGGCCATTTTATTTATTTTTTTTATTTTGTTTCCAAAATTTCTTTTCAGGTAGCTCTAAACATCTTCCGAATAAACCAGACTGAAATGAATGAAGGAATATTATTATGGACAAGCAAGCTCCTTTTAAGGACGTCAAAATGATTTACCAAAATAAAATAAAATCTCTCTCTCTCTCTCTTTAGAAGTCTTGATATATGTGGTTTGTTGGCATAACTTGCATGACTACCTGATGCATCACTGCTTGTAGTGACTCATATGAACTTCATGGTGCATTAGAAGAGAAGGGATCTAAGAAGTTGTTATGGTAACAAGGGGTTTAATCTTGGGAAACAGGATTCCCAGGAAATTCCATAAGGATCATTTCCTGATTCTCGGAAAATTTAATGATGGGGAAACGGGGGGAAAAAAAGTTATCTGTGTCGTGTTTAGCAAACTAAGAATGAAGTTTATATCAATGACATTTGAGGTCAGTGAATGTGTCTTAGTGGTCAGTGATTCTAGAGGCCTGTCAATCATCTGCAAAATGAATTATAGTTAGTTTTGTGTACAACAGGCACTTGTAGGAGGAGCTCAAGACAGAAACACCCTTCAAATAAAACTAAACAATCAATTAATAATTGTGTTTTAAAGTGAATTGTAACATATCTTATCAATAATTACTCAAGAATTACTC
Organism: Brachirus orientalis; assembly: GCA_016785285.1. Taxonomy (NCBI): domain Eukaryota; kingdom Metazoa; phylum Chordata; class Actinopteri; order Pleuronectiformes; family Soleidae; genus Brachirus; species Brachirus orientalis. The sequence goes on along the minus strand of JAFBJR010000144.1, from coordinate 3,989,528 downwards.
TATTAAATGAACAATTAAATGTTAAGGCCTGTCTATGCATTCATTAACTGTAACACTTAAACTGTGTCCACTTGCTGCTGACACTCCCTATGTTTGCATGACGTTAGAAACATCAAATTATTGTGTTAGTTTGACAAAAAGTAGACATTTAAATAAAATAAATGTTAACATGTATGTCCTCCTGAAATTGTACTAAATCACCCAAACATTGCAGTTGCAGGTGACTCAATTCATTCAATAAATCCTGCTGGTCCTTGTATATTGGACCAAGGACACTCATCCAATTAAATAACACTATTGAGCTACAACCAAATATCAAATTACCTTTACATGGAAACATACTGACTGGTACAAACAACCACTGAGGAAGGAGAGTACAGGCACAGGAGGAGAGGAGAAGAAAGTGCAGACTGCACAGGAAGGCACACGACCAACTGCGGTCCAAAACCCAGAACCGTCTCTCTGTGAGGCGACAGAGTCAGCCGCTGAGCCACACACAGTCGGAGCAGTGAGAGTGGACCAGTGCCAAGAGCAGAGCTGATGGCCCGACAGCTCAACCCCAGGATGAAGTTCACTGTAAATTCACTTTAAAGCCTCATAAAGCAGTGACACGTAGCAGATACAGCTTATACATGCGTTCACTGTGACGTGTCACTTATCAAATATCAAAGTATCAATAATAGACGATGGACACAAACGCTAATTATTAAAACCGGTTTGACATCCTCAAGTCCTTCTTTTAAGTAGTGTTTACTCAGTGTGATCAGTGCTGAGTGATCCTGCGCTTCACTGCCAGCTGTAACATGTGAACCTCACTATATTCACACCCAGTCAAAACAATGCTGTGTGAGCTTCCTGTTACTTACTGGGGAAACATTCTCACTTTAGTGTCAACTCTTAATTAGGACAAGACAAACTTGTTACCATGGAAATACAATAGAAATTAAATTTAAATCGAGTTGCTCTAAAATGAGCACCAAAAAAATGTGTCATCTGCAAAGATTATTGGGTCATTTTGTTTGCTGTGGTATCCTAATGGACACTGACACAATGACACTGACGAAACACTGAACATGATTTTCATGAAAATGAAAAGTTTCATGAAAATATTCCAAATGATTCTTGACGATTAAACTGTATACCTCAGTGTTCATCTGAGAAATAATAATAAAATCACTAATTAAAGGCCTAGTGTGTAAGATTTAGGCAAAATGATGTTCCTTTGGCAAAAATTGAGCAGCTAAAGTTTATACACTAAAGTTTATACACTGTGCCTTTAACATCTCCCTTTGACAGAGAAACACGATGTATTTGCAATTTTCTGAAAACAAAAAATGTTGAAAAACGAGATGTTTCCGCGCAATGATTTATATCTACAAGTGACGCAAATGCAGCTTGAAAATGAAGCAATTAGCATATTGTGAATTCAATCATTACATTTTTTTGTGTTCTAAAGTGTCACTTGCATGTTGGGAGACCATCTTATGTTTAGGTTTGCATTCTTAAATTGCTTTATGAGTTAATACATTGATTGTACCTCATGTGATACTGCTATAAAAGCACATACTAAACTGAGGTATGACTTATAAAATTACACTGCAAATTAAACTGAAATAGCAATATCTTTCAGAATAATAGCAATTACTTTTTCCCCAAAATCATTCAGGCCTAGTTCATAAGTATAGCAAGATGTTTGGCAGATGTCCTCCAAACAGCAGACTACAGTTTGAGTCCAAATGTCAAAAGATGCGTTTTGGGTGGGTTTCATATTTTTAGGACATTTCTGCTTTTTTATTTTTTTCTTTACTTGATCTGATCATTTGAATTTGAGCTCTGGGGAAAAAGTTAATAAATGGCATAATGACAATATAGTTTATTTTAAAAAAAAAAAGACAGGCTGGACTGATCCAGCCTGTAAGACATCTCACAGGGTTTTACTTCCCTTTCTTCCACCCCCCTTTGCTCCCCCTTCTTTGTACAGCAGGGTGGAGCTTTGTATGCAATAAGGCAAGTGTATTTGTGGCAGTGGCCAATGGGAGCAGTGAAGGGAGCAGCCTCCTCCAATCACAGCCCTCAAAGCTGCTGTTCATGGCAAACCTCCACAATCAGTAACCAAGGTTCCCTGTGCCATAAAAAAAGAAAATCAATGCCTCCATTTTTACACAGCCATTGCAAAACAGTGCATCAGGGGAAAAAAAGGAGAATGCATGTTGTGGATTTATTTGAATTAACACTCAAACACCAAAATAAGCATCGGCTCTGTCTTGAAGTAATAATGCATTTTCTTTTACATAATGATGACTGAGACACAATCCCAACATCCTTTGTTATATAACAGCGTAGTATTCACACGTTCACACTAGTGCTTGTGAAAGAGGCTTCTGTGATGAGATCTGGCACAACAACCTTTTAACAATGAATACCAACAAGACTGTCCTTATAAAAAGAGGATGAGGGACAACAATAATGTGGTAAAAGGCCTGTGGTTCTCAGTTCCAGGACAACAGGTGATGGAGGAGAGCAGTTTAATCCTGTGAATGAAGCAACAGTGAGATGAAAGCATGCAAAACACTCTCTCACAGCTGGAGTCAGTGTGTTATGGTATGCTTTCCTTTGAAAACGGCACTTTCAAATACATACGAGCCGCGGGCAGGTGAATGCTTCAGCTCTGAATGCAGTATTCTGCGTCCACACTAACACACCTGAAGGTACGCTGGACATTCGCATGCTGGTGTAAACAGGAAGTTGATTCTCCTCTCTGTAGTTGTTTTCTGAAGCCCTAATCACACGGTACAGTGTAATGAAAGTAAATGTAAACGATTTTCTTTTACAGCGCAGTTTAGGAAACGTCTTCATCCACACAAGTATAAACACCGTGGTACATACAGCGCCGCCGCTAAGCACACATGTAGAGCAGGAAGTGCATGGGCGGGCACCGAAAGAGTAGGCTCATAAAACAAAATCACCATAATCAGAAATTATAAATTGGGCCTCAATGTGCCAATTTATTTTAAACCTAAATGTGTTAAGAAGCAAACGTAAAGAAGATTTTAATGGGATTGTTTTTATAGGGCATTTTAAATAGTGAAATGACTGAGGCGCTGCTCCACTTTTAAAATCATACAAGAGTTATTTGGTAAATACAGTTTCTTTCTATGTTCCTATTCAAAGGAAAGCATCATAACGTTCTTGCGTGGCTCTCCATGGATACACCATCATCATGCTTATAATCAGCATATATAAGCCACTTTGAGAGCTTTTGTGTTTCACGGGGGGTGTGTTCAGCACAACGCTCCCTGCATCAGCAGTCTGTACAGTGGCAGCTTCGCACACTCACACTCCTGCACCCCCCCCCCATCACTACACAAAAGGCCGCCCTTTGCCCTCATGCCTCCCCCTCACTAACAGAGGGCGCCCCCTCCCCCCAGTGTGAGGAGCAGGTGCTGAGCCAGACTGTCTGCTGAGGTGAAGAGACAGTGTGGAGCACCAATTCTCCCTGAGAATTGGTGCTCCACACTGAGAAAGGGAACGCCACAGTCCAAAACTAACGCCAGCACGCTGTCGCTTCCCGGAGCTCAACACCTGAGTTCAGACAAAACGCCTCATGTATAAATGTCGTCCGGCGCAGACGGAGGGAGACACTTGATCTGAGCATCTTTCCCCACATGCAGTACTGTGCAGAGTCTCTTAATTAAGACACAACCTGATAATACACACCACTCAACTCAGCTTGAACTCTTTTGCTCGCCCATTGTTTTCGGTCTCAAAGTGTCTCTGAAAAACTTCCCATCTGATTTTGAGATTTTTCTGTCCCTCCTCTCCATTTTTGTCCCTTGACTTTATGTCAGACTGACTCCCACGTCTTGACTTTCCAGTTTACTGTTTTTCCCCTTAGAGAAAAGCCTTTGCTGATGCAAAGGAATGATTTTATGTTTGTCAAAGTCTGTGTAATTTTGAAATTTTGAATGATGACATTCTTAATTACACCAGGTTTAATGAATAAACCTGGTGTAATTGTTCCCACTGACTCACACTGAAGTTTTCTCCTCTTAAGTGAATTTGCAGTCACTGTGCTTGTCTCCTCAGTCACAGGTCTGTGTTTACCTACAAAACCAAACAGGCTAAAATTCCTACTTGATCATCTTCACTTGTGAAACGAAAAAACAAGGTGGCCATTATCTATGACCTTGACGATCTTTGGGCATCACGCAATTTGAAATTTCAAACTGAAGGAGAAAACAAAGGATTTTGGCACCTGTCTAAAAATAAATAAATAAGTTGACTGAGTTGAAAGCTCAGGTCAAGATTCAGGTTGTCTGTGTGTATTTATCTGAGGAAACGATAATTTATCAAATCAATGTATTTTGGCAATTACTGTGACTGTGCTGCTACTGTATCTTGGCCGTCTCTACCCTTGTAACCTGGTAAAATAAAGGCTGAGAGGCATGTAAATCGCATTTTCTCTCCGAGTGAACAAAGACATGCTCAGTCACACTCTGCCACTCTCCCTCTCTTTCTAACTGACATCTGCTCTGTGGCCTCCTACTGAGCATGTGCTCTTTAATGGCCTCCTCAACTTCCACTCAATTACCTCAGTGCCAAAGTAACAATGGTCATCAACCTGGTGACAACACCACGGCCACAACAAGCTCGCTGGTGTGTTTCGGTGAAGACAAATGACCTCAGAGGCTCCATCACTCACCGTATACAATCAGGAAAGACATTTTCATTACTACAGATCGATTATTGGAAAATCGTGCTTTATTTGATCAAAATCTTTGTAACAATACAGCTGTGTGTTGCTAAAGGCACCATGCCCTGATTATATAAGCCATAATACCCCTGATTCTGTTACTAATTCTGTTGCATCAGACAGTACATTGGCTAAAAAAAGAAAAGTTCATCTGCTGCCGTCAATCCCACAATGCCTCAGCAAAAGCCACTCTATGTATTAAACTATTTTCTTTGGACAAAAAAGCAAATTAGGTATAAGAACATAGTTAGTTCCATAGGAGGTGGAGCTTATTTTCCTATAGAAGAAAACTGACATCCTTTAAAATTCTAAAGTTAAACATTAATTAATATGGAGCCAAACCCAGTTGACACCCTGGACAACAACACTCACACGTACAGACAATGTAGAATGTCCACTTAACCTACTTGGCATGTTTTTGGACCATGGGTGGAACCTGGAGTGCCCAGAGATGACCCAAGCACATGTGCAATCTCTGCACAGAAACCCAAGATCCGTACCAGCAACCTTTCCGCCGTGAGGCAACAATGCTAGCCGCTCCACCACCGTATGTACCTATCGTAAAGTCATACATTTATGAGGGGAAAAAAAGTGAGAGATGGTCTCAGACTGAAAAGCCAAACAGATCCTTTCGTGTAACCAGTGAAGTCGCCCTCTGGTGGCAATACCATCTATTTTTTTACTTCCCCAAATGCTTTGGGAGAATTGGAAAAATACATCTGCATTTTATCTACAGTCTGTGTGTGTGCCACAAAGGAGTAGATGATGTAGGACAGTGGTTCTCAAGCTTCTTATACCAAGTACCATCTAAGAAAACATTGAGCTCACCATTATCAGCAACGTTGAAATGCAGTGGTGTAAACAGACCGAGCAAAGTCAGCTACAGACTTTTCACAGGAGACAGATTTATTCCAAATAAGATCATTTGCTCTCATACACTTTTGACACTGGTATAGTGAAATTAGATTACGTGAGATTAGGTGATTCTCCAGTCAAAATTCCTCACTCCTATCGCATATATTTCACATTTTCCTCCAAGTACCACCAGAGGAAGCTTGTGTACCACCGGTGGCACACATACCACAGTTTGAGAACCACCCTCTCCTCTGTGATATAAACAATGTCATCACAACTGTGTTTGGTTATACATGTGGAGACTGGAGCAGAGTAAATACTCATTACTCTGCTCTCTCCTCTGGATCGGCAGGCAGACGCTGGATGATGATAATCCATCCTGAGTCACAGACCACCTGTTCATTCGTTTCTGCTGCGCTGCCCTCTGCTGCCCTCTGGTGGACACTTTCGTACATGCAGGCTGTCCGCAAACCCAAAGCATGAAGACTCACCGTGACGTCACAGTAGATCCAAAGTTCCGAGGAGGGTTGCAGGTCCGGTTGTAAAGCATGGAAGATTAAATCAGAAACAAAACAAACACACAAAGTTAGCACAGCATCTGCAGTCTAGTTTTATTATTTTACTCTCTATTTCACACTTTAATTTTTTTTCCCCAGAACACCAAAATAAATACTAACAATTCAGGATTCTAAAGACTGATAACAATTTCAACATATATATATATATTTAAATAAATTATATAATAATAAAAAAAAAAGAATTAATTTTTAACAGATTATTGTGTTATTCTGGATCAGCTAACGATCCCTTAAACATCACAAACGTCTCAGCCAAACTACAGGAATCATAACTTTGATTACAATCAAACATGTTCAATAAAACACAAGTTATTGACTGGCTTCAACTCAGTTTCAGCCACAATGAATTATCAAGCCACAGAGCTACTGACACTGACTGCATTCTGCTCTACGGCAGTGAATTCACAGTGTCCCCTAATGGACAAATAATGCTATAACAATGCTGGTAATAACTAACATTAAGCCCCCATTTTTTGGTTTACATCATTATCATTATTTCATTTTCTTATTGGTCCATAAAAACAGAAAAAACAATGTCAAATTACTGAGTTACACCACATTGTATCTCCAATTTCTGACCATCCTGACATTACTCTTAGGTTTTCATTCTTCCACATACACAGTGTCATGGTTTTCCCAAAAAAGTGTCTGGACAAATGAACAGACTTTAAAGATTTACCTAATTAAACTTTATCCCCCTACTACGATAAATCCCCAAAGTCCAGAGAGGAAAATCAACATTTCTACGTCATAAGAACACAGGCTCTGCTGGTCCACTGCCGCCTCATTTGCTAAGTTTCTGTCGATGAAGGTAACCCCAAAAATGGTTTTGAATAAAAAAAAAAAAACCCTTTGTAGTTAGTGATGGAGGCGGCAGTCGATCAACAAATGTGTGAACTTTGAATTTACAAAGTAACACAAACTGCAGTTTCCAGTCGTAAAAAGACTCAAGTAAAGCGGCAAACATACTGTACATATTCCTAAAATATTGTCATCTTAAACTGGCACAGATTTTAGGTGAGTCTTTTGTTAAGTGTAGACAATCACCAGAAAGAGGGACGGAGCACCTACAGTACATATTTCTAAACGATGCCCAACATATTCAGTATAAACTCTGAGTTTACTGTCAAGCACGCGCTCCATGTTCCTGCTAGTATTCTCAGTCCGCCATTTACAGGAAAGGTCTGTTGATGTCCTAGATTTTCTCACCGACATCATGTATCAAACTATCCTAACTGTAAACTAACTGTTAATGTTCAATATCCAAAAACTGTCACACGGCATCTCTGCAAAATACTCAGACCTTTCACTTCCACTTTATCTTTTCGTCCTGCAGCAACTTAATGAGAGAGAGTACTGTGTGATCTAAAATTGCTGCTTTTCTCTGTGGACTTTGGTGCAGAGGAATGAGCGACTCACAAAGTCACTAAGACTTGAGTTTGTGGTAAGATATAGTGGCAAATGTATTGATAAGATATAGTAGACAATGGGATTTTATTAGGTGAGTCCGTGGCATTAAAAGCATTCTTGTGTTTCCGTGTCACTAGAAGCGCTGACTATGTATCAGTACCTCATACAACAACAGTTTTAACTGATTTATTCCTTAACATGTTCAATATATAGTAATACACTGAGACTCACATGCTAATACAGTAGTTAGTTGGGCCAGACATGGGATGTACAGCTTGGTTAACTGTGCGGGAGGCTACACCATCTCATTTCAGGAGAAGGAGCGAAATCAGTCTGCATGTAAATAGACCAAGGCTCTAACTGGGACACATCTTATTTAGACGACTGTATTTGTGTTTACTTTGCAGCAGCAGCAGCAGCAGCAGCAGCAGCAGCAGCAGCGGCAGCAGCAGCAGGGTAACCAGAACTCCGTTTGCAAATAGCGTAATCAGCACTGAGCTTTCATCATAATCACCAACAATAAATATTTCTGCTGAGTCTCGGCTACAGAATTCCAGTTGTGATGTCTGCAGTGCTTCCATCTGCACAAACTACAGAAATGCCAGGTTGGGTCTGCAGACACTGATCATGGAAGTGCAGTGGGAACTGTATGGACACGTGCAGAGGATGGAGATCTGTCCAAACTGGGTGGGTGACGGCTCAGCATTTATCATGTGCTGTTCAACCACACACACACACACACACACACATGCTGGTGTTACATTCTTTGTTTGGACACTCATAGACATAATGCATTCTCTCGCCCCTTACCCTAACCTTAACCATCACAACTAACCCTAACCCCACCCTGAAAAAAAACATTTAACCTCATGGGACCAGGCAATATCACAGAATATCATGTCACAGAATATCATGTCAGGACAGACATAACAGTGTAGAATTCATCTGTAGGGAAAACATAAACCACTGTGACCAATCAATTAACCAACTGCAACTTCCTTTGTACTAACACAGCATCACTTTGTGAATATAGGGGATATGCCGAATTTACCAGAAAAAATGTATTATATCTGAATGCAAGTATTTAAAAATGTACTGCCATGTGATCTTTGCTGGAAGGCAAAGCAAATTGTTCTTTATTTTAGCAACATTATTAATGGAATTTGGCAAAGTTTAGGACAACAAGTCCTCCCGGACCATTAACAGCATGCAGCTGTGGAACAGTCATGAAATATGCATTCACTACAATGTACCCTTTTACTGTCGGAGATCAAATAACACAATATTACAACAATCGGACACAGCTTTAGGGTATTATATAATATAGTCTATAATATTATAATTGGGTTTTTCTCTCTTGTCTTAAAAGGGCTGTTCTCCTGCCTGGGGTGGATGTTCTGGTGGCTGCCCTCAAAGCACTGCAGCACTTGCATATGTACAGTAGGATCCCGCACAATATGACACAGCACCACAGCATGGAGGAGTTGGCTGAGCAAGTTACGGCACCTGGGAGCTTGACAGTGGCTCTGCGCCGTTTCCCCGCTGGCAGATGTCGCTCTTTTCCATCCGCCTCAGCTGTCTGGATGGTCGCGGATAATTATCACCTGCAGCTCATCATCCTCGCGGACGCCGGTGATCGGCCGGGCAGGCACCGCGGAGCCGCGGAGGAGTGGCACCCTGGGGCTCCGGAGGAAAACGCTGCGTCAGGCTGCCACGGTTACACCGGAAATATGATGAATGCAGTCATTTCAAATACGGACAAGACCAGTGGTCCAAGCAGTTCAACAGACAGGGCGCCTAATGTGTGTGTGCGCACACTGCACACAACAGCAGTGTTTGTGCAGGAGGTGGGGAGATGATGATGATGATGATGATGAAGTAACACAGATGCACGAAATAGGTCTATATATATATATATATATATATATATATATATAGACCCTTTCCAAAAAATTAGAATATCATGGAAAAGTTTATTTATTTCTATAATTCCATTCAAAAAGTTAAACTTTCATAGATTATAGATTCAGGGCCCACAATTTAAACTATTTCAAGTATGTATTTGTTTATTTTTACATAATTTGGGCTTCCAGCTGGTAAAACCCACGAAAACAGGAATTCAAAAAATTAGAATACTCTGGAGAAATCACCATTTACTCCCCAGTTTTTGCATAAAAAAAAGAAAGAAATTAGGATCACATCAAATCAAAGTTATGGAAGCCCAGATTTCCTTGTTTTTGGGTCTGGTGCCCCTCATTTTCCTTTTGATAATACCCAATAGATTCTCAATAGTCTGGCGAGTTGGCTGGCCAGCCAAGCACTGTGATGGCATGGGCTTCCAACCAGGTTTTGGTGCTTCTGGCGGTATGGGCAGGGGCCAGGTCCTGCTGGAAGATGAAATCTGCATCTCCATACAGTTACTCAGTAGAAGGAATCTTGACGTCCTCTAAAACATTCTGGTAGACTGTTGCGATGACCTTGAATTTAAGAAAGCAGAGTTTACCAACACCTGCACTGGGCATTGCACCCCAAATCATGAGTGACTGTGGATATTTCACACCGGACCTCAAGCAGCTTGGGTTCTGTTCCCCACCCTTTCTCCAAACCCTTGGACCTTGATTCCCTAATGAAAGGCACACTTTACTTTCATTGGAAAAGAGGACCTTGGACCACTGGCCAACAGTCCAGTCCGTCTTCACCTTAGCCCAGATGAGATGCTTCCTAAGTGGCTTGACCCGAGGAACCCGACAGTTGTAGCCCATCTTCCGGATGCGTCTGAATGTGGTGGTTTTTGAAGCTGTGACTCTGGCCTCATTCCACTCTTTCTGGATGTCTGCCACATTCTTGAATCTTCTCTGTTTGATAATCCGCTGAAGCCCAGAGTCCTCTCTTTTGCTGGTGCATCTCCTCCTGCCACATTTTGCCCTTCCACTAGACTTTCCACTGATTTCTCCACAGTATTCTAATTTTATGAATTCCTGTTTTTGTGGGTTTTACTAGCTGGAATCCCAAATTATGTTAAAATAAACAAATAAATACTTGAAATAGTTTAAATTGTGGGCCCTGAATCTATAATCTATGAAAGTTTAACTTTTTGAATGGAATTATAGAAATAAATAAACTTTTCCATGATATTCTAATTTTTTGGAAAGGGTCTGTATATATATATATATATATATATATATATATATATATATAAAACACAGAGTCAGGTGCAAAATACTAAAATATGGTTCTAGTTCATTGAGCTACATATTACAAATCTGATACTTCAAGAACTCAGGACACTGGTGAACCTACATAGTAACTGTAATACCTCTCAAAGTTGTCATTGTCCATCTTTCTGATACCTTTCTCATTAGGAACCAGTGAGCAGAACAAATGACAAAAGTTCATAAGGCTGCTCGTTCAAATTCTAGTGTCCTTAGTGTGTTTCCCTGCCCTGGCCCTCGTTAACCCACTGCCCTGCATTATTATTTGAATTTTGCAACTCTGTGAGAACCACCGACCAGATCCAGTGACCTGGGCAAACGTTGCCAAGACCTTATGGCTCAAGGGTGGCGCATCCGATTCCAGCTCAGAAGGCTGTGTGTTCCTAGGTTTTAACAACATATTATGCATCTCATACTTCAAAGCAGTTCTGTACTGAAGAAACATAACACAGTATATCTTATACCCTCATTGAGAACCACTCACTCACTCATTTTCTACTGCTTTATCCACTGAGGGTCGCGGGGGGCACTGGTGCCTAACTCCAGCTGACATGGGGTGAAAGGCAGGGAACACCCTGGACAGGTCACCAGTCCATCACAGGGCCACATAGAGACAGACAACCATTCACTCTCACATTCACACCTATGGGCAATTTTAGTGTCCAATTGGCCTAATCCCCAAATCTGCATGTTTTTGGACTGTGGGAGGAAGCCGGAGAACCCATGCACACACGGGGAGAACATGCAAACTCCTTGGTGAAGGCCTCTTGTTCAGACCGGGTCATGAACCCGGGACCTCTTGCCACAAAGGAAAGAGTGCTAACCACTACACCAACCATGGGCTCCTGACCAGAACCAGTGATCAGCAAATCACCGGTGTATGGCAAAGAATCTGTGGTGCAATAGTTGTGTGTCTGACTTCTGCTCATAAGGCTGCATGTTCAAATCACATCGTTTCAGTATCAATATTCAAAAAGCACAACTGTGAAGCTACGTAGCATAACTTATATCTTTCACAATAAACTCACGTGTACATGTCAGGAGCAACTTAGGGTTAAATAACTAATGTTGTATACTGGTGGGACACAAATCTGTGTTTCTGTGTTCACACAACCCCGAAAACAATCAGATCTGAGTTACATCAACAGAAAAATATGAATATGAGTCACTTCAGCCTGGTAATTTGAGCCTCAAAACCAGGTTCTGCCTTATTAGGACAGGGCTTTGGTCCTCATGGTGAAGTGGCTTCACCAGAAAAAGGTGTGTGTGTATATATAGATGACTTTACCATTCTGATTGGATGTTTGGCCTCTGACCAAGTTATCCTGACAGATTCGGCGAAGTTCAAAAATCATTACTGAATAACTGCAGATGTTTTAAAGATGGAGTCTGTAGGTAAAAGCTTTTCTGTCCAGCGCTGGGAAAAACATAGAACTTTACTTACAGTTGGATCCTGATGATCCCTGTCGTTGCATCTGGGGATTCGAATGAATAATGATTCCACTGCTGCGAAGTCATCCCCGTGTAAAACTAGACGAACCCCTGGCGAGAGAAGAGAGCGTTTTGAAGCAGTCAGCCAGCTAAAACCACCAACATTTCCTCTCATCTGTGTTTTCAATAAAACTTTGAACTCTAATACCACAACAAGCTCTAAAATCCTATTTTGCTGGCTAACATCAGCCTCAGCTGCACCTCTTCGCCTAACACAGAACAAACATGATGTTTGGTGCTCAGGAAAAACATGCATCAATGCAAAAATAAAAACAAAACTCTGAATGCTGAGTTTCAGCCTGAAGAAGGACAAAATAATTTGTTTACAGGTGCCACATTTCTGAATGTGAAAGTTTGTTTTACCGGGCCAAATTAGTTGAGGACCACACGTCTACCTTCTCCTACAATGCTGGTGCTTTGTGAATGGGAAACAGGTTCAAACAGATCCATTAAACTCTACTGCAACCAATCATCAAGGGGTGCAATCCAGTCTTTGAGATCAAACTGTATGTTTATATATTGCTCTTATCTCGACCTACTTTGAATGGAGATTTGTGATTTATTTAATTGTTATGTGTACTTTCCATTGTTTCTTTGGATCTTTTTTTTCCCCCTGACTCTCTTTTCCTTGTGTCTTGTCAATTCCTTGTTTTATTTTGTAGTCTCTTCCAAATGGGTCTTGTCACATTTACTTCCTCTGTGATTGTCTGCAGCACCCTGATGTGTTTCACCTCTGTCTTATGTCTTTCACACGTGCTCCCACTCGCTTTGTTGATTTGCTTCATTTGTCGGCTGAGATCTTTTCTGCTCTGCTTTGCTTTGTTATGTTATTTTCACTTGTCTTCACGTTCATAGTTGTTTTGACACTACCTGCCCCACTTCCTATTTTATTTTATGTTCTTTAGTTTTATTTAAATTAAATACCTTTTCTTTATAAACTGCATTTAGGCCAATTTGGGTCCAACAGCTTGTGGCTTAAATTATGACATTTAAGATTATAACCCTTTATAATTATGTTTAGGGTAGGTTTAGATGTAAAAAAAAAAAACAACAACTGGGTTAGGATGAAGAAAAGGTGGTTTTACAAATATATTAACATTTACAAATTTCAGACTGTATAAGACCAAAACACTTTAAAACACTGTAACTTTGTAAGAACAACACAGTTACAATATCCACATGTTCTTTCCATAGTGAAATGTTTATAATGTACATTTTTATTGCTTCTTCTATTTCTATTCCAGTTTAAATTGCAATCGCTCCATGATTGTAATGACGTGTGAATAAGATTAGACATAAAACATTACCAACTTGATGCTGAAATATTTCACTTTCTAAAACTGGCACTCACATTAATTCCCTTGGAATTACATGTCTTACTCGCCTGTGTAACATTACTCATCCTGCCAGTGTGGTCTACTCGGAAACACCTAAACATAGACAGAGTGAGCATAAGGGGAAAAAAAATGGAACAAATCCCGATGGGCCACTACATCTTCATGGTTTTAGGCAATTAGTAACACTTTTTTGCTGCTGCTGTCAGTTAGACGTATTTGGTGTTGACACTGGTGTGTGTGTGTGTCTGAACAGACAGAGTGGAGCCTGGCCTCTGTATCACCGCCTGCAGCTCCCCATTCTCTCTATTCTCGGCTGCTCTTACGTAACGCGCGAGGCCGCTGCTGTTTCATCTGAAATCCACAGCTGCCGTTTTTAGAACACTGGCAACTCTGCACTTTCTATTTTCGGCAACAGGGACGAGACCAACGTGTTAGGGTATTTATAAAAAATAGACTTTGTTTATTGAAAAGAGGCAAAAGTGCAACAGACAATAACGCAGGCTAGAGTGGAAAACATATGCATTAATATACAGTTACACAGCTGGTATAAATAATAGTACAAAACTGTACACAGTCTTACAATATTTACACGTTATATTTAGCAAATGCTAAACTGGTCCATCTTTCTTTGCCTTTTTTTTTTTTTTTTTTTAAAAAACACACAGTAAATGATAACAGTCATTTTAGTCACGTTACATGTTTTTCTTCCCTCAACTGGTCTTTAGACCATGGCGTCAGTGGAAAACTACTGTATACTGTACTGTATAGAACCTCCAGCCTCTCAGGATGCATATAATAGACTAAAGACAGACTAAATGTATGATATCATGTTAAAATACAAATACAACAGTCGACTGCACTGCCAGTACTTTCAGAAATAAGTCATCACGTCAATTTGTTTCCCACAAGTTCAATGTGGGCAGTTTCTCCAGTAGCATTCCTGTGGCTGCCAGGAAATCAGGTCTCCCTCACTCTGTCATGTTCGGGATGAAATATTGTAACTAAATTATAGTAATGTTGTGTCAGCCTGTGCAATCATAGATACGCTTGCCCCTATGTCATGTTTGTTTAACATAGGGGCACATTTGTTAAAAATAGAAAGAAATAAAATGAAAGTATGTACAGTACATATAATTAACGTATATAGAATTCATAATTATCTTTATTTTTTAATTAAAAGCTGGTCTTTTATAAGAACTTGTTAATGGTAGCTAATCTTGACTAATGTTAGCACACGTCATTGACATTATTGAGCCACTCTGCCACATAAGTGCATAGCAGCTGCTGTCACTCTTTATCTATTGTTCATTTCATAGCTTGAAATTGTTGTTTCAAACTATAAAATAGTGCAGTTGATATGTTCCTATATAACAACTACATAACCTTAGCATTTCAACATAAATAATGGTCAGTGCTGGTAATGTCTACTTTCTCCAGAAAGTGAAAAACCTTGGAACACAAATCCTTGAAAGAAAAAATATCATTAGAGACAGACCTGAACAAAAAACAGGCTCTTGGCTCAGTCATTTTGTACATTTGTGAGAATCTATAACTGTAGCCATGTCCACATCCTATGAAATAGAATGCCATAGACCACACAGTTACACCATATCCAGGTCTGTTGTCATTAAACTCGGACGTGTTATTCTTTGAGCATGGGACTTACTTTTTTCAACGAAATATCGTTGCAGTAATGCAATGTGTTACTGTCACCGCACCCCGTGTGCCAGAGTGCATCAGCAAGAGCTGCCCACATTGGATACATTGTATTTTGCTTGATAGACTTGATATGTTTCCATACATTTTTTGCATTTTAATATCCACAAAACAAAGACTATACCAAAGAAAGTAAAATACTGTATTTTCTGTTCTTCCTCATTCGTTTTAACTCGGCAGGATTAGGCGCAAGCAGAAGCAAGGACAGATGTTTTTGTTTGTACAGTTCTGTGGCTGTGACCACTAGTTTGTGTGGACATCGTCAATACTCTACAACTAAAACGTGTAAATCTTGGCTTCATTTTAAAGGTTCATCTTCAAGTTGAATCCCCTCTCAGTGGTTGTGAGAAACATCTAGTCTGATTACCTTTCTTTATAAAAAATAATAATAAAACAAGCAAAACAAAAGAAAACTAAACTAAAAAAGTGATCTGTTCTTTCAGGAATAGGTTACAGTTAGGAGTGTGCACATTTAAGAGGATGGGGTTTGTTTTTCAAACGGTGCTTTCCTGATGTAAAAGTGTCGTCGTGTGAGCGCGTAACACTCCCGTCACATGTTGTCGTAGTCACCAATCATCCTCCGAACACTGGATGCCAGGAAGATATCGTTATCTTGAGGGCAGTCATAGTGACAGGAGCACGACTTGATGAACATCATCTTCTTCGTGAAGAAATCGCCCTCTGGACAGCGGAACTCCACCTCAGCTGTGACTGTGGTGTGAGGTGTGCAGCAGCGATTGTCTGTGCAGACACCGCAGAACTTGGGTCTGTACAGCCTGGTGCTGGAGCAGCCTGACAGCTCGAAGCGCATCACTCGCTGGGCTCTCGGGGTCCGGATACATTTCTTCCCCTTCTGGGAGACACAGACAACCCTCACTGAGTTTTAAATCAGCATTATAATAGAATCGATGTCATGCATGACAATGTTCCAAACATATAATTGATCCATTGTCAGCTGTTGATGCTCAGTCCAAGGCCAAGAGATAGCATACACTCCTGCAGCTCCAGTCAAACTAAAATTGAATCTGTGTCACTCTGGAGTTCCATGCACGGTTACCTGACCGCACAATCTGGACCCTTCGGATGTATCATACCAAAAAGGAGCACGTAGTTGCAGAAATTGGTGGATGATACATTTACATTATGCAAAACTCTAGACTTGAGCTTTGAAGATGGTTGGACTTATGATATATTTTAAAGGATTGACCATCCAATGTGGCCCACAGGCTTGTATTTAGCTACCAGTACATCTAGATCAGTGGTTTTTGGTGCTTGACCGAGTTAAATTTAGGACTTGCTTGCTTTTAGGACAAGGTAGAGTATATTTCTTTGCAGACGATACTCAAATGTAAACTTTTCATGCCATGCCACATCACTCCCTTTATTTATTGTCCTTGCATTCTATGGTTTCATCACATTCAGCCATTCTTTTCCCTTTAGATCTTCCACTAAGTCTAAATCTACATTTGACCCTGGAAAACTGTCCTTAAATGCAGTCGTGTCTCACTCACATCTCATCATGTTAATGAAAGGTTTCCATTAGGCCCAAAACCTTGCAGACGGCTGAAGGAATTGAGCCACAGAGCTTCTTGCTAGTGGACATCCCTCTCTACATCCTGATCCACACCTAATTAATTCTGGTTCAACCCTTCTAGGTCCATACTAGCTGTTCTATGACTAGCCTAATCAGCTCTCCCTCCACTCCTCAAAAAGAAGACTAACCATTCAAGCTTTCCCATTCGGTCAAGTTTCTTTGGTAAAGTGACCACAAACTTCTGGTTTAACCAAAATCTTAGTTTCCTCCTGACTTTGCATCTGGATTGAAGCTTCTTGCACTGCGTTCCAGGTAGGAATCCCAAAACATCATTAAACTTTCTCACCAATGGTCTCCTTGAGCCTTCATTCCCCAATCCCCTCGACCGATATCCATTCATCCCCCGACCATTTCTCTGAACTAGGGCTGATCTTTTGAAATATCACTCTATCAGAACATGAATAATGGTATGACTGAAATCACTAAACAACAGCTGCTGGAATAACAGTTCTGCACTCGAACTCTTGTTTAGAGTTAACAAAAATAATCTGACCTTGATTTCTTTCTCCAGTTGGTTGTTGCAGGGTCGGATCATGCAGATCCTGGTCTGCCTCTCCAGCTGGCAGCGCCGGTTATCATTGGTAATGCGAGATGAGACACCCATGCCGCAGGTGGCTGAGCACTCGCTCCACTCAGTGGTCTGGACTATGCAGTTGTCTTTGGGACTCTCGGCCGGCGACTCGTAAGGAAAGGTGTGTCTGGAGACTGAAATGGGTTGTGAAGAGGGCAAAGGGTGAATCTGAGAGGCCCCTGCAACAAGAGGAAGGAGAGTGGAGGACAAAGGTTGGGATTAGAGATTGGGATTAGAGAGTATTATCTTAAAATCATTTTTAATTTTAATTATGTAAGTTGCTAAATTTTCTCTGTAATATTTTTGACCCAGAATTATAGGTCTCCAAAACTGTTGAATGAATCACTATGCAATTTCTCACAAACCTTCGTAGTTCCAGACACAGTGATTATAATCCTCATTACAATCAGCATTGGAGGCAAGGCAAGTTCATTTGTAAAGCACTACTCATACACAGGGCAATTCAAAGTGCTTTACAAAGGCATACAAATAATTACGAAAATCACAGAATAAAATACATTAAAATTACATTAAACTCAACATTAACATTAAAATAGACATTAAGTGATGATGATGAGTCTTATCTTAACTTACTGAATTGATGGCACAGCATTATACTGAATGCACAATGTGAGGGAAGTGCTACTTTTTAAATATAATAATGCTCGTATCAGGTCTGGCTGATGTTCTGAGGTAACACTGACCAGCAACCACAGACTGGTAGAGGTGGTCCTGAGGCGTCTGATCGCACACCCACTCCTCACAGCATTTCCCTGGGATCTGGATGCGGCGTGGGTATGGGCAGTCAGGAGAAGGCAGCCGGACGTCACTGGCACACATGGGCACACAACCGATCTCTCCATTTATACAGACACACTGATGTTTACAGCTGGGCTGAAAGGACTCCCCACTGCGGTAGATCACGCCGCCCAGGTCACATGTTTGGCCTTCCTGAGCTGGAGACAGACACAAAGCAAAGTATGCAGCACTGTTACTCATTTTTGATTCACCCTGTGAGAGTGAGTCAGCCAGTGATCAGGTTACACCACTGGTCATTCGAGTGCCACAACTGGCCAATGAATTGACGCAAACAGTTTCTGTCACGTCATCGTGGGGCATTTTCTGGCAGTCATGCCTGACTAACAGGCTGTGAACTCTGCCAGAGCCAAGAGCTGTTTGCACTGGGTTGAACACACCCAGTAGAGCAGTGCGTGATCAACACTAATGTACAATTCTTGCACCAGGATATGAAATGGACGTCATCCTGCTGATGACGTTTATAACATTTCTCCTGCAGACACTAACAAGACACCACCCTGCACTGAAACCAAGCACCACAGTCGGTGTGAAGGCTTGTCTTGAACAGGGCCTTGTTTCTCTTCACAGCACTTGTGATTTCCTAGTGTATTACTTTCTTTGGTTTTGTGGACCTTGTCTCTGGACTCTGCGATTCGGATACTCTTAATATATGTGTACAACTTTTATGAATCACCACCTTTTGTGCAGTGTCCTGACTCTGGTTTGTCAGTCACTTGTTCCAGATACTGTATATACTTAAACATATTGAAGTTACATGGTGTTGTATGTTTCAGAAAGAAAGTATTACCCATGCAGATGCCAGTCTCAGTGTCACTCAGCAGAGCGTAGTCACAGTAGAGCTCCTTGTGATGGTCGCAGGGCTCCAGCAGGGAGCAGGGCTCCCCCATCTGCTTGGCACACACCTTACAGCAGCCGCAGCCGTCCAGGACCAGGCTGGTCCCCAATGGGCAGAGCAGAGGTTCTGAGGGGCAAGCACAGGACTGGGAACAGTCATGTGCCACTGTCTGCAACATCAAACACACAAACCATACATTAAGATCACACAGAGCAAACATTTTCATTTTTTCTTTTTCCATTTCTGGGAATGGCCCAGTTCCACTGTCCACACACTATATACTTTAGATTTTGCTCAAAGGAGAAATACATTTTTAAATACACCCCATGCCCTCTTTAAGGGGCCATATGTAAGCCCCTTATGTTATATTAAATCATAAAATGACTATGATATAATGATATGATTTGACTATGATAATAATGGCTTATGTTGTTATCAGATAACACCAGATTATTCATGTTTTGGTGTTTTAGGCTGTTGCTACCTACAGACTCAAACATAGCAAACTTAGTTGACAAATTTTTACTGTCAATATCTGCTTGTTGTTGCTAACACAAACCAAATCGGTTTGGGACAGTGTGACAGTTACATATGTGTATCTATTGTATAATGGCAGCCGTTTTTTTTACCGTGTTTAAGAAGCTGACAGCCATGCTCTAAAATGTCTAGAATTGGGATTGCAGTAAAGTGCTAAAGGTTGCTGTTGTACATATTTTACATATACCACCTTTAAGTTAACGGAAGGTTAAAAAGTTTAACACTAAAAGTCACAAATTTGCCAAATTAAGTAACATTTTGGCATCAGTGTCAAATAATATATAGCATAAAGGGTCTCGCTTTCCTTTTTCCAATATTTCATGCCCTTGCAGCCACTTACACTCTGCTGCTGACAACATCAAATCCGTTAGAGTTCAGGGCTTAAAGGTTTAGATTCGCGGCTGAGTACCACACCACACAAACATGTGATGCACGCCATGTGGCGACTGTTGTCTCTGCAAGGACAGTGACACTGTGGTGCTTCAGATGGTGTCTCACTTAGCTTTCAGAGACAGCAGTTCAGTCTTGACTGTAACTGTAACTGACCACTTAGAGCAAACGCTTTCACAGACACACACACTCAGTTTGGCAGAACAGGCTCTGCTCCTTGGAGGAGCTCTAAAATATTCTGAACAGCCACGAGGAGTCTGCTGAACCCATTCTCCGCTTCAAAGAAACATGAGCAGCACATCTAAGCTAAAGTGACGATACCAGAAACACATATGCACACAAGATAGAGGTCGTTATAGGTGGAGGGAGCTATGGCAGTAAACAGTGCTGACATCAGTGCTAAAGGTCTCCACTGGTCCAAATCTTCACCAAACTAATATACATAAACACATTTTTTTTAAAAAGTGACGTCTGAATTATGAGTTCATTATGGTCATCAAAGTTTTTTGTGATGGGATTAGTATATCCATCATTGGACATTTCAACTGTCCACAAACATGTATATTTTGTGAAAAATTAAGAGCAGTAGGCTCTTAAAGGTAAAGTAAGCAGAATTTTGGGGGCATCATTGATCAATATTTCTAAAACAGCCTTTCAATATAATGTAGGTCAAGTGATTCCAGGGAGAAAAACACATCCTCATGACTCTGTTTACAGTCTCATAGCTAAATCTGTTAGCATTTTGACCAAACAAGGGGCATTTCCAAGAGAGAGCAGATGCTCCTATTGGCTGTTCCACTACACCTACTCTGCATACAGGTCCTTTCCAGAGCTGCGGCACTGAAAGAAACCTCAAAGAACGGAAGAGTCTCTCTCACACACAAGTGTGTCTTTAATTTACTTTTCCAGCAATCCTGTTGACCGCCGCTTTAAGGAGAGCCAAGTAAAGACCTCTACTGAGCATTACTAGCCCAAAACACTGGAATTCATTGTCTTTAGTTGAACTTTGAATTTTGGTTGCACTTTTCTGCCCTTTTTTCTGTGGCTTGCTCGCTTATATCTAGGTATAATCTCTGATTCAGCAGGGTGTGACTCTCTGGCTTCAGGCAGGTGCTGCAAGAGCAAAGACTTTGGTTAGTGACAGACAGCTACACCAACCAATCATTTCAAATGGTCTTCTTTCTTTCTTTCTTTCTTTCTTTCTTTCTTTCTTAGAAAAATTGGTCGGTTCAGAAGTCTCCGTAAACCAGCTCAGCAGGTGGAACACATGAAAGCAAACGCGCAGCACTAACTGCAATCACAGATTTTCATTTTCGCATATGCTGAATAATTAAGCGGCAGAAGAATCAGTCTGCTCCAATATGCTATTAAAAATATATAAATCTTCCAAAACATGCACAAAAAATAGTAGGATATATAATGCGAAAGTACAGTTTTCACAGAGAGCACTTTGTGGAAGCAAACATTTAATTTGGTTTTGTTTTGGGCCTGTGTATATATTAAACAGGCTGCCACAAGAGGGCGACACCAATCTGCGATCACTGAGGCCAGCACACATGCTCCATGTTTTGCCTCTGTCCCTATGATAAGCATCAGCCCAACAAACTGTCGCATGTCAAACAGTATGTTTGACATCCGGCAGGAGCTCCCTACATTTCTGTCCCAGCCACAGTGAGAAACTTTGTCCTAATCTAATGCTTCACATGCTTCACATGCTGCTGAGTTAAAAACCTATTCACTTCCAACGTTTCAAACAAAGCGCCATAACATCTTATGACACAGAGTATCACAGACTTACCATTGAGATGAACAGGAGGAAAGAGAACGTGACTGGGGTTTCCACAGACATGTCGCTCTGAAGGCTACACTTCACTCAGTAGTTGCAGTTCCTAAAGGTTTGGGGCTCACTCTTGTTTTTCTCTCTGCAGTAACCTGATGAAGACCTGGGAGGAGAGAGTGGCTTAAATACCAGCCCAGTGGGTGTAGCCGGAGAAATGAGAGCCATGCCACCACTCTGCTATGTGAGGTGAAAATATTCCAAAATCAAATGGACCTCTCACAGAGGCAGCCTCCTCCGTCACAACATCACTTCACGGAGCTGTGAGACGACAAGCTGCCAAAAGACAAAGGGCGTTAACTTTGAGGTAACTGACAGCAGCTTGCCTGATCATTTGGAGACTTTTTTTTTGGGCCGGTTGGCAGTGTGTGACAGTGACTGTATCATATGAGTCGTCAAAGCCATAAGCAGCAGCTCATCACAGGACGGTGTGAGTCTGAATGTCAGGAATGTATTCACGGTTTCTGAGAAAATACACAACAGAAGTAATGATTGTGGGGGGAAAAGTAGGTGACGTGAGTCAAACACTGACAGTCTGCCGAGCAACACACACACACCATGCATTTTCTAAGCCCTTAACCATCAAAACTAAGTGCCTAACCTTAACCTTTAACCTAACACGAACCTAATTCTAACCCTAACTGTAAAACCAGGACTTAACCTTGAAGAAAGCACTTTAAAGTTGTGGGGACCAGACATGTACACACACACACAGGTTTGCCCAGATATTCTTGTTAGGACACTGCATTGACATCCATTCATTTGTGTAGCCTAACCAAATCCTAACCATAAAGGTGCAGTGTGTAACTTTAAGGAGGGTTTATTGGCAGAAATTGTATATACTTGTATTTTATTACCTATATAATACCTATATAATACATGAATCACTTGGTTAATGTACTTGAAGCAAGTATTGTGCTCACAGTTGATACAAAAAGTGGACACAGTCCTCTGTATGCTGGATGAGGTATGCAGGAGGTAAGAATATGCTGAATATACCAGGTAGTGAGCAACTCTGTTGGTTACTAAAAGAACTTCTTCTCACGTGTCAGTAAACATTTTCCTATGGAGTTAATGTTCTCAGTCGTTAGTTTCAGGTCTTCTTCGGTGAAACATTGTGTCAGTTTTGTTAATGATGTTCCAATTTAGAGGGCACACCACATACAGGTTGACACCACGGTGTTTGACAGCTGGTACCCTCAAATAATAGGTGCCTAGTAGCAGGTGTCTGGTTGATTCATTTCCGATTGTAAAACTTCAACATGTGGCTGACCGAAACAAGCCTCTCAATGTTTCAAAACAGTAGTTAAGATTTTTATGGGTGATATCACTAGCATTTGCCTCTTGGTTGTACTTCTGCCATCTTACACAGCCAAGTTTCTGTAGCAGCAGGAACGGACAAACCATAAAGGATTTTTAGGCAGAAGCTAACTAAGAAGAATGGCTCCGCAGAAGCACTACACAGAAACATAAACCGATGAAAAAGACAGAGGAAATAGTGGAGAAAGTGGAGTAAACGGACTTGTGAGAGAGTGTTTACAGTCTTTACAAGAACCTCATTCAGCTTGTCAAAAGAACTATGTGAAGCTTACTTTGAGAGTGCGATGCCTTACAGTTTTCAAAACATTTAGACTTTTCTACAATTTTTCCCCATTGAAAATGAACAGAGATGAAGAACAGCCTTGTCTGCCTTTAATCCACACCACATTGCCGCGGCAACTGTGGTAGGGAATCTCATCTGTGTTTGATCTGTGCAAAGCAGACTGCATGCCGATCAAAGGCAGCGGCGGCATTTCTGATGGAAATGCACATTTTGTTTTCGTTTTTGTTTGTTTGTTTCTCACCAAGGAGTACGAGGCTGAAGTTGCATAGTTTCTTTCTCACTTTCATCTGAATTCAACTTCAAATTAGTCAACAAGTACAGTATGTGTCGATTAGATGGTGGTCAAAGCTGCGTACAAGCCACTTTCGGTATTCTCCATGTGCTGTTTGTCATATACAGTTGTTAGCTTTGTCATTATGTTGATCTCTTAAGGGAGTAAACAGAGATTAACTTACCACTCAGTTATTTTTACATTGTTAATGGTTTAAGGCTATGTTTTCCATCCTTGTGCTTTCATGAACCCTCTGAGCTCAAAAATGTTCAAGTAAGTTTCAGTGCAACTTGAGAAGATGATTTTATTTGCCCATCTAAGCCCCTGGTGGCTGACTTCAGTATAGGTAAACCCACCACCTCCACGTTGTGTGGTTGTTCTCCCCATTACCACTGGTTTTTGTCAGAAAAAGTTCATCCAGTGAATAATGTCGAGCACTTGGCAGTCACTCTCCGCAGGGATAAACCAGCAGGTGGTGGCCGCATGTTTTACAGTTGTTTCACTGCAACTGTAGGTTGCTTCTTTTGGTGTTTTCCAGACTGATTGGACTCTATACTGCCCCCACGATTTCCAGTAGCAGTGGTTCGTTTCGTCTGTCATTGTAAGCCTCTCTGGAAGTTGGAACGATGGACAAAATTGCGCAAAAGGCTCTGTCCGTCTCTTTCTTTTGCGTACAGTATAAATGGGCCTAAATAACCACCACCTAGTGATAGACCCGCCCACCAAGTGTTACAGCAATGCGTACGCATGGAAGTTTAGCTATTGCATTCACATCACACACACAATAATGTGCCTTTTCCCGAGCATTAGTACAATGAGGTCTTGCTACTTTATATCTGAAAACATCTTATATCACTGCAAAGGTTGTTTTTATTAAAACGAGGCAGGAACTATTGGGTTTGGTTAAGTAAATGAAAACAGTGAGTCTTTGTTAAGGCCATTGGCAAACAGCTGCCATTCTCCAGCAGCCACATAATTAAATGGTATTTGTCTTCATTCTCTTGCCACAAACATTACATAAAACATTACATAAAACCTGAATACTGACCACAAGTTAATAGCTGCCATGTCCAAGCAGGTGACACGGTGCCTGCAGGATGATCTGCACCAGGCTGGAACAGCTCGGCTCACATTAGTTACACACTATGTTTGACCTGTGAGGGTTTTTTTTCCCTTCTCTTCCTCCATCATGTAAACACACACAAACAAACATAAGTCGGCTGTGGTTTGGGGGGGGGGGGGGGTATAGCAGGTCGATATTTAAATGGTCTGTATTCACATAGACCTTTTCTAGTCTTGAGGACCAGTCAAAGCTACTTTAAAAAGCAGTTTTTGCCATTCACCCATTCACACCTATTCACTTATATATTCATACAGCACATCTACACTATAAGGAGAATAGTATTCAGATGCCTGGCCATTACACCAACAGGGACTGTAAGGACATATTCAAATACATGTACATTACTTTAATATAGAGTTGGCCCCCCTTTTGCCGTGATAACAGTTTCCACAGACTTTCCTCAAGATTTTAAAGTGCTTCTATTGAAAGGTCAGACACTGATGTTGGAGAAGGTCTGGCTCACAGTCTCATCCTAAAGGTGTTCATCCCAAAGGTGTTCATCCCAAAGGTGCTCGATGGGGTTGAGGTCAGGACTCTGTGTCAAGTCCTTCACGCCAAACTCATCAAACCATGTCTTTATGGTCCTTACTTTGTGGACTGGAGCGAGGACACATATTGGAATAGAAAAGGACATTTCTCAAAATAGCACTGTTCAAAATGTCTTGGTATGCTGAAGCGCCCTTTACTGGAGATAAGGGGTCAAGCCCAAAGCCTGAAACACTTGCATTCAGTACTTAACAAGGGTGGCCAAACACTTTTGTCCATATAGTGCAGCACTTTTTTTTTTTCATACTAAGTCACATACTGCCAGCACAGCTGTCAGAAGCAATTTAGGGAAAGTGACACATTGGCATGTAGGGCCAGGAATCAAACCCTGGACCTTCCAGTTGAAGGACAACTTGTTCTACCACTCAACCACTGTCGCCCTTGGCTGTATCTTGTATCTTGTAAAAGTACCAATGTAACATTTCCCATGGCTTGCTGAAGTTTGTTTTTGGTAGACCATGCTGAGCATGTGAGTGGGACTTCTTTAAAAGCTGGACGCATCCCAGTGATTGGTGTTTGGGTGTTTATCCTCATCCTTATGTAAATCCTTATCCAGGCTGCAGCCGAGCAGAACAACGCCCTGCTTCAGTCACATGAGCAATCAAGTACGTCGTTTTATATGACCTTCCTTTGGTGATTAGCAATTCTTTGAACGTGGTCTCTTTGCTCATGTCAAGTGGAAGTGAAAACGAGCCACCTGACTCCACAGCTTGTTAGTCACAGCAGGAAACGCAGAGTTAATTACATCCTGTGTTACGGTACAACAGCTGAGGCCAGTCAAGGTGTTTGACTGGAATCAAAGCCCAGTTTGGTGCTTTTGGCTGCTGCTGTGGAGCAAATCCAGCCCCGAGTACATAGTGTTGTTGACTTTACATTAGTCCACTTACAGAAAGTTGGTCTCCAAGTCGTGTTATTTTGTTTCATATACATGATATATTATCAACTTTACAGAGAGTTATTAATGTAGTTGGATGTGCGTAGTACTGTGTAGTAGTGAATCGCCTCGTTTCTGTCATGCTGTCGAATATGAGGCTCCCATATTTTGAAATGTGATTATTTGTTTTACCACAAAATGAAGTTTAAGGCCAGTAATAAGTCACTTTGAGACAGTTGCAAAAGTTCTTCTGAAGACAGGAAAGCAAATATTATTTCAGAGATTCATTCATTCAGAGATTAGTTTCTATGTTACATTAGGGAATAGTGTAAATATGAATTTAATGAATAAATAACTCACTTTTGATTATCAAAGGAATGTAGGGCTTTTTTGAGGAATATAAATTAATTTGAATTGTGTGTGTGTGTAGAGTATATGTGAACATATACGGTTATATGTGTGAATGTAAAGTATGTTTTACATATTTTCTTCCATTCTTTTAAGGAGAGTTGCACATTTTTGGAGAATATTGTAGGACAGGTTTTTTCGAAGCACTTTGTTTCTGTCTCTGCCTTTTCATGTAATTTGTTTTTGGCTATGCTGTGTGCATTTGTGCGACTGAATAAAGTATGAATAAAGTATGTATTACTAAACATTTTGTCTGACTATATGGTATGATTTCCCAGTAAAATGCTATCAATACTTATACTAACTTATTCCGACTCGAGCATAATTAAGATAAGGGATTACAATGATGGCTTTTGAAACCTGCCGCAAACAGTTTGTTTATGTTAAATAAAATTGGATGCTCTTAGGGCATTTAGTCATTCAGTGTCCATAACTACAAACATGTTTGGATCATCATAAATGAGGGTGAAGTAGGAGTGAACAATAAATATGAAGCCCAGACCGTCTACTTTTCCACATTTTTAACTATGAAACTGATTTCACAAGTCTGTAAATCCACGTTTGACATAACACCTAAAGAAGATAAGACACAGTGTGAAAAAAACTGGACATTTTCTACAAAACTTTCTACAAAATCCGAGCATGTTATTTAAATGAATTGTGTCACTGGCTTTTATACTCACAGATAAACGTGCACCCGTTTTCTTTGATTCTTACTTTGGGGTGGTTATGTATAGATATTTAACAAGCAAACATTCTGCAAACGCCTGACTAAATTAAAAGCTGCTGTGATCAAAGGCCCAGACACGTCTTGTGTCTGAACGCATGCTGTTTTCTGACGTGTGCGTATACTCATGCTGGTTCTCGCTCACTGTCTCCCCCTCTGCTCTCATATCCTACACAACCTGTGAGGCCCGACGGGCTTATCGTCCACCGCCTGGACATCCTGGTGACCAGGTCACAGTCTTTCCATTCATCGCTCTTTTATCTCAGCTGACTTGTATTTTCTGTGCGATGACCTCACCAGTTTATGTGCTGACTAATGTTATTGGAGTCAGATTAGAGCGTGACCCAGGAGGGTGGAGTGATTGGGCTCAAGTGTCACTGGGCCAGACAAACTGATTTTATTGGGCAACTTTCCTGCTGAAGTATTAGGAATGAAAGCTGTGGGTTTCTTTACCACCTGGTTCTGTCAGAAGAGGGAAACACTGTCGTTTCCCCCCTGAAACAAGGTTTTAGGATTGGGTTTGTACCAGCAGGCCTTAAGACAGTTTAAAGTTTAAGTTTCCCATCCACATATGTATGATAGGGGAAAGGGGAAATGTGGCTTCATGCTCCCACAGATGTGTTAGTTCACATCCTTTTTAAGTTTGGACATGAAAATAATTCCTATCATTCCAATTTTGCTGGTGTCTGCATTTTGTTGCCTTGCAACAGTAAAACCTGACAAAGCATTATTTATACCCCCGACAAGATACACACACACACGGAGGTTTCCAATGACTTCAGAGGACATTGCATTGACTTAGACACCTTAAAATGTTGTAATTTACATTATGGGGATTTGATTTTTGTTCTCATAAGGAAGACAAATCCCCATAATGTGACCATGTAAACAGATTTATACCAGGTACACACAAACACACATACACTGGTTCCCATGAATTCAGAGGACATTGCATTGATTTACATTCATTTCCTGAAGACAGATTTAGGATATACCAGGTACACACACATAGGTTTGTGCAGCTATCCTTAAGACACTTTACTCCATTCATTTGGACAGCCTCAGCAAAGCAGTATCCCTACACCAGTTAAGTGTAAGAATAACCACAATTCAAATCTTGGCCCTACATTTCCTCAGAAATTAGGTTCTGCCTCATCAGAACCAGGTTTTGGTCTCCATGAGCACAACTGGTCCTGACAAGGTCAGTGTTTATGCCAGAAAAGGTCCAAAAGAGGTAACAAATACAAGCACACGGAGAGAGAGAGAGACAGAGAAAGAGACTTCATCATCTGTTTTTGAGTTAGCCAACCTGTCAACTGAGACAATAACAGCTTCGATTTCACACATGACTGTTTGCCTCAAACCAAATGGTCTGCGCACAACACCAGATCTTTCTGTTGCCACGGGAATGTGAGGTTCGCACAGCTGTCTCCCTTTTTTCCTGCACGTCAGTGAGATTTACCAGTGCACACCTACGCAGTAACTGTGGAGTGAAAGTCACGATGAACAAAGGTTTCTCTCTTCAGCAGCTCAGTGAGCGCCGGTGGATAATTGACCAACAGCATTCATGTGCACCTTGATATCTCTGGGGCTCAATCCCATTTCACCTCTTGACCCAACCACTTACTCATATCCCTCCGAGAGAAGGTAGGGTGATGGGTAAAGGCCCACTCATACTCTACGCAAACACGGAGGTGTTTTGGCTGTAATTGTGCATCTTGCTTGGGAGCTTATGATGTTGGACAAAACTGAGCCATACCAACGGAAATCAAGGGGGCAGTATAGAGTCAATAGTCCAGAAAATGACAAAAATAGGGGTCTGTGGGAATTTTTGAAGAGAATCTCTGTGAGAATTAAATCCATTCCTGCAGCCGGAAAAAGGAAAATGACTGCTAGTCGCTCGGCTTCACTCACTGGTACACTGTGGTGGGACACAGCATGTTTGATTCAAGGGCCTATCTGCCATAGCAAGTTGTTGAAAGTCGCAGTGGACTTACTAAATACTGGAAATGCTGCTTGTCATATTCCCCATCAATGGGACGACTTACATTCAGCGGTCTTGCATTCCACCACTACGGAGTCTGCTTGGCTTTCAGCCTTTTTCGGATTAAGCACAATAAAATAACCTCTTCAGTGGTCGCCATGTTTGTTGGTGCCTGTACTCGGCACTGCCCTCTAGAGGAAGTATTGCGTAAATGTCTATACCAACACAAAAGACGCACAGAGGATGGAGATGGAGATGGAGATGACGTTTGGGACGGAGAGACAGACATAATACTAATGAAAGTAAAGCATAAATGGGCCTTAAGTTCTAAATGGAGCTTTAAACCGGGGGTATACTTCAGACAGAATTAAAAAAAATGTCCTAGATAAACTGAATCCAAATGTGCTAATGCTACCATCAAACAGCTAACAATGGTTAGCATGTTGCGTAACTATGGTAACCACAACAAAATGTGTTTTGTTTGCAGTCTCTGGCACGTACCATGAAATAGGTCCACCAGGTTTTGAAGACTTTTCTGTGTCTGTTTATGTGATGACTTTCTCGTACTTGAAATGGTGCCACATTGTGCAGGACTGGATTTAACCTCTACCCCTCAGGGTCTGAGTCAAGGACCTGCAGCATGTTTCACCTCAGCCACTCACACCTGGGTCAGACCTCATTTGTTAGGACCTGGACCAGCTTGTGACCCTCCACTGCTAATTAATGTCAATACTGACAGCAAAGGCTGTCACACGTGGATTCAGGTTGTGCTGAGGTCATTTAACCTCCTCCCGCTAAAGACATGGTTTCAGCGCTTCAGTTACATTAAAATCCTGATATTTATTATTTTCCAGTCCGTAAAATGGGAGTGTGGTCTGCTCCACTTCTGACTTCTTCTCATAACATACATCAAAGTGTGTGAGCTTTGCTGCTGTTTTGTATAACATCATGAAACAGTGAAAACATCACGTCTAAAAGGTGTTGCCCCAGTGGGCTGATCCTACTGGGAATTTTTCTGCTGATGCTGCGTAATGTCGGATAAATTGGAACTTAGATATCATCCCTGTCCTTAAAGGGATAGTTCTGTTTTAAAGTGTTGGTGTGTGAGGTACTGACCTATAGTTGTTATAGTCCATATTAACATTTCAAAGCAACTTTTACCTTTGATTCTTGATTGGGGTTTGGAATAATGCAAATATATATATATACAGTATATATAATGAACTTGGCTTATAGATTAATATGATTATTTCAAATCAAAAGAAGTGCAATGTCTACCTCAGACATGTTAATGTGTCAGCATTTACACTTTGCAGGAGTTTGAGTTCAGTTAAATCTGTTTCATAAAGGCTGTGTGTTAGATTTGGACAAATAAATGACCCTTAATTAAATGCAATTTAATATAATACTTCACTTATAACATTGAGGACTTGGGCAAATGGTGACCTACAGTATATGTCATGTGGACCGTAGTGGACCTCTGCAGACACAGGAATCTTCCACAATTGCTTTTTTCCTTGTCCCAGGTGTATTGCATTCATCAGGTTGCCATAGCAATCATTTCAGTCACCCTCCTAGATAATGCACATAACAAATGATCAGACATGTGTTTTACAAATGTGAAAATAGTTGGCCAGAAACCCAGTTAGTAGGACTAAAAGAACTGTATTGCTCTAAATGTGTAGGTTTTACAAAGTTTGGTGGATTGTAAAAATAAATAGCAGATGTTACATTTTCTGTTTTTGTACCTTCATTATGGTCCACCTTTGACACCTGACTGATTGTGTGCTTGGTTTTGTTATTTCTTTTCACCCCCCACCCGTTTACTCTCCTCACAGCTGCTCTCCATGTCAATCATGAACACCTGAAGATCATCTGATCAACTCACTTTAAGAACCCTGCTCCTGCTGCTCGTCCCTAATGGTAAAGCCTTTTACCATGCAATACTAAGGCGGAAGACATGAGGATTTACCTTTGTTGATCCCCCTAAAGGGGAAATTTAAAAAGTGGAGCTTTCACAGCAAATTTATGCGTGAAAGTCAACTCTAGAGGACGACTTTCTCCTCCTTTGTTAATTGGTTTTACCACGCTGCCAGTGCAGGTTCATGACGTCAATCCTCAGTGCATGTGCACATGCAAAAAAGTAGCATGGATTCTGAAATGACAGTTCTTATTCATATTGCACGGCCACATATGGGATACACAGTATATCTGACTCAGGCCGTGCACTACATACAAGTGAAACAAATCTAAAAAATCGGAATTGAAAGTCAGATTTCAGTGTGCACACAGCCCTGAAAAAAATCTGATCTGAATTACATCAGCGGAAAAAGATCAGATTAGTGACTTTAGCCTGGTCATGTGAATGTAGGCTTATCTGTGTCTGTCTGCTGTTGTGCTAGATCAGTGGTTTTCAAACTTTTAATACCAAGAACCACCTGAGAAAATATTGAGCTCTCATAGTAACACTATTACTGCCAACGTTAAAATACAGTCAGCTACAGACTTTTCTCAGGAGGCAGATTTATTCCCACTTAAGATCATTTGCTCTCTCATCATCCTCCTCTTCCTCACTGGTATAGCAAATTTAGATTAAGATGGAGCAAGAGATGAGGTGACTCTAATTACTATTGTTTAATTTAATATCTTTTTGTTATTTGTTTCCTTTTTCGTTCTGGTCACATACCCTGGTTTATACAGTAGAACTGTATTTCTGATTTTCCTCAAAGTACCACCAGAGGAAGCTCACGTACCACTTGTGGTACACATACCGCAGCTTGAGAATCATAAGCCTGGATCACGACAGCCTGATTTTGATGGAACTATATTTAGTTTGTTGCAAATTCTTTGTGCCCACGCAGACTTGAGAAACACTGTCAAAGTGGTGAGTGACGAATATTAAAAAGCTCCCACAACACCTCAAGAAAAACAGCCACTTTAAAGAAGTAACTCGGAAAAAAAATAAATCCACCTTTTCCTGAGGGACTTGGCCACTGCCTTCATTGCATAATTGTTGTAGTCAGAATGTTTGGTATTAGAATGTTTGGCATTGGAGATGAGTTTTGGAGTACTTTTAATCTCAGACAGCCCCGGTTATTGTGCTCAAACATCTGGCCTCTGGGATACCTGCCGGCGTGAAAAAGTCCCCAAGTCTTTAATGAGGTGAGGTACGTGGGGCTAAAAATAGATAGGACTCCTGGACTGAACCTTCCTTCTCTGCTCACTCAGGATGTTGTTTGAGTCTGGTACATTCCTTACACGCTTAGCCAGCCTGCATATTTGCCTCCTTCCCACTCTGTTTTCTTCCATCCACCTTCACATGGCTGCAGAACACGTACCAGCTGCATGGATCCAGACAGCGCTCTGAGGCATCGTCTGCTCACATTTAGAAATCTCTCTGTCATTCAGATGTTTTTGCAACACGGAGGTGAAGTTAAGGTAAAGGTCAAGAGGCCGTGAGGCAACATTAGGGTTGCCAACTGCCGTAAAACGCCAAAGAAGCAGGAGAAGGAGAAATTATTGTAGTCGTAACCAACAGTCCTGCAATAAATCCCACCTTCATGAGCTTTTATTTTGTTTTCACTGCACCACAAGATTGGGATAAACAGTGAACGAACCCTCGTGTAATACCTGTTGATCTACTAACACAATGAAACACAGTTTTTACTGACATTGTTTTTACAAGTGCAGGAGCAACACTGGTCTGATTTTACAAGTTTTTTAATGTGTTCAAATGGGACTCACGGACTTCTGTTTATGACATTTTAATTTACGGCAATGGAAATGCCAGCTAATATGTGGGTAACGTTAACTCAGTGCAAGGAATATACGGAGGACACAAATAGTTCACTGTGAAACTTGGGACAAAAGAAACAACGTGGAACTCTGTATAACTAAAATTACAATTTTAACTTTTCTGTTAAAATTGATTTTTTTTAAAAATGACTAAATGCATCACAATGTGTGAACTCTGAACTTTAAGAAACTCTCCTCTTATGATGTAACGAATCTCTCCAGGATTTCAGGTTGTTAATGGAATCTTAGATTATTTCGATTTTCTGGTGATTTCTCAGGTGTACAGTCACCTGAGTGTATGAATTAGAATGAGCCCTTTATATTCTTATCAAGAGCAAGTCTTGTCTACTGGACAAATAAAACACCTTAGAGTTAATGTTAACTTAAGGTGACATCGCTTCAATGAATGAAACTATGAACGAAAACGTTCATCAAAGACTCTTTTTTGCCCGTGAAAACGAGATGTTAAGTCAGTATAAAATAAAGTTGATATGAGCAAAACTATTATGAAATCTACTGACACTTTTGTCAGCAAATGATGAACTAGATGAAAATGTCAGGGCGGGGCAAACTGGGAGGAGAGCCAGTCAGAAGAGGAGAAGAAGATGCAGAAGAAGAAGGAGAGAACCAATCAGACCAATGTCTTTGTGAGGTATGGAGGTTAGATGTCAACGCGGAGGGGGACACATGAGGAAAGTGGCACAAATGATGGCGTTTAGAAGAAAGAAAAGATGAGAAATATGGCCAAAATTCACATACAAAGGTCTGATAAAGAGCACACGCTAACGCTGTTTTAAACAGCTCAGCTGTTGTGCTAAATTTAAATTAAATTAAACTGATGATTTTGGATTTTAGATAACAATACCCTACAAGAAAAGTTGTATTTATTGTATAACATTTTGATCGTTAAATAAACATGTTTCATGTTTCAATAATTACATGTTATTATATGTTACGTGTTATATCTGTGTTGTAAATTCAAACCTTAATATTAGCATATTAGAGAAACATATAAATAGAAACAAACCCATTAGATTTTAGTCGATTTAGTCGACTAAACTATTTTAGCGTTAAATTGACACCAAAATTGTACTATTTAACCCCTATTTGTGATTGGTTCTAATCGTAATAGCGTTAAACTGGTTTTGTCAGTATCACACAGAACTTTTGCACTGTACGTCCCTTCAGTCACCCAGTGATACAGCAGTTCTCATTCACAGCGACATATTTCCGTCACATCTTCACCAGTTCAGCAGCACTACTTGAAAACAAGTAGATGGGGGGGGAAGAGAGAAAGCGAGAGAGTTGAAGGAATGTTCTTTGCTGCAGCCGTGATTCTCGTTCATGAGGGGAAGTGCCAGTCAGCCCACAGGAATGCAAATAACTGCGGCAGTCCTGATTTTCCACAAGAGAGAGGGACCTGTGTGTGTGTCCATGTGAAAAGAGGGGAGAAAAAAATGATGTATGTGTCCTCTCCATCTGTAACAAGCTGCTGTGCTGCGGTTGTACCGGCAACAGTGACTCTGTCCAGGATGCCGGGAATGAACTCAAACAGTAAAAGAGCCGCCTTTGTGTCGCTCACACATCCCATTCACGCCGGGAACACAGCTGTCGGCGGAATGTTGGGGTTTAGGTGTCTTTCACTTGCACTTACCTTGACATGCAGGCAAGAGCTGGGAATCAAACCATCATTCTTACAAAAAAGCCAAAGATTTCTACCTCCAAAGCCACAGCCCGTTTAAACTTGCAGCTCATTACTCAGCATGAAAGAGGAATCTATATTAGCATCGTTAGTAACCAAACAGAAAGTCTGTCTCTTATTTTTATTTTTGCACGAAACTGAAAACCGATAAATGTTCTTTATTAATCCCAAAACTGAAATGAACAAATAAATAATACATCTGCACTGGATTTTAATGTACTCTGTGTAAAATCCAATCAGGGGTCTGGCCTACATTTTCTGCCTCACATTGTCCACCAGGTTAATCTGAATCACACTCGCACGACCATAAAACTGATCCTGTCCCAAGTGTCACTTTAAGTAAAACTAAACAAAGGATTTTCAGACACTGAAATCAAAAACTTAACAGATTTGAACAAAGTGATGGAGGCAGCAGTGGATCAACAACTCTTGTCTCCCATGATGTAAAATTTTCTCTGTGGGCTTTGGTGCAGTAATGACTGGTTTACAAAACAACACAAACTTTGCTTTCCCATCAGAAAAGGCAGTTTAATAGCAAAATAAAACATATTCTGAAAAATGCTGTAAACTTGATCAGTGTATAGATTTTGTCAGGCTTTTGTTAAGTAGCTTAAATGAGTTATTCCCTGTGCATCAGAGCCAGTGTTTACTGACGGCACACATGGCAAAGTCAGCACTGACGATGGGGCTGTACACACTAAAACCAGTTCAGGTGAATCCGCTAAAGTTTTTTTATACCTCATTCAAGCCCATCTGAAAAACCCAAACTATACCTTTAATCATTCCCGCTTGTTGAGGCAGTGTTACTGACCTGGTGAAGTAGCATTTTACAACATGTTCCCAGTACATGAAAGTGGTTTCTCCTCCAGTTTATGCTCAGACTAAAGCTGTGCTTCCACCGAGTGGAACGGTTCAGTTTTGAACAGTACAATACATATTTGTTAGCGTTTCCATTAGGAGTAGTACCAAAATAACCAGCCCCAACCGGTCCATTCTTTGCTACCCTTCCATCGGTGGACCAGAGCAAAATGGTGCAGTCAGAGTGGGGCTAGACCGTCTCCACCCATGACTGTCGCCTGATTGGGCGACAGAAAAACGTCCCTCCCTTGCAATCGGTGTAAATATCCTATGGAAGTCTCATGGATGTCCTCCATTTTTGTCTGTTGTGTTGTGGTTAACGTTGCTGTTTGTTGTTGTTGTTTAGCATTGGTACGTGGTGCCAGATGCTACATGGCCATCGGGCACAGCCCACACCCCAAGCAAAAGGTACTGTTCTGCTCAGTCCAAACATAAGCCTGACCCAGAGTTTTACCATATAGTACCGAACCATACCATGATGGAATCCCAGTTTAAGGCACCTCTTGTGGATGAGCTTTGAATATGAATCTGCTATGTAAAGAAAGGCATGGTAGAACAATCACACAGCTGAGTTCTGGACAAAGGTAACCCTATCTGAGCTTGTGACAAGACAGATGGTGTGATGCGGAGGAGGGAAACAAATGAGCAAGGAATGGCATGACAGAAGGGTTGTGGGGATAGAAGTGCGCGCTAACAGTGCAGAGCCGGGGTGGGTCTCCTGGACTCTGGGAAAATTGGTCAGACCAACTTATCCACCGTTTTTCCTTCTTTAATTATTTCCAGACGACCAAATGTTAAGGCTGGAAGGCCTTCAAGGGCCTCTCCTGTCTGGGTGTGGATGAATGCACTCAGGAAACAGAGAACGGGGTTGGCAGGAGGGCAATGTGATATGCCACCCTAGACTCCGTAGAGAGCCTTTGGGATTTCTTACAGAAATCCCCTCTTGTGTCCTTTGAATTTGTCGGCTTACAGCAACACGCATGCAGCAACGTGTTTCTGGCCACTGCCTTACTGTAGCGTTTTACCCAGACTGTCAGGGGTGAGGTATGTCTGCCCTCGCTCTGTGCCAGCGGTATTTCCTCTTAGGCCCTGCTCCACTTGAAATCCGACTGGACACGTCGACTTCTGCCAGTTTGGAGCAGTCAAAACAGCCCTCAGCTCCAGCCTCCGTGGACACGACACAGCACCTTTCTTCTGCTGCTGCGGCATATATGTATCCTGATGCACTTTGAAAGTAATACACTCATACGACTCTACAGTTCACCAAGAGTCGTTTATCATCTATGTCAACTGCATGTCTATGCTTTAAACTCAAAACTAAGTCAAGATGTGGTTTAGACTGGAACCTGAGGGAACAACTAGCCTGGCTCTGTCCATATGAAAAACCAGTATAAACAGATGATTCTGAGCTGTAATTATTGAATGATTTATTTGGAAGAGCAGGAATGGACCAGAATGACTAAGAGCTTGTCCACTTCATGCCCACTTATACCATAGCCTGGGTAAACCCAGCTTAATCTGCCAGCGATGCGGTTCCTCAGCTTTGTCTGATTTGCTCCATGGAGCTCCCCCGGGTAAACGTTGTTTGACTCCCCAAAGGATATAACCATCTCTCCTACAAAATGCATTTTCTGTCACTCTGCAAGTGTCATCTGGATCGTGGGTCTTACTGATTGTAGGTAAGTTCAATTGCATGCAGAGGCATTTTGATGGCGTTGGTCACACCTCTTGGAAGTGGGAGGCAACTACACCCGACTTACTGATGCCAAAAATCAAGTCATTTTCTCGTAGACATGCATACAAAGCAGTGCAATCGCCCCCTGGTGTCCATTCAAGAGAATACAGGTTTCAGACACTTCTGTGTTGGCTTCAATCTCCAGACTGGGAGACACTGTCCTTTGTTTATTTACAGTATAGTCTGTGTTTGAGGCATATCATTAGCCGTATACTGTTGTGCTGAATTCCATTTGTAGGTCCAGTGTGAAAGAATCAGCTACTGCTGCTGAGTTGCTGCAGCAGCTGGATTTAATAAAAGAGTGGACATTAATAGTGGGAGCTCCTGCCACCCCTCTGCTGCTCCGAGTCAAATATCCGTATCTGTGACTTAACCAGACACGGAATTAGGGAAAAAAAAAACAAAAAAACACAGGATTCCAAAAATCCTGTGCCAGTCAACGCCGAGACGTGAGCTCGCCCAAGTCATCAAACTCTTTGTACACCAGTGTTCTTCCTTCTCACGCACCTCTGTGGTATTACAGGACGCGCAGAGGATTGAATGTAGCAGTGGGTGTGGTCCCAATCACCTGCTCTGCATGGAGGCCAAAAATATTAAAGTCAGACTAATGTGATAAATTTAGAAAACCAATCCAAGAGCATATGAGAAACTCAACTCAAGGGGCTCAATCCCATTTCACCCCTGGCCTCTGTGATGTCATGTTGCTATGCTAACTACTTGTTTGCAGTCTTTTGCACATACCCTAGGCCATTCGGTACATGAAAATGGAAATAAACTGTTGGTTTCCTGCTTGAGCCATCCAGCAAAAAAATGATATAGTGTACAGCCACCAGGGGGCGACTCCACTGGTTGCAAAAAGAAAGTTTGAATTCAAGCCCATTTGTCACTTGATTTACAACATCTTTAAACATGAGGAATTAATGGTCTCAAACACTAGTTTTGAGATTTTTTCAGTAAAACATGACAAGTTCCGTGTTTTACAGGAAAACAGATGATAAAAGGTGACACCTCTGAACTTCTGTTTGCAAAACGTTAACACGATACTGGTCAAACTGTGAATATCAAGGCTTTGAAACGAGAGTTCACATTCTGATGTGTGATGTCACAACTGGCTGCCACAAGGTGCGTACCATAATCTGATCTAAGAGTAAAGCCTGACGTCTTCCACTTTGCTGCAGGCAAGAGCTTAATTATGCCTGTAGCCCTTTTAAACTTAATTATAGGCGGTGAGGGCATAAATGAGAAACGGGAATGGGCCACGCTCTTGCATAACCACAGTTTATGCTGATGGAAAAGAGTCAAAGTGGCTTTTATGCAGTTATGGCCACTGCATCCATCATCTTTATGTTTCTTAAGTTCATGCAGTGAGTGAACAGAAGGGAAACACCCTGAAGAGGTCATAAGGTCATCACAGGTAGAGCAGACTTACAGTCGCATGTCCCGAGACTTAACCCATTTCCACTTCAGGACAGACAGAATTTCCATTTCAGAGTGTCATACCAGGTGTTAGCCTCAAGAACTGGGTGGAAAAGGTGGACGGAGGCGATGGAATGGAGGTGGGGAAAAAGAATTTGATTGTTGTTGTTTAATCCAGCGAGTATGAACATCTTATAAGGATGAACAGTTTATACTTTTACACAGCAGTTTAATACTTTAAACAGTTTAAAGTACTGCTCTATTGCAAGGGAAGAGCTCAGGTCTAGATTCAGGAATGTTTTAATTACTCTGCTTATCATTGCGAGAAAGGGAATATGGATATATAACTAGTGAATAATCACCTTTTCAAAGACAATTCTTGTGAAAATGATCAGAGATGAAAAGTTCACACGCAGACACAGTGCAATTGTTATCTGCTCTCAAAGATGTGCAAAACAACCTGAAATGGTTGTAAAAAAAATAGCCTGAGTGTCATTTACAGAGTCAGGGCTTGAGAAAAAACAGAAAACATACATTTGTCAAGTAAGTGAGGGACCAGTGTGGAGCAAGTGGTGCCTTTATGTGCAGATTAAAAAAACCTGAATGTGCACTGCCCCCTTTTGGAAAAGGCATATTACCACAAAGACATTCTATTGATCATTTGAAAAAGAAATCGACTTAAATAAAGTATCATTAACAAAAAATAAATCTTTGGTGTTATAATAGATGAAAATTGCAATCTTTATAATATTGCAGTTTAACTTTTCTGAGAATCAATCTAATAAACCTCTATAGATATTTTCTCCTCAAGTAAATGTAAGTTCTAATTTAATTTAATAGAACTTATGTTCAACATTATAACAGAATATGAAAATATCCCCATTGTCATATTGTAGTTTAATTTCTCTGAAAACACAGTAACATGTAAACACGGGGAGGAAAAAAAAAACAATCCAGAGGAGTTAAAAGAGTTTAAAACATTTATTACGCATACTATCAGGAGGCATAGAAATTCATTTAAATAAGTTTTCTTGTTGCAGAGTTTCTTCTTTTTAAACACTGATTTTTTTTTTATCATCCATAACATTCTCAGCAGAATATAATGCAGCACAGGATATTTACAGACATGTATTTGATTTCTATTGGTCATCCGGCTAGAATTTTAATTTTGCAACATGTACTGTATGGTACAATCAAACGAGTCTTCACCACCACTCATACAGTCCCATGTTACTG
Organism: Brachirus orientalis; assembly: GCA_016785285.1. NCBI lineage: Eukaryota > Metazoa > Chordata > Actinopteri > Pleuronectiformes > Soleidae > Brachirus > Brachirus orientalis. Next base: position 3,949,315 of record JAFBJR010000144.1, on the reverse strand, counting down.
TGATGACCTGTGACCCTCCACACCGGCAGGTAACACAACAACAGGTAACAAAAGATCATTTACAACCCTTTAAACCATGAATTGATTTACTGAAAAGACATTTTTTTTAATTATTTCACCTATTCTGACACAACTCATCCCCAAATAACATTTTTTTATATACAATGACATACAGATATACAGTGAGAGATAGTGTTAGTGCAGTGAATAAGACAAGAAACGAATGAAAGGAGGCAAATTTAGGGAATTTCAGGTGTTACATTGCTCCCCTACATCACCTCAGCCCTGCATCCTCTCACTGTCCGGCTATGTTTACACAAACACTTTGATCAGGTCACAAGAATGTTTTCTTCACTGAGCAGCTCATTATAACTCTATTCCACTGACCTTCATCAAGTCATCAGCCACTGGCGGCTTATTTTAATGCAGGGACTCAACGGTGAGAGGGGGCGGGGTCAAATGCAGCGGTGACACACCCACTTGTTCCGAGTCGACTCATTTGGCAGCTTGCCAGATGATGATGCCGAGTATGACGAGTACGATGGAACAAACCATGGCCAGGATGCACATCTTTTTGCGGGACTTTTGCTGTCACGGAGGAGCAGAGAAAGCAGGGTTAGTGTTTGTGGACGGGGACTTTGTCGACGCACAGTATCTGTGAGTAACTGTGGACAACTCACCTGGTAGTAACTGGCTCTCTGCAGCTGCTCCGTTCCTCGCTCCACGTGAACTTCAGCGTTCTCCACGTTAGCCTCGATGCTATCTGCACAACGGGGCACGCAGAATCACAATCACACAAACTTTATCTGGAAAGAATTTCTTGCGCCAGCGACTGCTCCAACCACATAAGTAAAAAAAAATTAAGAATTATAATTTATAGAATGTTTTTTTATGGTCATTTGCAGTGTAAAGGCAAATATGGGACCAATTGTGATGATTTTCTTTTTTTCCTCCATCTAATAAAATACAATTGATTTATAATTGCAAATCAACACTGTCTCTCCACTTTGCATTGTGCTTAAAATGCGGTGCACTATTTTAAATATTTAAAGAACTAAACATTTTAAAAGGTACTTCACAAAATAAAGATTTAGTGATACATTTCAGAGAACAATTATGTGCAGATTATTAAAAAATTAAAAACCAACTAATCTACTTCTAAGATTAACAACCCCAGTGCTACTCACCAATCATTTCTCCCTGATCATGGATCATCACTGCTAGGTCCTTGAAGATCTGGTTCACATCCATGATGTCAGACTGGGAAACACAGACAGGAAGAAAAAAGGCAGTTGAGGCAGCAGTTTGTGGTCCCAGGACATCACATAACATTTTAGAGGCGGTCAGCAGCAGCCATGGTAGGAGCTGATGGTCTTCCACTGTGCGCTCATGTATATAACATTAAAAATAACAGACAAAGACAGACCTCCAGCTGTCTGATGTTGGTCTCTCTCTCCCTGATGAGCTCTAGGTCCTCCTCTGTAATGGCCACTTCCTCCGTCTGGGACGTCATCTGACCCCAGTCCTCTTGACTATAAACAAACAAGACAGCAATTAAAATATGTCAGGAAAAATTTATGTTAGTCGATACAGTTACAAACAAAGACTGAACACAGATGGTAAAAATTGTGTCGACATATTCATGCGGCTTTCATTCATGTGTTCTGTTGCTTTCAGTCTTGTTTCCTCAAGTGCGTTGTGTGAATGAATGAGAAAGAGGAAACTATAAAACATTTTGGGTTTTAATTTATACCAGGCACGGTACCTTGAGTTTGTTACCAATGCCCAACTGAACCCTTTTCTGTTACCTTTAAGTCCAAAAATGCAGAAAAACCTTTTATGTCAAGGGGGCAGGAGTCCTGATTTTGAGTTAAGTCCAGCAGAGGGCAGCTGGGACCTGCTTATTCTAGCACTGATTCATAAAAATAATGATATAATAATTTTTTTTTTTTTAGTGACACACTCAGTAAAATTCCACAATCCATGAACTGCCCGAATAAATAACAAGTCACTTACTTATCAAAAGACACCAGCTTTTCATCCCGAGAGCTGTCTTCAGCCTGAGAGGGGAGAGGGAACATCAAGCTCAGTGGTATCGCGTGCATTAAAGTGTCTTCATGTGCCAGCATCACTGACTCGTACTTACTGACAGACGGGATCCAGCCCTTGCTCTGGCTACAGACTCCTTCTCCCTCTCTGCTGCTCGTCGCTGCACTGCTTGGAAGTTGTTGAGAGCTGCAGAGAAATCGTTCATCAGCCGCTCCCTCTGGATCTTCTGCTGCCTCTGGACACCACAGAGCAATGTCAGTAAACATTTTCATGAGGAGTCATTGGTCTCGATCACTAGTTTCAGATATTCTTCAATAGAATAAGTTGTAAATTACGCACAGGTTGTGACTGACAGCTGGTACCAGTCAAACTGCAAATCTCAGTGTTGAGGGTTTATGACATTACAAGAAGTTGAAAGTAAAAGGTGAAAAATATGGACTCATATACCCAAACCTTTAAGCATTGCCAGAGTTACAACTAGGAATATAAAAAGAATTAGAGTAGGGCATTTCAAAGATGTCATCGTATTCAAACATTCTAAATTCTGGTGCATGAGAGCCAAGAAGAGCAGCTAACCAGATACATTCCAAGACCCTGGTTAATTTAATCAATTCTTTATCGCTGCATATTTTTCTTCTTACTTTTCAAGAATAATGTCATGCAACTTGATTCCATTAAAAACGTGACTAGTATTATTGCAATCAAGAATGAGGCATTGAGTTAATAGGGTGCATCTTCTGACTTATATTGCATTTTACTGGCTGTTTGTAACAACCCGTGGACTTCGCTCCGAGTTCACAGTGACAGCTGCTCTTTATCTGCTGTTACTGTGCAGCCGAAGAGCCAAGGAGGTTGGTGTGTTTTCTACTGTTTTCTCACTGATAGCACATGAGAAAAATGATAACAGAAAGCCACAAGTAAAAGCCTGTCATCTCTGTGACCTCAAGTCACTTTCACTCTCAGTCTAGTACGATAATGACATAAGAAGGCTGGCACTGACCTGCTCTGAGGGTGATGAGGGCAAGGGGATTGATCCCAACTCTTTCAGGTGTTTGTTAGTTTCTTTTGCCAGCTGGTTAGTAGAGTGCTGTATCTGCTGTCTGTGAAGACAAAAACATTTTAGAACAACCAAAACCTGCTGATTAATCTGATGAATGATGTCAACCCTCACACAAAATACACCTTTATACTTCATGTAGTTCAAGTAAGAACCTACACCTGCTTCAACAAGCTGTCTGAATGACAATGTTGCTGTCACAGATTCAGTAAAAATAAAGACAGAGATATTACACCGACATAGAAAATTACAATACAAATTCTTTTCAGAGCTCATGTTCATATCTGTTGTTTTGTCAGAAAATTTAAGTACAGCTGTTGTAGTCAAGTCAGTGTAGACATGATCATTTACAATGTGTATTGTTATGAGTATAATGTGGTATGTGTATCTTGATAAGCATTGTCTTGTGAAAGATATGATAGTAATATGAGATACTAGAGAATAACAGCTTTGAGACAGTTCTCACTCATCACTCTGTATATGTATGTGTGTTAGTAAAGGCAATAGTTGACACATACAGACGATCCTGGAGTTCACTGGTGTCCTGTCTGGTCCCCAGCTGGTTCACCATGCTCTTTATCTGAGCAGCTGTAAAAAAGAACAAGACAGTGAAAAGTCAGTCTTTCAGCTGAAGCTTAATCTGATTATCCTGTACATTATGTCATCAGAAATTTCACTGAAACAATTCTACTCTCAAAAACATCTCAAAGTGCTTTATAGCACCTTTTTGACTACAAAGATTTAGAAGCTCTAGAAGATCCAGGCAAGAGGCTGACAACTAGCTTGGTTATGCGGGAGGCACTTCCCCTGTTAACTCGCTGGGGATTCTCTGGAGTTTCTCCTGTTGCTTCTCACATGATCTCACTTAAACATGCAAAGAGCAGGGATCTGACAGAAAAATCTCTGGAAAATCTGTGGAGCATCTCCAAAGTTCTGTGCATGTCTGACAGTTAAGTGAGTTAAAGTGAAAACAGAGGACCACTTACTGTTGTGTGTGATTTTCTGGATGTTGGAGCTGCATGTTTGTATGATCGCGTTGAAGTCCTGTGGGACAGAGCGGTAGCTCTCCGCTTTGCCGTACGACATGATGTCTTTAGAGTAGAGGATGACCTGCAAACAAAAAGATAAACAATGTTACAGCAAGAAGACACAGGTTTGTGACCTGGTTGGTACAAGGGCCTCCCTGTGCGTGCGTGTACGGGATTGCTCCCGGTTCTCCAGTTTCCTCTCACAGTCCAAAAACATGCATATTTTGGGATTAGGCAAATTGGACACTCTAACTGAATATGTGTGTCTGTATGTTTGCCCTGTGATGGACTGGCGACCTGTCCAGGATGTACCCCGCCCTTTCACCCTATGTAAACTGGGATTGGCACCAGCAGCTTCAGGACACTTGTGTAAAGGATAAACGACCATGTCTGCAAGAAAACTAGATAAAGCTAAGAAACGGCAATGATAAATATTCTAGGTACATCAGTGGCATCCTGGCACGTTGAAGCAAGGTTTTCAGTCAATATTGCGCTAAATAAGGGTGGGCTAAATAATATTACAGTAGAGTAGCATAGTCACGCTGACTGTGCGTCATATAGTCCGCGTATGGTTTCACAACAGCGAGGCCTTCGTTGTTTGACTGCCGTTGTAGAGAAGAACCCACAACAAGTATCGATAACTGCAGTCCAAGAACAGCCGTTAGCAAGCTAACATGTTAGCCCGCTAACGTCAAAACATTTCAGGTCGCTTATGAGAAATTTTGTTGATTGAAACGTATTAATAACACAGTGTGTTTACACGAGGTTAGGGTACGCGTTGAATTAACTGACCCAGACATCATTTCGTCTGTTTATCGAGCAAAACGCAAAAGGAGGGTGAGTGGAAGGCACAGCTGTTAGCTTCTCCAGCTAACTGACGTTTAAACTTGTTCGGCCCTCGGTTGTTTGTGTGAGGAACTGGCTTTGTTCTAAAACAGCCACGTTTGCCGTCTGACAGTCCACAAGCAGGGAGCCAACACAAGGACAACACGCCTAAACCGTTTGATTTGAGAAATAATGGCATACTTGCTTAATCCGCAGCTTCCGATGAACACATAGGCGGAGTGTTTTTCGTTCTGCCGCTGAGAGACGGTGCCCTTCCTGCCCCGTGACGTTACCGCCCTCTTCTTCTTCTTGTATGTGTTTATTGACAGAGAGAAAATGGGCTTTAAGAGAGGACACCGCCATCTACGGTGTCGGAGGTGTACAGGCAGGAGACCATTTGGTTTCAGGATTGGCCCTGAGTCCAGTCCTGTGCTCATTTTAAAGTCCATTCGTTATTAATTATAAATTATATCCACCGCACTGCTCAATAATATGTTCTACAAGTTCTACACTTTGGGCTGCTTCACAACTGACCTGCATGTCCAAGCCTTGACTGTGTTATACCATCCTACCTTGGCAGTGGAAATATCACGGCAGTTGGCATTATCCATTATCCGTTAACATCACTGCAGACTCATCACACGCTGGACACATGCTTTTTAAACTTCTCCCATTTGGTGGGCGCCGAAGGATGTCACACACAACACTGTATGTCATCACCATCAGGAGCTTCTTCCCACGGGTCTGCCTGCTTACACATTGATAATCCATTACTAAATAAAAAGGTTTTCAGCTGCAATAACCTCCTTGCCAACTGTCACTTAGCAACTGCAGTCTAGTAACCAATGACTGTCACTAAGCAACCACAGTGTGTCACATAGCAACCACTGTTACCTATGACCTTTTGGTGCGTTCTCAATGAAGTCACAGGGAATTTCTTAAACGGGAATGACCACTGAACTTTGTATTTCCAATTCCAAAACTTGAAGCAACCTCGCAAACTCCAACACTGCTACTTTTACCGCTATTAGCACTTGTGTCGTATTTGTTTTACAGTAAATCAGTCGTACACATAGTTCTGTTTAATTCTTAAACATAGACATGTTGCTACACTGTTTACTTTGTAAATCAGCGCCGTTGACTGGTATTGTTAACAGTGGTTTGTGCAAGATAAGTTTGTGTCCCCGTTTTCTTACCGACTTGTCAACTGGAACGCAGTGACGCTCCCAGTTCTGACTTCTGAGTTCCGATGTAACGCAGCTCCTGTAACCTAGAAACTGTTATCTGTCACCTGGCAACCACTTTAACCTTACAACTGCAACCTAGCAATGCAAAACAGAATTTTACAGCTGAAATGCAATTATTAGACATTATTAAGCACCTAAATTGAGAAGTAATGCTATGGGTCACATACAAATACAAAGATAATATTATAATTCTGGCCAGCCATTCTCTTGCTACTTACTATAACCTTAACCATAATTACTAGTGCCCTAACCCTGACCCTAATATTAACCTAACTTAAACTAATAAAACATGTCTTCACCTAAATGTTATGGGAGTTTTTGTCCCCAATGAAGACAAGTCCCCATTATGTGACAATGTAAACAGAATATGGTCCCCACAACATAAGGTATACCAGGTACACACACAGAGACTCACACTACTCAAATAAAGGAATGGCATTTTATTTGAAGATTTTCTGTAATTATATAACAAAATTCAAAAAATCTTGTAGAAATGCCATAAAATGTAGTGTGGGAAAACATGCTCTTAGCATCAGGTAATCTTGGTTTTAACAACACAAACACTCATCAGGTATAACAGGAAAACCACAAGGCATTGGGTTGATTTGTGCAGCAGACAGCAGTCTGTATAAATGACAAAAACACAGGAGCTGTATTAGCATGTATCAGTGCGGGTAAAAAGGTAGATTCAAGACAAGAAAGTGGAAAAAAGTGACCTCTAAAGATTCTGCTTCCTTTATGGGAACAATAGCCAACGATGGACAGAGTCTTCTGGTTTCATCTGTGAAGTCAGTTTGAATAGTAGTCTATGCAAAAATGACTCTACTTCACACTGGATTTATAATGTCAATACATGTTTTCCTAAAGAATTAGCTAGCTTTGGGTCATCTTCAATAACACATACTGTAATGTCAAAAAGATGCATAAGTACATTGTTTAAATTTTGTTTTGTTCAGTGGCTCCACCTGCAACCAGACAAGCCTCACTGCGATTCATGAGGCTTCAAAATGGGATTTCAGATTCTTATGGGTGACATTACAACCTTGTTGCCACTTGCTCCTGACAGATCAGCATGGTTTAATGTGTAGCTACTAATTCAAGACACTGTTGTACAACCTTTATACATTTGTGATTTACGTTCAGAAGTAACAGTGATAAAAACACATTTTTCTGCACAAAATTATACAATAGTACCAGTAAGAGTATTGTTGAGAAATATCAATATTAGTAACATTTTAAATATAAACAATTTAAATAAAACTACAAGTAACACAGCATGCTGAACAAGTCACACACTCTGCTACCATGCACACTGATGTGGGAGGCGTTGACACATGCAGATCACAGCTGGCAGTTGTGAACCAGCTTTGATTCAGGCCAGATCAGGATGGTGCAGGTGAACGAAGCTGGCTCAGATGATGGTCTTCAGCTCTTCGTCACTCAGCTCATTGACCATCATGATTTTCGTCAGCTGCTCGGCGTACCTCACCTGGTCCTGCATGAAATGTGGGATGCGTATGTTCTCCATGTGAGCAATGGCTTTCAGGCGGTCCACATCTTCAAATGACACCTGAGTCCACAGAAAAACAACAGTTGGTACAATTGTTTAAGCATTGGATTTAGCTCATCTGAAGCAGAGGACATGGCCTGACTCCTCCAGAGAGGGTTTTATTAAATTAACTGTACATGTGAATTCCAGTGTAAGGTATCACAAGAACAAGAAACTCTACAATATTCACCACATTTAGATAGTGAGTGCAAAGTTGAAGGAACTAAATCATATTTGCAAATACCAATCCATGATTTAAAGGGACCACATGCTGCTGTCTCCAGGATCTGCACATGGTCGGATCACTCAGGACAGATGTTAATATCAGGTCTGAAAAGGATCTAGGTTAAGATGCCTCACCTTTCCTAGAGCCATTAGCAGTGGAAAGTTGATCTTGTCTCTGTATCGAAGGATCTTCAGGATGCCATCTAGGTAGACCTGATCTTTGCTGAAACAACCTAAAATATGAAAGATCAGTAAAAAGTTAAATATCACATGTGAATTCAGGTTTGGTGTGACTTCAGCGCCCTGTTCAGACGTGGCACTATAATCAGTCCTCAGTGGTCTGAGAACAGGCAGACTGTGCTAAGTACAGCTGCTAACGCACATGGATGTGTCCCTGTGACCACATATAATCTTCTCTGACCTTTATTCAAATACACACTGATATCATGATGACTGTTTACTGCTGTCATGAGGAAACATTCAGGACACACTGGACCTGCTCAGACCTGTTCTTAGCATGATATGATCAGATCACTGAGCACAGATGTAAATACCATGTCTGAATAAATGTCAAGCCCTGTTCTTTAGTGACCTGGCTGTGCTGTATCAGTCTGGCCTCTCTTGGCTCTGACACAGTAGTCCCAGCGGGTGTTGGGGTCCTGGACAAAGTGTCCCAGGTTATGGAAGAGCTGAGAGAAGGACATGTGGCTGGCCTGGTAGACAGTGTAGTAGAGCAGTGCAGCGCGCCACAGAGTGGGGTCTTTCCTGAACAGGACACTGTGGATGCTGGCTAGGCCTTCCTCTGTTGGGTTGAGGGACTTCAGGTTGTGCTTCTTCCTGCCCACACTGCTGCTCCATGGCTGGTGACAATTGTTGATGCCGCGGAAATAATGAGTGCCTGAAACAACAGGACAGTGACAATGTAGACATTTATATTTGAGCCAGGGGTATTTGTGGCAAGATCCAGATAGTGTAAGAATATCAGTAACAATAATTAGACTTGTAATTAAAGAAGTAAAATCTGATTAACTGCATTACAATCAGATTTAAAAGGATTTTCATTGTAGCTAGTGACCTCCAGGATACATTAAAGACCTTTGCACACTAAACACACAACAAAAATATTAACTTGTGATTTATTGGCATGATGATAATTATTACGTCTATCCAGTCAATGCAGGTTTCCAAATCAGCATTGGAATATTAGTGACCGATATTGGTGCTTTGGTGATTTTTTTCTGAAGTTTTGTATCAAATAGGTTTATAACCAATCTTAAAACTCTCATAGAGACATTGATAAGTCTGTCCTGAAGCAGTGAATTAGTGCTTTGTGATCATGGGGACACGGGAGCTGCTGGTCTACTGCTGCCTTATTTGGTAGGTTTGTGTTTGTGAGACAGAAGTTGACCACTTCACTGAGAGTAAACCTGCCAGGTTTAAAGAAAATAGGGTCAGTTCCTACACAAGCACACTTCAGAAACCTTTAAGTATGCCTAACAACAAAATAAACACTTTGACTGAGATTATTGTACCCACCAATCTCATGCCTCAGCATGCCCTCCAGCCAGTGCTCCCGGGCAGTGGAGATGTTGATAGTTAGTGTGGGTCTGCTGTTCACGACTGTCATGGAGGCTCTGGACAGGAGGTCATCGGTCACCTGGACTACTATCTATCAACACAACAGCAATAAAAACGCACATTTGATACCAGGAAACACTATATGTAAATACCATGACACTAAATGTCAAAACATTATCCAGAGTTCATATGTGACAAATGCAGCAGGACCACCAGCACATTGCCTGGGTGAAACTGGTTGTGATGTCACCTATAAGAATCTGAACTCCCATTTTGTAGCCTTTCAGAATCGCAATTTGGCCACAACCAGGCTCCTATTGGACAAAAACCAGCTGTGAAACATGGTGGTATGTGCAACGCCTACATATTTTGCTATTTCCCTCAAAGTGGGAAAATAATTTACAAAATTGACATTCTTTTAAATGTTCTACTGAAGTCCTGAAACTTGCAATTGAGACCATTAACTAAGAAATAGGTTCCTTTCCAATAGACTTCTATTCAAATGAACATATTTTTGCAGCTGGCAGATTTGCCCCCGGTGGCTATTCAATATATTTTCACTTCCTGAATGACTTCACCAGGGAAACTGGGAGAGTCAATTCAACATTCTATGGGTGAGATGCATTCAGCAAAGGACATATAATGGAATATGAAATGAGGAAAAAATTTAACCCAGAATATTCAAGCCTTATTTCAAATATAAAATCACTATGTAAAATAATATGTTCAAATAAATTCATGTGTATAAATGGAATGAGATTCTGCTTTTCACCACCACCTGGCAAATACTAGTCTAATGCTTTCACACATCACTAATAAATTTAGCTTTTCTTCTTCTTTGTCACCGCACTGGAAACAGGTCTCTGTTGAAAATAAGACCAGGTATCTGGATGACATAAATAAACAAAAATAAATAAATAAAAACCTCAGTGTCACAGTTTTGTGTAGATTCTTTTTCATTTGTTCACACTAACCTGTTTAAATGTATATAGGAATCACAAAGGGGGCATGTGCATGTGCTATGATGTGTTCAGTGGAACATTGTTAACAGAGTGATGTAACACTGGTTTGTTACATAAGTGGTTCTGATGAGCTCTGTAAAGTGGTGGGTTTTTGCAAGGTCTCCCTTTTCTCTAAAGCACATTCACTTCCTTCATTGTAAGGATGATGTATAAATCCATCATGACAGTCTTCAGTGGACAGGCACAGAAATATACCAGGCTACATCATCTCACCGACATTTAAATGCCCCTTTATCTTTTAACTGTATCACAGAACCTAAAACACACTGAAAATATTCCACGCTACAAGAGTAAAAATCAGCAACGTAGCATCTACTTCTTAAGACCAGATTTTGTGTCCTCTCACCTCTCCCACACAGCCTTCCTTCTCCATGTATTTTTTCACATTGTGCCAGATGCGACTCTTGGTGAGGAGATTTCCCCCAGTGACCTGCTCAAACTTCTCATAGCTGCCATATCGCTGCAGCGCAATCTCCATGATGTGCACTGCCTGGAAGAAATGAGACAGTCATTATATAAAGCTGTCAAGTCTAATGACTAACGTTCTGCTGCTAATCCTTTTAACATGCAGTTGTTCTCACTGTGGTGCTCAAACATATAGGTTAAGATACACGAAAAAAGGAAGACAGAAGCAGATAAGCGGACATAAAAAAAAACACTGGTTAGTCTAATAAATTAATTTGAAAAAGACAATCAGTTGAATTACTTTTTACAACACAACTATGGGATGTTGAGAAGTCTAACAATACTGACTTAAATCTATGGGGTTCCTCAAGGTTCTATACTTGGTCCTAGTTTTTAATTACATTTAAAAGTACAGACACAAAATGCAGAATAGAGAAAGACACAGTTCTATTAATTTTTGATTAAATTAAGCCAATTTTTAGTCAACTTTCATCATCAAACTGTTATGATTTATCAAAGACAGGGGAAAAAAAGAAAAGCAGATAAACATATCGATGAAAGACTCTGTCATCATATGTCACCAATCGGCTGCTCTGATTTCTACAGATCAGCATCAGCCTTAGAAAAACTCATATAAGTCGACCTCTACGTACAACTGAATCCAGCATTGACAAAAAAACATGACAAACTAGGACACACCTAAAGACTTGAACATTTGCTCAAAGGATCATCTTACTGTATTTCCTATTCAGCTCACTCACATTTCCTGTTCAGCTCACACACTAGCCTTGTAACAGAACACCAACTGGCTATTTTCTTTCTCATTAGAAACATACGTATACCCTTACTTCATAAGTGGGGTGACAAATTGGAGCACAATTTAAATTTTTGTCAACTTACAGAAAATAAAAGACTGTTTTCAAAGGATGTCTTCTCAAAGTATGCTTGTCCAAATGTAAAATTAAGGCCCCTTTTGTTTTAAATTAATCCCTATTATCTGGCAGTATCCAGCTTGACTGCTACAGGGTGGAGGTTCTGTGTCTTGCAAAGATTAATTTTTCAAAATCTTGTCTTTCATTTTCATCAACTTTACCATCATAAACTTTACAATTGGAGGACATCAGGACATTTATCACATCTCAAATACATTGCAATTGTAGACACTTGCTAGGAAGACATTATTCAGTATTTGGATAAATTTATTAGTTATTTGTATAGTTATTTGTTGCATATGGTTTTGTTCCAAACTGACAAACTGAAGCAAACTGAAGAACTGTCTTGTTTCACACATGCTTGTTGGAGAAAGAACCTCACCTGTGTCAGGAAGCGATCGGAGGCGTTGCTATGCCGTGCCAAAACAGGTGGAGAGACAGGGTTGCTGTATTCAAACTGTGGATTGTAGCTGAAGTCAGACTTGAAGAACTTGGCCTTCTCTTTCTCCACATTAGATGGCTTGATGGCTGTCAGGATGCACAGCTTCTTGGCATTTTCCCCTTCCCCTGTGACAGCTGCCTTGTGTAGGGATGGCAGTTTAGTATGAGGTGAGTTGGGGATGCACATCTTCTTCTGTTGTGGCGTTGTATGGGGAGTGATGCCCATCTTGCTGCCCGCAACTGAGATGCTCTGTGCTGTTTTGGAGAAATTGGAGGTGGATCTCTGAGCGGTTTTACCACCACCTTCTTGTGCATATGTCTTTTTAAAAGAAAGGCCCCTATGGTTTCTTTTGCCAGGTGAGGCACCGCTTCTCACTGCTGTTTTTGGCCTCTTAAACAGGGATTTCTTTGGTCTTTCCCACTCCTCCTCCTCACTCTGTATTAGTAGGTCGTAGCTGCTGGAGCCAGTGCTGAACAGGTCTTTGAGGATGCTGGAAGAAATCCTCTCCAGGTACACTTGGCTTGGACTCAGTGGCATGTCAGTGGAGTTTAAGATGTATTTTTTGGACATTTCTACTTCTGGCCAGTGAAGACTTTCTAAAATACAAACCATTAAAGCAGTATTGTGAATGTCTTTGCCGATTTACATTGATATGCAGACCTTTCACCGATAGTTAGATAGAATAATCCTCTTTGGCTAAAATTAGATCTACTACCTATGCCACAATCAAAATCACAGATTGACATAATGTAATTAGCAAACCAAAAGGCTGCAATTGAATTGTCTTTTATTTCCACTGATCTTTTGTGTGTTCTAATGTGAACAAAAATTGACTGCATACATGTTGGAAGCAATACATATATTTAAGATATCACCCTTGCATTAGAATATAGTATTTTTATAAACTTATTTATTTCACATTTTGTCTACATTTTGTTTCTAGTATTTTTTTGTACTGTATAAATTAGAATTTTTACATAAAGGATAAAGGTACATCTTATCCGTAAAACCAGCTCTGCTGAAAAATGCACCTCCTTTTAAGTGTAGAGCATTTGGGATGAAATGGTAGTGCTCAAGTTATATTTGGATGACATGCATATGAGAGTTCATTTCACATCCGTAACAAGCTTCCTGGATTAATAAAATGGGAGATACAAATCTGGGCAGCGCTGAAACAAGCTCTGTCGAACAATGCACCCCCTGTTTATTTTATTTTGTAGAGCATTTGAGATAAAACAGTGGTGCTTGCGTATGAGAGTTAATTTCAGACGTGTAACAAACTTCCTGGCTAAATAAATTGGGGATGAAAATCTAATGAACCCCGTTTATTTTATTTTCTAGAGCCATATCTTGCTTTAAAAAGGAGGAGGTTGTCGATGTCCAGTGGTTTCCATCTCAGCTGTGTGTTCCTGTCAGATGCATGCAGAACGTGGCATAACACTTGATAGAAGTGTTGGGGTAGAATACACACACACACAAGTTTGTGTTGCTATTCTTCTTCGGGCACTACACTGACTTCCATCATTTGGACAGCCTGACCAAAGCATTTTACCTGACCTCAACCATAACCAGGTAATGCCCAACTGAAATTTTAACCTTACTACAATTAAAATTTTAGCCCTAAACTTTAGTACTTCCTCAGGAATTAGGTTTGGCATCATTGAGACCAGGACTAATGTCTGCATTATTTACCTGAAAAAAATCTTAAAGAGGCAACAAATATAAGTAACCACACACACACGCGCACACACACACACACAGGCTGTCAGACAGTGTGATGACTGGACAGTTTCACCAGCACAGCTATGTGCTCAGCCATGCCATTAACTACGATTACCTAACACATTAGCTGCTGTCAACTTAAGTATGATAGCTTCCTATCTATTACATGAAAAACGTGAACACACACTTAAATGAAAGTTAATGGTTCGAAAAACAATGACATTACCAGTCACTTTAATCGACTCCAGCATCCTCTGGAAAGGGAAGGTGTCAGTCGGTAGTCTACCGCCGACGGGCAGTAAGAAAGAAAATACAAGTTCACCTTTACTTAGCAAGGCTAAACTAGCTAAATCAGCCGTATCGGAAAATAGAGTAATCTGTCGTAACTAAGTATTGCGACTCGCAAAAACACATGTGTAAGACATGTTAAGTAGCTAGAAGATGAGATGACAATATTTTGTTCACCCTACACAAGCAGTCTGACAAGAGCCGTCTCTGTATGGACTGCGCCGTCTCTACTGTCCGCACTGACTGCTCTGTTTCCATAGTTACGTTGTTACCTACGCCACACGCGCGCGCGCGAAGGCTGCTGGGAAATGGTGTCCTTTTAGTCCAGCGAAAATGCAAACAAATTGTCAGTGTATGTTTGTATATGAATAATTTATGTTTTAAGCCAATGCTCTTCTACGAACCATGATTAAGTTACGCATTTTGGGCTGAGTATTATGGTCAAAAGGGCTAATTTAGCTTAAAAGGATATATGGATACATGGGGCGCGTGACAGAAGAAGTATTGCGTAGTGACGTCTCTGTCCCTTTGATTGGCTGGCAGACGTAAAGCTTGGCCTGTTGGTTTTGATTGGTCCTGGGGAGATTCGCTCAACGGTTGGAGTCTGCGCATTTGACGCAGCGCTGAAATTCAAATTTGAACAGATGTTTTGTGCGAGTAGACGAGAAGAGGAACAGAGAGGAGAGAAGAGGAGAGGAGTGTTGTTTAGCTCGAATCTCCACGTTCTCTGTGTGTATATACATAGAGTGGTGTATAAAACGTTTGAAATATCGCCAAAGGGTTTACTGTTGTGCGGATACGACTCTCAAAATGGATCCGTTTACGGAGGTGAGTCGGTGCGCTAACTTAAAATTTAACATACGTATGGGGCTTAACGTAAGTATCGAAATGGCTGCGTTTGTGTTGCATGCTAATGCTAACAAGTAACAGTTCCATATGTTTATTTATCTATTTTACAAACCTGTTTTTACATTCGTTAGTCGCGACAGGAGACCCCGTTGTTCATTTCGATAGTATTCACGATGGCTAACGCTATGGTAAATAACGCATTGTAATATTATGGTCAATGAGAACGCGTCACGTGTTGTTTCTTTGTCTTGAACGTCGTCAGCAGCTACAAATGTGTTCTGTAGAAACCTACGATTTGCAGTTAAAAACAGTGTTTGGAGTCCTTATTGATGTTTGCTCTGTGATTTAGCCAGGCTGCTGTTTGACTGACTTCCCAGTGTAGTTTCATATCATCCGTGTTTATCATTTTGTCATTCACACTCATCGTAAGTCACATTGAACGCATCTCCATTTAAGGCAGTGGAATGTGTCGGTGTTGGATGTTGTCCAAAAACCAGTGCTCTGCTTGCTGTTGTAAGCCAAAACTATGAACATGGAACGTATGTCCTGGTCATTGGACGTTTGAAAATTCAAATCCAGGAACCACAAGCAGGAGTGGCGCATTCCTCCTACAAAGTGTGACATCAAGTTTTCCACAGTGCCTTGAGAAGGTTTGTAGGCGTTGCAGTGCTGCTGCAGGAATGTGTTGAGTCTTGCTTACTGTAAATCAGACTGTGTGACAGACTGTGACTGAGGCCATTTGGAAGGGATGTCATGTAAAAGAGGAATGAAAAAGGGCAAGCAAACAGAGGCCTCTTTCTCTTGCCAGAGTCACTCCCACTGACGCGGACTATTAAAACTGGTTGAAGGGATTTGTAGTTCACCTCTTGCATTGACTGAAACTCACAAAAACCTCTGTTTGTATAGTGTGAATGCATGAGATTTAACTGTTATGGCTGTATTGTATGCATCTCCATTTGTACTGCCACACCCTGTTACCCCAACTAATTTGAAATGCAAAGAGAATAGGTTCGACTGTTACAATGAGAGACATGCCAGTTGCACTTAAAATTAAGATGTTTGTTTAACATTTTCAGGTTTTTCTTTATTTGTTTCCACAGTCCCATGTGTGAGTCACACATTTTTGCGTTAAAATCATAAATAAAAAATAATTGATTTTTTTTTGGTACTCTTTCACTTTCAGTACTAGGTCTATGTGCGTGACAAACCCAAAGATATTACCATCTTGAGTGTATCACATTTATAGGTGCCCTGCTGTTAAGTTTTAGATATTTGGGTTAAGAATAAGTATTATGACAAGCATTGCTCAACAGTGTTGTGGTGCCTGCAAATGTAACATATGGAGATTGTAAAAAAAGCTGAAACTGCCATGGATTAGATGATTTCAGCTGAACAGGCATATGGCATGTTCATTGGCTTACTGACATTGGGTACAAAATTGGTTATTGAATGACAGGGCTTTTTCAGTATAGGTAATACAGAAGTTGTTTTATACCCATTCAATGCAAAAGTATTAGTTTAACACCCAGCTTGAAGCTCAGTCAGTACCAGAAAAGTATCAAAATTTGAAACCTAGCTCCATATCACTCTGTCAACTGTCTTGTGTTTTATTTTATTATTATTATTTTTTTTTCAGATTTTACTGTGTGATAGTGGTAATGGTGTTTTAAATAGAATAAAACACAGCTTTTGGACCAACGCTTAAACACTGTGTCTTCCAACAGAAACTGTTGGAGCGGACCCGGGCTCGCAGAGAAAACCTGCAGAAGAAAATGGCAGAGAGACCAAATTCTGCAAACAGACCAATGGTCAAAAGGCCCAGAGAGCCACTGGGTGACACTAACAGTTTGATTAGTGAGCCAGTCATTGATAAAGGTATGACTCTATTTTCTGGCCTGCACTCCTTTTAGAAGTGAACATTTAATTTCAAGTAGCTTGCTCATATTTCTCCTCCACATGCTCCCAGTTCCACAGCCATCCTCCAAGCCTTCTCCCTCCAAGCGTCTATGCTCGGGGGAAAAAATCCAGCCAGCAGCTGGTGAGGAGAATGAGGAGCCAGCGATGAACCGACCTGTGGTTCCCATGCTCACAGATCCTCCCACAGACAAGAAACCTCCAGTGGGGCCCAGCAGCAGACATTCTTCTTTGGAGAAGACTGCTACCCGACCGGATGTTTGCTCTCAGCCAGTGCATCAGAAAACTGAACAGCCACCACCAGAGAAAATGACTTCCACTCCTGCCCCTAATCAGAGCAACAAAGATGAGGATATGGTACCTGCCAGTCCAGCCCTCCAAAGTACCAAGGACGACCTGGTGGAAGATCCAGCTACCTGTGCAACCGGCATGAAGTCACGTCTACAAAGGCTCGCTGAGCAAAGAAAATGTTGGGATGGAGATGGTAAAATATTTATTTGTATAAATGTTTTTGCTTAATTTGTTGTGTATGTTATTTACACTAAATATTTTGTGATTAATGATACAGTCACTCTCTCATAATATATATATTATCTATCACTTTGACTTATATGTAAATATTAGAAGAATATTTTACATAATAATATTGTTGACTGCTAGGAAACAGTCAACAATCTGGCAGCAAAGAAATAAATGACCATAGTCCATCCAAAGAACAAAATGGTCCACTTAGTTTGCTCTGGGTCAGGAGCTCTATGTATTAATCACTATGTATTCCATTCTGTCAAATAATGTAATAGTTGCATAATTCTTCTTTGTCCCAAATAACTACTTTTCAGCCCCCACCACTGATGCCATTCCAGACTATACTCCACTGTCCTTGTTAAAGAAACAAGCCGAGGACCCACCAGTTGCTGCACCCTCCATATCCTCAGGAACTCCACTTGGAAGAAGAGGCAGACTGGCCAACCTCGCCGCCACCATTGGGTCCTGGGAAGACGACCTAAGCCACGCTAATATCCCCAAAGAGAATCCAAAAGAAAAGCCTGCAACAAACAAGTTTGTGGCTGCTAACACAAAGCCATGTGCTGCTGAAAGCCATTCAGCTTCAAGCAGCAAGTCCACATCCAGGTTTAATCAGGTAGGCTGACCTGAAGTAATTTCATTCCTGGTTTTTACACAGGTTTGTATGAATGTGGTATGAAAATGTGTAGACAAGACATTTGTTAATAAACAAAAAATATTTTACGAACCCCCAAACTGTATGTTGCAGACCTTACTTTATGTCCCTGGTGTTAGAACTTTATGCCCTGCCTGAGACTTTTAAATATGTTGAGTGCCAGAATGTACAGAAAAAAAAATATTTCTATGCTTTAATTTGTTACACAAGCTAAATATTTGGATTCCACCCTCACTGGGGATCTGTTTTAATTTTTCATCAGCCCTGTTTTGCTTTTGAACATCCTGTTAGGGCACCAGGACATTTAACATAAGTTGTTTAATGAAGAGACCACATTTTATGTATGCAATTATTTTTATACATTTTTTCCCATCAGGCGTCATGTTCTCCTGTCAAAGCCAGCCAAGTGGTTACCCCAAGCCCCCAGAAAGCTGACAATCCTGCAGCCAGAGCAGCACTCCAGGCAGTGACCAGTCCTCAGAAGAGTTCCAACCAGGCACTGGCCTTCACTACTCAGAAAAGCTATAACCAAGGCACAACAGTCTCATCCAGTCCTAAGAAGGCTGGTCCCTCCTCCACAGTATCTGTGCCTCAGAGTCCACTGAAGAGTCAAGTCCTTCTTAAGGGTGTGAACTCCACTGCCAGCCCTCAGAAACCAGAGCTTTGTGTCAAACCTGCCATTGCTGGTCCTTCTGCCTCCCAGGAAAAATCCACTGCTGGAGGTCAGGGTGAGTCACTTGTCACTTTATTATTTTACAAAATACACAGTGGAGTGATTATTCTGTTGTGCCATGTCACTCTTTCTGACTATTCTATTTTGTAGAAAGTTTATTCAAATTCTGTGCCAACAGAGTGCAATAATAAAATCTATTAAGTCATGACAATATTACTTTGTTTTGACTGAACAAGTTATCTCTGTAAGGTGTTGAAACATTTTGGCTTAACAGTCAACTGTTTCTAATTGACCATACTCAAGGAGCATCTTCCTGAACATCAACATCTTGTTGATTGTTGGTAGTTCCAGTGGGTTTTCTCCATGCAAATGCTGATTTCACATTCCCAACAGGTGTTAAATCTTTCCTGGAGCGCTTTGGAGAGAGATGCCAAGAGCGAAACAACCAGTGTTCCCCAGCAGGGGGCAGCACCCAGTCCAAGACTCCCACTGTAACTCACTCAGTCACACCAAACACCAGACTGGTACAGGAAAGGCTCAGAGCTGCCCAGGCAGCAAACACAACCACAGCTGATCTCACCCAAAGACAGAAGATGGTGGGTTAATGTTAGATATAATAAAATGTACTGCTGCACTATTGTGATAATTTTGTTTGAAAGTTATGATGGACAAATATGGCCTCTGATTTAAAACAAAAAAAAAAACAACAACAAACAATAATAATAATAATCCTCTGCTTTTCAGGAACGAGAGTCGGAACTGGCTAAGATTCGCAGTCGCTTTCAAAATGGGAACAATATGTGGAAGAACAAAGATGAAGCAACAGAATCCAAGAAAAATGATATTAAGGTTGGCTCTCAAAACTTCTGTATGAATCAACCAAAGCAGTCCTTTGGTTGTTTCATACAGTTCAACTGAAACAAATAATGCTTTTCAGGAACGGCTTGATAAGCTGGAGCAGAGTGACGCTGCATCATGTGAGGATGCTGCATCATGTGAGGATGAAGCATCAGCTCTGTCCATTGAAAAAACTGATACACCCAACAAAAGCACCCCTTCAGGTACTAAAAAATATCTACCGTCCTGGTATATATTGTCCAGGTGAATGGTCATGTTGTGGAATCAGCCACTGTTCTCTTGTCCATTTTTCTGACAGCAGGGACATTTCTCACAAACTAATGCTGTGAATGAGCTAACATCTAACTAATATTGTTTACAACACATAGACAAGTTGTTTTAAAGTTTATTGTATTAACTTTCAATCTTAGCTTAATTACTTTTAACATGCACTGTGGCTTCTTTTGGTTAGCAGGTCATATGTTGGGGGTCTCACCTCCAGCCCTGACATCCAGCCCTCTGAGGGTGGTTCCCCAACCAGAGGAGAAACCAACAGATGAATCATCAGAGAAAGAGGAGGTGGTCACAGAGAGAGAGATGAATGTGGACCAGTCCATCAACTCTGCAGTCATCAATGAGCTGTTTGATGGAGTCCTGGAGCAGGAGGATGATGATGAGGCTGAGGAGGAAGATACTCTGAATATCTCCTCCATGTCCCTCCTCACTCCTCTGGCAGAGACTGTGGCTGCTGTGGTGAATAGTCCAGAGAGGAGAATGATGGTGGGCATCACTTTTGCATTTTTCTGCCAGAATTAATTTATTGTCAATTACAGTGGTTTAAGACACAAACTATAAACGGTGTCTTTTTTGCAGACGTCAACACCTGCCAGTTCATTCCTTGTAAAGTCTCCAGACAATGTTCGCATTCCAAGCAAGTATCCAAGGACTGATATCCGTACTCCCTCCTCAGACAGTGTCGAGACCTCAGGTGAAGGTCATAAACTGCCCTATAGGTGAATACTCCTACATATTACTCACATATACGTTCAAGTTTTCAGTTCTTGTTTTTTCAGTATATTTAAATATATCTTTTGTCTCTGCTAGCATTGATGCATACAGGTCGACCAGAGTGAAGGAGACAGAGCGACCCAATGTGAAGCAGGTCATTGTGAGAAAGGAGGATGTCTCTCACAGAGCAGAAGAAGCCAGAGGATCCAGTCTCTTCAGCATCAAACAGAAGATGAAGGTTCGGAAGAAAGACCTTTTTGTAGAAGAATTGAAAGCTGTACAGTGTAACTTTTCAACAAACAGATTTATCACACTTCTGAAACAATCCAGTTCACCATTGTTGCTGCTCCATGGAGTTTCTTCTTCCATATCGCATTTTTAGCAGGTTCAGCCAGGTTCACAAATCACAGTTTAACTAGTCATTTTTATGTAAAAGAGGCTATAAAAAATGGACATACAAAAATATTAAACTTTAGATACATAGGATGAAAGGGACACAACTACAGCAGTACAGTTTGTCTCAGTCTCTAACTGTTTACTTGCCCTTCTCCTTATCAGAGATAAAGAGAGTTTGGTCTCTTTGTGATTAACAGACGCTGTGGTTTTATGTTTGTGTAGGTTTTGACAAATGAGATGAACCTGCAGCAGACAGTCATTCATCAGGCCAGTCAGGCGCTCAACTGCTGCACAGACGAGGAGCATGGAAAAGGATCCCAGGTGGAGGCTGAAGCGGAGAGGCTGCTGCTGGTGGCCAGTGAGTTTAGACTGTTGATATATGAAAACACAACTTGTGTAAGGCACATTGGCATTTGCTGCATTCACGCTATCAAAGAAATTAAATAGGAAAATGATTTTGGACCAGTGAGTGAAGCATGTTTCCGGCTGAAGAAATAAGAGCTGTGGTCAGTTGCTAGATTTTTGAATGATGAACAGAAGATGCTCCTCTCAAACATTATTAACATGCTAAAAAAGTCAAATAGTTCAAGCTGTGTGTAAGAAAGGTATTTGCCCTTATATAAAGAATAAAGCCACATTTCAACACCAATGCATCAGCCATATGTTGTTAGCTCTGACTCTTGGTGGGTCCCATGTGTGACTGTCTTTCTTTTTGGATTTAGTGGAGAAGAGGGAGGCACTGAAGGCAGAGCTGGACCGTCTGAGAGGAGGTGGACAGAAAAAGGCCCCTGGTGCTCCAGAATCCACCACTATGTCTGCCTCTAAGGGTTCAATCACTCTGCAGGAGCTTCGCCTGCCTCTCAAGGCAGACTTTGTTTGCTCCATTGCTAACAAGCCAGGTATATTCAGCATGATTGTACCTGTTATAACATTGTTGTCATTCTACACTATTTCTTAATAAATTAAATTTCTTACATATGGCACCTTTTTTAATGTTCTTTGTTTGGAATATTTCAGAGTCAACCAAACATTCCTTCTTCATCATGATCCGTGCTGGAGCAGAGAACACTGTGGCCACTCCACTGGCCAGCACACACCGTGGCCTCAGTGGAGACACCCTGACCTTCCCCACCAAGTTCACCTTGTAAGTCAAATGCTCTTTCTTATATAGAAGATTGATTGTTTTCCATTTTACATGATTGGCTTTTAATGTCTTAACAAAGTTAGAAATGACGGTGGCTATAAAATTTCATTCAGGCTTTGGAATGACTGGGGTTTCTCACATAGTTTACATAGCTGTAACACACACCTTCACACTGGACATGTTTACTGACTCCTGACTTCAGCTAGCTTATCATTCAGTCATAAGCTGAAGTTGTTTAATGTTTGAACAATGTTGACTTGTTTTCTTGTCATTTCATCAGTCTCTCTTGATTCAAATGTAAATTTTAATTGGACACTGCTTTTGTCTCATCGTCTGTTGTTGATTGTAATTGCTGAATATTGTAAACAAATATTCTGCTCCTTATTCACTCGTAGATCTGATGTCTCCAGTGACTTTGTGATTGACATTGAGGTTTATTGCCTGGTAAGTGAATATACTGACTTTTGTGAACAGCACATGACACACTTCTGTCCAGCTGTCTGTCTTCTGTCTTTCTTACATGTAAATCCAATATGAACTCAAAAATAAATACATTGCTCACTACTGAGCTGTGCACCAGAACTACTGACTTATGATGCTATATCCTCTTAAACATTGCATGACACCTTCAGGTGCAGAAACGTGAGGTCTGCGGTGACAAGAAGAAGAAACCGAGCAAATCAAAGGTAAATTTACTTATTTTATTACTAGTTTTAACCCATAAAACAAAAATTGCTGGTGTGATGTACAAATTCTTAAACTGTGTGTATATGTGCAGACAATCTGGAGACGCGCTTATGAAGCACATGATTTGTGTATGTCGGTATGAATAGTTCTCGCATCAGTTCCTTCACTTGGTGGGTCTGCACTGGGTGTCAAAATGCCACCACTGCAAAATGACGATTAATCTGCACAGCTTCAGGTGGTGGTTTCATTCAGTGGAGCAGAATATTTAATGCCTAAACAGGTGTACTGAAATTAATGTCATTCCATGGCGAAGCAACAGTGTACTGATTTCTTGATGTTTGTCTTTCTAGGCCATCACTCCAAAGAGATTCCTTGGCATTACTGTAAGAATTTCTGATCTCTTCACTTACTGCACAACTTTCTTATCAAATTTGAAAATAAAAATATTTTTTTTCTTTTTTGCAGAAAAGTGTGCAGACACCAGGTAGGTCAAAATTCTGTTTGTTTATTTATTTACTTTAATGTATTTTACACGATGTAATATTCTAAGCTTTGAGGGGTCAAGGCATAGTGTCAATTTTCATGATTAGGCAGAGTAAACACCTATGTATAAAATTTCCTGCGTATACTTTTTGTGTGAATGTATCCTTTCTCTCTGTAGTTGTGGCCAGTCCAGGAGGGCCCAACGCTGTTCGCACCAGTAACTTCATCCTGGTTGGATCACACAAGCTCACCCTGTCTTCAATTGGGAAAAACAAATTTCCTTTGGAGAAGGTACAAATTGTCTACATTCACACTTTGAGAGCAGTTTAGTAGTTCTCTTCTTTATTCTGTGTTTTCGTATGAGGCTGACCTTTGTCTGAACACCTAGCGCTCATGCTGAATTAGATTGCAGTCCTGTGTCTGTTTGCAGATTCTACAGAGACTCTCACTCTGTTTTTCTCACAGGACACTGAGTTGTGCCTGTGCATTCATTCACCTGCCTTGATATCTTTCTTTTAGATCATATATGAAGGATGTGAAAGGGAACTACTCAGTGACTTGTTTCATACCAAGGTTACTACTTATCCTCTTGTCTGTTTATTTGCTTTACATTCTGGTTATGTGGGGAAGGGTGAAAACAATGTAGGATGGCACATAATCTAAACTGTATAACATTATAGTATTTTCAACTTGAATAACAAACCTGTTCTCAGGATGGAATGTTAATTCATTTTCTTCATAAATAATGTCCACATTAATACTTTTATTTAACAAATTTCCACTCTATACTAACACTCCTGCAAATGCATGTTATTACACAATCATTTCCGTAATGCTATATGTACAGTCTGTAACACTTGCATTCATTGGAAGTCAATCTGATACTAAGATTCAATCAGGAAGTTAACACAGGTGTCGGTGTCATTGTTTATGTTCGTCCAGATTAAAACAAACTCTGGTGTTTCAAACTAAAACTTTTCCAAAAGTCTGTTGAAAGGGCTGAAAAACTCCCATGAAGTGACAACGACAACAGTAGTAGTATTAGTGCAAAATAAAATAAATGTTTTAAAACTAAAATGTATTGATGTGGACTTAGCCACTGTTTATGGTCATCAGATACATGACAGTAACTGGTTCTAACCATGTTTGAAAAATATAATCTAAACACTTGTGAATTGTGACTATAATGGGCACACTTTTATTAAACTCTCTGCTATAACTCCAAGGTGCCGTTCCTGTGCCCACTAGAGGGCCACGTCTACCTCAAGATGCAGTGTGAAGTTGGCTCAAAAGTTGAGGAGAGGGGCTTCCTGGTGAGTGAGGACAGATCAAACATTAATATGATGGTGTTCATAGGTCATTGGTGGTGTTGGTTTTCATCCGTGTCAATCCTTCTTTCAAACTACAGACAATGTTTGAAGATGTAAGTGGATTTGGCGCCTGGCACAGGAGGTGGTGTGTCCTATCAGGATACTGTGTCTCTTATTGGACCTACCCAGATGATGAGAAGAGAAAGGTATGTCATTTTGGGGGTGTAATTATTTACCTAAATTTATTTACCTAAATTTAAATTTAGTTTTTAAGTTTGGTCATTGTTTCAGTACAGATTCAGATTCAGTACAATCAAAATTCAGGCCAGACTGTGCCACAAAAGAGCCACTGGGCATTCTGGTTTGATTATATGTTTTGAGCTGGATGAAGTAACACATTAAATGCCATTTTCACAGTGAGGAACATATCATTTTTGTGTCAAGTCTCAACGATAGTATGATACTTGTACAGTAAACATCTTAAAATCTCTAGTAATTTAATAGAAGGTCTATTAGACATTTAATCACATAACTATAATACTTGCTTGATAGCCTTCAAACTTGGCACGTGATTTACTAAAGGCACCTGTGTGTGCAGTGCAGACTTTGGTGTTTGTATGAATAATGCAAGAGTTATTGGTAGAAATGTGACAGACATATCAATAAACAACCCATTTCTGTATACCTAAAGACAGACATGCCATTAGAGAGAGGCCATGAATGTAATGCTGAGTCATTTAAAGCCTGAGGTGCAGGTACTGCACTAGTATTTAAGAGGAAAATTTCACATTGACAAGCTGCTGTATATGGTTGACCCATGGCTAAGCCCCATCCCTGAACACAGAGGGGCCACTCACAGCTTTACAATACATTCTTAGCTGAAAAATCCATGGAAAATAATTTTTTTGAAAGGTGTAAATTGAGAAATACAATGTGCATGAGGTCATTTGGATACTCTAGATACTTTGGAGTGAGTGAACACTAATAAAGATTACTATAGTAGCTTGCTCAAACAAGCTTATTGCAACTAAAGTTATAATCATCTTCAGTGTTGATAAACCAGAGACTGGAACCAAAAAGTTAAATTTTTTGTCTGAGGATGGTCCACGTTGACAGTGACAAACAACTACACTTAAAAATTTGCCTGAAATGTCCCTTTTAATGTTTCATTCCTTTTTCTACAATGCCCATCATAAGCATTGCCCAGCCATGCCACACATTTTTGGTAACAAATTACACACTACGCTGTTTTTAAAGACGTCCACCAGACTTGGTGGCCATTTGCCAAAACACTGTCACCAAAAATGGCAGACGGAGTGCGTACAAAGTATTGCAGACAGAGACTGATGCATTTGTCTGTGATTGACACCTGATGTTTCTTCCAGTCTGATTTTTCACCCTTCTTTTTTTTTCTGTGGGCAGAATCCCATCGGTCGCATTAACCTGTCCAACTGCACCAGTAAGAGAGTGGAACCAGCCAACAGAGAGTTTTGTGCCAGACCAAACACATTTGAGCTCATCACAGTCAGACCACAGAGAGAGGACGACAAAGAGACGCTAGTCAGTCAGTGCAAGGACACAATGTGTGTTACCAAGTAAGTGCCTATTAGTGTTGTCATTCAATACGTTTCCTTACAGTCGCTTGGACCACTAGGGCTGCAATAAGTAACTTCAAAATAATGAATTCTTTACCCTGATGAATTGCAAACACCAGTAAATTGAGTCTCCACGTCAGTCCAAGAATGCAACGATACGTTTGTTTTTTTGTTTTCTTTTCTTCCTTCCTTCTATGTACTGACTCCTATTATTTCCAGGGGGCACGAACTGTGGAACATGCACAGAGCACTGAGGCCAGTCAGGGTCCAGTTGAACGTATTATAATATATAAGATCACTCATTATGTGTGTGTGTTAGTCCAACTTGGCAACAAATTTTTTTGAAATATTTCAGTTGGGATAACGTGGCATGTATTTTGAAAGTTCGGTTTAAAATGAACGGGGCCCTGTAGAACATTTACACTAAACAGCCCCCTGCAATCACTTTCACCTTCACACATGAAATTGGGCAGACATGTCTGTCAGGATAAGACCTACAGAAAAGTCTCACTGACCCTGAATTTTGTCTGTGTGCAGAAACTGGCTGAGTGCAGACACTAAAGATGAGAGGAACCTGTGGATGAAGAAACTGAACCAGATCCTGGTGGATCTGCGGATGTGGCAGCCAGATGTCTGCCACAGGCCACTGTAGTTCCTGCACTTTGTCACTAGCAGCCTTTTCTTTTTTTGGACTATCAATATCAGTGACACATACAATCACTAAGTGCAATACGGTATGAGAAATGTAAAATGTTTTGCAAGCACTCAGAGGCGTAAGTTAAAGATGAGGAGAGTAAAATAAAGCCATACACTCAAAACATTTCAGGACAGTATTTTGTGCAGGAGCCAGATTTTATACAGTTCCAGGCTTGTGATGCAGTTTTTAGGTATTATTGAATCGCTGAGTTTTTATGTTAATGCAAATACTTAAGTGCGGGTGGGGGAGGAGACGCATGATGTTATGGCTTCACTGCTGTATTCATTTATATGAGTGGTGTTCCAGATGACTTATTATCTACAGCACAACAGTTCTGTCACGGAATTAATGCTCTTTTATTTTATCCTGCATGACACCACAGAATAATAATGATAGTTTTGTTAAGATTTCACTTTATATATTGACTTTTATAATTTGTGTCAAGACTTGTGGGTTTACTTTACTGATGTACACAGATGTTTGATACATTTTATAAGCTTTTCTTCTGTATGTGCTCATCAGAGTGTGTGTGTGTGTGTGTGTGTGTGTGTGTGAGGGTTTCAGTGTAGGTGAAGTGTTCTGTAACTGTGTCAGACCTGTTACATACTCTGCATTAGAGTTTGACCTAACTTTTTACCTAATCTTTAGGCCAAAACTTAGACAGATACTGTTTTTACACTTTATAATAATAGATATTGTTGGTATGTATTACTACATGTCTTATGCAGACGTAACAGCAAGTGTCTCATGAAGAGTATGTAACGTGACCCCACAGGTGCATATAAATATATTTTACATGTATGTAGGTATAAGAGACAGTTCTTTTTCTTTGTGTTGATGACGAACACAGATTTCCATTAATACCATCCATCGTTTGTGTATAGCCTCTACATTCTTTTACATTGCGAACAGTAGGATCGAGCAGACGACTTGTCTTAACTTGTTTAACTGGAGTCTTCAATTGGCCAGGTCTGTGTGGATCATTGAGACTTCAATAAATTCCTGCTCTGACCAACATGGATTCTGTTACTAATGTTTCTTATGTCCTTTTTTTTAAACTTTTAAATATACATTAATTGAGAATCAGTATTAAATTGAATCAATAATTGTTGGTTTTCCCTTGAGGTATTTTCCTGTCTTGGTTTTTTTTTTTTTTTTAAATTTGAGCACCTTTTAATTTGATGTGGACATTTAGTTTTTTTTTTTTAATTCTTACCATATTTGAGCTTTTTGAATCTACTGTTTGCACATTTGATTTCAGTCACAAAAAAGACGTTTACTGTGGATTATTCCATTACTGCAGTAAAAAAAATCTCTTTATTTTGATCTCATTTTAATTTCAAAATAGATTTAATTATGAAAAAAATGCCCACCAAATTAATTTCTTTTTTTTTGGGGGGGGTTTTTTTTTGGGGGGGGGGGGGGGTTAAGTTTTTAGTCATTAATTTATCTCATAATTATAACTTATCCATCCATCTTCTACCGCTTATCTGAGGTCAGGTCGCGGGGGCAGCAGCTTAAGCAGCGAAGCCCAGACTTCCCTCTCCCCGGCCAATTCGTCTAGCTCTTCTGGGGGAGTCCTGAGGCGTTCCCCGGCCAGCTGAGAGACACTGTCCTGGTGCTTCCCGGGGCTTTCTCCCTGTGGGACGTTCCGGAACACCTCACCAGGAAGGCGTCCAAACCAGATTTTTTTTTTTTACTTTATTATTATTGGTAATTGTATTTATGTATTTGTTACTTTCCCATAATGATTTCTTAGTATTATATATTTTTATTTTTCAAGTGGCGAAAATTGAGTTCTATACTATTTCTGTGTTTGTTATTCCTGAAATTCTTAAAAAAAAAAAAAAGAAATCAGTAGTATTTTCAACACTACTTTTTTTTTTAAACAAAAATCTTTAAATAAACTCAGAACTTTAAGTTAATACGTTTGATTTTAATTATGTCCTATCCTCCGTACCGCTTGGGGGTTAGTGGATGATGCAACATGAACGCTTATACGTCGTGTTCCGGATACGTAAACCGGACGATGGATCACAGCGCTTCAGTTTAGCATAATTCTACCTTCTCGTTCTCCGGGCGGTAGGTGAAACAGCTGTTTTGTCTTTACATTACGCAAGTACATTTTTTTAAATTGCCGCAATAAATCCCCGTCTCGCGGCTCCGGCTTTCCCGCCGTGCCGCAACGCGGACGGAGCGCTGAACGCACCCCCCCCTGCGGGTGTTGATGGGTCGGCCGTACGCTGCAATAGTGCATCATACTGCACACGCCCATTGGAGTCCCATTGGAGTCCCGGCGTCCTCTTATCTTCCCACCGGCTGCTGTCCATTTTCCCAGGCCGCGCGTGCTTCAGTCCAGAAGGTGCAGCTAACCGTCTCGTGGAAGTAACAGTTGTGGAACAAGGTAAGTGGCTGAATGCAGTTTTGCCGAAGTAAAGGGGGAACTTGACGGCTAATTCCGCCCCGTGTGCGGCCTTCGACAAAGTGTTCAAGCATTGGCACCGTGTAAAACCTTTCACACTTGTGAAAAATGTCCTCCGTTGTTCACATTTGCGGATCATCTATTCTGTTTGATTTCAAAAAAAAAGTTGGACATTTTACTGCTTTTAAGTTTTCTATTTATTTTTACTTTATTATCTCAGGTAGATTCCATTATGTCCTCGACTACAGTAGATATGCTCACACTGGACGAGGTTAACACAGGTTGGAAATTTATCTTAAGTACAGTAAAATAAATAAATAAATTAAAATAATCTGTCAAACTCTGTCAGTGGAGTTTGGATTAGAATGAAAGTCTTGTGTAGAAGATGTTTAACTCGCACAAGGTAATGCTCAGTCGTGGCTTGAATAAAACTGGCATCACAGACTTATTTCACAGCAGGTATTTGTCAATAGTCAAACAAACGGGTTTTTTTAGTGAACATGAATTAGGATTCGACGCCAGGTTTAGGAAAAGCAAGGTCGTGCTATTGTCCACGTGTGAGTGTCACACAGAAATCTGAATGTGTTCCAATAAAGTGATATCCACTACCAGTCACAAGCTTGGACCCCCTTTCTCATTGAACTCAGTGATCCCCTAGTGGGCTGTGGCGGTACTGCAGGTGGGCCGTGAAAGGTCATTATAAAAGAATACACGTTTTTCCATTTTCAGATTTGTGACAGTGTTTCAAATTGCTGTAAAATGTGTACGATCTGATTCTTAAAAAAGCCTATTTTTTTAAAACAAAGGAATGACATTTAAATTATGTGTTATTTTCCTTTTATCTGGCCTAGTAGAGCAGGTAATACATATACATATAGCAAGATTTTAATGTTTTCGTGTGTAAGCATGCAGTGTCAACTGGTCAGCATACAGGCTTAACATTTCAGTATTTGCACTCAATGCTCATTTGCTCATTTAAATAAATTGATATTTGTGTCGATGGATATTAATGCGCTTTGTTGTGAAGCTAAACATTTCCTATATTATATGTAGCCAAGCTGTAATAACCACGTGCATGTTTTGAAAGATATGCAAGTTATTATGAAAGTGAACTGATAATTAATCTGCATTAATTTGTGTATCCTCACGTTCACATGAAAACAATTAATGATATATATGGGAGTTATTGATCATAGTCGCATGTTAATCAGAGTCCTGATACCTCGGAGGATTTTCACATTTCCACGTGGCACACTCTTATGTTTGGGAATGGCTGTGTACAGTACTGTATAGACTGCCTACTGTATGTAATATATATCTAACACCAGTTTAGATGTCAAGTAACTGGAAGGAATAAATACCCAGAGATGATAATTAAGCGAAGATAAGTAAAAGGGAGTTTTACCCAGGATATAAAAGCAAGTCTGGGAAAAAGGGTTTGAAGAAGTGATGTGGGAGAGTTCACTGAATACACGAGCCTTATCTCCTCAAGTAGGTCTTTTCAAAGGAGAGACATTTCTCTTTTGTTTGAAAATCCACTGTATTCCCGTGTTATGTTAAGAGCCGTTCCTCTGGGAATCTCATGTAACGGTAATGTGACCCTGCCCTTACAGGGCTACAACAAATAAATGTAGAACAAGTAAATAACCGTATGAGCGTAACTGACCTGTCATGCCTTGTTGCTTTATAAGGTGCAGTGTCTAGAATATTGGCTGGGGTGCAGAGCTGCAGCCAATGATTATTTTCATAAGTGAGGATTAACCTGTCAATTATTTTCCTGATTAATCGAGTATTTATTCGGTCCATAAAATATCAGAAAATAGTCAAAAATTTAGATTGGTGTTAATCAAACCTCGGGATGTTTCATTTCGTCCACAAACCAGAATCTATAAATTTTATTATTTCTTTGTCAAATGGAGCAGAAAGCCAGAAAATATTCATATTTAAGAGGCAGAAAAATCAGAATGCTTGTTTTAGTTATTAAGAAAACTCTAAAACCAAATAATCAATTGTGAAAATAGTTCAACAGAAATTGAATGCAATATTTAAAATAATGTTTTTATTCATTTATTATCATCTGAATCTTCAGCTTCAACTATTGTTGGGATGGATCAATACCACTATATTGTGTCCGATCAAAATCGTAAATTTCAACAGATAATGATAAGCATTGGTCTTTACAGCTTGAGCTTAGTGAAGCATTTACGTGAATTTTACTCATTCTGATATCTGATTCAGTCATTTTGACCAGTATCAGACTGATACTAGTATCGTGTTGGCCCTTTAACCTCTCATGTACTGTATATGAGATTCTGTACAGTATATTTGAGAGTTCCGTGGTAATCACGTATTTGTCTCTATTTTGTTTCCACCTTCCACAGCTGCGAAATGTGTGGAATCTGGGCTTTGTTTGGCAGTGACGAGTGCCTGTCAGTTCAGTGCACGAGTGCCATGAAGATTGCTCACAGAGGCCCCGACGCCTTCCGCTTTGAGAACGTCAACGGCTTCACCAACTGCTGCTTTGGCTTCCATCGGCTGGCTATCGTGGACCAGCTGTATGGCATGCAGCCCTTACGTATCAAGAAGTTTCCTTTCTTGTGGCTCTGCTACAATGGCGAGATCTACAACCATCGCACAGTAAGGATCTGGGCTGCACAATCCAATCATCACACCTTGAGGACATGCAGTGTTGAAGGGGACGCATGTAAAACATGTACAATAGTGGCCTTTGGCATTGAAAACAGTTACAGTAACATTGTAGAACATGGTCTACACTATGTTCATGTACTTACACATACATAACTGCCATCATCTTTTTTGTTGTTCTAACTTTTGAGTATATTTGGTTCATTTCCATGTGTCTTTTTTTAAAGTCCCCCAGGTCCCTTGCAAACACTTCTGTGTGTGAAGAACAGACTCAAACAAGACACAGCAGATCATGTCTGTTGTACTTTATCTAATAAAGTGTTGTATTAGTGATAGATGAAATTTGAAGGGACGGTTCCATTGTTTACCTGGACTTACCGAAAAAAGCTGCAGTAGACAAGCCGCTCCTGTGTCGCCATGAGCTAAAAACACAGATTTTCTTTATGGAGTTTGGTGCGGGAGATTGAGGAGTTTACATACCTTAGTTTCCAGTTTGAACATGCTGCCTAATGGTGACATAACGTGGCAAACATATTTTTAAGATCAACTTTAACAGGCATGCTGGTTTATGCTGGTTCTCAGCACCCGGGTGTACTCACACCTCAGACCCCAGTGACTTTTTGCCATTACCTCACATGACAATACAAATGACCCAAACTTTCACTTTAACGTGAAGAAACCTAAAATACAACATAAATGAGACCCTATGTGATGTTTCTCCTTCAGCTGAGGAAGCAGTTTGAGTTTGATCACCAGACTGAAGTGGACGGTGAGATTTTGCTCCACCTGTACGACCGCTTTGGCATCCAGAAGATGGCCTCTCTGCTGGATGGTGTGTTTGCGTTCATTCTGCTGGACACTGCCAACAGGAAAGTGTTTTTGGGAAGAGATACGTATGGTGTGCGGCCTTTGTTTAGACTCCTCACAGACGATGGATTCCTTGCAGTCTGCTCAGAGGCTAAAGGTAAGAGGATAGTTTATCACCCACATAAATCTTTCTCTTATATAGTCTACTAAAAGAATGCAGCTTAACTTGTTATTCTGATCACAGGCCTTACAAACATTAGCCACGCAATGGACACCCCTGCCAACATTGTTCCTTTTCTCCCTGGGCATTTTGAGGTCTTTGATTTAAAGCAGAATGGCAAAGTTCAGTCTATTCAGATGGAGCAGTTCCACTGCTGCACACAGGAGCCTGCTCATGCCATCTGCGACACCTTGGAGACACTACAGACGAGTATGTTACTGCGCATTCTTGACCTATGCTGAGTGTGTCATTAGTGATACATTTGTACAACTGTTGTTTCCACAGGCTTTGATGAAGAAACGGTGAAAAACAACATCAGAGCCCTGTTTGAGAATGCTGTAAGGAAGCGTCTGATGGCTCAAAGGAGAATTGGTTGTCTTCTGTCTGGTAATTTTAATTCTCTCAGTAGTAGTGTCCCTGTAGTAGTGTGTCCCAAAAGTGCTCTAGTGGTTTTTGACACAAATTGCCAATGTAAGACAACAGTGTGCCGGAGTCTTTTTGTGCTTTGATTATCCACATCTATTGTGTGCACCTGTTTCAGTGTTCTAAAGCAGTGTTTGCCAAACTTTCCATCTGGGGACTCTTTCCATCTCACTCTTCGTGACCCAAAACACAATTCAAATCATGAAAAGAGCAAATGTGTCCATAATCTAGTGACTAATTTACACCCACATCTGTAACATTCTGTACTGTATATTGTCTGAGTATCTTGTAAGCACACATGGGGTTTGCACATTTTGCTGCACAACAATATTATGATAAATGACGAAAAAATATGGTTTAAGTATTGGTGAGGTTTCTTCACATATTTACACTTTTCATAAAACTGAGTTCATCTAATTGTAGTTATTAGGTGGTTTTGACGGAATGTGGTTTCTGTCCCTGATCCTCCTTGATGCTGTGTGATCTCCAGGTGGTCTGGACTCCAGTTTGGTTGCTGCTACGCTGGTGAAACTGGCCAAGGAGGAGAAGCTGCAGTATCCCATCCAGACATTTTCCATCGGCTCAGAGGACAGTCCCGATATCATATCAGCTCGCAAGGTCTTTGACATCCTCCAGCTCCATAATAACAATCATTTGTGATAAGAAGGCTGTGTGGTTGGACTCAGTTGTTGCTGTGTTTGTCAGGTGGCGACTCACATTGGTAGCGAACACCACGAGGTGAACTTCACTGTAGAAGAAGGCATCCAAGCAGTAGATGAGGTCATCTTCCACCTGGAGACCTATGACATCACCACCATACGTGCCTCTGTCGGTGAGTGCAAATGAGGCATCACATCTTCAAGAGTGTTAACAAAGGCAACTGGACTTCTCTTCTCTTCACTTCTCTTTATGTGACAATGAATGACTGAGAACATTCATAGACATCAGGTATCACCTAAATCCGAGTCCACTGAAAATAAAATGACTTAAAATAAAAGTAGTTAAGCAAAATTGTTTAGCAAAATGTATTATTTATACATTTCCCTTCCAAGTGCAATTTATGCAATCAATTCATACAGATTGTATGAAATGAAGTATAATTATGTTAAATATATTTCACCTAAAGTTTATACACTGGACTTTTAAACAACAAAATAAGTTTGAATAGCACAATTTTTAAAGTCTAATACTGTGAGATAATGTGATATGAATCTTAATTTTTGGTTATACATTCAAGGTCTTGTGCTGAAGCTATGTTTCAGAGATATTCACTGGAATGAGCCCACTCACCAGGGCAGGAACAGTCCTGCTGTGTTCTCACATAAGCTCTCTTGGAGATGTCCAGTAAGCTCTTCTGTGTTCTCACACATGGCCCAGGTGGACAGTGTCAGAAAACCCCTTAAGTTTACTCGTGAACTAGCTTCCCAGTAGATCATAAATGTGCTTCTTTGTGTTCCACTATAGGGATGTATTTGGTGTCAAAGTACATCAGGGAGAAGTCCGACAGTGTGGTGATCTTCTCTGGAGAAGGTTCTGATGAGCTGTGTCAGGGATACATTTACTTCCACAAGGCAAGTTCAAGCGGGGACGCACGGTTAAAGTTCTCTGATTTCAGCCAGTCTGACTCCAGGAACACCATGTTAGATCAGTGAAGATAAAAATGTGATCTTAAGTGATAGTTAAAGTTTGGCTGCTAGTATAAGGGAATTTTTTTTGCCACTCAACAAAAGGCTGACTTAATAAAATCGATCCCTGCTTACGTGTAAGATATCTTAAAAATGGATCTTCCATTCCACTGGTAGACAGTCGTTTGTGGTTTTATCAACCTCTGACTCTCCTGCACCATAACCTGTAGAGAAAACCAACATTTTCAGTTTGTAGGGACGCAGGAGCTGTTGCTCTGCTGCTGCCTCATTTGTGACTCTCATGTATACCCAGTTAAGGACTCGAAACACAAAACACCACATTTAAACGTATGAATGGAGGCTGCAGTGGATCAGCTCCTGTGATGTAAAATTGCTTATATTCTCTTTGGACTTTGGTGTGGAGGGAGGGACTGATAAACAAGCCACACAAACTGTAGCTTTCAGTTGGACAAGGCTGTCTAATGGCAAGAAAAACATCACATGTATGCTAATGATGTTGTAAACTTGAGCTGAGATTTTATTAGGTGGGCCTTTTATAATTAATTAATAATAATCTGCTGTGAATTCATTACAGTTAGTGAACACTGATCCCCCTTGTGGCGTTACTTGTTACTACTGAAAAGGAAAAGAAGCTGCAAAATCAACTTTTTTAAATTACAAACTAACCAACCCTAAGGCTTTGATAAACACTCCTTAGCCCGCTCACTGCTATTTACAGCCGTGTCCAGGTTAATAACAATAGAAAACTTAAAACAGTTTATTAAATGACGTGAAAATGCAATGTCAATGTAATTTAGCAGTTTAATTAGTCCAATTATGTACGCTACTGTATTTCTTCCCCTTTTGGTGAAGGCTGTCAATGATACGTAAATGCAGATGTGTACGTTCCTGTGCAGAAAACCTGCTGTTAATAATGAACACTGAGTCTCTGACATTTCATCTCTGCAATTGCATTAAATTCAGTCTGGTGTTATGTTGAAAATGGAATGTCAGTAAGATGGTTATCGTGAGTTTTTTGTAAATATGGCTGTTAACACACAGAGAAGTGGATAATTACCCATTACATTAATGTGAAGAGTTTAAAAACAGGTGTGTGTTTCTCTTCCAGGCCCCAAATCCCAAAGCAGCAGCAGAGGACAGTGTTCGTCTGATGAAGGAACTCTACCTGTTTGATGTTCTCCGTGCTGATCGCTGCACTGCTGCACATGGGTAGCTTTTTTTTTCAGCTTCTACCTCCCACCACTGCCATGACTTCAGAATTCAAATTGGAGCAAAATGTCACAGCAATGTGTTGCTACTTGTCTTGTAGAGAGTGATTTATTTATTTATTTAGAAAGAAAGAATGAGTTCACAATTAATTCAGTAGTGTTGAGTGACATGCACAGTGATTTTGACATTTTACCAATAGTCTGTTCAGTCTGACATTAATCTACAGTGTTACATAGTAATTAAATCAAACATTTCCAGGAAAAGATGAGAAGAATTATGTTTGCAGGTTGTCACAATAACATTTTTAGTGGAATATTGAAGACTTTTGATTTGACTGTTTTGCTGGGCTTTTAAAATATGTTTGAACAAGGCCAAAATAGTTAATTGACAGAAGTGGCTGCCACCAACCAAAGGCTCACCCAATAAAATTTACACCTGCTACAATATCTAAATAATAATTTTGCTGCTTCATCTTTCCATTACATGGCTTTTTCCAGATGGACAAGTAATTTAATGTCATGGCAAACAGGAGATATTGATCCGCTGCTGCTTCCTCAAGTAAATTTGTATGTGTTATTTTGTCACTGCAGTGTTTGAAATCGTTGGTTCAAATTAATGAGGTGGAAAAGACAAAGTGGTGAAAGGCAACATGATAGAATCATCAAAATTCATATAACAATTTGAATTTATAATGCACAGCAAACTGAGACTCAACAGTAACATCTGTAGGGATGAAATCCATCATAATCAATGAAGGACAACTGATTTCGATATGAATTAATAATGATGATTACTGCCTCTTGTATCCCATGTCCAGCAGTTGGTCCTCGTCTTCACATGCAGAGTCATTGAGTGTTGTTTCTGTTGTTCTCACAGTCTGGAGCTCAGAGTTCCCTTCCTGGACCACAGATTGACTGCATACTACCTCTCCCTGCCTGAGGAGATGAGGATTCCGAAGGTGTGTGGATCTTTGCAGCTGCTGTGCTGTGAGATTCTGTGTTGAAGGCCCCTGCTCAGATCTGGTATTAACATCTGTCCTCATGTGGAGAGCGCTTAATGTAACTGTTCACACCTGGCATCGTGCCCTGGATGCTTATGATCAGATCTGGCACCCTTCCACTTGATGTGACAACTGGTAGCAGGAACAAAATTATGCTTTTAACAAGTCTGGCTGTACAGATGTGTCTGCTGTCAGTGTGTTGGTGTGTGCGTATCTACACGAGTGAAAGAGAGAGAAAGTGCTGGAGTGAAACAAAGCAATTTTTCTGCTGCTGCTACATGAAAATAGTTTAAGCCATTAGAATAAAAATCATGTTGATAAGGGCTGCAACGATTAGCTGATTACGAAATAAATCCACAACTAATTTTATAATCAATGAATCAGTTTAAGTGCCTTTTTAATAGTTAAAACATGTTTTCTTAATTTTAAATATATGAATATTTTGTGGTGTCTTTACTCCATTTAACCAAAAAATCATTAAAACTGAATCATTTTGGTTTGTGGTTGTCCACAGTTGGTCTCTAATGCCTCCTGAGGACAGATTGAATTAATGCATGCCACATGAATAAATGTAGCCACATGTTTTCAGCTGCTGATTGTGGATTCTAAGGACATGGTCAAGATGGACTGGCATTGTTCAGATCTGTACTTCAGCCCACACTGCACGCGATCGACTCACTCTGGGCGGGTGTTAATAGCAGGTCTGAACAGGATTATAATAGTGTTGTGTGTCCTGTGTAAGCAGCATGGAGTGGAGAAGTTCCTTCTGAGGGAATCCTTCAAAGGTCTCAACTTGATCCCTGAGGACATCCTGTGGAGGCGTAAAGAAGCCTTCAGTGATGGTCTGATGTCTTTGAAGAAGTCCTGGTACAGCTTCCTGCAGGAGCATCTGGACTCCATGGTATGTGTTACCACAAGGAATATTTCTGTTTAAGTCAGTCCAGTTCTGCACCTTAGAGAAATATGAAAGGTATTCCGCCACTATTTGTTGCGGTTAAGAACACACCTCTGTGGGGCATCTGTAAGGTATACTGGCATTTATGCTGGGATAGGACTACATGATCTTCTTTCTTCTTTCATAATGGTCACCATGTCAGATTATCAGCCACACTTGCATGGATTCTTGTCTCATTCAAGGGACTGGCAACATTGCAAATCTGACCCCAGTCATGAAGTGCACTGTCACTTCATGACAGTGCACATAGGTCATCGGGGAGGCAGGGCAAGGAGTTTTCAGTCATGCATACTGAAGTGTCCTGGTTGATGCTTGCAGACTTTGACTTGGTAGTCCCATGAGCTTTGTTGCCAAAGCTCAATGAAACATTCTTCAGGGTCACTATTCCACCTAACATCAGCGGCAGCATCCCTCTTCCTCTTCACCATGTTTATGTATGTTATCACCATGTTATCCTATTGGTCAAAGTCCAGGAGCATGTTGTAGGAAATGTCAGACTAGGCAGGGAAATAGAGGTTCTGGGTTCTAACATGCAACACTTCTCGTCGGGGTGACACGCGGCGTCCCAGACTCCAAATCTCTGTACTTCAATTATTACTGTTCATCCTTCCTAACGTTTATG
Organism: Brachirus orientalis; assembly: GCA_016785285.1. Taxonomy (NCBI): domain Eukaryota; kingdom Metazoa; phylum Chordata; class Actinopteri; order Pleuronectiformes; family Soleidae; genus Brachirus; species Brachirus orientalis. The sequence goes on along the minus strand of JAFBJR010000144.1, from coordinate 3,910,223 downwards.
TGGGATGACCAAATTGCTTGAAAATTATCCTGAATTTCTGTAGTCTGATCACAGCATGAGGCAACTGAAGCGCAACTGAAAGAGTCAGTGAATAAAGAATGACATTTAAATATCATAAGACTGAAATGTAACTTCAGCTTACGCGTTTCACAGCACTAGAAATTATGAACTGTTTTCCATCATAGTCATACCATGCATATAACTGTAATATTACTCTTATGACTGTTATGATTCTTCTTGGTGCCCTTTAAATTTAGTTGTGCCTCCTTATCCTTCGTCTGTAGTGAGTGACCCGGACTTGGGGAACTCGTTGTCAATATCGGCTTAACGGCAGTGAATTGAGACACACGTCAATGTGCATTTTATTGTAATGAATTTTAAAAATGTGGTTAAAATTTACAGTACATTTAAAAATGAAAACCAGGCTATTTTCCGATCTGCTTGCTCTCCTCTCTCAGGTGAACGATGACCAGATGGATAAGGCTCAAAAGACGTTCCCTCACTTGACTCCTCCCTCCAAAGAGGCCTACTACTACAGGCAGGTGTTTGAGAAGCGCTTCCCTGGTCGAGCTGAGTGGCTCTCCCATTACTGGATGCCACGCTGGCTCCCATCTTCTGACCCATCAGCCCGAACGCTGCCTATCTATAAACCAGAAAAAGACCAGTGATTGGCTTCAAGAGCTGTTTCAGTCCTTCATGTGTCATTTTTAGCTTTTCAACTTTCTACACTTTAGTTTATTAATTCATTCAACTCTGTCACAGCGACCTTTTATTTTGTCAAACTGCTGAACGTCTAGGTTTTTTTTGGTTATCGGAATTTCTTTCTTTCTTTCTTTCTTTCTTTCTTTCTTTCTTTCTTGCTTGATGCTTTATTAGCGCAATGTTGTCAGCCATTACGTAATCACTTCCTCTGTGCAGTGCGGGAATGTCATCAGGCATGACACAACATTTTAGAAACCTATATGGCGACACACAGAAGCTGACAGGTTTAGTCAACATTTTGCATTTCATTGACTGTAACAGACACTTGCCTACAGTAAAAGTAACACAATACAGATTTAAAGTGCCTTCAGATAATGATGCATCTTGTGAACCACTGCTTTGCTAATAAAATGGAAATGTCAGACCCACGGATTTCTCATCATTTGCTTTGGGATGTGTCACTGCCAGTGTGGATGATGTATGTGCTCCAGCTGCAGCCCATTATTTCAGGATTGGTGTGCATTTGTATGATTTTCTGCAAACTTGCTACAGACTCTTTAATACTGAATTCTGTTTAAACACCTTGTACATGATCGGTATGGTGAAGAAAGCATGTGTGCTGCCTCATCCCCTTGGTCATCGCTTTGTTCAGCTTTTGTCCTGCTTTTTACCTTTGCTAAAACACTAAATCCCTCCTTGTCAATGAAATGGTGAGTGGCCGGAACCCATTTATTGAACTGATCCCTCTTTTGGCAAAACCTCAAACAAGGCAGCTCCCATTCACTGTTTTTTGAAAATTCTAAAACACTTTTTGCACTTGTGATGTGAGATGGAAACCACAGGAGGCTGGAGTTGAGCACAATTACAGCACAGGTGTCACAGCTTTCACCCGACGACTCCAATCTGGCAGAGGAGGGAGAGTCTTTGTTTGAGATGGCAGAACACGATCATTTTAGACTTGTTACTTGCTGTGCCACTTTTGGTTGACTGTGCTCTTGATTACATGTCACCACCCTTATTGTTTGCACCTGTGTCTAATCTTGCATTCTCCCCTTAAGTGTATATATATATATATATATATCACCCACTGGCAGTTTGCCTAATCCCATCTGTCATATTCCATAATCCCGTCTATCGTATTCCAGCTGTTTATTTTCTGACCAGTGTTTGCCATCTTCTGATGTAGGCTTTCACTAGCTGTGGACTGATTTCTTGTTTACCAGCCTTTGATTTTCTTCAAGGAAGGTGACGGTTGTGTCTTTGTCACCTCTCTCAGTTTGCTTTTGGGTCTCATGCCTCTCTCTCTCTTAGTTGAAGGATGAGCAGATGGGGAAGGCTCACCAGATGTTCCTTTCACCAAAAAAAGGTCTATTACTTTAGACAAGAGTTTGCGAGGTCTTGAAGTATTACACTGCTAGATCCAAATAACTGACCCATCAATCCAAATTCATCTATGACCCAAATGAAAACTTATGATTAACTGGAAGAGCTCTGTGTTTCTGTGTTAGTCGCCTTCGTGATGAACCGGCAGAGAAATTAAACTCTCTGTGTTTAGCTTTTTTTTAGGGTTGGAGTCTGACTGAGACCTCATCCAATACACATCCACCTACATTTGCATATGTTGCTCAGTACAGTACATGTCATCCTTTATGGACTATTTGATAAAATATGGCATCATAATTTAGAAAACGTACCTCGTGCTGTATTGAAGAAGACTAGAAACTATCGGGTGAGACCATAAACTCTTCGGAAAAATGTCTATTGACATTTCAATTTTTGCAAGAAGTCTCATTTTCCCATAAACGTAAAGACAAACCCGTGGAGTCGCCCCCTGATGGATCTTTAAGAGAATACGTGTTTCACACTTCCACAGTTGACTTTGCTTTCCACATCTGGTGACTAAGTAAGTATTTCAAATGTCTTTTTTATTATCGTATTATTGTATCTTTTTGTATACATTTTTGTCATCCTTTCTAATTTCTCATTTCTTAAAAGGGGGGTAATTAAAAATCTATGTTCTGTTGTTTGGAGCCACTAACACCAGTTTCTGTCATTTTAACTATACTAGATCTGTGGACTTGAAAAGGCTGATTGGAACATACGGGATGATAGTCTTTTTTTGTTCTCATTTTCCTCCTGTCTGCTCCATTGTGGCTGGAATAAAACTACAGTTTTTGGCAAGAAAATACCATAGGTTTATATTGTAACAGATCCACACCAGAATCAAGACACTTGTATTCTTGCATTATTGTGAAATTGAAGAATAGTGCAATATCTTTAATAAAAGGTAAATCTACAATATGTCTTTGATAATCTTTCTATCTTGCTTTCATTTGTCTTGTTTTCCAGTGCTTTTCTTTTTCGTAAAATACTAAATACTAAAATACTTCACCTCTTGCAGCATCAACCACCAGAGTGCGCCCTCACCTTATCTATGTGCTCAACACGCCACTTTGCAGTAAAGGAATTCAAATCACGACTTGCAAGCAGAAGTTGAACCAGTAAAGAAAATAAATTTAATATTTGTCAAACCATTAAAACACACAGTTATCCTCTTATGTCAAACCACATGTCCAGGTGCACGGCGACTCCTGTGAACTCACTTGAAAGCAAAAATTAAAAACATGAAATGAAAAAAGAGAACCTGTCCCAGTGTGGAGGATTTCTAGAACAATCGGCTGCAATTAGTGAACAGAAATGAGGCACTATACAGTGATTTTGGCAGTGCAGTTTTCAGCATACCCTGGGGTACAGCCTTGCTATGATGGACCACAACAACATGTCGACTTTGTGGCATGGCAGATGGCCGAACAAAACGCTCACAGGAAGCACTAACACTGACGACGATTTCCCCCGCCTCTCCTCTCACCACATTCCGCTGGGACAAATGAAACTGGCACAGGTACAGCACTGCTACATCACTACAATGTGGAAACGGAATCATTTTTATTCGACTAACAGCTATACACAGTGAGGAGAACCCGCGGAGGTGCTCCTTCCATGGATGAGGGAATGGCTGGACGACAAGCGGGAAGGCGAAGAGGGGGCCGTCTAGCGGCGCTTGTCGTACGTCTGTATTGTGCTCCACTCGTACGAGTCTGCAGAGACATGGGGTAGATTTAGCGTTAACATGTTACTGTCCCTCATCTTTATAAAACGTATAGTGCAGTGATCCTCAGACTCTCTATACTACCCGAGAAGATACTGAGCTCTCAAAGTAACACCATTACCACCAGCGTTAAAATACAGTGGGGTCAAAAGGCCGAGCAAAGTCAGCTACTGACTTTTCACAGGAGGCAGATTTATTCCCAATTAGATAATCATCCTCCTCTTCCTCATATATATATATATATACACACACACTTCAGACACTGGTAGTGTGAAATTAGATTAAGATGGAGTGAGATAAGCTGACTCTAATTATTATTATTTCATCTATTATTATTATTTTTTGTTATTTGTTTGATTTTCTACACACTCCAGTTAAAAATCCTCAGGTATATACAGTATTTGAGGGTTTATTGAGAGAAATTGAACGTGCTTCTCAAAACTATGTTGGAGTAAGTGTATGATCCCTTTTTAAAATATGACTCATTTGGTTTTCATAGCATTAGAATAAGTGTTTCATATACTCCAGGCAAATGCCTTGCTTCATGGATGCCACCATGTTGTGATGTTATCCTACAGAAGCCTGTAAGGAACCCCATGCATTAACCAACAAAAAGGGCAGAGGGAGTGTCAGTGTTTACATTCTGTTTGGTATAAGGTCACAGTAGTATCCGGACGTGGTTTGGAAAAGGAGGAGTAAGCCATATGTTGCACTCTGCAGTCTCTAATTCTTACTCGCTTGACCTTTTTTTTTTAAAGTAAAAACTACCAATAGAATATAATTGAGTTTTGCTTACCTGGCTCCTCTTGGCTTCTTTTTCCCATCAGTCCAACAAAGGAGTTGACTTTATGCCCTTCAAAGAACATACATGTCAGTTTAGTCGAAGTATCCTTTAGCAAGCTGCAACTACAGCCATAGCCAACTCCTATTTTTAATATATTCTAATATTTCAATGTATTTTTTTACATTCCTTATTTCATGGTTTCATTAATTTAAATCCTAAGTATGGTTTTCCAAAAATGTATCTTTGGAGTGATACGCTGAGCACACATGGCAACCAAATCTAAGCTGATCGAAGCCTAGAAATACGACAATGGCAGTGATTTGTTGGACAAACTCCGACATCAGAAGCAAAGGGAAGTGGAGGACACGGGTCACCGACACAGTGAACGAGTACAACATGTGGAATGGTGGCTGGTGCAGCATCTAGTCTGTCATGTCCATTAGGGGGCGCCCCACTGTTTCGTATGTACTATGAGAAAACGAGCCTCCTTCTCACTTAAACATGTCTTGTCTCAATCAGTTTAAGATCTTCTTTAAAACAGCATGACATGCATTTTGTAAATGATGGTCCCGTTTAGAGTTACATAGATAACAAATACAGGATATGCATTAGGGTGGGTGAAAACATCAATTAGGGGATATATCGTGCAAAATGGTGATACACCAGGGCAAATATCAATTATTTTAATTAATGAATTACACAGACTTTATGCACTTTGTTCTCTATACTGTGAGTAAATAAAGAAATCCTGCACTTTTAACTTTTCACGGATGTTTTGTTTTTATCAGAATCGTTGTACTGTGATGATATTGGTATCGTGGACCATGTATCGTATATCGTAGGGTGAGGTGCCCCGTGATTCCCACCCACCACTAATATGCATTAGGCCTGGGCTGTGGTGTGACTGACAGTGGATGTTATATGTAATGACCTGTTCATCCCTGTGCGTCAACAAGATCCACATTTTGAAACGACACTGGCCAAATGGCGATGAAAACAACAGTTTCCAAACCAAAGGCTGATGTTTCCCTCCTTGTTGGATTTAGATCATGTACGATTTTAACAATTAATTGTTTCCATTATGCAGCACAGGGGTGATAAATAAATGAACTATAAATTGTAGCATTGTTGGTATTCATGCTTGCAGTAGAATATATATTTAATACTTTGGCATCTCATGTAGAAATGCATTATTCATATTCATCACATTATAAACCTGTTACACAATGAAGAAGCTTGACTTTAAAATACAATATATGAAACAAACATATTACATATGTATATATTCTATTGCATGCCATACACATATATTAAATATATAATAATGCAATTTTAATGTAATTTCTATTTCTTTCTATTGCAGTTTTCAGCTTGGTATTTACTGTACATTGGTAATACTGTAATAAAAAGGGAGGTAAATTACACTATAGCCATCCTGGTCATCAGAATAATGCCTTCACACGAAAGTGTTTGTAACCCAAAATCCATTCTCCCTCACGCGCCCATTTTTCCATCGTTATTACGAAGGTTTTACTTGTTGATTACTGTAGAATTGTTAGTGTTACCATCATAACATTATTGTTTTACTATTACCACACTATTATACTGTCTGTACTACTGAAAAGTGTTACCACAGTTTCATTTCGTAACCTTTTTGATGATCCACGCTGAACACCAGTGAGGTGCTGGACATTTAAAAACTGCAGGAATTCCGAATCTAATAATATCAGTCTGGTTTGCAGTGATGGACAAGTGCACTGCAGATTGACTGAGGCTCCTGTCACTTCCACTTAATGGATCGTAAAAGAGGCATGTGGCAGAATTGGATTGGGGTGTTATGAAACCATAGAGACCCCTGGGGGAGCAGCTTCCATTGCATTCATCAATATGTGCATTAGATTGATTAGAGGTTACTGTAACGGTTTAGCATATGGCTTTTTCACAAAAAAACAATGGAAAAATAACAGATAGAGATATAACAAAATGCACAAGTGTTGCCTTGCTTCTGTTTTGTTTTATTTTATTTTTTTTACATTTTGAGTAGGAAGATTGAAGATGAGTGGACAGCGTCCTCATTGCAAGTGAAGGATAAAATATGTTGCTCCCTAAATCCGTCACAGCCATAAACAATCCAATTTAACTCCCATGTCCTTGGGGCATTGATCGCAGCACTCTCCCTCTCCCTAATGATGAGTGACTTAGTCGTGTCTGCATATATGGAATAAATTAGACGTATACTTATTTATGCTGCGCGCTGTGTTGCATCACTGAGTGGGTGAAAAATAAAAAAACCCCGACAGAGACAAAAAGAAAATCCCCTCCTCTTCATTTCCATTTCTGCTGGACTCTTTATCTCGTTCCTTTTTTGTTGCACACACACACACTGTTTTTTCCTTCTGCGTGGCAACGTCACCTTCCATCCCGACAAATTAACATGACCCAGCATTCAAAAGAGCAGCACAAGCAAATGAAGCTACAGTCATCTGTGTTTGCTGTCAGTTAATTAAAACCGGAGAAATTCTTTGCTGCCTCAACCATAGTCACACAAATATAAATATTCAACTCTGCACCAAAGCTATTAGTGAGACAGGAAACTTTTCTTAAAAAAAAAAGCTTTTTTATCCAAGCCTTTTTAGTGTGCAGAGTTCTGATGTGACTCTACATCACCACTAATTGCTTTCCTCATTAACTCATTCACATTAATTACCCTGAAAGCCCACATGCCTCTTTTGATTTTGACAAATCTGGCAGCGATGGATTTAGTTAGAAAATGGTGCAGAAATGTCACGTCTCTCTTTTGAGGTTTGGATTTCTTGGCAACCTGGTGGGAGTTTATCATTATTTATGAATTCAGGGTCAACTACAGTATTTTCACAGTGTATAAATCACAGTGCAGCTAAAATCATGGCTACGGCACTGAATGTTATCATTTCTGAATCCTTCAGATTATTAGATAAACCTACAAATGACATGATGAGTCTGCACTTACTTTTGCGGGTGATCTGTGAGTTTGCTGTTTGAGGAGAGACAAAGAGAGAGAGAGAGAGAACACGAAGCAATGAGGATGACGATGAAGAAGAAGAAGAAGGCAGTTGCAGATGGCAACTGCTGTAAAAACACAAACACCAGCCAACCAAGGGCTCCATGGAAAATCAGCTCTCACCCATTGAGCGTTTCCCCATCAGGCCAATGAACTGATGGGGCCGCGGCTTTCTCGTCATCCTCAGGAGGATTTCTCTGAAGGGGTCATTGGAGAGCCATCCGTCCTGAGTGGACAAAAATATCAATCAATATAGACAGATAATTTTTCAGTCTGCTGAAATCAAAGTTCAAACCACAATAAAGAAAATGTATTTTGAGTAATAACTGTGGCAAAGCAAAGAGTAAACTGTCCAGCTGTTTTTATTAAGTGTTTCTTTTTTTTCCCCTTTTCATTCTTGCACTTCTGTTGATAACCTGGAAAAAAGCCAGCGAGCCAAATACAAGAGTATAATTATCTATAAAAGGCTGCCACCACCAATAATCCACATATGACATGAAGGTCCAACTTTCATTAAGTGTTTCTATTTCCCTCTCAAGGATCCATCTCTAAAATATGCATGAGTCTGACTGAAACGTGGACCTGCGGGCCACTAATGTCCTTCACACTATATTTTACTGATTTACTGTGGACACATTTGACTGTAAAATGGCAGCAGACCCACAGTCTAAAGGTATTAGTCGAGGAGCTTGGCTCGTCTCCAGCTCACAATGTCAAAACGCAGAATGGAGATTATACAGCGTTCACATCAGTGTACTTAAAAGCTTTAAGTCATTTTTCTTTCACTGGAGAACTCAAACCAGCGTCACCTCCATTGCTGCCGAGTCTTAAAATCTTATTTCCTTATGTTCTGTAACTAAAAGGAGATGGTTTCAACTGGCTTGTTTTTGCAAATCACAAATTATTATTATTTTAAATATTGTTTAACTGATTATTTGCTTGATCGTTGAATTATTGAGAGCTTTACAATTCCTTATTTAGTTATCCTCTGTGTACTTCATGGTCCTGGCACACTTTTGTGGAAATCAAATAAGACTAGACCTCATATTGATTAACCTGCTCTGAAATTGAATAACTTAGTACTAACTAGTAATGTTTAACACAATGACATATGTAGAGAGTAAAAACTGGTAAAAAAAAAAAAAAAGCATCATAAAAACAACTCATCTGGATGAGCTCATATTTACAACCTATCAACAGCTTCTTTATCATTATTACTGCTGAGAGAAGCCAATGAGGTGAGGGTTTCACTGCTCTGCGTTTGAAACGAAGATGTACATTTGATTTTTAAACATAAACATCTAGTTTTATGACATTTGTTTCCACCCGCAAGTGGAGAAACTAATAAATTGCCACTCTTGTCAGTTTTACCTCAGACCACAGCCCAGATATTACACATTTTCATGAATGGTGAAGTCTGGAATTTTAAAGAACTACCTGAATCTGATTACTACTCGTCCAGTAGTCAGCCTCTTCTTTCGGGTCGTTCTCGCAGAAAACTTGGACGACGGCAAAAAAAGCCATTAAAACCGGTAAAATCAGCAACTTCATGATGCCAAATGTTTGTCGACGCGGTGGAAATCAGTCAGATTCACTACTGTGTGAAGAATAACCTTCGCCAACAACAAAAGCAAACTTCAAACAAGGTAAAGTGGCGAGGTTTTACGCACGAGCAGCAGCTGGATTGGACTCTGCGCGCACTGACTTTTTACGAATAGATCTTAACAGCAGTCCATAGCGCGTGAGTACGTGCGTGCGTGCGTCAGTTTGCGGTGTCGGTCTCCCGCCAGCGTCTCTGCCGCCTCTGCGCTCAGCCTCTGCAGCAGCCTGTGCGCCCTGGTGCGTCTCCGTGTGCGCAGAGACTCTGCGTGCGCTCCTATATAGCACCGCGAGCAGTGTTGCTTAGTAACGGCGCCACAGTAGCGCGCGAGTATATACTCTCATCCACTCACAAGTTTAACAGAAGTAATGGTGGTACTTTTCGTTAAGTTACCATAACAAACACTGCATGGTGTGTGTGTGTGTGTGTGTTTGTGTGTGTTTGTGTCATCACCAACTGTGAAATATGTGGGTGCGTCACTGACCAACTCTCTCCATGGTCCTGGTCACGCTTTGCTTATTTTTTATTTCTTTACAAGTCCAGTAATCCATATGGGGCGGTTCTTATCAGAATAGATTATCATCGATTTAATTATTTCTCACATTAGAAAAAAAAGCCTCGTGATGGGTGGGCCTTATGGAGGCTAGGCTCTTATTTTCACTGTACTTCATGGAAGAAATGTGATGTGAATGAATGAATAAATCAAGCTTAGTGTGGTCACGACTGTATTTTTAGAATGCAAAAATTCAGTATCACATTTAAGCAGCAGGAGAAGCCCTAAACTGGGAACATTTACATGAAGACAAGAAGTGAATCATCAAGTGATTTGTTTTTCACTTTCTAAGCACAATGGAATTGTAAAGGCGTCTCTCCCCGCCTAAAGGTGCCATACGGAAGAGAGGTATTGTATTAAGAAAAATATGTTTTTATTTGTTCATGTTTTGATATGATGTTTAGTTAGTTTGTTCGCACACATTAAAAAACACAGAGAAAGTCAAATAAAAGGAGGCAGAGAGCAGGTAGCTGCTCGTAACTGGAAATACTGAAGGAGTCTGAACTTAAAAAGCCTCAGGACACCTCTCATAATATAGTACTAAGTAGTGGTGGGGGAAATAAATCAATACAGCGAAATATTGCAATATTTGGCCACTTTTGAGACACCAAGTATCAATTTTTTTCAACAAATGAATTTTTTTTTTTACTGACATTACAGATAGGGGTGGGATTTGCTAGAGACACCACAATATGATTTTATCATGATAAAATCAGGCCTACTAAGTATTTGCGAAATCATACATTGCTATATATATATACATATATACATACACACACACACACACACACACACACACACACGGCGCCACATGCTCACTCTCACTAGAGTACATCGCAATATATGATTTCGCAAATACTCAGTCATTTTGCAATGTCTCGAAAATATATTGTGATAATATCATATTGTGGTGCCTCTGGTGTTTCCCATCCCTGGTGCTGTGGTTCTGCAGTGGAGATTTGTTTAAATATGGGCATCTGAACATGGAGAGTAAGTTGATGACAGACCTGCTTGTGTGGACAGGGACACAAATTGACAGATTAATTGATTATGAAAATAATTATAATTTATACTATCTGTGCTGCTGCAACATTGAATTAGAAATTGTGGGCCGAATGAAGGATTTATCTTCTCTCGTCTTTATTATTAGGCTATTATATTAAGAGAATGAGCTGTTTACAGTGTGAAAACCTGCATCTGCCGTCCCATAACGTACTGTAAGCCTGTGATGACGCACATGGCATTACGTAGCTTTCGCGCTAAACCTAATTTGGTTTTTTTAACCCATTTTCCCTGACAGTGCACTGCAATTAATAATATTATTTATCATATTGTCTTAGTGGATATTTTACAGCCTACAGCCACGGCCTCTCTTGTTAGGTGACATTATTTCCTACAGCTCAGAAAACACTCGGGATGCAGCGCTCGCATATCAAAGCCTGATTGAAAAGGAGGAAGGCGTGTGACCCCGGGGTGCCACTGATTTCCATTAGAAAAGCAGATGAATAGAGGAGTGCACTACCACACCAAGTTCAGGATTCACGCACCTCGACAAGTGATTGATTTGCCCAAGTGCCTTTATTCCCTAAACAATAATTTCATTTTATTTACTCATGTGTTATGGGCAAATGCAAATGTTTTCCCTGAGATTTAAATGGACTCCAGACTGTCATGAATAATGAGTGATATTCATTCTGTTCAGCTGCTATTTCTTAGTAACTAATTATCCAGTCGGGTCACATGGTGGAGTAGTGGCTAGCACTGTTGCTGCGCAGCAAGGACCACAACTGTGGGCTTTTCTGTGTGGAGTTTGTATGTTGTGTGTATGGGTCCAAAAACATGCAGATTAGGTTAACTGGACTGTAAACTGACCGTAGGTGTGAATGGTCGTCTCTGTGTGTTTTGCCCTGTGATGGACTGGTGACCTGTCCAGGGTGTGACCCCACCTTTGGCCCTGTGTCAGCTGGGATCGGCTCCAGCTCCCTGTGACCCTCATGTGGACGATTAAAAAGCTGTATAAAACGAATGAGTGAGTAATTATCCAGTCATTTCAAGGCCTGTCCTTCCTCCATGTCAGACCATCATCTAACTCGCTTCACCTACTGAAACCTCACCCATATATACTTATATACTGTATATTGGTCTGTAGTCACCAGTTGCTTTCACTTTTGATGTGAAGCATCGTCATCCTCCTGCATGACATGCACATTCTATTTTTCTTTGTGTCTTAACTGCATATTTAGTGATTTGGTGCAGAAAACCCAAATTTAAATAATTTAAAATAATCATATGTTTAAACAGTTAACATTTTTAGAGAGATGTGACATTTGTTGATCTAACTTATCTAATTAATCTTTTCCTTAGATATTCAGCAGTTTTGAATAGAACACTTTTTCTAATGTCATCGCAGACACGCCATTGTTTTTAGGTGTACCCAAGCCAATAATTGTCACTAATGAACTGGTCTGTGTTCATATAATAATAGATAATTAAAAAATATATATATAAAAAATGGGTGTAGCCTTTGGATTTGAAAAGTGAAGCCTAGGATGTAAGTGGAATTAGCAGTTACACACTAGGGGGCGACTCCACAGGTTGCAAGAAGAACTCAGTTTGAATGTTGATCAATGGGAAGAGACTACATTTTACTTGGTTTCACTTTAATAGCACATGATGTCAGTTTGGATGATAAAGCATGACACACACACACACACACACACACACACACACACACACACACACACACACACACACACACCAAACTAGAAATTCAAGTTTTTGTATGTCTGTGTGTTATATCCAGTATATTCTATTTTATTGGTTTAGTTCAAATAGAATAAACAAGTCATTAATTCATCATACAGAACAATAATTAAGTTCAAAGACATGACCAACATTTCATTGTGACAGGTGCCATGAAAAATACAACAGACAAGACATAACAGACAAATCAAAATGAGGAAGTCGATGATAGCAGTGGATCATCCGATGTTGGTGAACTTGACATGGTCAAATTGCAAATTGCAGCCTCATTACTAAAGTTTGTTTTCAGGTACAGCCTGTGACCCAGAGCATGTTAATTTATAACTTTCCTGAATTCATCGCATATCTGATTATGTGACTTATTTGACAAAGTGATCAAAGTCCTGTTGAAGGAGATGTTTAAAGATTTACATCAATACTTATAGCTTATCTTTCCCGGGGAGGGGGGACGACTCTGTGGTCGCAGAAACACTCTGGAGTGGAATTTAATCATCCACACAACTGTGACAGCTCATCCGGTTAACAGATGGAAGGGGGAGGTGAGCAGAGAGCGGGAGCAGGAGAGGCGATGGAGCTGTTGGAGTCATGAGAGGGAGTTACCACTGAGGAGAGGGAAGACGTAGGAGGTAAAGCGAACGCGGCGCCATTGAAGTTGGGGCGCAGAGATAAACAGATATGCAGATTAAGTTGGGGGAGGTGATGTGGACACATCGGACAAATTGGTCCACCAAGGCCAAGAGCCGCTTGCTGCTGCGTGGGTAATACAATCTGCTGGATCGTATGGTAGGACACTAACTTAGATAAGGCATCCAGCAGCCTAATGGGACTCCAACATGCCAATATAAAACATGAATACATTACAGCACGAGTCGATTTGGTGCATGGAGCGAATCCAAAGCAAATTGTTTGTTGGAAAAGGGAGAGCCAAAGCAACACCGGTTCCAATAGTTAATGCAAGTGCTCAAATTAGAAAACCCCAGGAGTTAACAGCAAACATTCAATTTACATTTCAATTACAATGTAGCCTTAAAGAAGATACATAAAAGCTGTTCAAATATTAAACATTGTGGACATTTGAATCTAAAGTGAAAATCTACACGAAGAATAAGCCCGTAGTTTAAACTGCAACACTATGTACGGTATGTAACACAATATGTGACTTTGCCAAATGAGAGAGGGAGGTAATTAATTTTTCTATAATTAAACTGTCTGGAAATTAATGTGATAATAATTTATTGATGTTAGAATCTGGTACCATTATAAACTCCAAGAGACCTGGTACAGCCTTTGTAACTACACTGTGAAATTAAAGATGCTGTGATAATTTACATGTGTCTAACACATGCTGATTCTCTTGGTGCCTCTAACGTGCTCACCAGATATTTCACAGCAGGAGCTAATGCAGTGCTTTTTCAAGTGCAAGAACCTGATATGAGGTAAAATGGGAGTTCAATGAAGATAAGCAAGATCTGAGAACAAGACAGTGCATAAAACACAAAGACTAGATTAGACTAGACTCAAAATGTATTTTATTTTATTGCAGCTTACCTTTTTTTATTATTATTACATTTATTACCTAAACCTCATATAGTTTTTCTTTTTAATTTTTCTTTATATTTCTTTAGATTTTTAACTTCACACTCAGTATATACACTTTAACTTGACCATATTTCCTTTGCACTTTGAAACTGCAAATTCCACTTTATGTCTTTTCGTATTGTTATTATTGTGTGTCCTTAAATATTCATCGATCATAAATCCCAAGAGAAATGTCCTTTATAATATAACGTTAAAAACCTTTAGAAGCACAGTACATTCATAAATCCAGGAATCTATTAGTGGTACAGCTTGGTTCAGTTTGGAATGTTACAGAATTATTTTGTTGTCAGTTAAATTCACTGTGTGATCTCCACCCATTTGTTTTTTTACATGCATCATGCATTTTTCTTCTTTGTGGAATTTATTGGCGAGATACGCTGTGATGTGCTGTGTGATGCTACTTATGACACACTATTTATTTATCCTGAGCCTTTATTGCTTAGTCATACTAACTTCATAACCCATGTGCTTCTGTATTCTTCCAATGAGAACATATCATCTTATTTTTCAAAACGTACTCATGTTCTCATTTTGGTATTAGCAGGTATAACCAGTCTCCTGCTGTTGGAAACTCAGCGGCATGGAGTTTTTTTTTACTACTGACGTGGTCCACACCCTGGTGTTTAGGCGTCACCTGGGAACATTCATTTAATCTACCGCTATTCAGCTCCATAGATGTTTGGTTGAATTACATCTGAAGCAGCACCAATATTGGATAAATGTCAGATTTGACCAGGTTCAGCAGCACAAATTGAGAATGTGTATGATTTACTCTGATGGACTGATCAGATTTGTTGTCGCTGCCGCAGCTACAGCCTGAGGATGTTCATCTGTTTCCTCAACGTGCAGGCAGGCAGGTCTGCAGGGGCAAAGTAACACAAAATCACCCCTTGTTTTCAAACAACAACTTTAATGATGCCACCAGATATTCAGTTAGTATCGTGGGATGAAGGAAATCAAAATATGATATAATTTTTATTGTATCAGAATTGATTGATCAATTAATTGTTGCTGCCCTAATACAAAAATGCTTTCTGATTTTAATCTGAGACAGGCAGAATGGTTATTTTTGCTGGCACCTTTCTTGGTTTGCCTTGATATTTACATTGCTTATTGCTTCTTGGCTTGACATTCAAATTTGTCATAGTTTTAAAATGCCAAAAATTGTGTTTCTTTCCTAAGCTTTGACACTGCCTTAGAAGTATTAGAAATATTCTTATAATTACGGAAGTTTCTAATGGTACGTAAAAAAAAACAAAAACCCACTCGTGATAAAGTTTCCTTGTCACCGAGTTGCAGTCTGCGATGAGCATTTGGCTGCAGGAACAATGCTCTGACCTTCTGATGGAGTTGGCCCCCTGGGTGCCATGTTGGTAATGGATACTCACGAGTGGCCGATGTGAATGGAATATTGATAACTGTCTGAGATAAGAAGGAAACAAGCTTCACTATAAATGTCAGTGTTAAATTTGCTGCACAGAGCAAGTGTCAGGTAGCCTTTTTGTCACTACCTTAATGACAACAGGATAACCAAAAAATAAAAATGAAGTGGATGTGGACTGACTTCATCTCTAGCCTGACTCAGCAGACTGAGTCGACATATTGAAACTCCAGCAAAAAAAAAAAAAAAAAAAATGGTGTGATGCAATGTCACAAAAGCCAATCATTGCTGAGTGAGACTCATCCAACGTGCTAATGTTTAATACTTAATTTTTGGTGTGAACCAGAGCATAATTGCTGTTCACAGCTTCGGTCACTTTTTTAACCCACTCCAAATGAAAAATTAAGTTGCAACTCACATTATTTTTCCATATTCCACTACTCTGCACTCACTCCAACACTACTCACATGCCCTGGTGTGGGAAAACAACCTAAGAGAAAATTATCAACGGTTTTCCTATGTGCAACATTTTCTTTTAACGGCACTTATAGCTAATTTGGTAGCAGTAGTAAACCCTCACTCCAGGCTTGGGCATGTTACATAACAGTGTGCACACAGCAGCATTGCAGTTCTTGAATCCTGGCCTTGAGCACTGCTAACTTTTTCAAACACACTTATCTAAGTCTAGCAGTGCTGACAAACATCTCTCTGTACCAAGTTCCTGCACTCTTTTCCAGGCCATATAATATACGATATCATCATCATGTTCTGGGTCTGACACTGAGGTCTCCTTGAAGATGGGTAGACCTGGAGGAGGCAAGAAACCGCATGAGCTCATTTTCTTCTTTTGAGCTGCTTGGGAGCATCTGAACTCCTTCCCCGTATCTGCAAGTTTGAAGAAAACTCCTTTCAGATAATCTCTTTCTTTCAGTCACTTGTGAGGCCCGGAACATAAAACAGGGACTAAGAGCTTCACTGTCACACCCTGCTCCTTCCATACCGGACGACGCAAAGCCTCTTTCACAATTGGCATGGAAGCCCAGGCTTTGTTGACGTGGGTAAACTTGCTAAAATGTTCAGTTAACACTTTGCAAATGGTTTGTCACTCCTGTCTTACCTGTGCCTGGATTGTCACAGATGCACTGGAAACAAACAACTCAGTGACAGTTATCATATTGATCCAAGTTGTAAAAGTGAGATATATATATATATATATACTGTATATACAGTATATTTATATAAAGTAAGTAAGTTATTGTTACGACTAGGCCTAGGGGTAAACCTGATCACAACTAGAGTGTGGAGACTCCCTCTTCCCAACTCCCAACAAAACCAGCAGTAACACACTAAACAAACCATTTTAAAGGTTTATTAAGAACAAGTGCAAGAAGAAGTTCACTGCAGCTGGGATGATCAGGCCTCTTATATTGGATCCTCCTGTGCAGGACCAATCAGCTCTCAGGATCCACCTGGACACTCACACACACACGTCATTTAATCAAACATACACACCTGCAACCCATCACACACTCACATGCAGACTCATACATACAAGGAAAAAGGAACACACGATCCTGGGGTCGGAACACACGATCCTGGGGTCATAACAGTTATATAGGCAGGTTTGAGTTTCCTTGCTCCAAAGTGTCAACACTCTTTTGATAGAACCAGCGAGTGGCTGTTGCGAGTTTGATTCCCTTGACCACCTTTTTGAATCTCAAAGGCCTTTTTTTTGCTCTGACAGTTGTTTTCATATGTTTCTTGAACCGTGGTCCTTGACCTTTAACAAATCTAAAAGGCTTGAATCATAGTCTATTCGTTTGGGGCTTTTTAGCAGAATCAGTTCACACGGACCAAGATTGTGCAAATAAAGCACTAATGAAATACCGAGCTTCTCCATTTGTGCCATTACCTTTTTAGTTGCATTTATTTTGTGTGGAAAACACCGGTATAACGCCGTGAGCACTTTCTGTGAAATTGTTGGACAGTCCTGATAAACTGACGACCTGTGTCACCTGGCCCAAATGACACAATAGATAATACTGTACACTGAAGAAAAAGTTACTAAAGATCAGCACACAGACTTACAGTATATTCAGGTTCGAAACTCTCCACACAAATTCATCATAATTTAATGTTCCCCAAACAGTAAAACAAAGAAACAAACAAAAAAACCTCCCACTAGTTATGACTTCTGTCAAATCAGTTGATGTGAAGTGGCTGAGTTTGGCCATTAAACACTGGAGCCTCCAGTGTGAGAGGCGTTTAAACCAACTCATGAACAATTGTCATGTGTACTTGACATGTCATTTTCAGGTGGTGATTGTTGTGCATTCAAATGTCAAGTACAACTAAAAAAGCGTAGGTTAATTGCAGCATGGGGGTTGGGGGGTGGGGGGGTCATGTTGGTCCTGTTGGAGTGAGAACAATTTTTACCTTTTTCATTCATGGACATAATGCATAACCCTAACCTAAATCCAGTTCGAACCCTAACTCTAAAACCAAATATTAACCCTTAGATAGCCCTTTAAATATGTGAGTACCCGCCAAAATGTCCTCACTTTCCCAAAATGTCCTACCTACTGTATATATCAGTTTTTTGGTCCTCAGAAAGATACCCATACAAGAACACACACACACAGTCTTCAGACGTTTGAAGGTTGTGAGAACTTTCTTTACCTGGACACGTCAAGAATGAATCACAGGGTGTGACCGCTGCTGGAATACAGTTTGTCACAGTGACTTCATCACTCTTCTTCATCAGGGGAATAAAGATAAATCACTTTTGGGAAGTTGCTGAGGTGTGTTGGCATTTCAGCAGTACTGGTTCTTGAATGTTCCATCAATGCACTGACCCAAATCCAGAAAAACACTTCTGGGTTACTGTAACAACATAGTAACTCCCAGTTAGTCTTAAACCTGTATTGTCTTCAGAGTCCATCAGAGGGCGACTCCACTGGTTTGTATGTAAGACCCTGTTCCGACGTGGTGTTAACATCCATCTTGAGTGATCCGATCACATACAGATGGTGCTATTTTTGGATCAGAACATTCCCAGTCCATCCTGAAAGTGTCAGATTATAAAGACTACATTCAGAGGAGGTTTGATGATACATGTGGCCACATTCCTGAGCATGAACACAAAGATCTCTAGAAGATGGATCAAAGATGGAACGATGGGAGTTGAACATGTTGGACTCCAGGTCTGTAATGTAATGTCCACTCCAGCTGCTCACATACGTGTAAAAAAACACAGTGGGGGTCATAAGGGTCAGATACTGTGTGTATATACATGTATATATGTTAACACGCTGAGTCATGTGGCATCATGAGCTCTATACAAATACAGATCATTGGGCCATTTAGATTCAAATAACCCATTGAGCATGGAATGGTTCATGGACATGGTTTGATTGACAGCTAACAAAGTCCACTAGCTGCTCTTAGCACCACAAGTGGGCAAAACATTATACACATCTGTAGAATCATACATCAGTGTAAATGTTTAGTTTTTTTTGGAACGTGAACTTGCATGTATCCATGTACAATAACTACACATGATCCTGGAGGCAGTGGAGTGAAAATGTAACAGAGCCTCAAAACATCAAAATCTGACATTTTGTCAAACAGGTATTGACCTATTTCTTGTTAAAAAAAAAAAAAATTCCCACAATAAGTGAACAATTTAATTAAAAATGCACATGAATGACTAAGTCCCTCGTCCATATTGCCAGTCAGTATGAATGACTGTAGCATTAAGTGAAATCACTCAGTTGTTTCTACGAGCAATGACGAAGAGGACAAAACCCAGACATTATCAATCATACCCAGACAGGGAAATACGCAGGAGCTCCCCTGGCGCTCCCACTGCTCCAGTGAGGACAGAGAAAGTAATGTGGTGGGTGTGATCCTTATTCAGCACCTTATACTGTCGCAGTCTTTAACTCAATTGACAGCAAGAGACAAAAAAAAAAAAACCCAACCTGCGTCACAATATCTAAGTGTTCCTGTAACAGCCACTTTATGTATTTCGCTTCTTATTATTTAAAGGAAGCAAGTGTTGTTTTACCTCCTTATGTTTTCACGGTGTTGAACTCAGCAGTCAGGTCGGGAGCAAACGCAGACCGCATACCAACGCAACTCTGTCCAATCAGGGTAATGAATTTCACAGTGCTGCTGTTGAGTGCAGGCCAGTTCACAATGAATGCGTTTTCTGTCATTGTCATACAGGGTTTGACGACCCTTTTATTCATGAAAGTACCCACTTTCATTCATTTGGCAAGTCATCATTTTTATTGCAACAAGTCAGGAGTGGCCCTTCAGTGACATTCTAACATTCTGACATCATGGAGTTACAGCATATACTGTATCCACACTTGGATTAGTGGTGGATGACTTTCATATCTATGCAGCAAAATTATTCCAAAATAATCTACAATATTTTGACACAAAAGATGCATTTATCAAGCAAGCAACAATAACTGGCTCTACAGTTGTTACTTTCAAGTATGTTAAAGTGATGTGACGTGTGACTTATACACTGACCCTGTTCTGACTGAATGCTCCCAAATATGATTACAGAAAACAATATTTGGAGGTGGTTCGAGGACACATTTGTCCTCATTCAAGAGCTGCATGAATGCAATCCACCCCAAGGTCACAATAAAAACAGCCTCCTCAGTTTTGGGCTGACAGTTGGTTTAAACTAATCAGCACTCGTATGTTCCTTTTTTTTGCAACCAGTGCCACAATATAAACACTGATTGCCACCTGATTTCTCTATCTAATGGTTGCATGTTATTTCATGTTACAGCAGCACGAGTAGCACTTGGATTGACTGATGCTTCCTTCGTCTCTTTTTGTTCTCTGGGAACAGCTGATGTCAGGGCAGGGAGGCCGGAGCCGATTAAATGTGGTAACAGAAGATGGATCCAGGATGCAGGTTAATGCCAGGTGTGAACAGTCTTACACATGGGAATGTTATGGGGATGTTATGGGATGCCCCGAGGCACATCACCGTGTCTGAGAACTAGCCTGGGATCAGAACACTGACTCCCACAGAGAACATTTTGATTTTAGTCACTTAACTTACTTTAAGGCTCACCTATTAAAATCAAAGCCTGCTTAAGTCTAAGTCTAAACCTGATGCCTCGGGTGTGACGTTAGTTCTGGTGTTATGGAGAGAGGAGGTTAAAGTGGTGGTGGAGCAGGTGAGTGAGGTAAGATGGAGCCTGATTATGAGATTATGAGGAACAGAGATTTGTGGGCGTGGAGAAAGCCTGAACTGGATGTGTTGCTGGACAGGGACTCGCCGGAGGTTCTGAAGGACAGGAATGATGTGATACATCGAGTGGGTATGGGTGAGCAAAGAGGGAGCAGGGTTCTGGATGTGGAGCCTTGGGTGACGAGTCAAAGAGAACACAGTTTTAATAGTCATGTCTGGATGTGATTATGGTGAGTGCATCGATCAGATTTTCAGCACCAGAGAAGGCGATATTGTTTTCTTCTTTTTCTGTGGCTTATGATGATGCGCTATCTTCACTTTGCCCTTTTCGTTATGTCAACACAGGACAAGATTCCCCTCTGGAGTATTTTCCATGAATAATGACCAGATTTCTGTCAATACAGTGAGTACGTGGACAGTCTCTGGCACCAGAATTCCCTCCTCCACCTTTTCTGTCAACATAAATATGTTCACACTAGATAAAAATACCCTTCTCTAAAGGCCACAGCATTGATTTTAAGGTGTGCGGTTTGAAGTCTATGTCTGCATTTATATAAATGACTTTTACATTCATAGTGTTTATAGATGTTTATAAGGCTATGTCAGTCTGATCAGGTCTCACCTTAATAAAGTGTTATGGTTGGAATTTTTATGTCTCTTGATATTTTGTTGTTAAAATTGTCAGCACACTTCGATGAGGAGTCTGGTGGGTTGAAGGACTGTAAGGCACAAACCAGGTTAATCAGCACTCAGCCACGAGGGTCAATCAGTAAACTAATAAATACTGCATTCCAGTTGTACTCGGAGGTCATAATTTCCCAGTTACGAGTAGGGAGCTTCGAATGAAACACCCTCTGGAGTTGTAATTCTAAGTCAACTCATTGCAACTTCCTGTGCACCGAATTAACAAATAAAGACTGCAGCTCTGAGCATCAATAAAGTGAAAGCTGTAGCTTCTACTGTTTTCTTGGCACGTCTAACATACCTTCTACAATGTCTGTCCTCTTCCACGATGTCTCTTTTGTGGACCCCAGATTTGTTTTGTAGCTTTCCGTAGCCCCTAGGATCTCGTGATAGCATCCATCTTGTTGTCAGACTTTCTGAAAGTTTTCACAAGTTTTGCGGGAACGGATTCCACTTGCCTCTGACGTGTCATCATTTCTAGTTCCAACTACGTCTGAGAAACTGAAGTGCTCTATTTAAGGCCAGGATTCTGGACAAGCACAATAGGATATATAACTGGTATCTTTTTTTTGTCATTGAGGGGACTCAAGGAAAAACAGATTTTAACCACTTAACAAAAGGGTCACCTAATAAAATCTATGTGTGCTTAGTCTGCAAAATGAATAAGTTCAGTTTTCCACAGAAGACCATAAAGGAAATGACTTGCCTAAGCAACACAAACTTACCAAATGAGGCACAAGCTGCAGGTCCTGTGTCTCTGCGAGCCAAAACGACAGATTTTCTCTATAGACAAACCTCAAGCAAGAAAAGTATATTTAAAAGTGGAGACAAAGCAGGTGAAGTTTTTTTCTGGTGAGCGTTTTGGTACGTGGCTAAAACCTGTTTTGTGTCCCCGTGGCAATCGTCTCTCAGTCGGGTTCATGGCAGCTCATTGTGCCACAGAGTGTCTTGTGACTATACGTTTGTCTTTGTCTAATATTAGAATTGCTTTGATATTCCACACATACACAATACTATAATCTATGTGTGTGGAATAATAAAAATAATTTTATAAGGTGACCTTAGTGATTAAAATATGCATCCTCCAGGATCAATAGGAAATTGTTTTCTTTTTTAATGGGCAAAGTGATTGTCGTGGGTGAGTGGAGTCAACAGTGGCACTTGACTGGTGGCACCAGACATACAGTCTGACCTGCTGTTGGTTCCAGGCGCATTTCCTCCTTCATTTCCTGGTTGGATGATGTTTTGAGGCAGAAGGTAGCAGCTAAACAAATACAGCTACCTGACTTTATAGTTCAGTCTGGAACCTGCAGAATGACTCCCAGGGGAGATAAAGGAGGGATGAGGCTTGGAGTTGACCTATGTCTGTAATGAGGACATGCACTTCTCATAAAAGTTTATCACCCAACAAAGGAAATTACTCCCCTTGTTTAATTATGTATTTATTTTTTGGTGGATCATTATGATGGCTGTTACCTCTCCGAATTACCACCATTGGCAAACTCTCATGTGACTTTGTGCATGTAAAGCATCTGAGCCTTCGCCATTCAAGTAGGTTCCATGACATTTACTCAGACTCTTACGCTTTACAAACAACCTTAACACTTTTGTGTTTCGATGAGAATCAACCGCCGCATTTTTAACGACAGGATCGGTGCTGTTGCGCATCAACGCATGAATCACGGCCGAGGACCGTAATCACAACGTGAGCTGACACTAAAAGCTGCTGCTGAGGTCTTTGTGTTTTCTTTAAATAAATCTTACTGAGCAGTGGTGTCAGAAAATGAATTTATACCGTCAAGTAAAGTGCATGTGCTGCCACACTTCCATTCAGCGAACCAGTGAGCTTTGGTTTAGCACATGAAATATCGGCTGGTAATTGACTCTGTGTGCATATAAATGTTCATCGTGTATATATATTATATGAAATTATACAACTTATTTTTATTCTTAACTGTTCTTAAGAAGATTTTTATTTTCCAAGGTTTAGTGTGTTACTTACAATAAAGATGTACTATGTAAAACAACCATGACTCATTTCTTTTTTTTTAATTCTTTTTATAGTTAAAATGTTTAAGTATGACTATAAGAAGTCAATTGCTACTTGAGATGGAACAATCAATCAAGCTAAAATTTAAAGTTAAATATTAACAATATACTAATTTTCAGTCAGGTCAGAACTTTTTCTTTAAAAATTAAATAATGCTTCAACACCAGTTCTATTGGTCACACAAGTATCTAATGACAGAGATGTCTGCAGCACCGGATAATTTATAAATATGTCATATCTTGATACATAAATCACATTTCTGTGACATGGAAAAAAAAAGGTTTATTTCAAGTTTTTGTGTGTTGACATGTTCAGGCAAAAAGGTCACTGGGCTGAGTGAGAACACTTCCTTGTGTGAGAACCATACTTGCTGCTCACCCACTTGTAATTGGACCGTGGCTGATGACGTTTCACAGGTATGGGAGCATGCACGTTGGGAATCGTCCCCTGTATTTTCCCATCTTCCCTCTGCTCTCCGCCTGTTTGTCTTTTCTGGGTGTGGCCATCTGCTCTCCTTCTGCTGCCCATTCACCTTAAACATGTGGCTTCAACCAACCCATCAGGACTCAGCAGTATATAACTCACCACTCCAGTCTTCGCCAGATTGTTTAGCCCTGTAAGTGGAATTGAAGCCTTGGCTCTCTCCAGTATCACAATTTATCTTGTAAGACTTTTTGATTCATCATCACTAACTCATGCTTTTTTCCCCTCATGAGCTCAAGGTCC
This sequence comes from Brachirus orientalis, assembly GCA_016785285.1. Classification (NCBI taxonomy): domain Eukaryota; kingdom Metazoa; phylum Chordata; class Actinopteri; order Pleuronectiformes; family Soleidae; genus Brachirus; species Brachirus orientalis. Next base: position 3,886,008 of record JAFBJR010000144.1, on the reverse strand, counting down.
ACTTCTTTCAAGCCTCCAGCCTAGTTTTTTGGCTCGCTCAGCCTCACATCTGCCCCACTCTTTCCTTTTATCAGCCTCAACTCTAGTCTTTACAACTATTAGTATTTACAATGGCACATCAAGGACATTTTAAACAAGAATCTACAATAAAATGGTCCTGCATAATATTCCATCTGAGCAACATCTAATCCAGTTTGTGGCCAGTGAATCATTAATCTAGATTCCGTTCTCCTTTCAGAACATTTTATATTTAAACCTGCCACATTGTATCAGAAATTAGAGTCGACCACGGTGATCACGACTGCCACGTGGGAGCCCATCATGCAGCCGTCTGAGTGAGTGAGCTTGACTTGTCATTACTTAATGCATGCAGCACACACACTCGCGCGCGCACACACACACACACACACACACACACACACACCTCAGGCCGCAGCACACAAGCTAAGTGACTCACTGGTCTTTGAAATGCACCTCAGTCTGTGTCGTAATTTCTAATTAAAGCAGCTGCTTTTATCCATTCCATCATGCCTTTCTTTCCTTACCACATCCTGTGAGGCTTATTGAATACCAATAATAATACATTTTATTTGTAAGCACCTTTCAGGACACCCAAGGACACAAATCCAAAAAAGATATTCAGAAAATAAATGATGTAAAAACAATTGTGCGTCCTTCATGTAGCATTTGGAAGAGCCAATCTGAACAGGTGTATTTTCCATTGGATCTTAACAGGTGTGTGCACTGGTGCAGACCCTGGGGAGAAGCATCTGTAGAGGTGAGCGCCAGCTCCACTGAAGACCGTGTCACGCATGTCATGGTGTGGAGCCTGGAGGGTGGAGGGAAGAGGAGGTGGTAGTCAGGGGAGCAAAGGAAGGAGCTGTGTAGGGATGGAGGAGCAGAGAGTAAAAGGCAGGGAGGATCTCATCCGTGGAAAGATGTGAACACAGGGGGATGAACGTTACAATGAATGTAATGTAAAAATGAATGATCTGGAAGGGTTTTTGATATGTGAAGCAAATTATGCCTGCAAAGAAAACAAGGGCAGCTTCAGGCTGATTCTGGTTAAAGTACAAGATACAACTGTGGTTTGTTTTATAAATGTTTTCACTCCAGACAAAAAATGAAGAACAGGTGATCCAGCGTGTTTCATTTCAAATTAGAATAAACTCTATTTTAACTCTGTCTTTCTTGTTGTGTTCTGCACATTAAGGCCAGTCTGTTAACCCGAACAAGTATGTTTTAAACAGGAAATTTAGAAGTTGGCAAAGTGTCGACGTAAATACTGTAGCACATTAATCTAAGAGACCTTTGCTAAACACAAAGTCATGTTTTTACAGTTGTTATAAAGACAAACAGCACCACTGAGGATTCAGAGCACAGATACTGTAATTTCTGCTGTTGAGCTCTGCTAAATTTATTGCAATTACATCCCTTATAGAGTAGTACATTGTGTACTGACATTAAAAGCACCGTTAAGACCCACGCTCTCTCCACATGAGTATAATTAATGTGACAACAAAACATACGGCCCCATTGTCTGCAACAGCATTTGTAAGGATGTCACGAAAAAAAAGCCGGAGACTGTATGGAGCTGGAACATTAGCCTGCAGAAAAACACACTCGCATCACTGATACCTGAAAAAAGGCTAAATAGTTTTATGAAAAGAATGACATGGAAATAACTGGTGTATACTACACATTACACATATACAGGGTGTCTGTGCCTTCTTTAATGTTAAATTCAAGCCTCACGTGCCCATCACATACAAGGTGTGCACAGCAGTCCCAGTTCAGTGTGTGGTCACAGGTTGGTATGGGTTTGATATAATAGGAACAAAAGTGCCAAAAAGGCACAGATGTGCAATAATTAATTCATTTTCATCTTGAACAGAATTGCAAGTTACAGGTTGATTGTCTGGAAACGTGCGGCTACACATAATATGTTATAAAGTCCTGCAACTTCATCATGACTGTACTTTCACTTTAACCATCTTATGTTTCGCAGCTTATTCAGGGTTTGCAGGTTATCTTCTGAACAGAGGGTTGGTGGTTCAAGACATTTAAACTTTTTTTTTTTTTTTTAAAAAAAAGCTTGTCTTAACTACATGGTACATTTGTCTATCAAATTTTAAGTGGTTGTCAAAAATCACCTTCATATTGAAGACAAGGCAGTCATCACAGTGGTCCATCCATTGTCTACCGCTTTATCCTCCACGTGAGGGTTGTGAGGCTGCTGGTGCCAATCCCAGCTGACATGGACAAGTCGCCAGTCCATCACAGGACAGACAGATACAAAGAATCATTTACTCTCACCTAAAACAAATCCTGTATAAGTAGAAATATAGCCACAAAGCATATTTACTAATGATAAGTAACATTTTAAAAGAAAATATAACATTTCTTGCACCAGCTATTGAGCCCCGGTGTCTCTTTCCTCCATTTAGTGTAGATTCCATTCATTTGCTGAACATTATTCAAATCTTATTAAAAACCGAGAAACAACTTTCCATTCATTACAAAAAATGTTTCTTTAATCTAGTTAGGATATTGCTGCATCAATGACCCACTTTCCCTGCAAAGACCATTACAGGGCAATGTAATTTAATCGAATGTAATCCTTTTATCCATGTGTAGGACTGAGTGAAAAACGCTTTACTTTAGGACCAGCACACACACATGCAGAACATACAAGTGTATTTTCCTCTCGGCTAACCCGTTCCTACAGGTTAAAAAAAAGAAAAGAAAAAAGATGAAACCTGCTTTTAAAGGCGTTTTATCTAGTTGAAGTATGTGCAGTGGGCATGCGGGGACAATAAAGGAAACAGGAAGTGAATTTGTGGTACCGTCATATATCACAGAATGTAGGGAAATCAAATGAATACCAGGAACTCAAAGGATGAATGGTAAAGTTGATGGAAGGATGAATAATCTTCATACCATTTTAGGAAAGTCAACTGTATCCAATGGCAGCAGCCGCTCTGACTCCTTGATAACCCATGAACACGGACGTCTGTGTCAATGAAGCAAAACATCTGAATCAATTCAGCAAAACCACATTTTTATCATCTTTAATATTCACACACCAGAGGCGATTGCTCTCGAGGGAAGCTCTGCTTGCTCCAAAATGTCACAAAATAAATGGCCATATATGTACTGCTGTGTTTACGTTTCATGACTGACACGCATCCAAGATGCCAGGTGTGGACACTTGGATGGATGTCAACACCAGGTCTGAATGAGACCTCAGAGCTGCTTCACAAAACATGTGGCCACATTCTTTTACATGTGTGGAAGCAAACCTTTCCTCAAGACGCATTGAGGTCTGCGTCTTCAGCTGACGTCCCCTGATCCACTTGAAAGTATTTTTTTGCTTCTCAGCACCCACGCAGTGATTGATTTGTGAATGCTGCCATCACCTTAACACCGAAGGTCACACTGTTTTTCTTGAAAAAGATTAAAACCCATTCCAGCCGCACATAGTGCAGTGAGTCACTCAGAGCCTCCAGGCTCTTTAATCTCTCTCGTTCTTCTCATGTGTGTTGACACACACAAACACACTGACAATGGACACGTCTGTACAGTCAGACTGCCTAAAAACATCATTTGGCCTTTACAACCAATTTGCATACATTATAGGGGGAAGTAAGAGCTGATCACAAGCGGACACATCCAGGATGTACGTTAACAACAGGTGTGACGGCAGATGAACGTAGAGCTGCCCACTTACTGAACAGACCTCTCAGCATAGATGTGAATATGAGGTCAGACCAGGGTTTCCAAACAAACACAAAGAAGATAAACATTTAATTCAGCAACAGCTGCCAAATGCACAAAGACGCTGCAAAGCACACGCTGCTGTTTGTCAGATTAAACAGGTGGAATCAACACATTTTGTCCGCGTATGCGGCAAACAAAAAGGCCAAAAGTCTTTAAAAGGCACAATTTTCTAGCGCAAAACAAAACGTAATGCTTGAAAAAGTCAGCTATTTCAGATATCACCTGTACAGTTGCAGTTTCCATGGTGGTACGGTTCGGTTTAGAACAGGCTAGTTTGTGTTTTGACTGAAAACAGTACCTTTACTCGGTGCGTCCGATGGCCCCGTCACTGAGATACGTAGCGTGAGAACTGCACCTCCTGTGTAGAGTGCTATTTAAAATTGCCTTGAATTCCAAGAGATGTTTACCCCGATTGCAAGGGAGTGATGTCTTTCTGTTACCATACCGTACCATTTTACTCCAAGGAAAGGGAGCCAAAAAATGGAACATTAAGGGCTGATTTTTTTTTGGTACTATTCCTAATAAAAACAGTATGTGTAAATTTTAGTGGTTATAGTCTGTGGTTACATCCATACTACTACCTTTTTAATTTTCAGTCCTGCTTCCAGATGTGCAGTTTAGCTCTGTTCCTCATCCAATTCAGCATTCCTAAAAGCATACAGTGTATCACATGAACATTCAGGTACACGGGCCACGCACATGCTGGTGTAAACAGAGGTGAAATGTTTTAAATGAGCTTTTTGTTCACAGATTAATAACAGAGAATGAACATGGGCGTCTGTCTGTGAAGGTTCATCTTCAGTAATTAACACATTTGCTGTGCAGACAACTGGACTTCCATTCTCAGTTTTCTTAAACGCAGCCCTGGACATTTCACATGTTCTTAGGGCCCCAGAAATCTGGTCTCATCTTGTCTTTCATGGGCAAAAAGTGCCAACTTTGTGTCCACCATTGTTGGGTTCACTGTGTCTGCCAAAATCACACGAAGCATTAAAATCGTTTGATTTACTTGTGCCTGAGCAGGAATTTCTGCATTTATGCTGCTGCTTTCTCGACCTCTACTGCACAAAGGCATCAAACCAAAGGTGCTGACGTTGTTCCATTAAAAGTGAATGAGCATGGTTTCATTTGTGTGCACTGAAAAAGTGAGCAGACTATCTATCGAGACTGTCTATAAATGCTTCTTAAGTGAGTGGTTGCTGACATAGTGGACATGGAGAATGGAATCGAATTGAAAATTTCTCAACTTCATTAATTTATTTGTACCCTTTTTTCTCTCGCTCCTCGCCATCTAAAGCAGCACAGTTTTGTCAGCGAATGTCCAAGGCTGTGTCTCTCACATCAGCTTAACCTTGATGTGAGCTCCACATCCACACTGCATATATCAGTCCTCCACTCTCGCAATAAAACCGTTCCATGTGGGCTTTTAATTAACGCCACACACCAGCCTTGATCCCAGTTTGCTGCAAATACATACAAGGTATTGCGTCTTGAAAAAAATAAAATGAACAAATAATCGTCAGGTGCTTCTCAAGGTTGGTTACAATATTTCAGACTTGAAAAAGGCTGATTAAACACGGTTGAAAATATGTGCAGAAATAAACTGTAATTTAACAAAGGGTCGGAAAGGTTTGAGTCACACTGAGATTCTGAAGAGTCCAAACATAAACCTTGTGGACTGCAGTTCACTTCTTTGAATGTTTGAAGGTTGATTTTTTTACACACATTCTAAACTAAATTCAATATTGATGTCAACTTTGTACTCTGGTTTTGATTATGATGTGTGGATTCTGGGATAGTCTTTGAAGGGTCTCGTCACATTGTTGGGGACATCTGCCAGGGGCCAGTAAGTACACGAGGTCCATTTCATCGGTCTTTGTATACTCCCGTCCAAACGAGACAACTCTGTTGGGCAGGTTTGTGAATGTCTGCCTTGTGTTAGGTCAGGAATGGAAGTGATGGATACACAGTTTTCCCCGTCATTCTTTTGTGGGGAGTGGAATGATGGAAACACCTCTCTCCAACACGGTCATGCAGACGTTGTGTCGTGAGTCCCACCCAGGTCCTGGGTGTTTTGGGTGTCTGTGAAGGTGTAGAAGAAGGTCGGGGGTGAAGAAGGCGCGGGTGTCGGATTGTTTGATGATGCGGTTGTGCGTCTTTGAGGGCAGCTGGCTTCTGGGTTCTGGTTCATTTGCAGTTTAATAGTTTGTTTAATAGTCCTGGGAAATTGTCCACCTTGTCTCTTGCTTTTCTGCCATGTTTTTTACACCCAGCAACATTCACTGTGAAAGGAAATACTGATCTACTGCATGTACAACCAATGGTCTGTGTCAATGAGCTCAACCACGGCTGCCTTCATTGTCGTATCTCCCTACTGTGGCCTATGCAATTCCACCAAACAATATAAATATACAACTGTTAGCAGACTCATCATGCAACAAATGAAACCAACCAACCTAAACAGTGAAAAGAGAAATATTAGCAGACTGCCCAAAAGAAAGGACTTGCATGGGACATGGTTGCTTGTCAGCATTAAAAATTCAGCTGATGGGAATAAGCACTTCCGAGGGACAGAATGTACCCATTATAATGTGGCTCATTTTTAATTCATAAATTCAGACAAAAGGAGTCCCTGTCAAGCTGGAGTCATTTTAGTAGACATGCATTCCATTCCCTAGAAAGTTATTTATTACTTAAAAAACCTTAAAATATCTGATTTACCAAAATGAGGCTTGTTTTGTATTTTCGGGATAAAAAAATACAGTATATTCACTTTTAAAAATTCTGCCTGTTACAGATGGATTTTAGATTAGCCAACATCTTTTAAACTTGGCAGCATCACATCCACACAGACAACTGTCTGTCCATAACAATAAACCTGAAAACACTGTGCATGCTGGTGTAAACAGGAAGTAGAATGCCTAGTTTGCAGTGGGTTACTTAGTTTCAGTACATACAACAAGCGCAACAGCACAACAAAGGCTGTTTTTGGTGGGAAACCCTAATCTGTCTTGCATTCCCACCGTGGGCTGTGTAGGCTGGTTGGCAATAGTTGAGTCATCTGTATAAATGACATCATGCCAGCGTGACACAGTGTAGCCTGCAAATAAATTCTACAAAAGTACAGGCAGAAACCAACTTAAATGTACGTTATGGTATTGCTTTAGAATGTGACGTGGAACATAGAGATTAATTCTTCTCATTTTACAGTTTGATTTTATGTAATTTTCTGTACCAACACATACAGAGTATAAGGGAAAATGTAATGCTACAGTAAATGGGATTATAACATATAAACAACAAAGGATTTATAGTGAAGATATCTTCCATTGTTCTCAAACTGTGGTTTGTGTACCACCACTGGTACACAAACGTCCTCTGGTGGTACTTGGAGGAAAATTAGAAATACTGTTCTGTATATGCCAGGGTATGTGATCGGAGTGGAGCTCAAAGAAATGACAAAAACAAATAAATTAAATCATAATAATAATTATCTCTCTTGCTCAATCTTAATCTAATTTCACTGTCAGTGTTTGAAGCACAACAATCTCCCTGGGAATAAATCTGCCTACTGTGAAAAGTCTGTAGCTGATTTTGCTCGGTCTATTTCCACCACTGTATTGTAACGTTGGTGATAATGGTGTTACTTCAAGAGCTCAGTGTTTTCTCAGGTGGTAGTTGGTAGAAAGGAACTAATTGCTCTGTTGGTACAGTATGACATGATGAACACAACCTATTCCAAGTACGGTGATGCTCGTTCCTCTGGTTTTTGTATCTTGTCTGTTCCTCATCTGCTGTCAATCCTGTCTTGATGTGAGAAAAGCTGTCTTTGGACATGCAGTGAAGTCCAGACATTTTTCCCAGAATTGTCCGTTGGGGCTCAAATGTTATTTTCCTCTAAAATGTCCAGAAAATGTGTGTACGAGCCGTGTAAGAACATAGCAGGAAGATTTCAGAAGGAGCAAGTGGGATGACAACAGACCAAAAATCATTAACAGCCAAACTACTGACCAATCAGATCAGTGGAAAACTAGGGTCATCATCCTACAGGACCCCGCAGATTATTTTTGTTTCATGAATAAAATACTGCAATAGAGGTTCTAAAAAGAGAGAGAGAGAGTTAACCATAATAAATTCAACATTTCAGTCGAAGTGAGCCAATTTTTGAATTCATGACTCTTTTTCTGTCAGTGCAGCTCACAAGAACGTTTCATGATTAGAAATAATTTGCTCATCACAAAGTCACTACTGCTCCCTGTGTTGGCAGAACTAATCACCTGACTTCACCTAAACCTCTTCCATAACAGTTTGCTCATCATCCGAGAAACTTTCCTGTGTGAATTTCTCTTTAGGTGAACTCACAGAAAGGTTTACTTTGCTGTGGACTGTGTGTCTGATATTAGTTGTCTTGCAGGTGTGGAGCTGGTGTGTCATTAAGCTGACTGGGAGCACCTGGTCAGTGCAGCCGATGAAGGCTGCGCAATTAAGACACCACCGTGTTGCAGCTGCTGATCTCCACTCTGCACCTTTTGTCTCTTTTCACACCTCCAACACTCCCCACACAAACTGACTCCAACTCAACCCGATTTGTATTATTCACGTGAAGTTAGAGCGCATAACTTTTTGCAGTTGATGTCATTGCCGATGTTGTTTTTCTGCCTCTGACTGGTCTTTGCAAACAGAAAAATTCTAACGTTGTTTGTTGCGGTGAAAACAGGCAATGTCAAGCAAAACTATCAGACCAGACTAAGGGAGTGTTTGTGCGCATATAGCAGCAGCACAGGGGAGGGTGGGGACAATTTATTCTGCTGAACAGCCAGATTTCTGTTTCTGTTGTTTCTGTCTGTCCTAAAATAAAACAATTCACTTCCTGTATGTGGTGCAAGAACGTCGCTGGGTGACACATGATCCAAACACTGCTGTACTTTGAGAAACACAGAGAGTCGTGTGGAGCTGTTAGGCTTAATCTGCATTATGAGAACTTATTGGACAATAGTTTTGGTGCAGCTTCTCGCGCCTCCACCTAATCACATTCAGCCCAAAGTACCACAAGCGGTCGAAACACTACTCCGTAAAAGTGCAAATAAATAACACTATTTTGATCCAGAGCGGTGCACTCACAATTTGGATTGAAAATCTGAATTGATGACCCGATTTCCGTTGACGCAACGTACCCAAATTTTTATCTCAGTGCACAGGTACTTTATAAAATCTTTATATAAACATTATTTAGAAATTAGTGACAGACTGTGTCATTTTATTCATTTAGATTTACTCAAGATCAGGTGTTAATAAACTAATAAAAGTTTAACGTTTAACTTCTGTCTTTAACGTCAAAGAAATGCTTGATTTCATGTTTTAACTCAAACTTGCTTAAGTGAGAACAAGCGGACACAGACCTAATTAAATCCCTAAAACAAAAAAGACCCTAAAACAACAATTTTTTTCAATGAGGCTAAAGTTCTTAATGCAATGAAAACTGTTTAATAATGTCTGCCTTTGCAGACAGTGGTTATACATTGTAATTAAATGAAAAGTTTGGCTCTTTTAAATAATTTGTGTTTTACTATGCCTTTTTATATCTGTAATGCTACTGCTTTATTTCTCTTTTTTATTGTAAAGCACTTTGGAATGCCTTGATGATGAAATGTGCTATATAGATAAACTTGCCTTGCCTTCCTTTGGGATCCTTCTGTCAATTAAAAGTTGTAGCTGTATACAAACAAATAAAATATTTAATACATTGATCTAATGACATTTTGTCCCTACAGAGGGGAATTTCAATATTCATAGTGATAAACCCATAGACAACAGTGCTACAGAACCTTTGTACCTCCTGGTTAGTGGTGAACTTTACCGTCACGAGACACACTTGTGTCATAATAAAGGACACGCTGTACTTTAGACCTAATTATTTTAAAGGTCTGCACATTTCTGAGGTCTCTTTTGTTCTCATCACCACAGAGTTTCTTGTCTAAAATGACGAGCTTTGCGGAAATCAGCAGATTTAAAGGGGGGGGGCAGAATGTAAAACACCTGTACTTTCCAGTGAAGCTTGAGCCGATTGGAGACAGTTTTAAGTTCAAAGTTAAATAAACATCAGTGGCATCGGTTAATCCATTTAAATCTCTGGCTGTGGATAAACTAACAGTTCAACATCACTTCTCTACTGCAGGCAGGGAATTTATCTTCCCCTCACAAATGAAAGGCAAACTGGCTGTCACCCTTGACTTCACAAAAAAGACCTCTCCTGTTATTTTGTCAAATTTGTACCTTTTACTTATTATACAGCCTCGACAGCTCTTGTCTTGTCTTGACACTCTGCCTGCATGATTTTTAACCTTCCCTCCCTCCATATGGAGCAACAACACCTTAAAGTGACTTAAAATATAAATGCATAATATATTCAGAACCAATCTTTTTTTTTGTTATGGACAGAGATTCAGAATCCAGGGCACAGGATTCCTTGTTAATCGGGAGTTACTGGCTGCACCTGTGTCGTTCTCTCACAGCTGAGGACGATCAGCCTGAGAGGTTATAAAGGAAGGTGGAACTTTCTCTGCTCGGTTGTTGTCTTGTCTCCAGGAGAGTTGTGTTTTTGGGGTTAGGGTGTTGGATGTTGTTTGTTTTTTTTGGGGGGGGGCTGTTAATTCTCTTTCAGCCCTGTTGTGTGACTAAATTTCGGTTCTGCTCTTTGTTTCATATGTGGTTTTAGTAAAATCTGTGGGTGGTTTAATAATTTATTCTCACCACCATTTAAAACCCATAAAAAAATGTGGAAAAATCTTTCTTTATCTGAGTATTTCATGCACTGTTTAACTCAATACGTGTTAAAAACTGGTTGGTTGATCCACGGGAACAGGACCACGGAGACTTAAATGAACAATATGTATGATTGAAATGCTGCTGAATGGTTAATAGGCAAAGTCTCAAAGCCCCCAAACCCTAGAGTAAAAATGACCAATGAAACTTCTCATCCTGTTCCTGGCGTAGAATTTCCAAAAAGCATCATCCCAGCTGATTAGCCCAGTTTCATACTGTACATATGTGTTGGGATATTTTCTCCACGTCATGTGCATTCATGTATTGTATGAATACTGACGGTAGTTTTTCTGAAAGCGAGTGGTAAATGCAGCTCCAACCCTCTGGTGGCTCTCGCTTGTGGCTAATATCCACTCATCCGTGGACGATTTCTGACCAGGATAATAAGCTCTTTGCAAGCTAAGATATCATTATACAAGAGGGTGATTTTGAATAGGTGCTCATGCTGGGGAGTTGCCTTCTTCTTTTCATCGTCCTCAGCCTTGTCAGCTTCACTGAGGGGGAGACAGAGTGGGAGAAAGAATGTTGGTTCCGAAGTGTGACAACACACAGATGTGTGGTTTGCAGAAGAATGTAATGGTATAAGGAGGCAGATTTATTATTATCAATAATAATCATCATCATAATAATAATCATCCTCCTCGTCCTCCTCCTCCACTGGTAGAGTGAAATTAGTTTAAGATGGGCCAAGAGATAAGGTGACTCTAATATTACTTAATTTTAATATGAATTCTTCCACTATTTGTGTCTTTTTCTACACACCTTAGTCAAAATTCAGTATCATACATACAGTTTCATACAGTAAAGAGGATTTCTGATTGTCCTCCAAGTACCACCAGAGGAAGCTTGTGTACCACTGGCGGTACGTGTACCACAGTTTGAGAACCATGGCTCTAAATAAAATTAACCCAGACCCTTTCAAAAAGTAAATACGTTTCATTCAGCGCTGTCTCCGACTGAGCATTACGTCTTCTTTTCAGCACTGCTTCTCCTCAGTTAATGTAGGTTTTTTTTTTTGAGAAAAGTCAAAGCCTGCACCACATCCACATGAGAAAATGTAGGAGGGGAAAACATGAAAGTTATTCAAACAGATTCGGAAGCAAACGTAAACCAAAACCCAGCATTCAAATGTGTTACTTTTCAGTGTTTTACATCAATTCAGACACTCTGGTTCAAGGTCCAACCTTAGCCTTTAGACTCCTTGATTCACAGGATGCTCACTGTTGTTTATTCACATTGTTCACAGAAGGTGACAGTATAATTGCAGCTATATTTGGCACCGAGTGGGAGAATCCTCGCAGTTTTTTCCTCTTGTGTCTAAACATGTATTTAGTCTTTGCCTCTCCTCCTGCACACCATGCTGAACTGAAGTGGAAAGAAGCCCCCTGGTATGTCCAGCCCCGGCATGCTTTGATAACCCTACTGAACATAAACGGCAGGACAAATTAGGTAGCACTTTTTTATTGTGATACTTTCTGATGACTCTCTGTGTCAGCAGAGATTCAGCTGACACAGTAGCATTGTTTTACATAACATGTGGAAAGACGTCATTCATATGTTTTGACGTTGACATTAAATGATCAGATGGTGGTGCGTGTACACATGCAAACATGAGCAGTGTTGTCTGCCTCCCTGGAAGTAGAAGGAAAAAGCTTCATTTCTGCTTCGATAGTAAACAAACACTGCATGTGTCGGCTCGTCCCCCCCCGCTGTCCACTGTCCATCCAATTTTTCCTCCTCCTCCACGTCTGTGGCTTTTGTGTCTTTGCATTAATTAATTAATTTTTTTTTTTTTTTGGAATGAGCTTTTCATCCTTTTTTCCCAGCAGTAACAAAACAGAAAATACATCAGATTTATGTGGGTCAGACGCTTGATAGCCCCAAAACAGGCCGTACACCGTCCCCTGCTTTGGAATGAGTTTTCTTAACTCTCAACTCAAATTTGCATTTTTGCTTCTGTATGTGAATAAGCTACTGGATGATTTCATTTCCCCTCTGGGATGAATAAAACATCTACTGCATCTCTATCTTATATTACATATTTTATTCCGATCAGGCTTTTATACTGATTTCTTGTGTCCATGTAAACACAGTTACTTAAGCAACTATTTGATTTTACTGATTTAAGAGCCATCTATTCTATAGCTGACACTCGATAGTCAGAAACTACGCTTGCATGTGCAAATGTGTTAGGATCATTGAATTAAAGTAAAACAGTCAAACAGTGGATATAAATAACTGTTTTAATCATCATCAGAAACCAACAGAGTGAGAACACAGTGAGGATGCAAGATGGCTGCCCAGCATGAAAAGGTCTTCATGGAACACTTGACTCACTTCTTCTTATTTAGGTTCTTGATGGAGAAATTCTGGGCCCCGGTTTTCAAAGAAATGAGTGAAAATCAGATTATGGCACAAATTAGCTTGAAACAAAAGATGAAACTGGGGAAACAGAAAGTGGATGTTCTTAATATCTGGTATCAAGGGCATGTAGATTTAATCTGTGTTTAATAGGAGCATTTTCCTTTTAGTCAAAAATATTTACATAATGTTCTTTTTCTCATATTTTGAAGGGCACACATGCACATAAAAAGTATAAAATCAACCTTTTAAGTGTTTCGTGGGACATATGTTACACATGGCTTTTATTTACACTTCAATCCTTTGATTTAAGGGATCGAATCTGACCTTTGCATAAATCTCAGTCCTGTCTCCTGCACTCACCTCCTGTATGAAACCGTGGCGCTTGTGGGAATTAAGCAGTTATCATTACAATGGCATGGGGGGGGGGGGGGGTTCACTCTGCTGAAATTGTCAATTAAGGGAGATGTTGCTGTGCATACTGTATTGTCTATGATTCCAAATCAAGGAAAATAATTGAACACGAGTGTAATAAAAATGTTAACTCTTTTCTTATACTAACATTCACCCATTCTCTTCCAATGAACCAGTGGTTTTTATACCAAGTACAACTTAAGGTCATTAACTGGTGACCGAGCGAGTCATGTTCTCCCCACTTCCTCTGACAACGTTTTCTCTGCTTGTTTTTCGCTGGCTCTGCCCACAATGAACGTCTATAATAAAGCCTTATAGATTTTTTTTTGTCATTAGTCATGTTTTTGCAAGGCTGGTTTTCTGCTCAAGGACACTAGGGTGAGTGAAGTCATCTCCCCAAACTCTCTGCAACAAGCACGGTAAAACTCCTGCATAGTTCTGCTATAAACAACTACTTGGTTCGAGTCACTTCCTGCTCCACAATTGAACGCGGTCTGTCCAAAATCCACTGTAAATGTTCTCTTTTTATGAAAATTGGAGTCTAACAAACACCACAGAGGAGGGGTTTTGCAACATACCAGAGAAGATCTGCCACTTCTGGCTCACTTGCATATGGACACAGAGCCATGAAGAAACATGGCTTAAAACTTGTCCATATAATAGTAGCATATGTAATATTTTTAAGCCAAACACCAGGCCTGACCTGGATGTTCCACTTCATCCTCCTGCTGTTGTGACTGTGAAGGTCACATGTGAACAGCAAACATCAAAAAAAAAAACATTCACACATTTTTAGAGTTCCTCTCTGAAATGACTTTCTGGTCTTTTGTAGTAAGAGTTTCGGATATAAAGTGGTTTATCTAATATAAAATAACTAAATTAGCCATAGCTGAGTGCCCACACACAAACAATGTTAAATAAAGGGCTGTAAATGGGGAAAATACATTTAAAAGTTGAATCATTTCTGAATCTATATAAGCTGCATTCTATATTTTAGTCATGTTCCTGCTTTGTAGCGTGACGTGACCAACGTCGTCTACAGTTATCTATAAATCAATTCCAGAGGTCAACCCTGCCTGACGGCTTGTTAGCGAGACTGACGATGTGACCAGTAGACTGATCAAATGTGTCCTGAGCTGCTGTTGGTCAGCATAAAGTGGACACGCAGCGAGGAACGGAAATTATTTAAAAAATAAAAATAAAAAAGCACAATGACACATGTGGACTGCACAAGAAGAAGCAAACTCACTATCAATGTCAATAAATTATATTAAGCACATTTTTTTTAATCCTGCAAACTGTCATGTACTTTCACAAAAGTGTATGTGTTATGTGTAGTCCTTAAATAGTCTTATTTATTCAAATCTACTGCTGAACAGAAGGATTAAACAGCTAACCGCCTGGTATAATATACTGTACCTCTAATAGACAGTCAATATAAATCTCACTGTGTGACATGGCTTTAAAAAAAATGTGACTAAATATTAAGTATGATGCTGTATTCTTCTTCATACTGGCATTCCAGTGATGTTTTACTAACATTTGACCGTCACGGTGATTAATTTCATTTCATTTAGCATTATCGCGCACGCGCGCGCACACACTGAGATGGTCATGTGACACTTCTGATACTCAATTTGGTCACACAACATAACAATGTCCGTCTTTGAATTTCTCTTACGTTAAGACATAGGATTAACGTTTAGGAAATGACAAGTGTGCTGCCTTGGACAGCTCAGATTGACACAGTGTGTAACGGGCTTACATACACTCTTCAGAAAACAATAAATAAACAAACAAATGGATTTGGACCTTGTGCATATTTTTCACCTCCGTTATGAGAGCACGTGGTGAGAGCAGACTGTCACTCTGTCATTCACTCGGGTCTAATTTTTCAGTCAGTCACCGTGATTGTCTTTGAGAACCAAGCTGCTGCCTGTCAACTTGACAGAAAGCCCATCAGCGGTCGCGTTTGCCATTCAATTTGTGGCGACAGCGAGTGGGTGCCGGAGTCGGTGAGCCGCGGCCTCCCAGCTCATTATGAATAAACCAAACGGATTGAACGTGAACCGAAAGAATAGTCATCACTTTAGCAACGATAATGAGCTCCTCTGGAGAACGTACTGAATAAAGCCTTGGTGGTTATGTCCGGCCACTGTTTTAGACTTGACTCTCGGTAGGTGAATGATGACGACGCATGGATGGACATGTGCCGCCTTTATTGTCCTTTCAGACAGAACTGTCATTAGTGCTGGTTATTTTACATTATTAGTTCATCCTTTTGTTTTTCTTCTGTGGGAAGAGGGACGTCCACAGTGCCCAGCGCCGGCTGCTCGTGAGTGGGTTACCTCCGTGGTATTTGTCAAACTAAAGAGGGATCAGAAAGCTGCCTGGTGGCTTTGAATCAATGAGTCTAATTAGTCTTTCTGGGTTTTCAGTGGTGGCTCAGAGTCCAGGCTGACACTCTTTGATGGGCTCAGCACCTACAGAGCCCTGACCTTTTGACTCCACTTTACTACATTAGCAGGTACAATTAGTCCCCAAAGCTTTGCTGCAGCCTGGTTTTATTGTCACTGTCCAGTAATGAGATGAATAATGGGTTTTCAACAAAGCAATATTTAGATATTAATCGAATGTGGGATACTCCCAAATCATAGTCAGAGCCCTGGATCGCTCACTGTTCATATGAGACGAAGCATAATCCCAGCAGACTTTCACTGGGAAAGTAGTTTCATTTGAAAGTATCTTCTATTCATATTATAAATAACAAAAAAAAAGTACTTTATTGGTGTACATTTTGCTGTTTCCTGCTAAATGTTGCTGTTGCCTCCATCTACAGTAACTTGACATGAAACACCACCGTAATGAGAAACACTCTTGTGTGGAGCTGATGAGGTTAATCAGCACTGTGTGAACCCATTTGAAAATAGTTTGGAACTATGATTCATGAGCCTCATCAGTGTGAGTCAGCCATGATTATTTGTAATTGTGTGTGTAATTTAGAGTTTTTTTTGTTTTGTTTTTTTTTTGGGGGGGGGGGGGATTTGAGGGGGGGGGGAGTAGCAGCTAAACTGGAAAAGAAAAAACTTTTCTAAACTACGCTCGATGTCCAGATCCATCAAGAGTTTTCTCTACATCCAAGTTCTCCAGCTGAGCCTGGGGAGGGTGAGGTGTTCTCACATCTGACAACAGTGAGATAAATATAGTTCCTCCATGGTGCTTCGGCTCCTCCCAGCTCAACCCAGCTGCATACGACCAGAATAGCTTCAGACATCTTGAACAGCCTCTTCAAAACAAGGAGCAGAGGTGTCACTTGGTGTTAATTTCACAAAATGACATTTGATAAGACCTTTTCACCCGTGATGAAGAAGGAAAATCATGGAGATGATTCAGATCTTTTTTTTTTTTTTAAATTCGATCATAGGTGTTCATGTATCTTTTCTGATTCAATCACTCAAACCACTTTCAGAGGTGGACTTCAAACACGTGTGGTCATCTTCTTTTTACAAATCCGTCCTCAGGACGGATGACGTACTGTCCTGTGACCTGCTGCAGTTTCACGGTGAACTGAAAGTTTATTTTGCACTTTTCATTCAACACGACTTCTTAAAGCGTCACATTTTCTCTTATGTCACGGCTGCGCGTGTAGTGTTTTGACTTTTGTCTCTCCACAAACAAAGACGATGAACATGTTTCATACAGTCGGACTGGTTAGAAACATCATATGGTATTAGCAAACAGAAATGATGTACATGTCTATTTGCATACAGTGACTCGTGTTGACAGTGGAGACTTTAATTTTGCCCATTGGGGGGTGAAAGGTACACGTACACGATGCGGAAACTCATATTGTGACGTCCTTCTGCTGTTTCTCGATGTTTACCATCAAAACAACTCCATCCGTCCCCAGATGTCCTCTGTGTGATGTTTGCTGAGTGACGGCATCTTTGACATTCTATAGTGGTGCTTTTTGTTATGAAACGCCTCATACTCATTCTCAGCTCTGACCGTTGGTGTGAAGAAGTCACAAGTGTGATAACACATTACCAGAGCCATTGTTCTAAAAGGGAGAAGAGGGGAAGAGCAAAGCTAAGTCGATGTGTCACATCTTTGTGCGTCTCTGAAGCTTTAAAAAAAAAAAAAAAAGGTGCGGCGTGCGTGAATATGTGGCGTAATGGCGAGCGCGTTGCTTATGGGCTTTCTGCCGCAGTGTTACACTGTGGTAAACAGGCGGAAACATGCCCAGATGAAATGTCACAGAGTTGTCACTCAAGAGGATTGTCTCTATTCTGTGTGCTGCCTCTTCGTATCAGGTTCCTGATTACTGTGGCACTGACCGACCTCTGTGCCTCTGCGGCGACCAGTCTCTGCGCATCTCAGAAACACAAGTAAACCAGCACGACCTCTTGCTTCAGGGATGAAAGGTCATCCATAGATCAATAACGGCAAGATTTTTGATCTGTGTAGCCAGGGCATGAAAAATCTTATTGCCCCACTACTCTGTTTCTAATTTGCCCTGTGATTTGATTTTTAGTATCAGGATTACAACATGGGCCTTAAGAGTGATGAGATGTATGGGTTAAGTCCTGTGTTACGGCTTGTCACCAAGTTACTTCAGGTCAGCAGAGGTTTGTCTCAGCATTCAGATCCATTAGTGTTAAACAAATAAGACAAATCACATTTGTCTCATTATGTGCAGCAGCTCATGTAATCTGAAGGGAAATAGACTGTGGGAAATGATAAAAAATGGACAATATCAGAAACTGATCAATGAATCAGACCCTGCGTGTGACTGGCTCATGATCCAACAAGCTTTGTTCGAAGCATAATCTCTTACAGAGGCAGTGGTGCTACTTTGTGTTTTATGTTGTACACTCTGCATTTTAAATTTATTGTCAGCTATTGTATGTCTAATTCTCTGGAGATGATGAATATCTGCAGTGCATTTAATGTCACTAATATAACATTCAATACCTTGTTTACTGAAATGCTGCTCACATGGTGATGTTGGCCTCATTCTAACCTGGAATCAATAGGAGACTGTAGTTCAACTATACCATATTCATGTGGGTTTATGCACAGTGAGGCATAAAAAGCACCTGGTTAGAGGCAGGAAAACATCATAGTTTCAGGTTTGGGTGACTTTATTCTACTTTTGCAGCATAAAACAGCAGGGCATTCATATTGACAAAGATTGATAAGAATACTGACAATGGACAGACATGGTGAGGACATGATGGGTCATACTCAAGGGCTAAAAGGTAAAAACAAAATGATAAAAACACCGAGATAAAAATCAAATAATAATAAAATACAGTGAGTCGAGAGTTATTGAAGAGAAAAACAAATGTGTTTTTTTAGCAGTTTCTTTTGCACTTTTGGCCTTGAAGTCTTCTACAATATGGGAAGAATTCAATAAAAAGATGATGGGAATTTGGCCTTACAGCTACATTCTCCGATCAGCTGACAAGACCATTTATTGACTTCGCTCAATCTGTTTATTTCCTTCAAAGGCACATTTCTGAACCATTGGACCACCGTGTGCCCCATACTGAGACCGTTTGCCAAATGTCCATTCATAAAAACAAATACTGTAAAGAATATATGGACGTTACATTTCCCATGGTTTGCAGACAAGTAAAATTGTAAAAATTGCAAAAAGGCAACCGGATACAAATTTCTTGGTCATCTGGAACTGCAGTGTCTTTCCGACTCTTCCACCCAAACCTGGGTTTGACTGCTTGCTATGGGGGGGTGTGCAGGAGACATTTTTAAGATGTGTCAAAAATAATAACAATGTCAGTTTGAAAATCTGCCTTTTCTCCACAGAAGAGATGCCATCTGTCCTTAAAATAAATCCAGTCCTGGAGGCATCAAATATCAAAGCTGAGACTGAAACCCTGAGAGCGTCTGCTCCTTCAACCGCCTCATACTTTTGGGAAGGGACTTGATTCTGAGCAGCATGTTTTTGTTTTTAATAGAGTTAAAAGCAGGCACAAAGTTTTATATTTAGAAACCACACAGGATGTCGTTTTTATACATCAGTGGTGAAATAAAAGTGCTACAGATGACAAACAAAGGCAAGTGTGTTACAATAGTCACCCTAACAGTCATAAAGCCATAAAATAATAACTTGTATAAAATGTTCTACTGACTAGGTGCAATCATAGTACAAAAATGCTTTGCTTTACTAGGGTTGAATATGTAGCTGTTATATGGACAATAAGGATGCGGCATTTTAAATTTGATGGCTGTTTCTATTCATTTCCATCCATACTAGACGGATGGAGGGCGCCAAACCTGTACAGTTCTGTCATGGTACTGATCGGTTTGGTACAGTACAGGCGGCCACACAAGCATGACGTCCAATCAGTGCGACGACAATGCACGACAACCTCAAACGTGACACAGACAACAATGGAGGACGTTCGGCAGCAGACTGGTTGCTCTTTAGAGGGTGTCGGAAATGTATCGATTTGATTATGAAATCAATCAGTAAATCAAAATGAATTGTTTTTAAAGAGGTATGGGCTTTCTTTTGGTTATCCGTGTGACCATCATCAGGCAGATGTCCAGCTCCATGATAAAACTTTTCAAACTAACCTGAAAGGCCACTACAGACACCATTCTGTGTCTCAGAGGTAAAGAAAGTGGCTGACTAATTGACTTTGAATAATTGATGATCTCTCCAGCTACTTTGTTACTGTCATGGAGGTTGAGGAGGAAAGTGATTAGGAGGACGGTGCCATTTTATCACCGTTGAGTCTGAGGAAGTAGCCCGACGCTGATTATGATGACTTACAGTTTACCTGTAAATGTAAACAATGTTCATGGTCTGAGCAGGTGGATTGAAAACAAAATGAACCTCGAGAATGAGGTAATTAGAATAATTGTTCTCTGGACTGAAAAGTGGATTTTCAGTAGGAGTGGTGGACGTCATCAAAATAGTCTTTTGTCATTTCTGTCACTGAGTCAACAGTAAGTGAGAGAAGCACGTCAGCGATCTCCAGCAACACCTAAAGCCATCTGGTAATGCCTCATGTGCAACGGCACAAACTCAACACAGAGTGGAAGGAAAGTTGATAAATCCTTAAAAGCCTGCACAGAAAAGAAAGCAGTAGAGAGCAGGTGCTTTAATAAAGGACATGACGTGGGTAAAGCACTTAAGGATGAAGGCAAATGAAAGTTTGCTTTTTCTGTGGTTAAATGGTTCATAAGGTGTCCAACTTCCTGGGTTAAAATAAACAAGCGGACTTTACTAAGTGGTGGAAAATGTATTACAGTGCCGTGACTTGATTCAAAGGAGCAAAAAAGCACACTTTTGAAAAAGGATGCACTAAGTCCTGCAATCAAAATCTTCTCAACTTCAACGGTCATTTTGTTAACACACATTTTAAAAAAAAAATCTTTTTCATGGCGTCTGAATACTGATGCCCCGCATGTCCTTTTGACTTGTTAGCATCATAGGCTGCGTATAATCTTCCTGATTCCTCCTGAAGCCAACCAGGAGGTGAGAACATGTTGAAAACTTGCCATAACTTGGTTTGAATGGGCGTCTGTGGGGAAATGAGCCCAAACCCAACTGGATTTACAGCATTAAACATTAACAGGAGTTAATGGTCTCAATTGCTTGCTTTAGGACTTCACCATAGCGCAAGATAACTTTTATGTTCCCATTAAGAGATTAATGGTACAGATCATGAGTGGTATTGTCCAATAGGAGTGTGGTTGCAGGTGATGTCTGTGAATTTCCAGTTGTCACAGTCACAGCCAGTTGCCTTGTGGTAGGATGTCATTACTTCCATTATTCCATCTTGGATTTTGGAGTTTCTGATGGAACATGTGTTGTAGGTTTATTTAGCTTTCATCACTGCCATTTGGTTGAATGTGTCCTAACATTTCTTGTCTGGCATTGCACCCCTTTTCTCTCTTTTTATGTATTGTTTTTGGGGGGGTCCCTAAAAGATCGTTCCAAGTCGGGTCCCACAGAAATGAGGTGTCTCTTCTCTGGTATTCTGGGGACAAACAAATGGATCAGGCTAACACGTGTGCATCATTATGTCAATAAGAAGGTTCTGCTCACAAAAACATGCGTGTCTTGAGTATTGTGGGTATTTACATGTATGCTGGACTGAGGAAACGCCACACGCTCTTTTGTAAAATCTCCCTAAGGAAGGACTCAGTCCTTTGTACAATTTGAAGCATCCTTTTTTGGAACAATCCTTCAGTAGGGTTCAGTGATGTAATATCCTTGAAATTTAGTCATTCAAGGTTCCATCACTTGTCTTTTCCCATCTGTCTTATAGTTCCAACCTTTTTGTAATTGTCAGACTAATGTGATTCATCCATGTCTTACTGTGTAACCTTTGCCCTAAACTTGGCCAGTTCCTCAGAAATTAGATTCTGCCTTATTAGAACCAGGTTTTTTCCTTCCCATGAGGACTACTGGTCCTGACAAGGTGGGTGTTTGTGACACCTACACACAGCAGAGCTGTTGAGCTTGCTTTATTTTTGCTTTTGTGAGTCACTGCTGACCATATGGCCCCGTGAACCTTCACGTCAACATGGAGTGCATTTTAAAAACACCGCTGGATTGTGCTACCTCCAAATTACCACAGTTAAAGTGGAACACTTGATTTATTCAATGATGGCTTTTCAAAATGGTGTGAAGAGTGTTAGATCAACTCAGCTCTGAGAGCAGGAGCTCGCCACACAGTTATTACTATACACACACACAAATCAATTCCATCAAGGATAGAAAAGCATGCTATTTTGATTGTTGTTCACATAATTTAATATTTTTTTTTGTCCTGTCACACTATGTCCTAAACAGTGTTTGTTCTCCAAAACTGTAATTTCAAACTAGTAACACAGTGATGGCCAGTAACAATTGACTCATCGGTAAATTTCCAACTTACCCACTGTATAGTATAATATTATGACATGCTTTATTGTTATTTTATGGAATTATTTACTTTATATTACAATAAATCCAGAATGTTTAGGGAACAATAGAAGAAAGAAATCAAGGATATCTGAGAAAATGAGGCTTAACCTAAGCTACTAAATTCAGCCTGGCTTAGTCCGTTGCATGAATGCTGAACCAGGATGAGAGACTGCGGCTCAGTCAAGCCATAGTGTCACTAATCCTGGTAAGTGCACATTCACGGCTTTTTTGGAGTAGACCCTGAATGACATGAGGATGAAGACATGTGCCGCATATTTTTTTGCAACAGCTTCTAATGGAAAGGTATGAAGAGGTGAAACACTTGATTTACTAAAAAAAAAAAACTGGAAAAAGCGTGGCAGATAATAGAGGACTTACTGAATGTGTAAGTAGACCAACATAAATAATAATTTGAGCAAAATAACTGTTGGTGCTTTCAGTAAAACTGAATAATTTTTTTTAAAAAGAACTGTAAATTCTTATTTGTGTTTATCAGTTTCTGCCAATAGGCTCCTCTTACTTACTGACCACTTGCACTACTTGCAATCATCATATTTAATGGAAAATATGTAAACTCTACAGTGGAATATCTCCTTCATGTGCCACAGAAGGATGATTAACGTGGATCACACTCAGGAGAGAGAGAGAATGCAACACGATGTATCCTATTTAGAATGCGTTTTGCAGAATCTGTAATTCATGTAGGGTTCTTCATTACTGTAGCACATTTTCCTTTAGCCTCGGAAGGTGATGATGTGTGCCACTGACTGTACTTCCAAATATACAGTTTGGGAAAATTGTGGCAAATTTATTTAGATTTTCCACATCTCCAATCAAATAAAAGCAAAGAAGTATGCAAAAAAAGTCGTCCTATGAAGATCACCTGTGAAAGAGTGAGTGCAAGATACTCCGATGCTGTGTGATGCTGAATTCTGGGACCAATCACTCTGTATTTGTAATCAAAGCTAAAGCGATACATCTCAGGCAGGTTCTTGTCAGGAAACACCAAACCCATCCTGAAAACACTCTGTCCCATCAGAAAGCCATTTTTAAGTGTATATGTCATTATGAAAGAAACACAGATGACATCAATGTTACTTTTAAACAACCTTGCCGCTGAATGAATTGAAACCACCTTTGCAACCCCCGCAAATTTTTAATCATCTCAAAAACTGCAATATTATTGCATAAAATGCGATAACAAGTGTAGAATAACTATCTCAATTAAAATTACCTTAACCGAATCATAATTTTAATGCAGAGTAATAAGACTTAGGTAAAAATACACCCGGAATATCACAAATAACTATAAATCACATTTATTTACATTTGGAGTGAGAGCTGACTGAACAAATCCTTGTTGCTCAGAATAAATCTTTATGGTAACTTGTGCAAACCTACTTTTCATGCAACTGACTTGAGACTAATTTAAATCAGGATTACTGCTATATTCCAATTTAATCCTTTATGCAATTTTTTTTTTTTTTTTTTTTTTGGGACACCACACACTTCGCCACACACTCTAGGTCGTGTCCGACAGTTTACCTGACCTCAACCCAGATTGCCGGTTCTGTGTCAACGCCCCCCTGCTGTTTGTTCACCACTGCTGCCATCATGACCTCTGTTCCTCCACATTGATTCCCACTGATGAGCAGGTTCACACTTTGGGAATTACTTGTGCATGTGTATTCAGCTCACATGATGCTGCAAATGAAGCTATTGTGCGCTATTGATTCTATTTCTCTGATACTGTGCACACTTCCAGACATGACCCAGGTTTTGCGGTGAGGGAATACTGAGGGTAATTGACCAGTAAACAGTGAAGTCTTTGCTGGTCCCAGTGGAAACGTACTTCATCTCATTTCACAGATGCTCAGTCAGGCGACAGGCCTCGTCTGTGTGTGTATTGATCCACTTGTGTGACGTTACATCTCATTTAGGAGAACTGCTCTTTTATGGCGTGTCTCTTGTGCTAAGTATATGACCACTGGCTGTGGCAGCTGTTACCTCCCAAGTACAGGTGACACTGCTGGACTACAGTTTGGTACGGTGCCTAGAACACAATTTGACATGCAAAAGGATGGATGGATGCAACACATACACATATACAGTACATACACATACATGCAGGTTCTCATCAGGAAACACCAATCACAGGAGACGCATCCAGGACATATTTTAATTCCAGGTGTGATTAGATTAGGGCTGAAGACTTGTGACCACATCTCTTAACATAGATATGAATACGGGGTGGGTGTGAACAGGGCCTGTGACTCCAACGCTAATTTAAAAAAAAAAAAAACGTTGGTGATCTCTTCACAGCTTCACAACTGAACACTAATTAACAGTGCAGCCTCACACAGGACAACCCATGTTAACTTCCTCCTTGACTGAAACCCTGTCCCCATTACAAGTGCTGCTCAATTACCCAACTGGGCCTTTTTTTTTAGCTTGATTCATCAGGTAAAGAGCAGGAACTAAGGTTACTAGTTTGCATCCTGGTCTGGGCCTTTCTCTGTGGACTTTGCACATTCTCCGGGTTCTCCAGTTTCCTCCCACATGTCCAAACCCATGCAGTTTAATTGGACACTAAATTGACCATAGCTGTAACTGTGTAATTGTCATTTTTCTTGTCTGGTCGAGTCATTTTTGAGAGGGGTACTGAGACTTTTTAGGTCCGGTTTTGTTCAGTATTTCTGGTGCTCAGCAGATAGCAGCGCTCTGCACAACAGGTTGTGGGCGGCAAAACAGACCAAGAGACCAAACGAAAACATAAATGGAGTTTTTGGCCTGCAAATTAAAATCTATTTGTGACTATATATTGTTTTATTTATATATATATATATATATATATATAATACATTTACTGCGTCTCTGATGACACATCATGGTTATTTTATCATATTTGCACCATATAACATAAAAACAAATTTTTGATCAATTTCTTCAATGTAAACCATTAACGGGTACCACTTGAAGATAGCAGCAGCCACTTGGACACACATGTGGCTGCTCACTTTGCCATGGGAAAGAGATGGAGGTCATGTTAAACAATTACTGAAGGCAGCATCTCGCTTATTACCCTTCCTTCAATTTGAGTGGTGGGTAATCGCAGCTGATATTAATCACAGATTTAATTAAGAGATTGGAGTGAGCTGACGTGGCTGACGAGAGCATATACCACAGAGTGCAGTGCATCACAAATAGTCATTTTCAAATACATCTCTTCATTACAGCTAAAGATTATTACTGTTATTTTTCTGTTTATTTTGAATAGTAGTAAACAAAATTCCTAAAATTAATGGTTGGGAATATTAAGTGGTGCGACGCATGCTTTTCTCAAACATTTCAAATACAACATGGCTGTGTGTCAAGTGTCCAACATATACTTTGAACCTTTATAAAAAGCATAATTTCATAGGGCTTTATAATAAAAACAGAAGCCATTAAGGAGTACAGAGAATAAAACTAACTAAAAGCAATAAAAGCTAACAACATTATAAAACACAAATAGTATAAAAAGTAGGTAAAATGACATAAAGTCAAATGACTGGAAAGCATTAAGTTTAAAAGGTGGGAGATTTTTTTCTACTCCAGTCCCTTTTTAGATGAGTCAGAAGTTTTATTGTTAAAAGTTTTGTAAAACAAAGTCATGTAAATCCACAGTATTCAACTCATTTTTGAGGCTACATCCAATGTCAATGCAGTTTTACGTCGGAACGCATTAGTTCTGGTGAGCACACCTATTTGAGTAACTTTGTCCAGTTGGAAAGAACAAGCCACTCCTCCTCTTCTCCTCAGGTTCAGTAAATTAATGCAAATAAATGCAATGATTTGCATAAAAACCATCCCACTCTGCATCACATGCAAAAGACACTACGTGTGTTTGGTGCCTGTCTGCTGATTGGTTCTGGACAGTGATGGGGTTTTTGGAAGACTTGTAACTGTATGCGAGTTCAAATTATTACATACAGCTGAGGGGATCGTCACGAGTGACACCGTTTTTAACTAGCCTGGCAGATGATTTTAAATAGTGATTTGCTTAACTTCACTAAAACCACAATTCCATACAGAACTCAAAGCGTTTATTCTGAAATAAACGTATGTATGCATGCATGCATGTATGTATGTATGCTCAAAGAAGACAGTGCATAAAATGCAGTCTACAGTAAGTATTTTTTAAAATACTGCATTTACTAAATTAGTCTAACATGTGTACTATTCGACTACTCAGCTGAGTTCATGCCTTGAACTTTTATTTAAGTCTGTCAAATTCAGACGTTTTGTCATTGATGGCCACCATTATCTCATTTGGCATGAAATTAAATTCTGGGATGGATCCAATGGG
This sequence comes from Brachirus orientalis, assembly GCA_016785285.1. Classification (NCBI taxonomy): domain Eukaryota; kingdom Metazoa; phylum Chordata; class Actinopteri; order Pleuronectiformes; family Soleidae; genus Brachirus; species Brachirus orientalis. Next base: position 3,859,336 of record JAFBJR010000144.1, on the reverse strand, counting down.
TGGATCCTCTGTTGCTCAGAGATGGAAGGACACATTTGTCAGTTGCACTTGGAAGAGCCCCCAGTCATAGAGCTGTGATATAATCAGCCTCCACATGCATCGTTCAAAAGGTGGGGCCTGATTTGAGAGAGTGGCTAAATGACTGATGTGTTTCAAGTCTCATGTCAGTTTCAAATTGGGTATCTTCAATAGCAGCTGTTACTGAAATCACAATTATAATTAGTGACCACTCTCACCTACTGTGGTTGTTATGACTCATAAAGAAAAAACAGACCTGGAGATATTCCTCCAAAATTACAGAACAGACGCTGAGAAGTCAGTAGGAGGCAGGCTTTCAAAGCCGCCACAGTTTTATTTGAAACACTAGATTCCGGTCGGTGCATTTGTACAGTGTCTGAGTGATTACTGTTCATTTCCACAGAAATCAATGTGGTGTCTGAAGACTGTGGGAGGGAAATGGCACATCAACAACCAGGAGTTGACTTCTGCAACAGTTCTAACACATCTCTCCCCCTCAGCACGCAGCTTGCGGCCTTTGTGTCTGTGTGGCTTCCAACTGCACGCGCTTCCACTTTTGATAATGAGGTTTCCATCCCAACAATGGCAACATCACCACTGAGGCTGAAAGCAGCATTGCTGATGTGAGCATCTGCATAAGAGACCCATCTTGATGCCTTTCCTTCAAACACGAGCTCACTGTTCATTGTGTTCATCCAAAACAAAATCTTAAATAATAATAATAATTAGTGTCGCCTTAATGCACCTGTGGGGGACCAGGGGTAACCTCGTTTTATTGTCACAGTAGAAGAGACAAGCACAGGAACACAATGATATTACAAAGAATTTGTAATGTTCTCAAAAGACTTCAGAGTCTGCAATTAGGGGACTGAATCCCAACACCTCCAGTTTCCCTTTTTTCACTTGCCATCCTCCTGGATGTCAAACTGTCTGTTGGGTTTGGTAGACTCCAGCATGAGTTCGTACAGTTGGCCTATCTGATCGTCCTGGAAGTCCTTGAGCCTCCCATCTGACAGGTAGTCTCCAAACTTAACTGAGCTGAGTCGCCCCCGTGCTGACTCCAGAACCTGGGTCTGCAGGGTGTCCTTGTATCTCTATGAAGGGTCAAAGACAGAAATAGCAGCAGCAATTAATTTAACATATCATTATGTGGGCAGATACATACGGACGTACTGTGTATGTGTCTCTAGAAGTTAAGAACTTAAGCTGAACATCAGTTCTCACCAGGTTCAAAGTTACACCAAAGTCTTGATTCAGAGGTTTGTTCATCACACACCGCCCAGTGGAAAAAAAAGGCCATACTCTAATTAGGGATTGGCATTTTAAGCAAAAAATGCTATTTAACTGTAAGTGGGGACAATCCCACTAATATTCATGCCTACCACTCCACACACGTGCATGTGTGCGCAACTTGCCCAGCAGCTACGTGTGCCTTCCTCAAACTAAATTCATGACAGTCGATAGACATTATTTTGTGAGCTGTGAAGAGGAGCAGCTAACAAGATGCATTCAGTGACCTTAGTAAAAATCATCACTTTGGGTCCACAGGGTGTTTTTATGGTGAAGATGCATTCAAGAAACCTCCATAAATTTTATCTCTTAGTTATTATTATAGTATTAAATCTCCTATTCAGTTGTTCAGCTGAGCTTGAATTTACTTTCAAACTTATGTTTTTCAGTTAATGTGTATGTTGGGAACTGCCAGGGTCAATAAAGTTGTCTTTTTCCCATATTAATGTCAACAGCACAAATCTTGTCACCTTGTCTACTAAGTCTATGAATAGAAAAATGTATGTGTAATGTTTGCTGTAAACTTAAAACTCCTATTTAACTGTCCTAAAATTATAAAAACTAAATGTTCTGCCATAAAGCATTGTTAGGTGAATTTCAGCTCATGTGTGATGAGTCGGTGTATTTATTGTATTGAAATGTCTCTACAGGCACTTAATTACATTACTCTTCCCTCTATCCAAAGCGCACAGTCAGTGTCTGATGTTTTCCCGTTCACAAAGCATCTTTACTTTTTGGACCGCTCCTACTCCGAGCACTAACAAGTCATTTATCCGAGAGGCTTTTTCCTGCACGTAATGTAATTACAGTGAACATTTGCCAAGAAGGAAACATCCTCCCTAAAAGCAGGAGGTTACAGATCAAAGGAATACTCCCCGTTTATTTCTGTGTATTTTATTTCTCCTTACAAAAACATACTAGGAGTGAATAAAAAGGTGGATTTTTAACATTAACAATAACTGATTTGTGCAGAACTTGTGGGGCCTTTTGCACAAAACCTATATAGCATATTATTCAGGCATTTTTCAGTTTTCCTCACATTAATCCTAGACTCATATTCATTAAACTACTGACACAAAATGTAATGAGGAATTCTTCTTTGCAGCTAGTCGAACCAGTTTAACTGCCAAGCTTAAATAATCCTGGTGTTTTAAGTATAGTTTAGGTCTTTAATAGGGAATACAAACCATTATTTCAAAATTATGAAAATTAATCAATGACTGATGAAAACGGAACCTCTTTTTTAATCTTTACAAATAAGTCTTGTTTATTTGATTTAATTTACAAACTGTGGCATTGATTATTAAATTATGAATTTCTTATTTGAGCAAATTAAAGTAATTCTTCTACAAATGTCAAAGAGTCCACTTCATGTTGTGATAGAGAAAGCAGTGAATGCACATGTATCTGGATTACATAAACCTGACATCACCAAGCTGCCCCTCCTAATGAATAATTATATCAGATCACACTAAATACGAGTGTTCAGACCTGGAATTAAAATGCAGCCTGGAAGCAACTCCTGTGACCATCTGGGCTTCTCTGCCACTAATTAAAAAAAAACATACCGACATCATGACTGTATGCAAGAACAAAATTATGTTTTTAACGGACGAGTGATTGTACGACGTGTCTGTAATTAGTGTGTTTGCATGCGTGTGTGCAAGTGACAAAAAAAATGAGACAAGAGGAGCCAGAGGTATTCAAAGTTCTCCTTAACTCTGATTATAGAAATAAATGATATACTAATATCGTGGCAGTGGCAAATTTAATGCACTGGTTCCGGTACTGCTTATTGAAAATGATACTTAATAGACTGCTGAGTTATTTTCACATGTCATTATTACAGCAGCTCATAAAAGTAAGTTGACATTCAATATAACGTTTTTCTTTTCTGCTTTCCTTGTTATCAGTGCTAAACTGTTCAGTTAAATCCTTTTTAAAACTGACAACATGCAAGGCAAACCTCCACTAACACAAACAAACATGTATAACAAACTTTGTACTGTTATACAAATAAATAAAAGCTAATTATGACTGAGTCTATATTACATTGTTGATTTACAATGTGTAGACATGTTCACATTAGTCCTTACCTCAAGGACATTTCCCTGGAACTACCGAATATGTCACATAACTGAGATTCTGGCTTTGAACAAGGGTCTATAGCAAAAATAAAATAAATAAATAAATAAAAGGTATCAGTAAAGATGATTTTTACACTATAATATGACAGAGTCTGGCTTTTTGTTATTTTGGTTTGGCCAAATGACAATAACCAGACAGAGAGTTGTTATTGTTTGTGTTTTTTCCCCTCTGCACTTTAACAACCTAATCTGGACATGAATGACTCTGTTGTTTCGGCCAAAATAAGTTTCCTTCTAAATGCTTTCATTTGAAATGCAGCCAAAGTGGTAAGTAAATATGACAGAAGCCACCCGCATCCTGGTTGGGACTCAGATGGACTCTGGGTTTGATAACCATGCATACTCCATTTAGTGAAGCATAATGAAAAAGACTGCACTCTCCCTCCCTCCTCTGGTGGATTCATAGCCACTGCAATGACAAAGGCTCCTCCCAGGATTTCAGCTGCAATCACCATCTAATTACCTGCAAATGGGTGATTTACTGTCCTCCAGAAGTGTTTTTACTGGGCTGCAAAACATTGGATTTTCCCAATAGTGTCAAAAGTGTAATGTTTCTTCATCAAGGCATTAATAATAAATAAATGTAAATACGGACTGAAATTTCCAGTCTATATTTTGTACCTGCCGAGATTGAACATCAAAGCAGCTACTCATTACATTCATCAGATTCATCTTTTTAATCCCCTTTCCTCTTCAAAATTCGCAGTGAGACTCACAAATTTGACAAAATCCCCTTAATTATATATCAAATATGCAGTCTGACCTAAAATGGTGGACTAAGGCTATCTTCTGCTGCACAAAACACCAAAATGTTGCAGAAGTACAATTATGAAATGTAAACATTTTTACTGTGTTTCCTCACATACTACATTGCAGTAGACCAAAGTGAACCTACGACTGATCAATGTTGAGGTAAAAAAAAAAAAAAAAAAAAAAAAAACGAACCACCACAGGACAGAACAACCACTGACAATTTAAATGGTGTTAAGTGCCTTTTCTCACAGGCTAACAAACACCCACTTTTCTGACTATGCAGAAAACGAAAACTGGCACAGTTTTGTCAAAACAAACAGTTTCAAAGTAATAGGAACGGGCCTGTGATCAGGACTAAGCATGCAGAGATGGCTATCAAAAGCCGTTTGGAGATGGGTGAATTCATAAACAGCTTTGTAGCATGTTTCCGTAGGCAAAGAACTATGACAGCCTCCACACCTGGATCCTGCTCCAGCAGCATGTACTTAAGCATCTTGCCATATTTCCCCTGAAGCTCTTTAACGACATTATCAGCCAATGACTTGGCCTTGTCGATGTGCGGAACGTGGCCTTTAACAGTGAGTACTTTTGCAGTTTCATTCACCAGACGGGAGATGTGGATGGCTGTGTCCTGGTAAGACAGTGCACCGACTGCGCTAGTATTCTTGAAGACATGGAAGACTGCCTTGGCGAGGAACAGTCTGACCTGCTTCTGTGTCTCGTCTGGAGGTGGATTTGTTTTGACCATATTTTATCTGACCTGCAAAATCTGTTTAAGCAATTTTTTCCAGAAGAAAATGCAGTTGGGATGAGAAGAGAGAGAATATGACAAACTTGGTGAGTAGAAGCTTTCTATCTCCAGAAGATGGCAATAATGCAACATCATGGATGCAAGCTGCCAATAATAAAAAGATAAAAGGAACAGGTGACATCATATAACTGCATAACGGCAGGAAGTTTATGGAGTGCAAATTTGTGCAGTTTAGTAGACAGAATACTTTAAAACAAAGCAGGAACAGGATTTAACGCCATTGTGTTAACTGGTTATTAGTTAACAGAAGGAGAAAATATCATTAGATACTCAACATTGGACGTGTATTGGACATGGAGAAATGGTATCAACCCATCCCTAGTAGGATTACCATCTTAATTACAACTCAATCAAAACATTAACGTAAATATTTAATTTGAAATAAAAAGTTTGTCTGCAACTGAAATAATGTCCTCTTCTTTTATTTGTGCAGTTTAGTAGACAGAATACTTTAAAACAAAGCAGGAACAGGATTTAACGCCATTGTGTTAACTGGTTATTAGTTAACAGAAGGAGAAAATATCATTAGATACTCAACATTGGACATGTATTGGACATGGAGAAATGGTATCAAACCATCCCTAGTAGGATTACCATCTTAATTACAACTCAATCAAAACATTAACGTAAATATTTAATTTGAAATAAAAAGTTTGTCTGCAACTGAAATAAATCATTTAGAAATCATTTGGCATCAAACCAGGCAAAGGTTTGGAGAGTTTAAATAAATGTATTGACTATATGAGTACATGTTGATTTATATCAGGAATAGATGTTTTCAAGATGAAACTGGTAACGCGGGTGTTGTGATCACACTGATGATGAGACTGCTCTACAGCGGTTGTTGAAGTCATTAGTAACACCTGTGTTTACCCAGTATTCCGTGTCAAAATGACAGCTGCGGAAAAACATGTACTGACAATCAATAGCTTAAATAAAGCATTGTATAATTTCTTTTTCAACTTCTCCCTTTTATGGGTCGCCACGGTGGATCATCTGCCTCCAACTTGTCCTATGTCCTCTTCTTTTACACCAACTGTTCTCATGTCTTCCTACACAAGAGCACTCTGGCATCCAAGCCAACATGTTATCCTTTTTTTTTTTTTAAATAAGTGATAACCAGGCAAAATATGTATTTGCTACAGCAGCTGTTCTGTCATGTTTTCACAGGAAAAGCAATGGTATTACTGACCACATTAACAGCGGCTCTTTTTGCTTCGTGTAGGACAGTGACCCAGGCCTGGTGCCATCGCTAAAGTCCTGAACCCTCATACATGGCACAAGGGGCTATTGAAAAATAATTAATGTCACTATTATTCAGAAATTCAAATAACTCTAATTTAATTTTCTCTCAAAGCAGCCTGACATACCCGGAGTTCAGGATTCCATGATTTCCTTCCTTCCTTATCTCTTTAGAACCCCAACTTGGAAGGATCCTTGACAACCACCAAGTCTAAAGTTCAGTCTCATGACTTAATTAACTTATGGTCTCAAAAGATAGGTGCTAGAAGAGTGAACATATCAAATATGAGACTCTGGTGACAACCCGAGAGAGAGGTTAATATATACCTTAAGGAAAATGGCCATGAAGTGCAAAGTATGGAAGGGCTGATAAGATAAGGGGGGGTATGTAAAGTATGTAAAGTCACTTTACATACAGACACTGGGACAGAGACAGGGACGGTGTCAGCGACAGTGAGCCAGCATGCACCCTGATACTGAGGAAGCTAAATGGAACTCGGCCACTATCGCTCATGTAACCCTTTACACCTGTGCTTTTCCGCACTACTGTGGCCAATAAAAATGCCAGTGAGAAATTAGTTTTTACTTCGTTACCTCCCACTCTGTCATGAAGCTCTTCACCTCCTCGGACGACGCTCCTTTATGTCTTCTGAACTCGTCTTTCACGTACTGGTCGCCGAGGGCCCTTAAATCTAACGGCAGGAAACGGTGCAGGACCAGAATCCTCTTGTACAGAGTGCGGACTTTGGAGACATGAGTCAAAGCCGCCATTGAGTAACAATGATAAGATGATTTAAATATAACTGAAAAACGGAGCAACGGACAAAATAGCGTTTGAACCTGAGGCAGGACAGAAGTGAAAAGGATAGTTATTTAACACACGTTCGTAATGTTTACACCGGAAGTTACTCCTCTCCTTCAGAGACGCAAGAGAAGCGCATTACCGCCACCTGCTGTACCGGAGCAAGAGAAGCGCATTACCGCCACCTGCTGTACCGGAGCAGTATGTCTGCAGAAAATGGCATTTAAATTTGCAGGATTTAAGAATATTAATATCAGCATATTAATTAACCTGATGATGATGATGATGATGACGATGATTGGTGAGGAGTTATTATTTAGCAGAAAAATGAACAAGCTTGTCGTTGCTGGCCAGCATTACACACAACAACAATTACGATAATATAATAAACAAATTATTATAATATATTATAATTATAAGTATAAATATGTGTATATTATTTGTTAGTGAATATAATTATTATCTACTTTCAAGTTCATTTATAAATGTATTGTACTGTGCTTTGTGTTTCAGTTTTCATATTGCACTACTTTTATCTGCGTTCTGACAGTTTGCACCAGGTGTTGCCCCAAGTTTTGTTTTTAAATTATATTCGCTCTGTTGTAAATAACTAACTCTTCTCTTTTATTTTCCTTATATTATTTAGCTGTCTCTCTCAATATGAGCATCAAGGAACAGAGCAAATTCCTAGTATTTAAACATTACCTGACAATAAATCTTACTCTAATTAATTGTCCCACATTTTTCAAAACACAAGGTTTTGAAGTGGGACTGCAGTAACCCTATAAATGATAACATCATCTGGATACAATTTACATGTGTAAAGTGTTTTGTGTTTAAGCCTTTTCCCTTTTCTGTGTGTTTATTAACACAGGTGCAATATATAGTTTTTTATTCTGTTATTTGCACTATGTGAATAGTAGGTCCTTTTTTTTTTTTTTGTAGGTTGTCTATTGCCTCTATCATGCGGTGTATTGTTTTGCACCTGCTGTAGCACCATTTGTAGGGAACAACAAAGTAGATATCTTTTAATTGTTTCACTGTGGCATAAGATGGAATGTAAAACCAAGGAATTTGCATATTGATACTCATGAGGAAGTCAGCTTGATGTTAGTGTCTCTCTAAGTAAAACCTGAACCTGATCACTTGAACCCTTTTTCCTCATAGTTATAGTCATAGTTAACACTGCACACACACTGGTGTGTTGTTTTAACAAAGAACACCCAAGTGTGCAATATTACAGTGGTTGCTGTGGTAACCCACATATAGGTCAAAGCAAGGTTTCACAAAATATGTGCGAAATTGCTCACATTTCTGGTCCATGCTGACTACCTATGTTTTAAATGACTTGTTACATTTATATTATGTATAATTATCAGCAGGGCTGTCCCAGGCCTTTATGGGGACCTAAACTGAAATTGATTCTGGTGATTAGGGGCCCCCATGCAGCTGTTAGTTTGGTTATCAGTAATTGTGTAAGTAAGTGACACACATCGTACTTGATTCGTTTCCACTTCTGGCTTATTTACTCTTATATGCAGAATTCAGGAATGGAGACACAGACTAAGGTGGAAAAATGGCTCATTTTATTGCAACAAAATGGGCACAGCAGTGGTGTAGAGCTCTGGCTGAACCAGTAGGGGAGGCTAAGTTTGTGTGCAATTTTTGTTTCTCTCTCATCTAGAACCATGTGCTCAAAATGTTGTCTCTTCACTATGACTTACTATTAATTCAACAGTGAATAATTACTATTATGACAGATATCAACACCATCATTTTATAACAGCTTACTCTGACTGGTAAGAGTTCTTTATTAAGTGAATTTTGCTTTTATTCTATACATTTTCACAAAATGTTAGACTGGCCACAACTCGAGTGGTGTGTTTGTCTTCAAGAATACATGAATATTTTAGAAATCCTTCAAAAAAACTTGTTTGAAACTAAAAATGCTCTTATTTATTCAGCAAATGGTGCATTACATTGCCATCTCATCTCCTTGATTAACATACTGTATGCAGCTGCCACACCTAAGGACAAGGCTAGTGGTAGGTATCATGGTAGAGGACAAGAGTTATATTTAAGTCAACAGAGATCATACGCATCAATGACCAGAGCAAATTTCTGTAGTACTGTGTAAACTTTATGCAACTGGCAATACAACTTGGTGGAACAAGTCTGTCAATCTTAAGTCAAAATGAAACCTTACTGAACAAAACAGGAATGACCTGGTGTCATGGCCTGGTGTCTTTGCTTGTTCAGTTTATAAACCGTTTTCTTTTGCAATTAACTGTTTGCAGTCAGTCCTATATTATTACTTTAATTTAACATTATTACTTTAATTAATTTGAACATAGCAAAAAATAACAGCATCACCTGGATACGAGTTACAGTACGTGTGTCGTATGCAATGTAAATAAATGACACAGATAGTGGTTTGTTTTGTGAGCAGGTGCAAAGAGTGAACAGCACCACAGTTTCACCATCGGACACCATGGGTGGCACTGTGCTTGCTTCAGTGCCACCCATCTAATATCCCAGAGTTACAGTCAGAGTTAAAGGAAACACCTGTTCACAGGAGAAGAGACCTTTGAATCTTTGGAGAAAGAAGCAGAGCAGCTCTTCTCATTCTTAAGGTAAAATAACCAGCAGTGGTAATTTGATCAGCATCCAGCTCATGATGCAGACACTAACTGTTGAGTTCCACAGGTCAATCATGCGCGGGGGAAAAGCCATTTATTTTCCTTTCTCTGCTGGACTGATATTTGGATTTCTCTCCCTTCACCTCCTGTTGTACATAAATGGCTCAGTCAAACAGTCTATTCATTATCTGAGTAAAGACGGCAGATTTCATCATAATCACACAGGTAGGAATTTTTATTTTAATTTTAAAGCTGTTTTATTGTTATTATTATTTTTAAGTTCTTATTACTGGCAGGTCCTATTGTCCTATACAGTGAGATTTATTTATTTTAATCCTGTTTGAAACGAACATTTAAAGCTGCAGCTGAGTCAAATTCTGTGTAAATACCGACAGCTGTCAGTGACCTGTTTGCTCAGTGACATATTTCTTTGTCTCAGGGCTTCGACGGTAACTATAGCAGAATTTTAAGAACAAAACTGCACAAAGAGTGATCTATTCTGGTCAACCTGTGTGGTAAATATTTAACTTTCTCTCATTCTCTAAATCTTTTTTATTATTATTAAGAAACTGGACCAATATGACGTGGGCAACAATATTTTAGAGACAGAGTGTTAGCAGGATTTTCTTTCTTTTTTCTTTTTTTTTTGGTAACATTCGCTTGTTGAAAGTGTTTTACCTCTGTACGTGTGTGTGTGTGTGTGTGTGTGTGTGTGTGTGTGTGTGTGTGGTCCAGGTATTACTAATGCCTTCACCTTAAAATGTAGAAAATGAAGTTATGAGGACTGAAGTTATTTGTCCCCATAATGTGTTTCATCAGACCTTTTGCGTGCAGTGCATAGCAGCAGTCAGACTGCTTAATAACTCTGGTTTTGTTTATAAAATTCGAATTCTTTTCTGAACATCTTGTATCAGGTCATACTGTTTGCAGCTGTGTCAGTTGCCCCCTCTGTCTTGTTGTAAAACAGATCACACACACACACACACAGAAATAACGTAATACCTTTATACTTTTCTGTATTTCCTTTGTTTGGATCCATAAGTTGAAGAAGTTCTTCTATAGGAAGGCACTGCTGTGCGCCACCATTAACCATCATTTTAGTTCATTTACAGTAACTCAGATTCTGTGATTTTATAATTTGAAGAGAAACTGTATCAGAAACACGTGTTCATCAGGCTTAGTCGCAATCACTGTCACAACCTAAACATTAGTATGGATGAGATATACAGTGTGGAAGTTGTGGGGAATTTACTGTAAACCAAAGGTCAAATAATGTATTTAACAGCATATCCTGATAAGGAGGCAACAGTGTGTCATTGTGAAATGCAAACACATAATCTGCTCGTTTCACAACATAAAAGTCAGGGCAAGACAAGTTTTATTTATATAGCACCAGTCATACACAAGACAATTCAAAGTGCTTCAATATTACATAAAAAAACAAAACACTGAGGACAGTCCTAGCATTTATTTTTCCATGCTGACAGGTTCCAAAAAATATTTTTTTATTAAGTCAAAAAAAACAACAACACACAATTAAGGGACTTTTCAATGCAAAACTGCTCTTCCTGTGGCACATTATCAGACCACGTCTTCTCAGTTTACCCAGTAACCCACGTCACGTTGATTCACTATAAACTCTCGAATGCTCACTAACCTGTTCTTTGTTTTTCAGTATTTGTAATGTTTTGTGCATTTTGTTCTCTTGCCAGCCAGTCAGCCTCGGTGTAATGTGTTTGATTAATCGTGGACGGGTTTTTAATTTAGTTTTGATAAATAAATATTGCTCCTCCTTTTTAATTCTGTTTCCACTTTTTGGTTCACCTTAGTTTTTGTTGATTTGTTCCCTAAAATCATGATAGATAAGCTGACAGTTTTTGTTGATTTGTTCCCTAAAATCATGATAGATAAGCTGACAATTAGTTGCTTATCTGTTGACAGTCATATATCCTACAGTTGACAATCAATAGACTGTTGGCAGAGATCCTACACCTGAGAACAGTAGATATCAGTGCCAACTGAGTATCTGTTAATATAATACTGAATACCTGTTGATTATTGGTAGAGAGTCAACAATGGACTATCAAAATGAAGTGATATCCTGGCTCTGAACAGGGCCATTGTTTAACTTTGACACAAAAGCTCACATTTGTGACATTTGTACTTTTCCCCAGACACATTAGTAAGTAAAATAACTTGATACTCCACATACCAAATGCTTTGCCAAACCATACTTTATGCTTAGTTTTTGCACGTATCTGATTTTAATCACCAACACTGACACAAACACGTTGACAGCGCACGTCTGTAAAAACAAAATGACTTGTTAAATGGTCATCAGTGTGTATTTAAGGGTGTAAGGGTGAGAGAAGCCAGATTTGATCTCATGTGCTCACAGGACGACTAAAATTAATAAAGTCGTATAGGTCACTGAGAACGAGGGCCGTAGTTTAACTTTGACACAAAAGCTCACATCTGTGACGTTTGTACTTTCCCACACTCACCAGTAAGTAGCATAACTTGAAGTTCATTTGTCCCACAGCACTTTTTGATATCTTATGCTTGTTATATACTTTCAGACGAGAAGAACTCGGCATCGGTTTCTTTGCAGTCAATACGCATCTTATGTTGGATCATGACGGGACCCCAGAATCTGGAAATCAAAACCAAGCACATCAAAGCAACCTGGACCCAGCACTGTGACAAAGTGCTGTTCATGAGCTCTGTCGCCACGGACTTCCCCACTGTGGGGCTGAACGTGAGCGAGGGGAGGGAGAACCTTTATTGGAAAACCATTCGAGCTTTTCACTATGTCCACCAGCACCACATTGATGAAGCAGACTGGTTTGTGAAGGCAGATGATGACACGTTCATGGTCATCGAGAATCTCCGCTATGTTTTGTCCAAATATGACGCAGGGGAGCCTCATTACCTGGGCAGAAGATTTGCCCCTTTTGTCAAACAAGGCTACATGGCTGGAGGAGCAGGTTATGTCCTCAGTAAGGAAGCACTGAGAAGATTTATTAAAGGTTTCCAATCTGGCAAGTGCACCCACTTCTCCGATATTGAAGACATGGCGCTGGGGCAATGTATGGAGACGATGAATGTGTCAACAGGAGACAGTAGAGATGTAAAGATGAGACAGACATTTTTTGTTTACCCACCAGAATACCATCTAGTCAGACAACCTCCGAGACCTCGACCTTGGTTCCTGGTGTACGATCACTACCCTGTATCAGAGGTAAGCAATGCTTTACACACAAACCTAATTGGATAGCAATGCTGTTATGATAAAACAGTGTAAATATTTCTTTTTTAACACTTTTTTAAACATCCAGAAAATGTGGGATATATGTATCAGTTTTAAAATGACAATATTTTTTAGGAAAAAATTCCAAAGATGCTGAATGGAGTTGGGTCAGGAATCTGTGCAGACCAGTCAAGTTCTTCCACACCAGACTTGTCTTTGTATAGTCTTTGTAGTTCTTGGCTTGTGCACTGGGATGATGTCTGAATAGAAAGGACCAGGAAGTAATTAAATACTTAGAGAAGTAATTAAGTGTCAGTTTTAAAAATCAGGCTTTGCAGGAGTCACCTGAGACTGTTGGCTGTGCTTTTTTTTTTTTTCAATTTCACATCTTATTCTATTGACCAACACCTAAAACTCAGGATAATGTTTACTGATGTTAAAAGCAAGTGAGATATGGGCTAATTTTCCAATAACACCACCCCCTCTCTCTCTCTCCAGGGTCCAGCTTGCTGCTCAGACTTCACCATCTCCTTTCATTACATTTCCCCGGACATGCAGTATGTGTTGTACTACCTGACCTACCATCTGCGGCCGTATGGATACAAATACAGATTCAGTCTCGATGAAAACACATAAAATGAGAATATTTGTTTAACATCCACCATGGAAAGTGGAAGAGGGAAGGGTTTGCCTGCATGTTACAGAGTCAAGAGCCTTAAGCAATAAAATATGGCCAGTGAACGTGTTACAAATGAAGACCTGTGGACACTCTCTCCATCCCCTGTCAAGGTCCGAGGTCACCTGTGTAAACTGTGATTATGATGTTTGGGAGTGTGAGTGTTTTATGATGCTGTTGTTTTGTGTTCCTCAGAAATTACGAATCGTAAGATGATGCATATCTTGAAGTTGTCTGTCTCCTGACTCTTGTCTGTCATCTGTCTTCATTTCTCTCAATAATCTGTCTATTCTTTAAGGACTCAACAAAAAGCTCTGTCAACGTTTGCTAAAATACTTTACCAGAACTCCTGCTATACTTTGTGTTTCTTGAAGAATCACATTTTAAGATGATGTATATCTTGTCATTTTTTTATTTGCCTTGCGAATCAGGGTTTTTTCTGCCCCACAATGATCTGTGTTGAAGATAAATTCTTCATAAATCAATAAAACATTGATGAAATGTGTTTTCTTTTTATTAGATTATTTGTGTGTGTGTGTGTTGGGGGGTTCCTATAAAAGATGTTTTATTTTTTCCTACTTATAAAAGTTGTATTGTTTGCTTGCAATAATTAAAATTTATTGAGGACAAAAATACTGCCTTGTGTTGAACAATGAAGATAGATAGCATGCCACACGGCGGACTGGTGGTTAGCACTGTTGCCTTGCAGCAAAAAAGACCTGGGTTCACGACTGCTCAAACAAGGGCCTTTTTTTTTTTACATTGAGTTTGCATGTTTCCCCTGTGAGTGTGTGTGGTTTCCTCCCACAGTCAGGAAACATGCAGAAGTTAACTGAACATTCTAAATTGCTTGTAGGTGTGAGTGAATAGTTGTTCGTCTCAACACGTTGGCACCAGCAGCCGGGCGACTCTCACGTGGAGGATAAAGTGGTAGACGATGGATAAGTTTACAGTTCTCCAATGAGGGGTGACCAAAGGAATATCTCTTTGCTCACCCCGGCCTTTTCCAACTGTGTGCCAGAGAACTACAGTGGCCTTATAGTACCAGGAATAATGTCATTCTTCTTTTGTGTAGTAAGCTTCTGCTTCTTATAGCCCCTTGTCATTTCCTCAACATCTGAAAAGTATCTGCTACTTCTCTAAAGGAGACACACTTATAATTTAAACCTCGACCTGTTGCTGACATGTGAAATTTAACCAAATATGTTCAGTGTTTGTAAGGTTAAAACAGACGGTGAGACAGTTATGTATTTCAATGTGTTGGTGCATGAAGTCAGTGTAACGCCAGCTTCTGGAGCTTCTTTGTCCCATATTTATGGAAATTCTAGCAGTAACATACAAACAGTGTTATGGCCCGGGACTGCAGTAATGATTTGTGATGCTAAAGGCAGCTGTTATACTGTATGTATATTGTACATAAACATGGACATACAGTATATGCCATTTATCACCTTAAACTCAAACTTTATCCTGATGGACCCTGGTTTTGATGTCTGCATGTTTTTTTGGAATAAATCCTGAGCATTGGTTGTTTTCTGATTGTTTCTTGGTCAAACTTTATTCTAAGTCAGTCTGATTTGCTCAGGTTCAGCCGCTACAGTAACAGCGTGATACTGTAAACAAAGGAACAAAATAAGAACAAAATAGGACCAAAGCATCAGCTTTTCTCCAGCTTATTTTTAAATGTTGTTACATGATTTTCTTGAGCTTTTAAGCTACTACTGCATATATTCAAAGGTATATTTACTATAAAATGCTTTTTTTTTTTTAGGCGCGGGTGAAAATTCTTAATTTTTTCTGGGTTCAGGCTGCATTTAATCTGACACAGTGGCATCTACAGTGATGCTTACACTTCTGATGGACTCTCACAAGTGTTATTTTTATGTGATATCAAATTAATTCACATAGAACTTGTAATTACAGAGAAATATTTATTTTGGGCATGTTATTTTCAAAAAAGTGACCCAAAGAATAGGGACGGGGTGCATGTAGTTAAATTCAGACATAAAAAGACTGGTTTGCTCTGACATTAGAAGCCAGGGTGTGTTTGTTTTGAGCTTTGCCCCACTGAATATACAAAGTTATAATCAGAGTAGTATAGGAAACACCTGTGTGAGAAAGGAAGAAGCAGAGTAGCTCTTCTCATCCTTGGCCAGGTAAGACAACCAACAATATTAATGTCATCAGCTAAAAAGATTCCCTAATGCTTTTACAGCAGATGACTCATAATGTAAAGAGTAACTATTGAGTTCCACAGGTCAGTCATGTGTGGGAGCAAAACCGTTAAATTCCAGTTCCCTGCTGGATTGGTATTTGGATTTCTCTCTCTTCGCCTCCTGTTGTACATGAACGACTCAGCAGAACAGTCCATTTATTATGCGACTCGCTTGAAGCCTCACGTCAAACAAGAAGCTGAAGGATATCATCCTAATCATAGAGGTAGGATTCGAAATTTTTAATTCTAAGGCCATTTAATTTATTACTGTCTGTGTTTTAGAAAATGTACATGTCTACGTATCAGCTATACATTGAGTTTTTTTTCCTTTTAAAACTGATGTTTAAAGCTGCTCCCGGTGAGTAAAATTGGGAGTAAAATACTGCCATTTTCTAGAGTGTTTGCTCATGACAAAGGATGCTGATGACTCTATAAAGATACACAGGATGTCAAAACTCAACAAACAGTGATCACAGCCAACTCAAAGCACATTTTAATTTATTTAAGGCACAGCCTTTGTACCAGATCCGGAAAATTGGCTCATATGATATAGGCAACAATGTGTTTGAGCAGGGGTCTCCAAACTCAAATTGGTCAGGAGGGAGCTAGTCAAGTGTCAAAAAATTCATTTTTTGGGTGAAAAAGCAACTGTTCAGACAGATGTCATTTGTCAACATTTGGTGTGTATGTTATACTAAACATACCAAATACCGTATCTAAAATTAATCACTGACACAAGCATATTGACAACACAAAAATGACTTGTTAAATGCTTAATACGTCAGTGAATATTTGAACAAAGGGTGTTACACTTAGTGCTTTCTTTGGTGTTTAAGAGAAAAAGAAAAAGCACAGCCAAATATTATGTTTAAAAGGTTGCCATGTTAGACAGTGCCCTGCTGTCCAAGGTATTGCACCCTGTATGCCCATTAGAGGGTGTAAGGGGAAATTAGTTAAGGTGTCAACGGGTTTCAGTTTCCTTCTCTAGTGAACAAAAGGTGTATGTTTGTTTACCTGCTGGCACTCTAATAAATGGTCCCTGCCTGCCAGCACACCTTGTTGTCCTTTTCACCACCTTTCCCACAGTCTGGTGCCAGGACGACACTTTGCATGAACAACCAGGTCACTGATGACAGACAACCAATCTGAGTTGAATAAAGTGCTGTATATTGCATAAACACATAAAACAGACAGAAACCATAAAACCATGGAAATTTAAAGAAGCAATATGTCAACTTTTAGTATGTCTGTTATACTCCACATACCAAATGCTTTGCCAAACCATACTTTATGCTTAGTTTTTGCACGTATCTGATTTTAATCACCAACACTGACACAAACACGTTGACAGCGCACGTCTGTAAAAACAAAATGACTTGTTAAATGGTCATCAGTGTGCATTTAAGGGTGTAAGGGTGAGAGAAGCCAGATTTGATCTCATGTGCTCACAGGACGACTAAAATTAATAAAGTCGTATAGGTCACTGAGAACGAGGGCCGTAGTTTAACTTTGACACAAAAGCTCACATCTGTGACATTTGTACTTTCCCACACTCACCAGTAAGTAGCATAACTTGAAGTTCATTTGTCCCACAGCACTTTTTGATATCTTATGCTTGTTATACTTTCAGACGAGAAGAACTCGGCATCGGTTTCTTTGCAGTCAATACGCATCTTATGTTGGATCATGACGGGACCCCAGAATCTGGAAATCAAAACCAAGCACATCAAAGCAACCTGGACCCAGCACTGTGACAAAGTGCTGTTCATGAGCTCTGTCGCCACGGACTTCCCCACTGTGGGGCTGAACGTGAGCGAGGGGAGGGAGAACCTTTATTGGAAAACCATTCGAGCTTTTCACTATGCCCACCAGCACCACATTGATGAAGCAGACTGGTTTGTGAAGGCAGATGATGACACGTTCATGGTCATCGAGAATCTCCGCTATGTTTTGTCCAAATATGACGCAGGGGAGCCTCATTACCTGGGCAGAAGATTTGCCCCTTTTGTCAAACAAGGCTACATGGCTGGAGGAGCAGGTTATGTCCTCAGTAAGGAAGCACTGAGAAGATTTATTAAAGGTTTCCAATCTGGCAAGTGCACCCACTTCTCCGATATTGAAGACATGGCGCTGGGGCAATGTATGGAGACGATGAATGTGTCAACAGGAGACAGTAGAGATGTAAAGATGAGACAGACATTTTTTGCTTACCCACCAGAATACCATCTAGTCAGACAACCTCCGAGACCTCGACCTTGGTTCCTGGTGTACGATCACTACCCTGTATCAGAGGTAAGCAATGCTTTACACACAAACTAATTGGTCTGAATTTAGCATAATTTTACGTTTTTTTTCTATGTACGGTAGACAGCACACAGCCCCCTCAGTACAGGAGACCACACTACACCACTGACATCAACATGCCTAATCAATACATCTCAACTTGTGATCTAACGGCACTTTGCACACACTATTCAAATACACATAGACAACTTTTACGACTCTTTTTATGAGGACTAAATTATGTTTTAACCAGACTTTACACATGTGTGTTTTCATTTGCTTGTGTGTGTTCTCGTGTATTGGCACAACCAACAGGTGTGTGTAAATAGAGAATAAAATATTTACACATGAGCTGGCGCTGCTGTGTGTCAGGTGGTGTTACTGATGTTCATGTTCAGAATACAAAGTTATTCACGTAGTGGAGCGTTTTTTTTTCCCCCCTAGCTGCTATTTATGGCTAACATGCTTGTTGAAGACACGGAGTTCTCTGGTATCATTGGTTTGTCGACTTTAGGGGGATCCCAAGACCAAAAACTACATAGTGTCGCTTTTATGGGACTATTATTTTCAAAATTCACATCATATTCTATTGATGAACACCTGAAACTTCTGTTTGCAACCAGTCCCGTGGAAAATATTAACTGACGTTAAAATACGAGTGAAAAACTGGTTCATTTTCCTGTAGACTTCCATTCAAACAGTTGTCTTTGCAACAAGTGCTATCGCCCCCTGGAGGCCATTTAAAACATCATAACTTAGACTCCCCCTACAAACTGGAAGACTAGGTCCACATCTTATATACACATACAGTACATAGGTAACACATTTTAAAAGTTGTTGTTGTTGCACAATGGACTGTAAATCTGACTTACACATTGACATTTACAGCTTCCAGCTCTTTAATGACAAAGCTAGAGCTGTTGTATCCTGCTAATCTCCAATACACCCTCATCCCCACCCTCTCTCTCTCTCTCCAGGGTCCAGCTTGCTGCTCAGACTTCACCATCTCCTTTCATTACATTTCCCCGGACATGCAGTATGTGTTGTACTACCTGACCTACCATCTGCGGCCGTACGGATACAAATACAGATTCAGTCTCTGTGAAAAAAACACATAAAACGAGAATATTTGTTTAACATCCACCATGGAAAGTGGAAGAGGGAAGGGCTTGCCTGCATGTTACAGAGTCAAGAGCCTTAAGCAATAAAATGTTATAAATAAAGACCTGTGGACACTCTCTCCATCTCCTGTCAAGGTCTGAGGTCAACTGTGTAAATGATGTGTGTTATGTATGATGTGTGAGTGTTTTATGATGATGCATATCTTGAGTCATCAAATTTTTTTTTTAATATCTGTCTCATCACTCCTATCTGTCGCTGTTTCTGTCTTTATTTTCTTCAATCAGAGTCTTATCTGTGTTGAAGTTGACTCAGTCAAAAACTCAGTCAATGTTTGTGAAAATAATTTACCTGAACCTCCTACACTTTGTCCGACTGAACTTAAGACAAAAGGTCTGATATAACATCCTTTCTGGCTGTTTTATAATGGTCAGATATATTCAATCTGTATAGTTCTGTTATAAATTGCTCAATCTACTTGGATTTAAAGAGCGTGGTGAACTCTGACCATATGAAACTCGTCAGTCTTACAGAGGCTTTCTGACTCTGATCTGATGATGACTGGATTCTGATGAGAAGATTTCAGATAAACGGTAAATAAGCAGATTTCCCAAAATGTTAACTTGCCAATGGCTTCACTGAGGAGTGATTGCAGTCTACTACCTGAATGTATGTTTAAATAAAAATGATTTTTTAAAACCACACTCGTCTGTATCATCTGTATTAGCACTATGGAACTTCTGGTTTGGGGTCAAGGCCACAAAAAGAACTACAACATTCTACTTTATGACATACGTCTATGCAGAGTAATCATTTTGTTTTTGGGGTGGAAGGGTTGTTTGTAATATCTTGAAATATTTGTATAAAACAATATTTGTATAAAATGTTATAACAAAAGCTACAGTACCTGGTTGTTTGTGCATTAGAAGTCAAGCTTCAGAGTTCGCTGGAGTCGACAGTAACAAACAATACCATTTGCCAACTGTAGGGGGACACTCAGAGCAAGTTCTACTTTGTGTTCAGAAAGTATATTTTATTAAGTGAAAAAAAGTTTTGAGTTTGATTCCTTGTGGTTCTTTGACAGTGTAGAACAACAATCAAGTTTCTTTTCGCTCAGAATTCCTCACATTGTTTAGTCGGTAAAGCACATGTATAAAATGTTTGGGATGTGCCTCTCTTCTCGTTCAACATCAGTGCCTGACCTCATCAATGCTTTACAGAATGAATGGACAAAAAAATTCTAATAGAAACACTTCAGTATCTTGAGGAAAGTCTTCCAAGAAGTGTGGAAGCTGTTACAGCTGCAAAAGGGGACCAACTCCATATTAAAGTACTGTACATGTATTTTAATATCATTACAGGTCCTGCTGGTGTAATGGCCAGGCGTCTGAATACTTTTGTCCATATAATGTATCATCACAGTGACCTGAAAACCTCCTGTATTGGAACTGAGCTGATAATAATGATCATTGAAAAGATAAGGCAGATTGATTTATTAGTATGGTAAGTCCCCAAACCATAATTTCAATGGTTCTGTCAACATGTCATTGTTTTTGTTATGTTATGTCCTCTGCAGTTGTAATGCCCGGGTCATACTTTCTGCATTCCATGTCTGCAGAGCTCTGCTATGCACTTGCACATGCTTGCACACTGCCACTGTCCATTCATAATAAAAGGAGGGTCAGCTTCAGTCTACCGTTCCACACGTGCACCGACTTCTTGCCAGGTGTTTGTATGTCTCTGTGTTCTTTAACATTAGCTATACCAGTGAACCTCCTCCATAAATCTCAAGCCAGCATTCATGGTTTACCATCTTCTTAGTTGTCTTTTTGCTCAAAAAAAGAAAACGTCACCAACTGGACTAGAAAGTTTTGTGCTACATGCACATATGCAGTCGGCACATGAGGTCAATGCAGACTATGTGTAGGGGTGCTTACCATTGTCCATGCATTGTTTGCACCAACCACCAGAGGAATGGCTGGATGACGACATTTATGTCACACGGACATTAGCGGACCTCTGCAGACACAAGAGTGCAGAAAGTATGACCCTGGTCTAACTGCTCCACAGTGAAAGTAGCCCAAGAGACATTGAGGAACTCCACATCAGCTCTCCATCTTCTTCTTCTGCAGCAGTCAGAGCAGCAGCTGCTAGTCTGAGTTCTGTTCAAAACTGACACCTGCGTCCTCAGTCCACTCTGTTCCTTTGTGGTGCAAAAGCAGCATGTTCACTTTGCACACACCTATTTTCTCCAGTCTGCAGTCTGCTACGTGTAGATGCAGGAATCCCTGCAGTTAGCTTCAGACTCAAAGTTGTTTTCATTGCCCTCACAGCTGCCGTACCAGAACTGGGCACAGGCGTTGGCCTCGGGGTCGTAGTACCACCTGACCGTGTACTGCCGACAGGGACCCGGATCCAGAGGCTGACTGCAGCCTTCAGCTGAAAGGACAGGATTACAGTTTTTATGCTTTGCAAAAACACAAAACCCCATTCTCTCAATAAATGGGTTCAGGCTACTGAGCCCTTAGTTCAATCAATCACTCTTTTGGTAAGACCGTATACACTTTTCACATCTTAGTTATTGTTTATCCCATTTGTAAAAATGTAAACTCATTGTCACTCAGTAAAACCATATGTGATTTTGAAATTGGGGATGTTTTATGCAAATTCCCTGTCATGTGACTGACCTACAGAAGTCATTAAAACGTATAATTATAATATATATATATATATATATATATTTAAAGAAAGAAAGAAAAATGTGTTGGCTGTGCAGTTCTCACTGATGTTCATTTGTAGGTGCCCTGCTTATTTACCTGGCACTGACGAGTCTGTCAGCGGTGGAGGAGAGGGAGGGCTCACCGGAGCCTGTGTGCTCTTTGCCTCATGCAGCCAGTCAGATGGAATCTGTGGACCCACTGTGGACATCATCACAATGCCTTGCTTCTCTTTGGCACCAGGAGAGAGTAATGTGATGTTTGAAAGCCTGCTCCAGGGCTCCAGCAACAGTCTGGTATCACCCAGGTCCTCTTCAGGCCACTTGGATTCAGGGGACTGTAGAATCGGGGATGTTACTGCATCCATTGAGAGTTCATGCTGGAAATAAGAGGATGAACTTAGACCAGTGATTATCAAAGTTTGGGCCATCAAAAGTGAAAGATCGTCAAATACAAAGCAAAATCTTTCAAACATTACATGGAGCCCAGCTGTAACAAACACATACCTGTGTTCAAAGATATGCAAGTTTAGAAATTAAGTGAAGTGGAAAGATTATTAATGTGTGATTTTACTGCTTTCAGGGAAGTCAGTCCTCTCCTAGTCTTATGGATATAGGCCAAGCCTTGTAGCTTGCAGTGAAGTCCCCATGTAGTCATTTTAAATGTGACTTGAATGGTGTTTTTATTCACCACTAAAGTAGCTGACACATTTCTCTGATGTGATTGAAGAGTCACCATCTTGTACCATCATGTAGACATTTTATCTTCATATGTGGGACTAAAACCCATTCTGTTGTAACCCATCAGTTTTGTCGAGTATAAATCAGACTTTCACAGTTTTGAATCTACATAGGTGAGGAATAAAAAGCAGCATTACTTGTGTGTTTTCATCCTCTGGGAACTCTTTGGAGCTGCTGTCCTCTGAAACATCTGGCTGGGTTTCCACAGATAGATAAACAGAGTTTGGTCGAAAGGTTGTGTCATCCTGTCCACAAATCTGTCTCAGTATTGTGCTTTCCAGAGCTTTGTTGAAACAAAGACACAATAAGATATCAAAAATCATGGTGAGAGATAATCAGAAAAATTTTAGTGTATTTGACTTTTGCAGTTTGTCCAGCACTATTTTTGTTTAGAGTCCATATTTGGAGGAGAGGGCTTGAGAAGAGGCAAAGTGTAGATCTCGCTGATCATGTGCTGATCATGTGATGACTAGGTCAATCAGCTGTCAGTCCCACAATGGCACCACCCTCAATGATACCCTGCTTTATGCTCTGTTTGACTTTAAATGGGATAATCATTTACAAAATGGACATAATCATTTACAAAATTGACATAATGTTGTACTGAAGAAGACCTGAAACTAGTGACTGAGACCATGAACTCCTCAGGAAAATTACTACTAATGCTATAAATGGTGAAAAGTAGGCTATTTTTTCATAGGCTTAAAAAAGAAAACGGTGGACCCTAGAGTTCCACCAATATAGATTTTCTAGAAATGGCAGATAATTAATGTAGATTTATTTGCAACATTTCTGAGAACAAAATTCTAATTTGTAATAATTGGCCAAATAATAAATAACTTTGCCAATAATTAAAATGGCCCAATTAATTAGTCTAACTCTATAAATCGAGGGCCATGAAAGAGAATCACCACTGGGTTCACTTTCTGGACTTTTTGGAGGGTATTTATGTCTTAATTTATTATACTTTGTGTTTGTTTAAATCGCAGTACAAACTGATATGTATGAAGTAATCATAAGGATGTCTCCATATACCCTTGTAATACCCGTGTAACACAGCTACAACAACATGTGCCTTAAATTTCCTCCCAAGTTTCCACTGTTTGTCTCTGTGCCTGGTATCAGCACATGCCCATGTCTGTCTAAGACAGCTGTTGTTCCTATGTCCTTATTTCTACACTCACCATGGTATTATTAGAAGACTTTGCCACAACAAGGACTATTGGGCATGCATCACTGTTATGTGTGCTGTTATGAATTTAGAAATTAAATTAAAACATTCAAAGGCACTCTACAACAAGCCAAATAAACATTCTTTTGTTTGGATAACTGTTGGTTGGACCTGTGATTAGTTGACCACAGCTGGTGCTAATTAACTGAGTTAACCAGTGAGGAAAAACACAGCTGAGGCTGATTAACCTGCCCTGATATAAGGAAGTTCCTGCCTCCTTTTTCAGTTTGGGTCTGTGTTGCCAGAGAGAAAAGATCTTTGATGGTTTTGTGTTTGGGAAAAGCAAATCAGAGTTTTAGGTTCTTTAGTGGCCAGCCTTTCAGTTTGGATCTTCCCCACTTTTGAGTGATTCCTATTGTTTATTTTAACTTTTTGAGTCTTTCTATCACTTTTGATAGTGGTTGAAAATATTATTTCCACCATATTTTAGAACTGGGTTTGTGTTCTTTTTGTTAGTTTCCTTGAGTATTACACCTGCAGTTTAGTGTTTATATGTTCACTGTGTTTGTGTGACTTAACACTGTGGAAAATAAATTTACCCCTTGGAAATAAAGGCTATATATTTACTTTTGACAGTAGGGAGGACACAGAATTAAGGTGAGCGAGTAGGGAAGAGGCATGTGGTAAACATCCATCTAACTATGAGTAAAACTAGTGACCAGCTGCTCAAAGCAATCACCCATGTACACCACTCAGGTATTGGCACACCCAATAAAGGATTGTCTTATCTTAAAAAAATAAGAATCTTATCTAAAGAGTTAAGTATTTACTTACTGGGAAGTGTCCTGAAATCATCTACAAGGTAGACATGGTCCTCATCCGGATCAGATGCAATAACACTGATATCTTGCTGGAAGTCATTATCTAGAAGGTCGGTTCTGTTAATGACTCCCACAACAATCATCTCAACCCCCTGAGCATGTGCATCCAAGGCTGTATCTTGAAAATGCTTGAGGTCTCGGGGGTCAGCCCGCCCATGTGTTAAAACCAAACCAACTTTCCTTACACCAGGCCGCGAGGCCTGGAACAGCTCATTAGCTTGATGGATGGCACTGCCAGTGAAGGCGCCTTTACCCAGGTAGGGCATCGTCTGAACGGCAGCCTTGATGTCATCTTGGCTTAACCTTTGCTGCAGACTGACCACCACCATGTTTACCTGGCTGTAGAGGACCACGCCTATTCGGCAAGCCTCTTGGCTCACCGGCAGCCGGTCAATAAGAGCATTCACAAAGTCCTTCACCAGCTCAAAGTTGTCAGGTCTTACACTCTCAGAACTATCTATGACAAACACCAGCTCCAGAGGGCCCTCTCTGCACTTTAGACCACAGCCTAGCCAACAAACAAAACCAAAGGAAACACAGGAAAAAGTGTCTTCAGATTACTCTTAACATTTTAAATTACGTTTCAAAACTTTTTATACCCGTTTTGTGTCATAATATGATTCAAATCATTTTTCATTATTATGGGAAAAGTTAAACATAAATATGCTTTACCACAGATTTCCCTTATTATTCTGATGACCTCCTCCTTCTGTGAACAGTTAAAAAGAAGAAAGAAAAATTAGGGGTTAAATTTTCAAATGTATTGAAGTTGTCACTTGTTTTTAGCTGTTTCTGTACTCACTGTCAGCCCTGGTTCACCCTTCTCTCCAGGTCTGCCCTGTAATTAAACTCATATTAGGAAGCAGAAACATATTGGTTTGGGCTAGATGCTTTTATTGCAAACAGACGATGTGGCTCAGACAACTGGAAGAGAATAACAAGTTCCTTGATTTATAAGAGACCAACATAATGGTGTTTTTTCCTTTTGCCATGAAATGGAGCAATTAGTTTTCATGTATAAAAGAAGCACCAGAGGTACTTGTTTGTTTTTCCTCTTTTATTTAATGTAGGAAATTGTTAGAGGAGAACCATAAAGCAGTTTTTTTAAGGGACATATTGTATGTCCTTTTTTTGAAAAAAAGGACATACTGTCCTACCTTTGGTCCAGTAGAACCAGGTTCTCCATAGTCTCCTTTGTCTCCTTTCTTTCCCTGGTCTCCGGGGATGCCTCTGTCACCCTGTGTGTGGATATTGACAATTTAAGACAGTGTATGGCAAACCCTGCTAATGTTAGCACATGTAGTAGCTGTGCTGTCTGTACCTTCTCCCCTGGGAGGCTGTCTCCTGGCAACCCCCGAGGGCCCACTGGCCCTTGAAACCCAGTCTCGCCCTATTAATAAAGACAAGGAATCTGTAAGAGAGACACTAGGGTATCATCAGCATATAAATGTATCTTAGCATCTTTTCACTGGGTGAAACGTCATTGATTGATTTGACAAGATATTGGATCAGCAAGGCCAGATCCACGTTACCCATTCATAGTTGGAATAGACTTGTGTTTCTATTGGCTATACTGACACTCCATTAGCATTGTGTTTTCTCTTGCCCACCTTTGGTCCCTGGATACCCTCTCCTGGAAGCCCGGGGAGACCTGTTGGACCTGGCTGTCCTATAGAACCCTTAGAATGCAATACAGCAAATGTCAAATGCATAATGACAGTATCCCTATGATATGTAGAGGAAATGGAAATTGTTCCTCTCCCTCCTTACTGTATGGTAACTGACCTTTGGTCCATAAAGTCCAATTCCAGGAGGACCTGGAGGGCCCGGGACCCCCCGTAACCCCCTGTCACCCTGACACACACAAACAGAACAAACTTGTATCTAAAACACATTTTAGTCCATCTCTTGCTGCTCTACTTGTTACCAAGGGTTAATTTAAAAATAAGTGCTGTTGCCTCACTATAGGTCCAGGTAATCCTTTCCCTTCAGGTCCTGTCTCTCCTTGCACTCCTGGTAAGCCAGGAAGACCCTGAAGAACAAGAAGAGGCTCATTTTATAATCTTTTTAATCTTATACACTAGAAACAAGAATAATTCCTATATAATTCTTACTGGTGGTCCTGGGACCCCCTCTCCCCTTATTCCTGGTTGTCCGACAGGCCCGGGATTTCCTTTATTACCCTAAAAAAGAAACACACACACATTGTTTATTTGTTTAGTTATATATATATATATATATATATATATATATATATATATATAATAAAGGGACATTTCTTAAGTCTCTATGCAAAAGTAATACATGCACAAATTGTGGTTTAGTAGTGTTTGCTTTACTTTTGGCCCAATGATTCCAATTCCCGGTTCTCCCATGGATCCAGAAGGTCCCACAGGCCCAGGTTCCCCCTTTTATGTGAAAAAATGGACAACAACCCAACTTAGAAATATTCACATAAAAGGATACTGGCTAAAAAAAAAAAAACATCCAGAAGAAACTTGAAAAATTAAGGTTTATGGCCACAATCACTTATTCAATTGATCTAATTTTATATAGTAACTTTCATACAAAGCAAACTCAAAATTCTCCTCTCCTTTTATACAGAACAATGAAGTTTGATTTACCTTTCCAACAATACTGCATTTACACAGACATTTAACACTCTCTTAAACTCTCTTTAACTCCTGCTCCACTGTGGTAGCTTGTGTATACATCACCTTTTTTCCAAACAAAGCATTTTAAACACAGAAGTCACAAAAGAACACAATCAAATTTACTGGCGGGCGCCAGTAAAAAAAAACTCATGATTATATCACAATGAGGAGGGACGCCTTGGTGGATCCATCCAAAGCCGAGCTCCTCCACAGAACAGGCTCCTTTGCCGGGCTCGGCTGGAAAGAGATGTGGGATGAGCTGGAAACTAAAATAGCCCTTGGCCTTCTGAGATGACTGGATGTGCAACCAGAGCAATGCAGAGAGCGCTCCTGCATCTTATGGACTGCCACCAAGCTTCTAAATTTGGGTGCTCAGTCAGTATCAGTTGGTCCAGAGCCACACAGACCACACATGTAGGAAATTCCACGCTTAAAAAGAGCTACTATTGGCAACGTGCCTTTCTGTATGGGCCCACATAGTTTTTTTTCTCTTTTTATATCTGTGAATATCGGCCAAATATAGACTTCACATCACACCTGAAGGTTTAGAGCAGAAAAAAAAGTCTGAAGTGTCAGTGAGATAATGCTGCATAATGAGGAAGCCACACACAAGCAGCGTGAACATTATCTGGAGATAAACAGTGTGTGAGTGTGGGTCATGTAGAAGGAAGGTGTTGAAATTGACTCAAGACACTGTTTGCATTTTCAGGTCCAATTAGAAGCAGAGTTGTGTCCAAAGTAAAATGAGACGCATTCCACCAAAAAGCGTCAAGAGCTGAACAAACTAGTTTTATTGTCACAGCCCCGATGGTTATCATTAAGGAAGAAAAGCTTATTTTATAAGTGATATTGGGCAAAGGAATCACATGAGACAGATGCACTGATTAAAGGTCCTAACCCATTTCCAGTACCTGGATTTATATATCTGCTCTCAAGCTGTAACAATTGATCAAAAACTAAATTAATTGCCATTATTTTGTTCATAAATTAATCAGTATGAATAGTTTGGAGGGATTTATTTTTAATCAAAACAGGTTCTCAAATTTTTATTAGCTAATGTGAATCTTTTCTGCTTTCAACAAAGAAATGACTGAAACTGAATAATTGTGTCTAAGTCGAGAACATCAGCATTTTGAGGTTTGGGAAACACAGATGAACATTTTCTGACATTTTATTGTTGCTGGCATTCTGTGAAAGGTTCTTAGAAACTGAAAGTGAAAAGTTTTGTTTTCTTTAATGTTGCTGGAGTGTGTGTGTGTGTGTGTGTGTGTGTGTGTGTGGGTGTGTGTGTGTGTGTGCGTGTGCGTGTGCGTGTGCCTGTGTGTAAAAAGTCAGGTTTTAGGGAAAACGTCACCTTGGGTCCAGGAAAGCCATGCCCAGCAGGTCCAGGTAGGCCCATCATTCCTCGGCTTCCAGGTTCCCCCTGAACAACAAAGTAATTATTCAATTTAATCAGTCTTTTTTCAGTGACAGCTCACAGATGGTTTGTAGTAAAATTGCAGATTTAGCTAATTACCAACTCCACCCAACATACATAATGAACCTGACCGTACTTTACCTTAGCTCCAGCAGGTCCAATCGGGCCAGGAGACCCTGGAAGTCCTCTTGGTCCACGATCACCTCTATCTCCCTGTTGGAGGACACATACATATTGTCTCACACCTGCTTAATGGTAAATGCAAAGACATAATTTTCATTACAGCAGGTAAATGTCTTGACACATGCAACAGAGCTGCACTTAACATAATGTTTTTTTTTCCCTTAAAAAAAGGTCATTGTCAGAAAAATAAATACATTTTTTGGGGTTAATTCTGTGAAGACAGACTTTGTGTTGCCGTTATATTTGTATAAATTTGCACATTACAGAGTTGTATTTAAGTTTTTAGAAAACAAACAAAAGTCTTGTCTTGAGAGAGAGCATAAGCTGCTGTCCACTACAGAGCACTAAAGTGTACTATTGAGCTTTGTTATAAAATGCCAATTAAACCTGCTGTTGCCATAACCTGAGTGGCTCCATATTTTGAAGTGGGCAGAAGACACCCATATGCACACTGTGTGTCACATTTGCAAATGCAAATATGAACTCAAAGTTGTGTTGACACTGTAGGCCCAGTGTTTCAGCACACAAGTGTGTAAATAGTTTGTAAATATTTACACAAGAATAATTGAACTGCGCAAGCAAATACAGAAATTGCAAAAAAGAAATAAGGAAATCCAACAAGAAGCTGAAACAAATATTACCTTTTCGCCAGGGATACCATTCCCAGGCACTCCCTCAAGGCCACGCAGACCTGGCAACCCCATCTCTCCCTAAATTAAACAACATATTAACAACAGGATCACATCATTAATAAAAATACACCTTCTGCAGCATCACAAGCAAGTGAGTGTTATTAAGTGTTATGAATACTGAAGTCCACCTAAGGGGAGATAAAATTATGCATTTGGAAATCCTTTAAAAGGACAAAGGGTAAAAAATTATGTGGAAAAAAAGACAAGAGAAAGAGGAGAACTTTAAGTTGGCTGATTAAAACCACTGACATTCCAACTTAAAAACTCATATGTCAGCAGCATGATTGCATGATTGTGGAAATAACATCTTGATGGACTGATACAGTAACAGAGAGTAAAAAAGAAAACAAACTACAGATTAAAAACAATGAGTAGTAACAACAAACCTGCTTCTGAAAGTGAGCATTAGTTACCAAACTAAGTCAGTATGTTAGGTCCCTAAGACTGAAGCAACTCAATTATGAAACATGACCAGAAGTTGAAATTTAAGAAAAAGGTCTGAAAGTAAACATCAAGGGTCCCTTCATTAAACTGGAATTAATAAAGATGAAAACTGGGATGTACAGTGAGCACCCTGTTCCTTCTTTAAGAACTAATTTCTCCCTTTTTTTTCTTTTTTTGTAGTCTGCTAAGTCTTAGGGTTAAAAGTGAAGGTTATCCCCATGGCAAGTCTGCTCCTCTTTGATTTTTTTAATACACTCTCCGGTGCACGACTGTCAATAATGAACGTTTCCACAGACAAAGTTTTCAGTTTTTCAACCAACAGTTGAAAATGGAGTTTGTGAACCCATTTTCCATGGCTTCCATACCATGACAGAGCAGCGTCACTGATACTCAAGCACACAGTCACTTAATTCTGTCTTTTTAGTGTTGTTGTCTTTCATTGCATCCAAAGGATCTACCCCATATTCAGCCCTGGGCTTCGCCAAACACCATACATGGACCCACCTTTTTAAAGGGGCAGTATGTATGAAATGTATGATATTGAATGTATTATACTGATTACAAAGAAACAGCCAGTATATTCAGAATTTATTTTCTTATTATTTGTGGACCACATTTTCTCTGTTTTGGTTTGATGTCTGTTGCGCCACCTACCACCATCCAACTTCAACACTTGGGCTTCCAGCAAAAAAGCAAGATACAACTATGGGTCAGAAGTGCCGAATGTTTCCAAACTAAACAGTCTTAGTGCTAAAAAGTGTCTTGACCAGAGGAGAATAAAAATCAGGGTCAGCCGTGAGGATGCATTAAAGAACAGATGGCTGAAAGCGAAGAGGAAGTTTAAGATAGATGTTGTGTAGATACAAAGCAGGAAGCTTCACCCATGGTTAGTTAATGCTCACTCTTATACATGTTGTCTATAACGTTTTTATGGCCTGTTATTGTTGCCTTGTCGTCTCCTCTCATTATGTGTTCGCTGCTGTTGCTACTGCTTTTCACATCTGACACATTTTCACGCCTGTCGCTGACACCAAGTGACCAAATACAGTCAGTGTTAATAAAAAAATTACATAACTTTCCCAATGTTTGTTTATGTGGGCATGTACGTGCATGAACACAGTGTTACTTCAGGTATAAGTGCGGCACATTCAGTGTTTCTGAAACTTTGGCAACCTTGTTCTGTAAGCACTGCCTCCAGCTATCCACAGAAGATGACTATGACCTGGATGACAGGGGAACCTTCAAAGACAATTCGTACACCTTGCTCTTTTTAAAAAAAAAAAATGGGGTGGCAGCAGCTGAAAGGTTGCTGTTGTATGTACTGTATTTTACATTTAGCCCCTTTTTAATGATGTCAAACCATTATGACCCCACTCATTATGCAAACCTCAACTCCACATTAGTGCCCTAATGCTTTACGTGTCAGTGCCACAAGACAGGTGATAAAGTATTGCCTTTTAATACAAATAATCTTTTTTAATTTTTTTTTTTTTTTTTTTGCTAGCTAACCTTAGGCCCAGGTGCACCATCCTCACCAGGAATACCAGGTATCCCAGCAGTCCCATTAGGTCCTGGCTCTCCCTGGGCAAACCAAACATACATAAAGTCAACAAAAAACCTAGTGTGATCCATTTGACTCCCCTTTAACCATGTTTGTATTCTAGAGGACCAGAGCTCTCCTACCTTTGGTCCTGGTTCACCAAGACCCCACTCTCCTGGAGGTCCAGGGTCTCCAGGGAAACCCTGGTCACCCTAACAAACAACAAAAACCACTGGCTCGAAAAATGAGGGTTTCAACAAATACTGTACAATAATAAAGTGTTTCACAAAAAATTGGTAGATTGAAGCTTTAAGTATGGTGAGTATCAGCAAACAAACTCATTAATTTGGAATTCTTACTATTACTATGCTGAATTGACCAACGCTCACAGATTCTCCATTTGTAAAAGATGATTGCCTAAGTCACTCAGTCTTGCTTTGAAGTAATCATTACATTACACATTAACTGTACCTTTTTCATGAATGTAACTTATAAATCACGTGATTAACATCAACAATTATAATAATATCAAAGCCACACTGTCAGTCAATGCTCCACAGCTACTAACCTTTGGTCCAACTATACCCAATCCAGGAGGCCCCCTAGGACCAGAGGGTCCAGCAGACCCTTGGTCCCCCTAAATTAAAAAAAAAAAATTTAGAGTTCACTAACTACAGGATAAATAAGAGAAACAAATCCCTATTTTCCACATTTGCCTTGCCTTTTCTCCTTGGTTGCTTGGCCCTGGAAACCCAACCAAACCTGGCAGACCAGGAGCTCCTGTGTTTCCCTGAGGGTCAGACAGGTGAGGAGTCAAAGAGGTCATTCTTCACAGGTTCACAGGATTGCAGTATACATGAGTATGCGATCTCAGCCCCTGTTAAGTTTTGAACCATACCTTATCACCTTTGTAGCCCAACCCTGGAGGTCCGCGGCTGCCCTTAGGCCCCTCATAACCCCTGTCACCCTGTCAGAAACATGGACAAGTCAAACAGCAGGTCATCAGAGCAGTCTGCAGTTACTTCAGTGTTATCTGTTAGGTAGAGGAAGAAATAATTTCTAGTTGTTTCATCATATTATCACAGCATATTCGGCAACTTACCTTGGGTCCTGGCAGACCCTCACCAGGAAACCCTGGAGATCCTTGCATCCCTGGTGGCCCTGCTGAGCCCTAAGCACACCAACACACACAAAGTAAATGTTTAATACTGAATATTATTAATACTAGTTTTATAGTTTTTATACTGAATATAATTTTTTATTATAAATCATCAGAGGAGGATGAAAATCAATTCATCATCGTATGATCTCCATATTACTATTCCATAAGCCTGTGATGTTTATCAGCCAATAAATTCCTAATTAACTATTCTACTAATAGCATTACAATATATTACTTTGATATAAATCACTATGAACTGGACAGGTACACTGAAACGCAGGTGCTACAAAAGTTAGCCTGAACAGAGTCAAATGAATCTGTCCTGTTGGATTGCTTTGTAAATCACATGATACACGAAAGGAAAGGTCAGAGAAGTCACCAAATAACAAAGGATAATTCTTTCCAGTACCTTGGGCATGTAGTGTGGTTGTCTGCATGCCTAGTGGTGTTGAACAGATTTGCTTGCACAGGAAGAGTCTGTTTATACTCGCCCTATTATTTATCTATGAAATTCTTATTGTTTTATTCTTATTTATTTGTAGTTGCGGGGTGGACACGTCACTATCCCTAGGATTGGTGGCTGTGGATCTTCACTGCCCCGTGTGGCCACTGGATGCTCTATGCATCTGGATCCTTATGGGCCTGCTGCGGGGAGGCTGGCTGGACACGGATGCGATCCCCCACTCAGATTCCAAACAACATCTAATGACAACCCCTACACATATACACAGATGCGCGCGCTCACACACAAACTGACATACACACATCTCGCTACATAAGATATCAATTCAAATTGATGTAGCTGTTGTGGACTCGGTCATCTTTTTTCCATGTGGTTGTTAACAACTACTGTATTTACTATAATGTACATGCACACTTTCAAAAGTCAGTATTGTTACTATCTCTGTTAGTAACAACACTATTTTCACTCACCGTCAACCCTGGTTCACCCACACCCATGGGTCCAGGTGGACCTGGTCTCCCCTGGTTTCCTCTGTCACCCTGTAAAATAAAGAGTGTAATGTGTGTGTGTGTGTGTGTGTGTGTGTGTGTGGAGTCCCACAGCACTCAATTTTAGGCCCTCTGCTCTGCTCCCACTCGGCTTTATACTCAGGAGACAGAGCACTTCATTCCACTGTAATGTAGACATTTGTCAGGTTTATGTGCTTCTCAAAAGAGAGAGAATTTTTGGAGCGACAATGTAAACATGTTAATACAGTTAGATTTGTGTTCACAGTTAAGGAAAGTTTAATGGTCAAAATTAATGCATATCTGATTTAAATCCTGATTTCTCAAACCTAATTTTAACATAGTGGGCTCTAATTTCGTGCCGCAGCATAAGGTGGTGCAACTAAGCGCAGCCCACGCAGTGGTAATTTCGTCCAGTGCAACACAGTGCGCAGCGAATTTGGAGGGCATTGGAGGTGAGGTTCGCCCCGGGCGTCATGACAGCTAGGACCGCCACTGATTTAAGGACAGATCTGTGCAGCCAGCCTCGCCCGTGCACTCAGCTGCTCAGCCCGCATGTTGTGTGCTATGTTGTGTAGTACACAACATGCCACAAAGAATGCACTGAACTTTATGAGATAAGAGAAGCCAAATAACTACTCACTATCTGATAGTGGCTGTTTGAGAGATGTGAAGTCTTTTGTTTGCATCAGTCAGATGTGATGGGACAGTTGATATAGATATGTGTGTACTGATTCAGACAGTTACAATAAATAGTGGTTGTTGTGATTATTAGTTGCATTGAAATGTACCTGACATTCTGTAAACCTGCCTGTGAGGTTTTGGTGACATGCGCCAGTCAGCCAAATTACCACTAGACTGGCTGTGCTTGGCCTTGTGCCGAGGGTAAACCAGGTTGGATTTGACGAGCTTTCAGCTCAGCATTTTTTTGCACAAAATTGTCACTGCACCAAGCTGAATCTGTCAACACCTTCCCCTTTTGTGCCGCCACACGAAGGCCTGGAAGGCTCTTAACTTTTTAAATTTTAATGTAAAGAATACAGAGTTGATCTTGGTCTCTTGGCCCAGTATGTCAATCCAACCATCACTAATGTGGGTGTTTAAAATAGATTCAGATCTCAAGCTTGACAGTCAGATCAGGGTTGTCATAAAATCAAACATTTTTCTATTAAGGCAGCTGGCCATAAAGCCAGTTATTTCAAGGCCAACATTTTGAGACAATTATCAATGCCTAACCTCTTGGCTGGACGACTTAAATGCAATCAATGTGGGAGTAACACCTTTTATCTAGATGTTGCACAACACGCCTCATTTTAACCTCACTCCACTTGCTGCCAATACTTTTTTGGCTTGATTTTAAATGTGTTCCATTTTTATTTTAAATCCTTAAGCCTCTGAGCTGCTGTACCCTTACACATTCTTCTGCTCAATAAGGTTCAGTTGATCAGCTGCTTTTGCGGTTCCTCAACAATGGACTGATCTGCCTCTGCACATTAGACAGGCCCCTTTGTCACTATTTAAATCACTGACATGGACAGATTGTACAGATTGTATGGTTATTTTTAACTTTGTCTTATGTCTCTTAATTTTTTTAATGTTTTTATATATGTATAATTCATTGCATATAACCAATTAGTTTGAAGCATTACCTTTCAAAAAACGTTTCCTTTAGGGGTAAATATAGTTCTGTTTGTATCGTATTGTATCATCAAGATGTCTTGTCTCACCTTGGGACCAGGGAACCCAATCCCTGTATCTCCTGGGGGTCCAGGTGTACCCCTTGGTCCTCGCTCTCCCTGAAACAAAATGTGGCATAAAGTTAAAAAAAAAAAACATAATTCTATTGCTTAAAAGTGTAAACCCACTGAACTATGAAATGCATTTTATAGTATAGTTCTTACTTTAGAGCCTGATGGTCCCTCTGGACCTTGCTCTCCAGGTACTCCCATGGCTCCCTGAACAGGAAGAAAACAAGAGGAAGTAAATGCGTAAATAAAGGTACAATATGTTATGTTCTTCTTTAAAAAAAAAATAAAATTATATCATTTCATCATCTGTGTTCTGCCAGATAAGCTGGTTTAGTTACGGTAAAGTTATTATCTATAACTGCAAGCAGATGGGGAGTGACTTCCACTGTAGAATTTCCCCATTCAACAATCTATCATCATGACTGGCATCAAACAATGTATACCCGCATTACATCAATTAACTGTCAGAAGCGTATATCTCCAAAGTTTCCAATGCTACATACAGTGCATGCAAGTTTAGGCACACTTTTGTGTTTATATACACAGTCAAAAGTAATAAATAAGTAGATAAAACATTCACAACTTTCTCAATCTGTCTGTCACACACAGTGCACTTCAATTTTTAATTATTTTTTATATGTTTGTAATGACCATTCGTCTTCTATTATTGAATATTTTGTTTTTTAAATATACATTAAACTGAGTTATAATTATTTTACTTCTGTCCTGTACTATTGGCCAGTATGTGCCAAATGTCACTTTTGAAACATACTACACCTCTGATTACCCCTGGTTTGGTGTCGTGAAACTTTTGATACATTGCCACCTAGTGGTTTAATACAAATTCCTACACCAAATATTAAATGAACCTTTCATATGCTGTCACCAATACATTTGTTATTCCAAATTTTAATGTAAATCTATTTCCTTTCACAATGAAAAGCCATAAAGAGGCTTGTCTCCATAATCCAGCTGATGGTGTTGAAGTGACTCTGTAGAAGTGCTAGCAATGTAGATCCAGTTCCCTACGATGGGACAGTACATTTGACGCCATGCTGCTCATTTTAAAGCACCGGTGTGTAACTTCTGTAGCATAAAACAATGCTCCTGTCGCTACCACCCCAGACTTACACGTCACCAAAGGTGAGTCTCCAGAGCTTTTTGAAAGGACAATTTTAAGTCTATATTCCAACCATTTTCTTTCAAAATTCACATCTCGCTACCTCAGTTGTTTCAGATAAACTGGGATAATTCCTTTACCTAAAGTTCGCTGCTGTCTCACTTCACTAGCGTATAGACCGTGAAGGATACACCTGTTTCGATCCTTCACCGGAGGGCCACATTTGTTAACTGATGAATTCAACTGAATAGGGACAGTCACAGTCATTGTGCTGACATTTATTTGGCGACATCTGGCCTACGAATGCTGCAGAGGTGGCAAGCAGACCCTCGGTTGAGACACAGCATACGAGTCTGGAAGCCGGGCTTTTCATGATCAGTCAACTTCATTTAAAGGACCACTGACAGTGAAGGTGCATTTCATGGGAAATGGACACAAAGCCTCATGGGAGCTTGACAGTAGCTGCTGTTGTTTTACCGATGCTGCAGGGGGCAACACGCATTTAAGGTCAGAGGGAATGGATAACATGTGCCCAAATCCTAATCCTTTGGGACAACATGGGCTACAGTCATTGTGTTCCCAGCAAAAGAAAAGCTACATTAGGAACAGGGATGAGACCTAATCCACTAGTCACATTCCTTAAGTGCAGAGCAGGAGATAGACCCAGGGTGTGCATGTGTGTCGGTGTGTCAGTGACTGGAGCACTGACTGCTTCATTGTTAGATATGAGGGATGCATAGGAATAATAGAATTCATGCACAACATGAAAAGCTGTACCCGCTCTCCTCTGGTGCCTCTGGTGCCAGGTGGTCCATCAGCTCCCTATAAGGTGGTGCAAAACCTTAATGCAACATCACTACATTTACACACAAGGAACATGGTCATAGCAAGAGTCACCGTGACAAATCAGTAAATAAATAAAAATGACTTACTTTTTCACCTTTTCTTCCAGGGGCACCACATTCACCCTGTTCTCCCTAGAGAAATGAAAATGGCCAGTGAGCATGCAGTGAAGTGACATGTTCACAATTCAACATGAGCTATGACACATAGCTCATCACAACAAGAAAATTATCCAATTGTAATGTGAAATGTTTGAAATTATTAT
This sequence comes from Brachirus orientalis, assembly GCA_016785285.1. Taxonomy (NCBI): domain Eukaryota; kingdom Metazoa; phylum Chordata; class Actinopteri; order Pleuronectiformes; family Soleidae; genus Brachirus; species Brachirus orientalis. The sequence continues at coordinate 3,821,545 of JAFBJR010000144.1, read as the reverse complement.
GAGATAAATGTTCACATCATAATATGCATACCCATGTTTTGGGCCATGGCGATGCCATTTCATTGTCACACATGCAAAGTGCCAGTTCCTATCTTTAGTTTATATCAATAAAGTGTGATGCATTTCACATTATAGATAATTCATAGTTTCTTGATGTGTTATGGAAATGCAATGTGACATAACAAACTTCCCATGAAAGTTTATATGTCATAATAGAATGCCAGTATATGTTGGACACTGTTTTGTAACTTAGCATGCAGTGCTGAAACAGTACCTTTTCCCCTTTGCTGCCAGGTTTACCCTTTACAAAGAAAAAGATTGAACGATTAAGACTTTTCCAAACTTCAGACAGGCATAATCTCAATTTCAGGACACATTTGTTTTTGCAGTTCTTGTTCTGGTTTGGTATCTTTCCTCTCTTCCCTGCTCCCTATTCCTATTCTTTGTTTAGTTTTCCTTCTATTTGCTTGACCACACCCACTTCTTGTCCCTACTGTTTTCACAGGGTCAACTTGTGTATAGAGCTCCTGTAACTGATGTCACACAATCACACTTTTATTGCGATGTCTAAGTATTCTCCATAACAGGATGAAGGAAGGTTTATCAGAAAGTTGACTTCGAGCTACAGCAGATCTGGAATAATTTCCTCGCTGTTTCCATATCCCAAGTGCCAAATGTATTGTGACTGCTTAAAACTGAGCCAAGGTTCATCCCAACATGATATAAAGTTTGTGTGAATGACAGCACTTGTTGGCATCATTTATGAACGTATCTGATCATCTTTAAACCTCTAACTTCAAAAAATACTTTCCAGTTTCATCTCTCTCTTGTGAAGAATGTCACTACTAGTAACACAGCATGAATGCCATTTGATTCCCTCTATTAATTGTAAAAGGTTTACAAAAAAAGACTCTGTAATGATTTTCCAACCATAATTCTCTAAATCTAAACTGACTTGAAAGTTTGAAAACCCAGTAATCCAGACAGGAAAGAACATTTAATGCTTACCTCAAGGCCCACCATGCCTGGACGTCCATTTATACCAGGTTCCCCCTACAGTGACCAACCCCAGACAAAGCAATGCATCAAAACACTGAAGTGATTCTTTGTTTCCAGTGCTGGATTATGGAGACAATAGTGACTTACATGAAACCCCTTTGGACCAGGCCCTCCCTCAGACCCTTGTTCCCCTGGTGTCCCCTAGATGAAAGAAAATGGAGACATTGTGCAGAATGAGATCATCTGGGCTCCTCTTTAGTTTGGTCTCAGTTTGAATGTATAGGCAAAGGTGAGGCGGGGTGTTCTTGCTGTGACCTGTCTGTAACCCTCATCCAACATAAACTACCACCACAGATTCTCAGATCACTGCAGACTGTGTGTTTGCTCAAAGCTTAAGCTTTGACCTTTTTACTTTTTTTCAAGGGCCTCCCTAGAGCTGTGCTGCCAGTGAAAGCAGCCCTCTCAGAGGATCCTCTCACCACCTGGTACAGTATACTTGCATTATGGGAAACACTTCATATTTGCTCCCTGAGACGGTTTTGGTGCAGGTCAGATACGCCTGTTGGCAAAGGCTACTAACAATTGAAGCAGAGGTCAACTAGGGATGACATATGACTGTGTGACACTGGCTGGGCTCTGTGTGCCTGAGGACATGACATTAAAGTAGGGTTGCTTATTCAGGTAATTATCAATCAATTAGTAAATTAATCAGCAACTATTATGATAATTTGATTATTTGGTAGTATTACAGCAAGCTTTCTTTTTTTAGCTTCTTATATGTGAACATTTTCTGGTTTCATTGCTCCACTTGGCAAACAAATTGTTGAAACTGAAAAAATGAAGAGTGGATGCATGAGGTACTGACACATAATCACAGCACTGCCTTCACTGGCAACCTGCCTGAGACATGGACGCCCTGTGTCACTGAAAACATTACCGCCAATGTGGACACAAGGAAGAAGTGATTTAAGCCACTGAAGAAAAGATAGAAAATATATGCCTAATTAAGTCAGCAGTGTCCTAATAATATAGCTGGCAATTTATCTCACTGATGGCCTTTTATGACTAAGTTCAAATCTGTTCTTTTGTGACCTCTGTGAGCAGAGATGTTGGCATACATGAAATCATACTAACGGCGCAGAATGATGCAGATCAACATAAAATTACTCACTGGATATCCAGGGTAACCTCTTTCCCCCTTTTCACACAGACAGGATTTTGGGTGTGGACACTGAAATAAATCAAATTTGAACCAAAGTCAACACTGCATTATTAGACATGAAACGAAAAAAAAAAAAGTTTTATTGTATTTATTACAAATGTCAAGTATAACTTACCCCAGTTCTCACTACGGTGTTCTACAAGAAATGGAAAAAAGGGAAAATTACACAGCAATATTGTAAACTGTGACATTCAGCTAATTTCATATTACTTTGTTTCTACTGCACACAAATATAGTGGAACAGTAATAAAAGCGATGCAGTGCTGAGCCAGCATAGAACACCAAAAAGCAGCTACGTGGAATTTTGCACTTATTCATTTTGTTTTTAACGTGTGCTTTTTCTACAGTGGTGCCAAAAATGTCTGCTTTGAAAAAAATAAAAGCTATCATCTAAACAGTCAGAAATAGACTCCTTACTTCTGATTAAGCAGTGTATAAGAAGATTGACAATACATAACTAAATATACTGCAGGGCCTCATCCAGGAGCCACCTGGCCTCTTACTTAGAGACAGAAATCAGAGGGAAACACACAGTCTGCATCTGCTGGAGAAACAACATCCACCCACCATCACTGACAACTTGTTATCCAACCTAATAATACTTATTTATTCAACTGATATAAAACCTGACCATTATACCTGACTTGAGGATATTACTGCTCCAAACCAACAGAGTCGTATTAGTTTTATCAGGAATCAACTGAAATATAAAGTATCCAGTTCCTTTTGTGTGTTAATCCATAACAAAGGCTAACCCAGGAAACATTCACGTCCCTGGTTTTTCTGACTTCTCATGTGGAGCACGGTGAACCTGGAGGTAACCTCATTCCTGGTTCTGACTTCCAACTTACAATGGAAATGGAAAAAGAGCTTTATTATGGAATCAGATTTCTTCAAAGCTCTGTCTTAGGTTCTTTATAAGTCACTGATCTGAATTCCATTCTGTACTAGAGTTAGGTCTAGAGTCAGATCTGGAGTCGGGTTGCCAAAATGTCTTGAAAATATGTCAACAATTTAGTTGTAGCTGAAGCAAATTAATTAACTGGACATACAGTATAGTTTAGTCAAAACTCTGGCCTCCTTCATTCCTGGTATTAACATCTGTCCGGAGTGATTCGACCACAAGTGGACAGCTTTGAGTTCTTCTGTTCACACATGGTTGGATGGTTGCTGTATTATCTGTGTTTTTGTGAATTAGTTCTTTCCACCCAGTGTTTACTGACTTTAAGCATGATCGCACACAAACTGACCAGTTCACTGAAGAGTCGGTCGTCCAGCTGGCTGTCAGTGAGGCTGAGGATGTGCTGCTGTGGAGGAGCGCTGGCAATGGAGCGCAGTTTTGTACTCATAGGTCCATCCTTGGTCAGGCTGGACAGCCTGATGACAAACACCCTGATGCTGTGTTGTTTGGCCTCAGCAGCAGCTCTCACAGCACTGGGGCTGCGAGGGTGGTCCATTCCATCTGTCATCAACAGTGCCACCCTCAGGCTGCTGGACGATGTCTCGCGGCTGAAAACCTTGGTGGCGTTGGTGATGGCATAGGCGGAGTAGGTACCATGGCCGATGAAGGTCATGGCTGCCACCCGGCTCTGGAATACATCCACATCCTGCCAGTCTTTGAAGTTGTGCTCCACTGAAACAGTGCTGCTGTACTGTAGAGCAGCCAGGCGAAGACGCAGCCGCCAGCCAGCAGAGTGGAGCTGTGTGAGCTTGCTACTGAAACGCAGGATGAACTCCTTCTGTTGCTCAAACAGCTGAGCTTTGGCTTTCTCCGAACTGTCCACAATGAACATGATCTCCACTGGGCAGATCAGGGCTAAACAACAAACACAAAACGGAAACTGTTAGCACCAGCAGTGGAACAAGGTATCTTTTTAACAACTGATGGGGTCAACATAGAATACTTACTTTTGGTTTCACTCTTGATGACATAGTTGTTCTCGCTCTGTCCTTTCTTCCTTCTGCTTTGGCATGTGGTTAAGTTTGTCAGGGTCAAAATAACAATGAAAACCTTTAGTCCAAATCGGAACCACAGCACGGCCATCTTCAGTCCAGCTGCTCAGCCTGTCGAAATGTGAAGAATCAGTGCTAAATCATGGTTATGTGAGACGTCCACAGCGCTGCAGTGATTTCACATCAACACCAGAGGGTGATGACTGCAGTAACTAGGCACAACACACATCTTGGAGGTGAACCCTGGGCTGCAGGATCCAGGACCAGTTGCGAGGCTATTATTGCCTCCACCAAAGAGGTTATATTTCCGCCAGTGTTGGGTGACAAACTTTTTTTTTTTTTTTTGCTGGATATATTTGGTTGGTTCTTTTAAAATCATGCACCAAACTATTTTCCAGTCAATTTCACCATAAAGTGAAGACCAAAGAAATTTTCTGAGGGTACAGTTTCTTAATTATGAGATTTCGGATTGGAACAGTTGTGTTTAGTAATTAAGTCGATTTTGCCAAGGAATACATTGCTATTTAAAGGATTGGTCATTTGTGTATCAGTTATAGAACCTTTAAGCAGTTGCAATACACTTCTTGGTATAGCACCAAAGACCAATGCATACTATTTTGGCTTAACAGATAACCTGAATTTAGAGAGAAAAGTTCTTTATAGTATCCTGCATGCTTCCTGCTTCCCGATGTAAGCGGAAGTGACATGGAAATACAACTTCCTATTTAATCCTATTTAAGAAAACTTAGACGGAAGGAAAACTAATTTCCCTTTTATTAAATTGACCAAGCTTGACCAATACAGATTATAGAAAATGGGGACATCAGTTGGATATCTAATTTGAATTTTTATATGCATTCAATAAATATTCAATGCTTAGGCATATTGTCGTTTTTATAGCATAAATTCATTTTGGGAATAATGAAATATTAATGTAGTAAACCTTGTAAAATATTATGAAAAAATGGTCAAAATATATGTGGTACTCTATAATTATATACAATGCACTGGTATATTATGTACATGTACATCTGTAGGCCTACATATTAGAGGTCAAACCAGTGGTTTACAACCACCAACATAACATATAATCAAGTAATTTCAATTGTTTTTAAAGCCACCACTGGTATACATCTAATCACATGGACACAAAGCAAAACGGAAGCAAAAGTTTTTATTTATAGCATTTTAATAGATGCTTCTGACTGGAGAGATTTTTTTTTTTTCTTTATATTTTTAACAGTTTTTATTTCCGTTTCCATCACTTCCGCTTCCGCCCGTCATGCTACAGACTGGACGACGGATGTCTCTGGTTTTGCAGCTGAATATTAGTCGTTTGGGTTGTTAGTAGTGGCCGGTCGGTGTTCAGGGACAAAAAAGCAGATCGGTGTTTTTATCTACTGGCCCACCGGGAAAATGCCCGCCATGCCAGTTTACCAGTCCAGCTCGGAAGTGTGTCAACGGATTTAAGGTATCTTTATATAGCTATGCAGCTAGAGCCAGAAGAAAACCGCCATTACAGATATATTGATTTTCGTGAATAACTATCAAAGTAATAATGATATTAAGGTGATTCGGAATGCTAAGGGTGTGTTTTCGTGGTAAAGGAATCCAATATTGTCGACAAAATAGTTATTCCAAATGCCAAACCCAGTAATAGAGTGATGACAGCAGCACGGCTATTGTGTAAAGTGCACTAGCTATCACGTAATATGGAAAAACCACAAGTTTACATATTTACTATAAAAATATTGCACGTGTTTCGCTCTCAATTATTACAGAGAGCGTCGGTGTTTCTATCAGTTATTGGTGTTTTTAATGACACCTTCATTTGTTATTTCAACAGAGAGTGTAATCGGAGCATATTCTGGAAAGACATCTTCAGCTTTGAACAGCGACAGCCATGCCTCGTTCAAAATGTCGAAGTTGGGAGCAGCGGAGGAAACAAAGCGCCCAGCGTATGAAAATCAAAAGACTGGAAGAGACACCAGAGGCTGCTGAGGCTCGTCGTGCCTCTGACCGAGAAAACAAACGGAGGCGTAGGCTGGATAAGACGACAGAGGCTGCTGAGGCTCGTCGTGCTTCTGACAGAGCGAGAAAACGGAGACTTAGGCAGAAAGAGACACCAGAGGCTGCTGAGGCTCGCCGTGCTTCTGACCGAGCAAACAAACGCAGGCAGAGGCAGGAAGAGACGCCAGAGGCTGCTGCGGCTCGCCGGAAAACAGAAAGATACAGGATGCAGGCTCGCAGAGCACTGAAGAAAGAACTGACAGTGGATGAAAGTGCTGCTGTCTTCATGTCCAAGAGTGAGGAAGGACCAATTTATTATTATTATTATTATCTTTAGCAGTAGTAGCATTGTCATCATTATTATGCTTTGATTAAAATTGATATCAGTATAAATGTTCTTTTAACAATCTATGCTACTATAAATGGCCTTGTCAAAACATGTCATAACCCAGTGGTTCTCAAACTTTTTTTTATACCAAGTACCGCCAATGTTAAAATAATTGAATAGGCTGAGCAAAGTCAGCTACAGACTTCACAGGAGGCAGATTTAGTCCCACCAAGATAATTTGCTTTCTTGTCGTTATTTGTTTAATTTTCTAATGACTCTGGTCACATACCCTAGTATATACAGTATAACAGAACAATATTTCAGATTTTCCTCCAGCTACGCACCACAGTTTGAGATCCTTGGTCATAACCAATTTAGAACTGTCCTGTCTAAACCTACAACTTGATAAAACTGTTATATATCTGCTCCTGGTCTCACTCTTCATTGTGCAAACTGTTTCTCATGTCTCTATCGTGTTGTAAAGGTTTCTGCCTCACTTTGTGCAGTGTCTTGAGGTAATGCATGTTGTAATATGGCGATATACAAATAAAATGGAATTGAGCGGAATCAAACAGCAGCAGCAGTGGCCTGTTGTTTAGCATCCTGTGACAATGTGTGTGCTCAAGGGTCACGCACGCCGCTCACATTTTACAATCACAGCTGCTCTCTGACTGCTGCTACACTTTCTAAAACCAACAAGCCTCCCATTTACCTTATTCTTTCACAGCATAAATTGCAGTGCCTCCCTAAGTTTGGGCCACAGCCCACTAGTTGGTCCTGGAGCTATTCCAGGGAAACTGTTACACAAAACAATTCCATTTTCCAGTTTCATCTAAACATTGTATATTAAATGTTCTAGATAGTAATATCTAAAAAAAGATGTTTAAAAAAGCCAAACACTAAAAATCTTTCTCATTCAATAATTTGACTGTATTTAAATGTATCTCCACTGCAGGCCCTCATTTATTTTTTATTTTTTGACTTTTTAGGTTTGGTATTATTCACCGTTTTTGACACTAGCTGCTCTGTGCTGGCTGGTGTCACTGAATGAGTGAGGGAGTTTCCATAAAATGTATTATTTATTTCAATGTAACATTTTTCTAATCTGTAATGATGCATCATTGCTATTTTATGTATTTCTGTTTAAGTCAGCGACTCACAACAGAAAGTCAAGTCAAAAAAATACCCTTTTCTGATAATGATACTATGCTTGATTGTTATGTCTTATCTTAAAGTTCTCATCAGCGCATTAGAATATAGAGCACAGACAACAGTGAACTGAAGCTTGAATTTGTGATTAAAGTTTGTTGGTTAGATTTGGACTTGTTTTATCTTTTCACTATTTTCTGATTTATTTCATTTTACCACAATGTACATAACTATCTTTCAATCCACAATTTTATATTATCCCTTATTACCTCACTTTTACTATTAATACTTGCAATAAATGCATCTACTACTTGGCTAACTACTGCTACTAATAATAATGATAATATAATAACAATAGTAATCGTTTATTGATTGTATTTCTTGTTAATTGAAAAGAACAGACTGTAGAATTGTAGTCATTTTTACAGTGATAACATGTGACTATATGCTGTATCATGTAATAGATGAGTGACGTACCTGTGTTTGAATAAACCCAGCTCTAGATTCATTCATTAGTGAGATGAAGCACTGGCAGTGCTGAGTTGCTGCTGCTTCCACTGTCAAACCAGTGGCAATGATGGTCCCAGCAGCAGCAGCAACAACAAACTCCACCACACTGTAGACAGGAAAAAGACCTACTTATCCCTTCACAATAAAGTTAATAGCAGAAAAGATGCTACAGCTGGTTATTTATTTATTTTTTTGTCACAGTTTGAGTTGTCCCATATTTGTCATTTGGTAATTCCATCGTGTAACTGGGAGTAGGACTACATCTCTATATGTAGTCCTTATATTTTTTAATCAACGAAACATCCACTGCTTTTATTTTGAAAACAACAGATTTCACCAGTGCACTTGCACACACCTCAGCCCAGTTGTCAGGATGGAACACACATTCTGACAGAAACTGGGGTCACACCATCAATATCACATATGATTGACGGGTGAAGTCTAATCAGCCATCAAATATATGACAATTTATCCAATCCAACTTGATTTATAAAGCACTTTAAAAACAACACAGTTGGCTGAAAGTGCTGTACACAGGCACGAGGACAAATAAAAAAAGGAAAAGCCAACATCTCAAAATTATAATCATATATTCAGAGTATTAAGAATTATTACCACCTGAGTTCAAGCAGGTTATTTTCCTTGCACAGTGAATATATGCAGAGACATAAGTTTGTTACAAAACGGAGGGGGGGGGGGTAATTTTCAATTAATTACGTACTGCTGTCAAATTAGAGGTCTACTATGTTGCATGTAAGAGGATTTATTGGTGGAAATTGGTGACATTCCATCCATAAGTATCTTTGTATAAGTATTTAATATCTTCAAAATAAAACTTCAAATAAGGCAAGAGCAGAAGCTGACCACTCAAACATTATGTTCATCCACTGGGTGCAAAAACACAAAATAAATGTTTATTAGGAACGACGTGTATTCTGAAAAGGGCAGAACACGTTACAAGAAGTAAGTCATTTAGACTGATGGTCCAACCACGGAGAATGAGAGAAAAGCAAATATTTAGGATGCTTTAAATCTAATCTTTGTGGCAGTTTGGGAAAACTAGGTGGCTGCGAGTAACTTTACCTGAAGGATGCTGGTATGAGAAACTTGTTATTAGCTGCTGCCATAATTCATACAGACAGCAGCAGATAAGGCCTCATGCCCATTCCTTACATAAATCACAAATGTGCCTGAGATCTGCCGCGCGAAAACTGACTAATCAACCTAGAACCTTAAGGTTCTTTCAGGGCGTGTTTTCCTTATCTGTTAAATTATCTCTGCTGAGAATAAACACTGCACATGTCGTTAAACTGTTTGTATCACTCGTAAATGCCCGTATCATACTATTTCAGTGAATCATGCTGTCAAAACTGTCTCAAATGTTTTTCCACACGAGAAACAATCAGGAGCAAAACAAACACTTTGGAAATGTCGTGAAACGTGGTCACCAATATGATTAGTGTGATATAATTTAAAGTTAATGTCCTTCAATGTCCGGCTTTTTCCCCCAAAAATGTAACTTTTTCTCACTTGACCGGCCACTTCCTGACCAGACTAGACGCTCAGTTTGACCCTAGGTCATTGAAGTTTGAGACCCTTGCACTACAGATTCATTTGATCAATTGATAATATATGAAGGCTACTCCGTATATAGTGAATAGGGCGTGTGTGGAGAAGTGAGTCTGGGTTCAGCTGCTGCTGCTGGGTGTATGGGAAGAGTTGGTTGTTGCACACCGTCTGTGTTAAAACAACACAAACCAGACAACAGCAACATCAGAAGAGCACTTCCTGCTGCAGTTCAATGTTTTGACAAGGCCAACAAGCGTTGTGTTCTCAGCGCACGGCTGCACATCCAGGTACTTTTTGGACACAAGCAAGGAAAGCTACTGCCGGTGGTGAGGAGATGTGCCACGGCCTCAGAGCTCTGGCATGAGTTAGTGCAAAAAAGAACCGGTGAAATTGGGAAAGCTTAATGTTAGAAGTTATAAGTGAGCTGTAATAGTTGTTGGAAGGCAAAAACCGGTACAAGGACCTTGATTTGCTTGTTTTGAAAAGAGTATTAAAAGGACTAGAAAGAGTCCTTTCAGTATTGAACCCATTAGTGTGTCGAGAAAGAAAGAGTTAAAAAGTGTTAAAAACCCAAATCTAGGTTTATTTGTTTATTTCAAGTTCTTCTCTTGCTCCATCTCAATCTAATTTCACTATACCAGTGACTGAAGTATCTGTGAGGAAGAAGAGGATGATGAGAAAGCAAATTATTTTACTGGGAATAAATCTGCCTCCTGTGAAAAGTCCGTAGCTGACTTGGCTCGGCCTTTTTACACCACTGTTTTAACATAACATAATGAGAGCTACTTTGAGAGCTCAATATCTTCTCAGGTGATGCCTTTTTTTTCCTCCCACCTCTCCCGTGGTGTTTATCGATGCGTTTGATGGCAGAGTCGCATCTAAAACCTTTTTTTTTTTTTTTTCTGAGCAGCTGTGCAGTCACTCACTGTTGCATGTCCTTGAGTGCAAACTCTTTGACTGAGCTGAACTCAAGGTCACGCTTTTAAAAGAGAGGCATACTATAAATGAAACTTTGATCTGTGCTGCAGCACGGGGCTGCAGAGAGAGAGTCCCAGGGCAGGTGAGTGCTTTCATGAAGCGCTTTCAAGTATGAAGTCTTGTTGAACTTGGCATGCTTGAATCATTTGTTAAAGCTCCCTGTGGCACTTCAGACTTTGGCAGGCCTGACAGCTTTGTGTATGCAAAGGTTGTTCAAGACATGTTGGCTCACATTGCTACATTCACGACTGGCATTAAGTGCAGAAAATGTCATTGTTTACCCTGGTATGTGGAATATGAACTTTCCGAGGTATGATTATGGCCTTTAACCATGGAGGCGTTTACAAGATCCACCGCTCAGTCACGCAGTTAAGTGTGGTCATTTCTGGGTTAACAGGCAGGAGAGAATGTCATCATAAAAACCCCAGCCCTCCAGAAGAAAAGACTTAAGGGATAGTTCAGCCTGGGACCAGGCCACCAATTCTCTCTGACAACATGAGCACATGTCATAATATTGATGCATTTGTTAGAGACTTTGAAGATGGCATCAGAGGATGACAACTTTCGGGTAAAGTGCCGGTTTCATAAACAGTCTTGTATAGAATCTGTCTGTACAATTCTATGTCCCCAGTGTGGGGGGACATAAAATTACAAAGGGTCCACATTACGCTTCCATGCCAGATTAAAATAGGAGAATAAAATGAAATTTTTACATGAATATTGTGTAATTATAACACGAGAGAGGAAAATAAATAAATATCAGGAGCATGTTCCCTGTTACATTAAGAAAGGTTAGACAGCAAGAAGCTGAAGTTCATAAGCTGCTTACTGTCCTGCACCAAAGTCCATAGAGAAAATCAGTGTTTTAGCTTGTGATGACATAGAAGTTGCTGGTCTTCTGCTGCCCCATTTGAAGGGTTTGAGTCACTTGAGTAAATCTAAATAAATAACTGAAAACACCAAAGACACAAGAGATCATATTTAGACTTTAGGGGTGGAGGCAGCAGTGGATCAACAACTCCTGTGTGTTGGGATGTAAAATGACTGATTTTCTCTCTGGACTTTGGTACAGGCGGTGCAACACAAACTTTCCAGTAAACTGTGTAACTGCAGTATAAGGTGGTGAAGATATTTCTAAGATATTGTAGATTAGAACCGGCATAGATTTCTAAGTGGCTTAAATCTGTTTTCCCTTCACGGCTGCACAATGAGCAGTGCGCCCAGCAAAGTCAGTGTTGATATGTCAATACCTCATACGACTGCACTTTAGAAAAACTGAACAATGCTTTTTAAGATGCACTAATCATAGCGTAGAGATTTACATGAAAAGATGACAAAACAGGATTAGACTGAAGTGGGTGGGTAAGAGGAGAAGCATGTTTTTGTTGGTGTGGACCTACCAACATTATGAGGAAATTTAATATGACAGTTTCAGTGAAACCTGACTCAGTGTGCCTGTGGAGCTGTTCACTCATTTAAAGAATTTCACTTGAAGTCCTACTAAACATCCAAATATATCTGATCACGTCTTATACAAACCTCATCCATTTTTAAGCATTTGGAGAACGGGGAACAACAGGTGTAATGTAAAATAGTGTCACGCAAAAGCTGATTTCAGACATCTAAATCAAGTCTGGACATTTTCCTGACATCGTGCAGAAACTCTGTATAAAAGAACGCTATAGATTTTTGCTACCAGCTTCCTAGTCAGATTTCTGGGTAATATCCGAGTGAGCTCATGTAAGAACACTGCAGGATGAAGATGAATGAATGAAATGAAATAAATCCACTGAATGTGGGTTTATTTTTCATTTATAAACCGCGCAGTGGCAACATCCTTTCCACATCACCTCGCACTAACGTTGACATTCAGATGTTGAAATATGATGTTAAGAGCCCAAGTTTTACTGTGAAGCAAAGCGGCAGAACTGTTTGGCGAATTATGTTAATTTTCAATGGCCAAAAGCAACACAGTTTAAAATGTTAGTAATAAATCCAAAAATCAAAAAGGTCCAGATTACGAGAAACGCAGGACCCTATCCGTCCGAAGCAAATTAAGAAACTACAGTGGCCATCACATGCCGTAAAGGATGTCGTTTCTTTTTTTTTGTTTGTGTCATAAACTCCTGCTTTCAAAATGCGAAACATTATCTGGCTGGTTTGCCTGTTTGGGCTGCAGTAGAAAATGGCCACGTGGATGAGGCAAGGCCCTTGCCCAAAGTTCCTATAAAAGGCTTATTCTAAGGCTACAACAACCCATTAATTTGGAATTTAGAGCAATTATACATCTATACAAACATACTTACGGATAGTATATTTGATTTCTGCAAGTAAATCCTCACAAATGTTACACAATTCACCTTTAATTATTTTATGGACAAACTGACTTAAATGACAACGACAGGAATGAATGCGTGCGTGCGTGCATGTGTGTGTATTTGACGGAAAACCATTTTGTCCCCATGACACTGCGGTGTGTGTGTGTGTGTGTGTGTGTGTGAGATGGAGTGATAGTGTCAGGGGCTGGAAGCAGATGCTGACACATTAACAGCAGTGTCTCAACTTGCTGGACACAGCAGCTGCTTCCCTCCAGGCGACTCCTCTCCCACCCATCAGTGCGGCAGTTACAGTATGTGCTCAAAGCTCTTCAACAGCAGTTGACATCACCCTCCTCTGATAATGATATACACCTCTATACACTTTACTGTGAAGCTCTAATCTACTCCAATATCCTCCTCGATCACATTACAAATGTGTCTCTATTCTGAGGTGACTGGTATTAATCATTCTGTGGCAGGAGACTTTCAAATTAAAATCCCTGTAACTGCAGGGCTCTGTGATTATGTTACAGAACATACTGATTTATAACAAGAGCCAAAGAAATTAATTTAATGGTTTTATGGTTTTTCTGTTTTCTGCTCAGGAAACTTTGTCCAGTATGAAGTTTGAAGTTGATGCTGCAAAACTGTTCACCTTTTAAGACCTTTATGAACAGGATTTAAATTGGGGATATTTTTTTGGTGATGGGTAGGTGATCATCCAGTAATGTTGCCATTAAATTTTGGTATAAATACACCCATCACAAAAATAATCACATTTTGAAATGAATCCCTCTCATAATAGGCAGAACTGTTAAACGGATTATTTAATTTTTTATTAGTCTCAATACTTTGAAACCCTTTTTAATATCAGTTCTTGATGTATTGGAATATGTATAAAAAGTTTTATTCAATCATTTGCACATCTAAAATTAAGGCAGGACTAATATCCACATGTCTTCCTTCTCACTTTCATACATGAAATAATATTTATTCGTATTTATTAGGCTCAATTGCATAATTTTTTTTAGGTTTCTGTTGTCCTTGTTCTCTCATTTGAAATGAACCATCAAATCAAATACATTATTTAAATATTTAATATTATTCTGACCATTTAGTGAAGAGGATATATTGCACCACTGGTGTTACTGTTCCTTTTTAGTTTTTCTTGTTTTACTTTACATGTATCCATTCTGTATTGTAGGGCTGCAACTAAATTTTCCTCAAGAGAAATACAAATGTAAGATTTTATTGATCCCAAAGAACTAAAAAAGGTCACCTTTTTTCTGAATGAAAAGTTGTAATGAAGAGAAATAGAACAAATCCACTCGGGCTGGATTTCCTGACAGTAGGTTTGGTTACACTGCCCCCTGCTGCCCAGTAAACTCATATTTAAATTGTGAAACTTGCATTTGGATTATTCAAGAAACATGCCAGATTGTAAAACAAACAAAAAACAAAAATAAAAAAAAATACTGTGATATAGATATTGAAACCCAATGCACAAAATAATTTGATTTTATTTCTGTTTTATGCTCAACATTTTAAATAACAAAAAAGAAAACAACTTTCCACTCAGGTCTTTACAGATTTTAATTTTATAAAAAAAACAGTCATTTGTTAATAGAAATTTGTGACAACAGAAAAACAACTTTAGTGAACACATCTAACATCCGCGCTTATCCACTGGAAGCCACTTCAAAGGGGTAGTGCTGCGGGAAATCGTGGATGACCTTTAGGGCTTCGTTGTAAAGGTCCAAATCTGTGGGACGGGACATAGTGTGAGTCACAACACTGACCACAGCTGCTGCATCTGCTGATATGAAAGCCATTCGTACCAAAGGGAATGCCTCTGTCCTCTCGCAGAATGTTGTATGTTGTGGCCATTATTCCTCCTTTGTTGGAGACCATACCGATCACCTCCACGATGCCACTCAGCTCTTCTTCAAGCTGGAAATGTTAGTCAATACATGAATTTGTGCATTGAGAAGAATAGTTCAGGATTTTTGAATTGGGGTTGTAGGTGGTACTTATAGTTTGGATTGTTTGGTCTTTAAATGTGAGGAATGGCTTCTTAATGTTTTTATTCGCCCTCATACCTTCTCATGTCTGTTAAAAAGACACCATATGCGACAAGTCTCAACACTACAAATATAAACTATTGCCAATTTCAGAATAAATCTTCTGCCTTACTCCTGAGACAACAGCATCTAAGTTGCTAAACTGGATTGGACTGAATTGTCTTTGCTGCGCTGCCCCTACTGTCCATGTGAGTATTGCAACTTACAGTTGGGTTAAATTTCCAGAAAAGCTTAAAATCATCATAATTAGGATTCCCACGCCTTGGTTGAGAAGGAATGAATGTGCTTTATGAACAGTATTTATCAGAATGAGTGAATAACATGGCAGCAGAGCGCTTGATTGTGTTTACTTCTCATAACCCTGTTCCTTTTTAATAAACGCTATAAAACTATAAAATGATTACAAGACGTGTGAAGGGGGTTGCAATGGGGCTTCAGTGGGATGCCGTGTGTAAATCAAGCTTCAAAATAGTTTTTACGGACCTCGTGCTGAGCTGCAGTAGCAGGAGACAACAAACAGCAGTGGCAGCTCTGTGTCTGTGTGTGAAGCCTGCTCTGGTCGCAGACAGGCTGTGAAGTGAGGTGATTTTTTCCTCCTTGTCCTCATAATTTATTTGTTCCCATCCAAGGTGCAAAGACCTTTAGAACGATATGTGCTTTCATGCCAGAGTCTCCAATAACACAGGAATTTTTATTGCTAGTCGCTGTTTTTGAAAAAAGAGTCATTAAAGGGGCCTGAATACTCGCTAAATATAGCACCACAGTCCATAAGTTGGCAACACTGGTTGGCTCTAACCCAGACAGTCACATGCTGGCCACAGTGTTTGCAGGTGTCACAACAACATCTGGTTTCAATTGTGTTGTTTTGGTGCTAAAATGCAATTTTATGGACATTTTCAGTGAATCTACACCATTTAGTAGTGATCTTGCCTACTCTAGCTTTTATTAGTTGCTTCATTTCAAGTCATGGACATGAGGCAAAACATTAATCATGCCACAGCGTGGTATCTTTAGTTTGAAAATAATGAGCAAGGTGAAACTGTGCGAGACCGAAAAGAAAAGATGCCACAACCTGTGCAGCACCAGCAGGGCCTGCAACCAAAAGTCAAGTGACCCGACGTCAGTCTATAGTTTTATTGATAACGAATGTGTCAACATAGACTCACGGGTTCGTTCAGCTCCACTGTGGCGACCTTTCCTTCTCCATCTGACAGGGTGAACGTCTTTCCTGTTGGGTGAACCTGACAACACACGTAACAAACACCTCACGTTAAGTGCAACGTCATTAGAACCGTAACAACTTTTAATTCCAGCTCGCTGCTACAACAACAATTCTAACCTTATCAACTCGCCCAACGAAGCACACTGGCCTGTTAATGTACTGCGACAACATGGAGCAGTTTATCCTCGGCTTTGGGACTTCTATGATTCCTGCCATGTTCCCAGTGTCAAGTTATGGCGATACTGAACTCGGAACAAAGCAGCAGAGCGCGCGAAACGTTTGGTTGTTTACTATTGTTTCACGCGGCAGCGCGAGCGGGCGGAGAGCCTATACCGACTCTGACAACCTGCCCTGCGGACACCCAGGACAAACTCAGGAGTAAAAATCAAACGCTACTCATTTCTCCTGCGACACTTCCGCTGTGCTCTAATATGCAATCCCTCTGGAAACACCAACAAATAGTTCCGACAAGCGTTGCTCCACGTATAATTCGTATCGGAACCATGTTGGATGTTTAGTTTCTCTACGAACACGAAATTTGTTGAAATATGCATTGACGTCAACTCGAGGCAACCACAATAACACGAATGATATCACATCTACATGAGGGAATACTCAGCTGTTTACGATAGGTCAGCGGAACTAACACCTCAGGATTGACCTAACTAACTGAATATATCCAAAAGAAACGGAACGAAAACCTAATTGAGCCATGGAATGATTTCACATCCGTTATGGGAACTTAATGACACGGAGCTTCCTTAGCGACACCACCGCTTCGTCGCCTTCTGTGGACATTAATAGTTTCGTTTCGGCCGAAAGAAAAGGTACGAAAGAAAATTGATGTAGTCATATTAATTTACTTAAAATTAACTCTCCATTCATGCTGTAGATACTACATAAAGTCAGTTTTATATATACTCGGGTGCCTCTTCCTTAATAATAGGCCAAGTCTGTAAGTTGTTCTTTTTTATCCCTCAGGATTCTGAATATACCTTTTGTGTTTGTCGTAAAGACGTATTTAAAATCTATTTCATTGGACTGCACAATTAAAATAAAACGTCTGAATTTACAGGCAGCATTTAGTGGTGTATGTATAGGTAAGTTTAGGTTTGCAAGAATTAGTTTGTTCGTAATCGACTGCTAAATGTATGGCCGACAATTTTTTGGTTATCAACTAATCAGTCAATGTGGGGTTTTCTTCAAGTTGGGTGGCTCCAGCTCCCTAAATGTGATCTTATTTTCTCCTATATGGCAGTAAAATGAAGATGTAATTTCACACCATTTCTTGGCATGCTATGGACCAAACAAATAGTCCGGTAATCTAGAAGGTAATGGACAGATTAATTAAAAGTAATCATTCTTTAATTTGGATGCCACCCAACCTCATGTCTCCTCACCTGTCCCCTCCCTCCCTTTACATGTTCTCATCTTTGTTCCTTTCTTCCTAAACTTTGTCTTGGTCACTCTTGTATCCTCCACGGAAACCAAGGTTCAAAAAAGGTGTAAAGTTTTAAACATCAAATGCAATGACTCACCTTCTTGTTTGCCTCCAGCTTGGCAAGAATTCCAGCTTTTGTTGACTTTGTGAACAGGTCCTTAGTGTTGTGCCATTTATCCTTTCTATCTCTCTTGAAGAACATTTGTAAAATGATGACATCACATCCATAAACATTATTAAATATTAACTCCTTCAACAATCAACAATTTAAATAAAAGCCCCATTGAATGCACCTAATGCAGCAGATTGTTTTTGATGGTGATAATGGAAGTGACTCTCTTTAAGATACCACAGTTTTTGTATTATCATATTATTACTCAAACTTGTTCTTTGCAGCCTTAGTTTAAGTAGAAAGCCTGTTTTTCTGGTGCAGCTCACATTAATAGCCACTAATACCTAAATATCCCACTTAAATAGCAGCTGCTGTTCTTTTGTTGACAGAGTCGTCATGTTCAACTTCCTTGGTCTCCGCAAAGACTCGAAAAAATCCACATCGGATAAGGACGCAGATGGAGGCTTTGTTATCATTGGTGAGAGACTCAAGTTTATATGTTGGTGTTAGGCTGTTTCATTTTCCCTGTGTATAACACGCAAAACAACAAATATTCCTGTGATGCATCATCTTAAGTCAGGTGGATAGTTGGTATGATTTATTTAATCAGACACATTGACTTTATCTTTATCTGGAAATGGTTGTGAATAGTTTCTTTCTTATTAGGAGTGCATTTTAAAATCGAGAATGGTTTATGTGGTATGGCTACAATATGCTGAAAGATTATTATGGGTGGATTTTTTGATCAATAATACCAAATATATTCTGTTTGTGCAGTCATTTAGTCACATATATAGATAGTATTGCACCGTGATTTTAGCTCAGTGACATGCTGAGCTCTACAGATGTGATGTGACCGACAAGGGAATGATAGAAAAGGAAAACTATTACTACCACATGAGTGTCAGGGTGTTCCTCTGTCATGCTCCTAGCCTCATGATCTTCCATCAGTGTGTAACAAAAGTATCATAGATGTCACAACTTCCTATATATATTAGTTATGCAACTGCATCTAATGAGGAACACAATGAACTTAAAAAAATCCCATAGCATGTAAGCAAGAACATCTTAAGTCAAGATAAATTTATTTGTGATATTGGTGACACATTTAAATCAGCAAATAATGCTAAAACAAATAATAAGTCGATGTAAGACGACTTGAAATAGTGTTGTTGCCTTTGCTTCAAGAATTACTCGGTTTATCCACTTGTTTAAATTAATTTGTGATTATTTTGATATTTGCTAAAATATTTTTAACTTTTTACATGCAAATATTTTTTTTTCTTCTCTTCTTAATAACAATAACTGAATGTCTTTAGCTTATGGACTTGAGAATGTTGTCATTTCGAGGTTGTCGAATGACGTTGCAGTATTACTGTACATGGCAGTCTAAAAGGACTGTGACTTCCCCCATAACTGTTTATTGATATGACTATTATGTGATGTATATCACTTTTTTTTTTAAAAGTCCCTAACTATTTTTATGTAAACTAACAAAAATCCACATGCATCACACTTGATCCTAAAATAAAATCTAATTGTATGTCAGCGCCAGAGAAGTGCATTAATATTTGCTGTTTATCCCTCTGATGGTTTTTATTGGATGAGCTAGTGGAGCTGACACAGATGGTCAGGAGATGCTGGGTATTTTTGGCAGAAGAGAGCAACAGTCAGAGCCAGGTTTTGTCTCTCAGACGGAGGCAACCAGTTGAGCTTGCAGACATTCACTGAAAACTTCCTGCTGACCATCCAGTCCTGTTCTACAGCAAACATGGCTGTAGAGGCAGCATGGTGCCAATGAATTCAAACAGTCGGGAATAATAAGTAATGATGCACAGATGGGTTGATTATGATTTGAGTTTTGTTTTGTCTTTGTTCTTTTGTGGCAGAGGGATACAAGGAAATCATTATAAAAATAACAGGCATTTTAAAGATATGTTTAGCCCTTTTATACTATTGATACATTTCCACTGAGGAATTTTCACCAGGAACTAGTGACGTTCTAGTGACATTCTGGGCAAACCTGAAATTAACGTTTTGGCTTGTTCTACCTCCTTTTGTTATTTCACCTCCTTTTCTTAATTTTTTAGTTTTAGTAAATGATGTTGTCTTTGCAGGAGAGACAGTTGAGGAGAAGAGGATGAAGATGCAGGCCATGAACATTGCAAAACCATCAACAAATGTGATAGTGCAGCCATTAAAGGTGAGTTTACCGATTCACACGTAAGGATTTTACTTCATGAAATGACAGAGGAAACCTGCTGCCAAATTAATCAAGATAAGATCAAATAGCATAGTTCACACAGAAGATCACCATTGCCGTGATGTTGGTGCTTAGAAGTGAAGACTGAACCATTCACATTCAGCACAGTGGCTCTAAAACTTAGCTGAGACCGGGGCATTTCATTTATGTCATCAGCCCTAATACTAGCGTTAATTACATAGTTTCTAATTAAAGCTCCAGTGCGTAACTTGTATTGCCACTCCAACTTCGCAAGGAGGAATGCACAGAATGAGCACATCAGTTAATGGCATACACACTAGAGTTAGCACTTTGGTTGATGTACTTCCTCTCCTGGTAAGAGGACAAAAATGCATGCAAACAAAATTAAACTGACATGATCAAATAAATTAATTAATGCAATTTTAATCACTCAAATTATGAATGTGTGTGTGTGCATGCGCATACATACACCCCTTTGGTCCATATGGCATTTTAGCATTTTAGAATTACCACATGTCCCACAATTAGTGAGCAGCTCATCACTCAAGTTTTAATAATGTGGTGCAAAAGGAAGCGCTGAGATGCAGTACCACTTTCATCACTCCATATACACACACACACACACGCACGCTTCCAAACCCTACTGATCTAAGCCAGTGGTTCTTAAAATTAACCTTCAGAGCCCTCATTTGGCAGATAATACATTTCCGACCCCCTCCTTCAAGCGCCCACATAAACACACTCTCATACATGTCAGATAGTTCTGTTTGTCTGAGAAATATGTTTTAGCTTGCTAGCGTTTGCTTCATTAATCATAGAATCATCAATAAAAGATATATCAAATTAATACAAGTAATACAAGAGTAATAATTCCTCTGTGATACTCTGCAGCTTTTTTTAGACTTATTGTAATTTGCCATTTGGATTTAATCATTGTACAACCAGTGTCACAGCTCCCATCACAGAGCTCATTGTGCATTTATCTTACCTTAGTACACACGTATAGTTTTTTTTTTCCTCCATATACTGAATATGAACTTAATTCATGAATTTTGAGTTTGAGATATTATAACTGTTTCCTGCTGCAGTTGTTTCCCAGGAGGATCTTCGATTTATGCTGTGAAACTCTCTGTCAGAGAGCAGAGGCAAAAACAAGACCTTGTTTGGACTATGTTTTGCTACACCCTCCTTGAACTCAAGTCTCAAAGGGAAACCTCTGTCGCTTAATTGCAAATGATCACAATTTCCTTTAACAACATCTTTTCTGCATTTAGTCTCACATTTGCCTTTAATTACACGACGTCTCAGCACAAAACAAAGTCTCAAATCTGCCACTCTGAGTGAATTTCTTATCCAGGCCTGCACTACTCAAGGTTGCAACATTGCAACCACACCCACATTATACTGACATTCTGTAGATGTTGGCTATACTTATGTATAGTTTGACTTTAGAGTTAAAGAAAGGTTCAACAAACCTTGTAGTTTCCCTCCCACTGTCATAGACCTTTAAGTCTGAAATATTGTTGCCCTCCACGCCCACTAGTTTGTCACTCCATTACATTGTACAGTATGCTCTGTTCGAATAGCAATAACGTTAAAGAATTAAGAAGTATGAGAAAAGTATTTTTACCCCTGATGCAAGTGGCAGCCATCTTTTAATCCTATGTCAGTGTTTATGAGGTTGATGTTACTTTGAGGGTTGGAAATCCGAACTGAGGGGGCATTCCAGTTGAAACTACTGACTAGGAACTCGGAAATGGAACGCACCATCTAATCTCACAAGAAGAGAGGACTCCCTCTTTGTGGACTCCTGGCTCCTGTTTGGATAAAATCCTCCAACAGTTTTTTTTCCAATTTAACTGTCAGAGTCTGAGACACTTATGGGTCTGTCCACATGTGATGACCCCTTTTTCATGCCGGCACAGAACATTAATGTGTACAGATTGGTTAACTGAATGAATAAGTTGATTTTTATTATTAGGTATACAGTTAGTCAGTTTAGTCTCTGTAGTTTTCATTGTTTTCCTTGTTTTTTTTAAGCATTTCATGTATTTGAAAACTAACTGCAAAAGTTGAATTTTTTCAAAAAATACACTAGACAAATTCCTAATTGAAACACATCAGAGGGGATTGGAGGGTTAGGGTTAGGGTGAGTTTTATAACGCACTGGAGATTATATAGATTGACTTGCATATAGTCTCAGAGCTATCTGGAAATGAGATGTTACATGAAAGAGTGGCACAGGGAACTTCATTTACAAGCCCTTAAGAATTTGATGATGAAGTGACAGTGGGTCATGCTGTGTCTACAGTTGGATAGGTTTAGTTCCTGATGAACTGGAAAAGAGCACAGAGCAAGTCTGTGTGTTGCCTTTCTTTGTGTGACAAGTAATATGATAGTGTCCTTTGTTTTCCAGGACTGTGTGTTCCCTCTGTTGTCTCAAAGTATGGCAGTGTAAACACTTGTTTGCATGGCACAAATTTCCATGTCAGAAGTCATTAGAGTTAAAGCTATACATGAGCGTTCCCCAATAATTTCTAATACTTTTGTGTTTTTTTTCCCTCTCTCTGAATACTGCATGCATAGTGGAAAAATAGAAGCTTCAGCTGGCAAAAACTTGTTTGATTGTCAGCATTTAATGTCATCCTGTCTTCTGATGGAACCAACAAGTCTTAACAGTCTTAACGTATCTTTGAAGGTTCTCAGTTTTCCAGGCAATACTCATCCTCAGTAGTTAGCTGTAGGCAACTGCAGTTGTTTGCGTTGCCCACAGCTAACTACTCATTAAATAAACTCTTTACATACATTACAGTGTGTCATCACTTTGATGTGGAGGACTGCAGCCACAGTGTACAGTATGGTGACCATAATTCTCCAAGATGAGTTCAGGACTTGACAGCATTACAGCTTTGTTTTTTTGGTGATGTGCACTAATTAGGAAAAGCATGTTGGAATGTGCAGTCACGTGTTGCACTCTCACACACAGCAAATCTGAAACATAACATGGACAATTCACCTTCCAAGAAACATTATGGAGTCGTGACCCAGTCAACAAATGGGTGAGGCTCTGCTAGAGAGACAAAGAGAGAGATGCAAGTCTGTTTCTACACATCTCCCCCAACTCATTTTGTTGGAAAACTGTTAAAAAGAAATCAAATTTATATAAAGTATTAAAAATGTACATACATATTTAGTATTCTGGTGCTTCTATGTCCATTTAATTAACATGTATTGACCGGAGCCTCTAAGTGTCTAGACTATAGTCAGTAGGGGGCTGGTCAAGGAAAAAAAAAGAGTAAAACTTTTTGAGAAAAAGCAACTAATCGGTAGCTTAAAATTCTATCACAATATTCTCTCTTTATGTCACAATATCGATATCAGATTTTCCAAATAAAAGTGTTTGTTTTGATTTGGAATGATATATAGTTCACAATAAAAACATATCGGTGATGTTAAAGAAAAAAAAAAAAAATACAGAAAATACTAATCAAAACGATAACGATTATTTGGTGGGCCACGTGAATCGATTGGAGGGCCGCATGTAGCCCATGGGCAACAAGTCTGATTTAAAAAAAAAAAAAAAAATAGTACTGTGTAATATTTTGAATTAACTGGCAGACGCTGAAAGCTACCAACAAGTATGATTGTATTAGTGTATATAGTGTATTATAATCATGTACTTAAGACAAAGATTGTAGTTTAACTTAGGCCGTCATCTTGTTCCACCATGATTCTACAACAGCCTATCGCATTATTTGGGTCCCTCTGGGTCCTACTTTGAGGACTTCCATTTAGTACAATTTTATGTATTTTAAAATTCTGGATACAGACAGACACAATAATTCTAAACACATTCAAACTGTTTCAACACTGACATCAAATCTGTGTCTCCCTTTCCTGACAGCCATCTTATCCAGCTGTACCTGCCAACAGTGAGCTTCATACATTGTTACCCTGCACAGGGCCGGCAGCGGGGCCCTCAGCAGTGGAAGCTGCCTCTACTCTCCCAGATGTCCTCGGGGACATCCCCTTCACTTTGGCTCCTCATGTCCTCACCATGCAAGCAGGATTCTCCCTCATCCCGGATGTGCTGCTGTCCCGGGACATAAACTACAACCTGGCTAATTTTCAGTATGACTTCACTTTGGAGAACTCAGTGCTCCATAATGCCTAGTTTTTTTGAATGTTAATATCAGCAGGAGTTCATACTGTGTGAAACTTAGCAGCTTGTTGGTAATGAGAGAAGCTCTACAGCAGACTGAACAAGCAAATGTTATTGTGTAGGATTAGTAGGAAATTAAAGCTCAGCAAAAACACAAACAGATATAAGAACACAGTAGAACTGCAAAGAAGTGCATTTCTGTCATTAACTCCCGATTATTGTAGATTAATTTTAAACGTGACCCATGGAAACTTGATTAAATTGAAAAGGAAAAGAGGCAGGGAATTCTCACTGATTAGTTGTAAATTAATGGCTTTGCTGGAACAGAGTGCAGTTGTGTTTAAACTTTTCCTAGCGTTGCTCCCAGTGTGAACATGTTAAGCGAGTACACTGTGTAAATAATGATGTTCAAATGGTGACAAGATAAATATGGTTTACCACAACTTGGATTGACAACATTGCACTCACAGTGAGATTATGCCAAACAAAAGCATACCTGAATTGTTAATGTTATGTATCTCTCACTGCCCACAACTACTGTAAATATGTTGGGTCAAAGTAAAACTACAGTAAAAAAAGCCTTCTTTGCAACCTATGTGCTCATCCATTTTCCTATGATGGCACTTTTCCATGATACAGTTCTGGCACTACTTGTTTTTTGCTTTTCCAATGGGGATAGTACCTGGTACCTGGTGCTATTTTTTAGTACCTGCTCTGGCGAGGTTCCAAGCGAGCTGGGCCGATATAAAACTGCACCTTTCCTGAAAATTTCATCAAACTCTGTCCATAACTTTTTCGCTTATTTTGCTTACAGACAGACAGACAAACCGAAAATATAACCTCCTTGGCGGAGGTAAATGTGACTTTATATATGGATAACATATCTCCACTTCCCCCACTGTAACAAAATGAAGAACTACATGTGCAAAATATTTCAAGGTCACATCACATTGACAGGTTGCTTCATAATTGTTTGTTGACGCAGTGTATGTGAAATTCTATTTAGAGTGTCACAGTAGCGGAACAACTGACATAACTGACATAATCGCCTGTCTCAAACTAAGAATAATGTTGCAATAGATTAAGCAGTGCACCACTGATGAACTACACTGTTACCTTGTTGGTATCAGACAAAATGAAGGGCCCTTTTTTTATGACAAAAGTTGACGGATCACAGTAGGAAAAGAACAGGTGTAAATGATTAAAGTAATGTGGCTGAGTTTATCTAGCTTCCTTAGTGTCATGGCTGATGTTTACGGTTGTTGAGCTGAACAGAGCCATTGTTTGTTTGATCAGTAGCACCTGTGCTTTTTGTGACATGACAAAATGGCTGCTGTAAAAAGTCATGTGCTGACATGCTGTACTAATGTAGTGTGTGCAGGTAAACTCACATGCTAAAACACAAAAAATCATATTTGCACTTTGTAGGGGACAAAGGTTTGGCCCATGTGTCTTAAAACCATGTCCCCTTAATAAAGGTGTGTACTCAAATATTGCATGGAAGCCTGGATCTAATCTAATGTGTTCACAGGACACGATCTATTGCCAGGTGTGAACAGTCCTGCTTTAAGTTGTCCGTGTGCTATCAGATCACTCAAGACTCACCAGTTTGTAGTAAAACAGGAATTGCCCCTTAAATAAAGGTTGATATTTTATGGTATGCAGTTGTGTGGTTCCTGTGCCATGAACTATTTAGTGTGTGTGTGTGTGTGTGTGTGTGTGTGTATATATATTATATATATATATATTGTCAGGTCTTGTGACTCGTTTTTATCTGAACTGCAGCATGTGGAGGTCGTCTGAATAATAATAGTTTAATCTGATGCTATTATATGCAATAGCAATGTGGCTTGCGACAATTAATGCTTTTAACACTTTTACAACTGCAATTCCCTTCAAACAAGTGTGTCCTTGTTTATTTTCCCTTTTTTTTTTTAAGCATTTCATGATTAATTAATTAATTGTTTCATTTGCACTTTTTAATTTGTGTTTCCCTTTATTTTTTGCATTACTGAGTTTATGGAGTCCACATAATTTGAATTCACCCAGATGCAGCCTGAGATGGATACCTCAGAGATTAAACTAAGCAACAACTCATTAATGAATAGAGGTTGTTAACAGCACGAGATCTATCCTCAAAATCCTTGAACAACTGACAATTTAAAAGAAAAAAAAAATTGAGGTGCTTTGCTGGACACAAATAGGAACTCAAAGGAAACTGAAAGCAATTTAAACCATACAAACATCCAAATAATCTAGAACCTAATCAAATAAAAAAAACAATAATATTAGAATCAACTTGAGCAAAATCAAGACAAGAACTCTGCACATAAAGTTCTGATGTTAAGTCAGACAGCGAGTCATGAAAAAGCACACTTGTCAAAATGTCTTTGGAAGAGGATAAGAACATGCAAAGAGGTTTTCACCATGTCAGCTGTTTGCTTGGTGTATTGTTTTCATATAGACTGATGCTTACTTCCTGGTTTGAATTGCGTTCTCAGCATAAGTACATGGAGTTGGGTGGACTGATATCTTTACAGTGTGATCCTTTTTTTCCTTTCCTTGAGAACATATACAGTACAGTATGTTGAATCTGTGCAGTCATGAGTTTTGCCAGGATTACTGTAAGAGGGCTTTTGCACAGCTGCCATTTTGACAGGTCACAGCAGGAAAATCACAGGTGTTTATGGTCAGATTGCTGGCTGAAGTAATTTTTAGCTTCCCAGGTTTCTGGATGCATGCTAGTGTACCGTCACGCTGTCCTGGCTTACGTGGAATGAACAGAGCCCTTGTTAATAATGAGAAACAGCGATTCACGAATTGAGGTGTCAAGTGAAATGCTCCTCTTTCACTTTGAATGGAGAAATGTCAAGCATTGCTGAACTTCATTGTGGGTCCATTTCACTTTGCTCGTGTAGCTGCTTCCAAAGTAGCACCAAGGCCTGTTCACCATTGGGTGATTTTGCAAAATGTGTCAAAATGGCTGCTTTGCACAGGCTTCATTGCACGTCTGATTCTTTGTACCTAATCACACTTGGTCTCTTGAAACCTAATCGTGCCTTTAACATGCAGTCCATGTACCTGGGTAACTGCACCAGTCCCTCTCACTTGAACATGTTTTCATGAACCTCCCTATTGATGCTGGTTGTGACTGTGGATGGCTACTTTGATAATAAAAACACACCGTTCCTCCTTTTATTTTTAGTTATTGTCAAATTGAACCTGTACAGACTCACACACAGACACATACTTTTTACTCTATTTAGAAATTACTAAATTAATTTAAAAAAGTTGAGGTGAATTAACATTTATGTGGAGGAAGCCAAGAACAAGAATCCAGTGAAAGTTTTTTCACCTTTTCACGTTTTTTTTATGAATATATTACAGTAGGAAAAACATCATTTTCGGATGTTGAGCTGAATTGACCCTATTTTTTTCCAGCATTTCCACCATAAAGTTGCTTAAATGGGGATACAGTGAAAGTCGTGTCACCTTTTAAGCACTTATGACTTTCACTGACAAACATTTTGCTGAATTTTCCTTCATGTTATTGTAAAAAAATAAATAAATGATTGAACAATGTGGGACAAAAATCCAACAGAAGTTTTTTTTTTCCAGATTGATTGATTTTCAAGATGACTATATTTACTATAGTCTAATTTTCTCAAATGTTCAACCGTAAGATAGCTTGAGACTCTTCAGTTTAACCACTTCAAAAATGAAATTATTTAGAAAATATCGTTTTAATCGATTAACCGAAAGTTTGGTTAAATGTAGCCATTTTTCCGATTTCTTTTCCCCGCTGCAAACGCACCGATACCGTAACTCCTCGAATATATGAGCTACTTTTTTTTTTACTGTTGACGCTAGCTTAAGTTTCTACCATTGTAGTACGTAGTGGTTTGGTCCCACCTCGAAGTCCACCCACTCTTAGTAGTTGTCAACAACTGCAGTTTTGGAACCTGTGGTACTAAAGGAAAAGGAGGGGGACGATGGGAGAATTTGCGAGAAGAAGAACGTAACGCGACGGATTCACAGAAAAGTAATTTTTTTCTGTCGAGAACAGCTGGAGTGGACGTCAGGGATAAACGTCACTAACGTCGGTAACATAATAATAATAATAAATAAATAAATTATAGTCCGTGTATCGTTTAAATAGCGAGGTTATGTTATGTATATTTTTCAAATATTCTCACACAACCACTTAATGGAGTTTTAGTGACGGACCATGTCAGCATCACCAGTGGCAGCCAGCTCATCCCAGCACAGCCGCTCCCCCACCGCCTGCTGCACTTCTTTTACCAACAACAACAACACAGTCCGGTCGCACCACATCCGAGCCACGGTGCCGTACCAGCTTTTGTGTGGAAACCAGCACAGCCCAACCCGTTTCGCCTCCTCCTCCTCCTCCGTAGCCGGGAGCAACGCAGGACCGACGACGTCCCGTTGCTCCAGTCCCGCCAACCCGAGTGGAAGCGGCTCGGACGGCAGGCTGGTCCGCAAGCAAAGACTGTCCCAGCCGGACCGCAAAGGCTCACCAGAACGCTCCCCACACTCGCCGCCCTCCAAAGGTAATAATGTCATATAAAGTCAATGGAAGTTGTTCTGTAATTTAACCATCATCGTTCAGATAGCTTGGCATGCTAAGTGCCTATGCTTAGAGCGTCACGCGAAACTAGCTTAAAAACACAGTCAGATTAATAGTGGACGTGATTAAAGAACACTGTGCTTGCATTTGGAGATTGGACAGTTACAATTTTTAAAAGACAAAACACTACTCTTTCATTCGGCTTATGTATAATTCATCATCTATTATTATGCATGCATAAAACCTGAACTTTCATCATTGTGCCCACCATTGGCCAGTAGGCGTCACTTAGTGTTTTGGTGCGAAAAGCTAGTAGAAATAACAGTCTAAAGGTTCACAGAGTATGACATTTTTGCCCAAATGCGCAACGATTAGAATATTTTATGTATGCCGAATTGAAAAGGATGACTGTTATTTTTACACCACCGCCTCCAATCTTTATTAAAAGCGCATATATACAACCATGTAAGGTATTAAAATTAGAATTGTAACGTTTTCCTAAGCTAACTCGATTTAGCGATCCACTATCTCTATAGCCTCGCTTGCACTGCCCATAAAGAGGCATATGCATATGCTAGGCTAGTTGGCTAGCTTTCTAATTGGGTCATAACACATTGGGAATTTGATATCTGATGCTATTATCATCGCGCAGGTCAATGTAATCGGCGTGTTTCCACAACTAATGTTCCACTTATATCCATGTACCAGCAATACAGCATCGCATCACATTTTAGGCTCTTTATTGTGTGTTATGAGCGTGTTACAACTGCGTTTTAAAAGGGATGATTGTGCATGAGCCTTTAAAATAGCTTAATTACGCTGTCATTACCTTGACACACTTCAATACGGATATTAGATATGGATGCCTGTGTAGTGATGATGCAGCTATTCTGTCGTGGATTAACAGGGCTCGTTAGTTAATATGAGACGGCTGTCTGCCCGGATTTTCACACCATTCCTTGCACACTGAAAGATGATTAATAATTCCTCACACTGAGGATGTTTGCTTTCCTCGAAACGGAAAGAAATAACGTCGTCAGCTGATAATGCCATGGCTCCTATGGCAACACTGGGGCCTAGCAGTCTGAGAGATATAAACAGAGCCCTCTGGGCAAGCAGGCCAGCCTCTGCGACTGCATGCATTCAAATAATAATAATACTACTTGGCAAACAAGAATACAATAGTGCCTGTGACAACAAAGATGAACACCGTGTCACTGCAGTACCCTGCATTGTCTATTTTTGCAGTTAAAAGATTCAATGTTTAGTATTTAAGGAGGGTTTGTCAGGCAGTCACCCTCAGTTGAAGTTTACATGAAATGGTATTTTTTATTTTTTTTCCACAGTAGACATAATGATGACTAAGTAAGTTCAGTTTAGCTTCCTCAATGTACTGGGGAATGCTGGCTCACCTGGTGTTTTCAGTAGAACCTGTGTACTTGAGATAACATGGGAAGAACACAGCGTGCATGGCTTTCAAGTGGGAAGGCCATTATTGTGTTCAAATGTCTGCTTTGGGCAAAAATATGGTATCAGTAACTTTGACTATTTTTCGCGCGCACACACACACACACACACACACACACACACACACACACACACACACACACACACAAGCCTTCCCAGAAATGAGAGAAAAATAAAAAATCATCCTGAGAGCAGCAGTACAGTGTTATAGAGAAAAGTCAGAGGGGACTGGTTAACAACTTAGATAGCTACTCTTCATAAGTGTAGTGAGCAGAAATGCATGTGGGAATGACACATTCAGTAACACATCCAGCCATAAGGTGAGACAATGTCAGGTTCCATCGCTGTCAGCCAAGAACAGAAATGACAGGCTGTAGTGGGCACACACTCACCAATAGTGGACAGTTGGCAACTTAACCACAAAATCTGGTTCTCAAAGAGTTTGCAGAATTTATGTTTTAATGAATTAACGGAAGCTGTTTTGAGAGAAAAAGAAGGCTCTAATTTTAAGTAAGAATGCAAAACTGAATGCATATCAACTTTTTCAAGCATGTCTTTTAGACAAGTTAATGTGTTTCCACTTATGCAGACACAGACATCTTTTGTGTGTTTGACATCAAAGAAGTGACAGTGATTGGGACCCAAATGGACTGATCATGAAACAAAAACACAAAAAGCAAAAAATAATCTGAAGCAGCAGGAGAGAGGAAAAGGTGAAACACGTCTCACGTTTCTTTGTCCTTTTATTTACAGCCATTCACAGAGTAGTGGTGAGAAGAGGAAAGGACAACAATGCAACGTGTACAGTGACACATTCTGTTCATAGAAATGAGATGCAAACCAGAGCAGATGTAGATGAGGAATTAGATTGGTCATCTCCAGTCCCTTTGCAAAGGTTTCCTTGTGAAGGACAGTGAACCCCAAAATTGCCCCTGATGGGTGTGCTGGCAGTTTGTGATTTGTATTTTGTGAGAGTTTTAGTGTAAAAACACTTTGAGTGGTAAAGAGTACAAAGGTCCTGCATAAATTCACTCCATATAGCATTTTAACAGTGACTTTCTTTATATAGAACCTTGTGAATAATGTATGATCCATTACCAAAAGTGTATCTCATAGTACTGTAGAGTTTGGGATGGTCAAATGATTGGACTCACTCTGTAGGTTCTTGCTATAACTCAAATGTATTTCAAAATGAAGAGTTTGAACAACTGAAACTAATACAACAATGCACTAAATCACTTGTAGATCACGCAAGGCCTACAGCTCTACAGATTCATTAGAAACACTGTAGTATTGTTCATGAACACTAGACTTCTCCGACTGTATCTGCTTTAATGATTTTTCCCATGTTTGTTAAAGGCTTGTGTATCTGACAACAGATGTTATACTGAATTCAAACATGTTTATTACATCTCCCTAAGGCTGCTGCTGTTTCACTTAAAGTAACAAATCATATTTTGCTTCTGTGGAGTTTTTTTTTGTTTTTGCTCATTTAAAACTGATATTTCAGTTAAACAAGAACAAGGATCTCATTTACCTTCTGGTGCAAGATAAGCAGTGATAGAGATGTAGTCATTGTTATTTTTCTCAGATAGGTGTTAGGACTTTGGATATCCTGAATTCCTCGACTTTGGACAAAACCACTTAAAATTGGCACAAAAGTGGCACAGCTGATGCCAGTTCATTTTGATGGATCTTTTATTTAAAGTTTATTTAGAAAATACCTGCCCTCTAGAGTTTTCTTAAAGCTGCTGTCAGCAATGGCATCGTTTTGATAAGTTAATGCTAACCTCCTGTCTGTTTGCTGCTGTTAACATTCCCCTCCTTCCTACATCACCTAATGAATACACTTGATGACAGAACAGACAAAAGCCATTTTTTTCCATCATAGAACAGTTTGGTTTGGTACAGTATAGTATATTGGTCAGGCTTGCGTTTCACCTGAAAACAGCATCTTTACTTGGTAGGAGGGGTGTGTGCTGTGCCCAATGGCCGTTCCAGTGAGATACGTAGCATGACGTCGTACCTAGTGCAACGACAGCGAGCTACTATATCGAATGCAACACAAAAAACAACAACAACACAACAGACAGAATAGAGGACACCCAGCAGCGCGTTTGTATCAGTTTTCTTGTATAAGTATAGACTGCAGGTGTTTAAAAAAACAGCGGTTGCAAGGGTTAGGGTTAGGGTTAGGGTTAACCCTAACCCTAACCCAAAAAAAGATTCTCCCAGCTCTCAGTCTCTAGGACTGGTTTCTCTAGATAAGGGAAAGCTGAAAGAATATAGAGCCATTTAATACAGCTTTCAGTAAAATGTTTTTATTAAGTTCAGTGCCTAGAGCAGTCACCCTATGCGAGTGCTGAGGTCAGTGGAGAAATTCCGTAGCTGACCAGTTGCTGAAGTCACCTGCTTAGATTGTGTTTATACTGTTTGATGCTGGGCAGGTGTTGTACAGTAAGTGTCACCTGAAAATAACAATTGCAGATGGTGATAACTATCATAACGCATGTTTCTTTTACACAGACAGAACATTGTGTCATCTCTCTCTTGTGTTTTTATCTGTGTAGCTGAAAGGACAAAGTCACAGGACCTGTGCAGCTCTGGGGCCATTAGTTGGACTCCCTCCCTGGGTTCTATCACTGGGTCCTACCTTGCTGGACAGTGGCCTCTTGACATTCATGTGCTCTACCCATCTTGTATGAAAGATAAATCTACACAGGTACGCACAACCCACATTTAGCTTCCCAGAAATTAATTCATGTTGTTATTCATATGGAGAGTAAAGTTAGGGGTCACTCATTGTAAATCTGAACTGGGATGTTGATTTAAAGAGAAAACTGACATTGGGCTGAAAATGTGTTTATAGCACTAGTGTGTATCTTCTGTCACCAACATTACTCACATTGCTACCCCCCTCAACAAGTAGGGCATAGAGCAAACAGAGCATTGTATCAAAGACTGTAAATGTTTTTTTTTCTGATAGTTTCACGGTGGTTATTAATAACCAGACCTGAACTGAACTTCTGAGTGACAGTGACTGCTTTGTGATTCTTGTGCTGACAAACTTGGTATGATTTAAAATGAATTGTACAAAATGAGCGTATTCAAGGGGCAGTTTGAAAATAAACTGAGAGGAAAGGTTAAGATGGTTTGATAATGAGCAGAGGAGGGATAGTGATTGTATTGGACAAAGGATGTTGAAGATGGAAGTACAAGAGGAAGACCACAGAGAAGGTTCATGTGAGGGATGACATGAGGACAGTTGGTGTAACATAAGAGGACACAAGGGAGAGGACAAGATGGAGGCAGATGATCCTCTGTAGTGACCCCTAAAAGGGAGAAACCTGAAGAAGAAGTAGTAACAAGATTACAACTGCATTGCTAACATATATACTGGCTGTTTACTGGCTAAAAGCTCGAAACTTGATAATTCAAACAAAGTACATTTTAGGCTGATTTAATGATCACTATGTTAATTTTGACCTAATGGTGGCACCAGCTGTTAAATCATTGACAAAAGATTAGATGCTGCTAGTCCTCTCCCTCCCAGATTGTTTTAAAGTATATTTGATACTAAGATTGAGTGGCTATACACCAATTATATACATCAAAGTATGTTTCTGTTAATATTTGTCAAATGTTTTGTGGAATATTTCCAATTATACGTTAACGTTTAATATTCATTTTGTAGATTCCTTCTGTCTGCTCCAACATTTCAGTTTTATTTGTCCATGACTGTTTTTAAATTGATCAGATGTAGCACTTCTAATTTTTTCAGAGACATACTATTCTATTCTATTCTATTTCTTTTACACATGTAAACATTTTTACACTTCATATAAGTTGACAGTGAAACAAATTTTAAATCTAGACCTATTGCTGCAATTTAAAATTGAAACATCAGCATCAACTTTGTCTCAATCTGAGTTCTGGACATTTATTCTTTCATTTATTATGCAAATGTAACCTTTTGACTTAATACGAAAGAACTTTTCTGTATTAATACTCTGACATTTAAAGTTTGGTAAGTCTGGTTGTTTTGTGGTTCAGGTGCAACCTACACACTGTGCCACAGACGTGCTCTCAACCCTTGGTTTGAGAAAACGTCTGCAAATAGAATGATAAAATCTTCTTTTAAGTTATTGTCTGTTTGGACTACAGGTTTAAGATGAATGAGAAAGTGGGGGAGAAGTAGCCCACTCATCTCTAATGCTGCTGCTGCAGCTGCTACTAGCGTAACACAATAATCAGCCGTATCATAGGTTTCTCTGAACAATGAGGGAATATATTTTCTCCACACATGACAATTGCCTTTTGCTGATTATGTTTGTGACACATAATAAACGGAAGTTGTGAGTGAGGAATCCATGAGTCACCACTGTCAGTCTCTGTAGGTCACACTTCAATCATGTAAATTTATCCACTTGATTTAAATTGTTGACTTCAGCTATGACTGTAAAGCACTGTGATAATTTCTTAAGCTGCAGTTCTCTGTTTGACTGTGAATTCATGCCCCCACCTTCCTGCCTTGTGATTCGCTCATGCTGTTCAACCTCAGATGTCCCCACTACACACTCTGCTCTCTACATCCTGTTTCTTCCAGGTTGTGACATTTACTACCTGCACATCCCTGGAGCTTTAAAAGCCAGATGACCTCTTTGCTCTGAGTTTATTATTAACTCTTAAAGTGGCAAGGACATGAATGTTCTACTGCTGTTTGATGATTGTTGTATGTAGTCAGCAAACTAACTGATTTCCACCTGGTTAATTTATTAAAGCCTCTTTCACACTAAAAATCACAGGTATACCCAAGATATGTGTACCTGAATGATCCTGCTAAAATAGGTGATAAACACCGTTCTTATTGCCAGTGGATAGTCTGCCACCTGTGGTGTTTTTTTCCACCACTTTTTGTGTTGGCAGCAGGTGGCACCATGCCCTTGCCTTGATTTGTGGCCTGGCTTCTTGTGTCACATATAATGTTTTGAGCCAATCGGTCAACGTGTGGCAAAGTTACTGGGTACTTCCTGTCCTGTGGCGAACGGTCAAAGTTCGCCAAACTTCAGACGGTTGCCATGGCCATGCCTTTTTCAATCTGTGAGGTCTTTTGATTGATATGTCTAGTAAAAATGTATGCATTTTTTTTATGTTGGAATGATTATCATGGTTAGAAAAGTTTGTTCATTTACAAAACATGCAAATTGCCAAGATGGATGCCAAATTCAAATGTAACAGGCCAACGTCCTGTTGAGTTGATTCCACACTTGGGCTGGCTTGTTTCCACCAGGTTTCATGAAATTTGGTGCAACTTAGTTTCTGCTTTGTCCTACAGGGTTTCACCTTTGCAGGGGTTGCAGGGGGTTTCTGCTGAGCCATTTTGCACCACTTTTACCTTTTCTTCTGATTTTATAAAACATTTTTTTCCACTTCTGATTTGGGTACCAATATTAGTCTGCTTTCACCAACATTTAGTGCCTCACCTTGAATCAGATTCTTATGCTCAGTATATTGCTGTTCCATATCCCCAAAGAAAGCAGTATTTCTGCAATTTTTATGTTGTCACCTGGGACTGTATGATAGTGAGATGTAACTGTGATGATGTTTTCAGACTCCTGGATGTTGGAGTGACGAGTCAAGAGAGGAGAAGAGCACCCACCAATGCTCTGTGTCCTGGGGCAGCGCTGACCAGCTCAAAGAGGTATATCACTAGCATTAACTCACTCACACACATGTCAGGGTGTTGCAAGTTTCTTGGGATCTGAAAAAAAGCACAGTGGTGTGGAGCAGACGGCTCAGGTTGAGCTTCAGCTCTGGCACACACAGTGTTACTTTAGAGGACTCAGAGTCACAGTGCACAATGGGGACTGAAACCAGGTATTTAATTATTTGTATCTGTGGTAGCCGTGTACTACAGAAAAGTAAAATACATTTGTAATTATTTAATGTTTTCACATAAAAGGTTTTCTTGCATCTTTCATCTCACCAATTCCTGATCAAGTTCTCAGTAGAAAAGGAGGGATCTCTGTGGCCATGTCCAGACTTGGTATCCTGAAAGAATGTATACAAGTATTCAGGTGTGAATACACACAAACGTGTTTGACATGCACCCTTAGATCTGATCACAGAATCAAACACAATCTGGGCCCTGATTTGTAGCCTTATCGCAATGATTAATATTTAATTTCACATTTCTCAAACTGTATTAATTCAGTTAGCACAAATACCAGGATGTACCCACAAATTTGTGGAAAAAAGACATCCGTCAGAGTGGTTCTTGCAGTCAAACTGGTTAAAATCATCATCATCATCATCATCATCATCATCAGGTGTTCACATAATATTCAGGATACATTTAATGCCAGGTCTAAACATGTCATGATTCTCTCATCAGCATAGTACATCTCTAAAATAAATTTGTATTCATTTTGACTAAGTATGACACAAACACATGGTTGATGACATGACACTATTTTTGTGAAATGTAGTCACAAATTATCTACAGTCTGCATCACCTCCTCTATCATATCGCATGTGTGTTGTACTGTTAAAACGTTGCTTCATGCTACTGCTGGTTTACTGCCACAACACACTCATATCCTCTGAAGCTGCACCCTGCTGATACTCAGCAGCAGGGATGTGCCAGATAATGCTATCTCACTCTTAACTACCCACTTCCTCTCTTTGCAATGGCTATAACCTGCTGCAATTTATGGTCAGCCAAGCCCCAGCTGGCTCCTCTCCACCTCCTACAGCAAAGAGAACAATAAGGGCAGTGCAGATGACAGGTCAGCCCAAACCAGTGTGTGCACAGGCACGTTACTGAGTTACAGGGGTGCAGAAGAGGAGATGACACAGATTCCAAAGATGTCAAACAACAAAGTGCAGGGAGCAAGATGACACAGTCCTGAGTAGTGCAGCTGCTGTAAGGACCAGGGCAGAAGGGTTAACCTTGTGCATGAGGAGCATCTGTCTTTTCCTGCCTGTATCTCAGTGACAGTTCAGTCAGTTCAGTTGGTGTATTCTGTGATATAGAAAACAAAATTTCATTTTTTTTGATGGTAGCCACTCACAATTGTGGGTTAGGTGTGGCAGTTGGGTTAAGACTGCATTTTTTTATTTAGTCTTCTATTAAATATTGATGGATCATTTAGCCAGCCTATCCCACCATGGCCTGGAAGTGCCTGTAATGCCATTGTTTGGCTTGCGATCCATATTTATTCCACTCAGACTGTTAATGACTGCAATTTAATGTATTTATAGTCTCTTAACTGTCTCTCTCTGTGTAGTAGTTTTCTATGGTTAATGTGGACAACATACTCAGAGCCTACAAATCCTGCTTTAAAACTGTCTCTATATGACCATGTAAAACTCATAATGCAGAAAACTGGCCCTTATGGCTAATGGATTATTGTTATTACATTAATACTGTATATAGTCATTCACACTGCACACGGCTGCATACAAGGGGAAGGTCTTGTTGAAATGAAGTCAGT
The DNA here is from genome assembly GCA_016785285.1 of Brachirus orientalis. Classification (NCBI taxonomy): domain Eukaryota; kingdom Metazoa; phylum Chordata; class Actinopteri; order Pleuronectiformes; family Soleidae; genus Brachirus; species Brachirus orientalis. Next base: position 3,783,716 of record JAFBJR010000144.1, on the reverse strand, counting down.
CACATGTGAGGGATGCTGCCTTTGAATTTGAGTAACTCCCCATAGTTTAGTTGGAAAATGGTAAAACTGTCATGGTGATATTCCTGATTAATCAAATCTTTGTTATCCAAGCTTGTTACTATTGTTAGTGTTCTTTTAGTGAATACACCAAAATCCCATCCTAATTTGATCAGTCTCTCTAAGAGGCTGTCAACTATGGAATTTATTAACAAATTAGATCAAATTAATTTCAGATATACTTTACCATTAAGGTTAAAAGTTGACTTAAATCGGTTCTGTACCATTTTAGCTACATATGTTTGTTATAATTGTAGTGTGGTTTATGTGTGGCAATATATGTAATTTATAAAAACTGCAAATCCATGATAATGCAACAAAATAATGTGTTTTTAATATAAAAGCTCCACCAGGCGATGCAGTTGCAAATTAGCAATCACTATGAACTCTTTGTGCAGCACATCAGGTTTCATGCTCTGCCTTGGAACTATATTCTGTTACTTGTTCTTGCACCAGCAGAATTACTTTTTATGTTTTTTCTCCTGTGAATGGCTGTCTCTCTATATACAGCATTTGCTATAAAATGAAAAACACTGAGCTGAGACTTTACTCAGAGACACACTTTTTATCGGCTCCTTACAGTCTGATGTGTGTGTCTGTGTGTGTGTATAAAATGCATGGTCTGACTGAAGGCCCTGTGAGGACTGAGGGAAACAGCAGTGAACTGTGCAGGACTGTGTCAAGTCAATTTTGAGTGCAAGTGGCACCCTCTATCCTTTGACCCTCACAACGAGTGAGGAAAAACCCCACACAAAAAACCCTTTTACAGGGAACAAAATAGGAGAAACCTCAGGGAGAGCCTCAGAGGAGGGATCCTTCTTCCAGGACGGACAGACGTGTAAGTAGGGGGTCACATGATATGAGACAAGTTCAGCAGATTACAAGTTACAAACAAAACATCAAACATATACAAAGAGAGAAAATATAAGAGGACAGAGACCAGGATTATTCCAGAATCCATAACATTAATAACAATAATCATTATCATTATCATCATCATCTCATTCAGGGTGTGACATGTGCTGCCACCATCTGGGGTTGGTTCAGCTCCTCATGAGACCCTCAGAAGAGGACAAGCCATTGGTGAAGGGTGGATGAGGATAATTAACCTTAGCAGTAATGAGTAGCTATATAATATATGGTAATGGTTATAGTTATAATATTTGAACTCTGGTGTTGAAGTTCTGGAATCAGGGAATCAGACCTGCATAATGGCGGTTCCCCCAGCAGTCTAGGCCTATGGCAGCATAACTAATGGTTCATAGTTGGCTTGAACCAGCCCTAACTATAAGCTTTATTAAAGAGGGAAGTCTTAAGATTAACTGCCTCCCAGACCCACAGTGTGAGCTGGTTCCACAGGAGAGGAGCTTGGTAGCTGAAAGCTCTGCCTCCCACATTCTACTCTTAGAGACTCTGGGAACCACTAGCAGGCCTCATTTTCTGAGCATAGTGGTCTATTTGGGTGGTAAGGAATAGGTCAGTGTAAAGAGCTCAGAACTGGAGTGATGTGCTCTCTTTTTCTAGTTCCCATTAGTACCCGTGCTGCTGCATTCTGGACCAACTGAAAACTCTTTAGAGAGTAACTGTGAAGAAAACCAGGGTCACCATTGAGTTTGAAGATGTTCTGGAGGTCTAGGAATTCCTGTTTCTGTCTGCCAGACGCACCACTGTATTACGCACATGATCAAATACAGCTATTATTTAGCAGGTTAATGTTTACATATGGTCATAACATTTAACGCTCAACTCCTTCCTGTGTTTAATGAGTGTCTAGAATTAAATACATCTTCCTGTATCTCACATCAGTTTGAAAGTTTTAAAACGCCCCCGTGAGAAAACTTATTGGCTGACACCGACATGTCTGTAAGTTGGTTCCCATTAAAATATATCAACATTTAAATGAACTTTTCAAAAAATTGGTAAAATAAAATTCTGTCTTTTTTTTTTTATCCCATGCTGTTAAAAGAGCATATTGGGAGACAGTTTGCTGAGATAAGCAAAGTGTAGTGGAAAAATCTGGGGTCTGGGGTTCCTCAAACAAGAAAGAAAAGAAAATGAAAAGTGATGATCTAAATAAAGAGCACTCATAGCTCATAGTCACAGTCTTCAGGGTTCCTCCCTGAAGGCAACTAGGCAGGAAGAATATCCTCAATATCAGTTTTTTTGTAAATTTTGTTCCCATTTAGAGAAAAATAGATGATGAAGCATAACATTTATGAGTAGAAACCAATGTGATTGAAAGCTGGTATCGTCCAATAGGAACCTGGTTGTTGGTAACAGTTGTGAACTTCAAGTTTCACAATGGTGCCAACCAAATCGTGAAGTTTTGAGGCTTCAAAACTGGAGTTTAGATTGTTATTTGTGACATCATGACCAGTTGCCCCTTGGTTGACACCTAATGCTACACAAAATCTATTTTTGTAGTGATATTTGCTTCTTGCACTAAGTTAAAGATAGTAGCGGTTATCGCTTCAGTCCACACAAACCTTTTCTTGTCAACCATTTTACCAGTGCAGGAAAATGCAGAAGCTGGACTGAAGTAAAAGTCACATAATTTCTTTTTTCACTTAACCGGTTTCTATTACACTTATTTTTATTTACCTTTTACTTTCATGACATTTATTGTTTCCCAGACTGAGTGAATATATGCACCTTTTCCAGACTGGTACAAAAACAAAACAGGATGTCCAGCTTCTCACTTTACAGCTCTATATATGTTAAATTATGTAGGTACAGTTATGATAACTCGGTAAGATGCATCAAAGCAATTGATTAAAACTCAATCCACAACTGGATTGTGGTATATTATGACCGTTCCTGCTCCTCTGACTGTGTCATCTTTATATCTGGCTCTGGTCCACCTCTGTACCTCCTCCTCTATGAATTGGGCAGATTGGAAAGCTTCGGCAGCAGCTCCAGCGCAGTAAAAAAGGAGGACGTCGCAGTAAAGACAAAGAGCGAGTGTCCTCCCTCCATTTCACCACCATCACCTACACCACCCTCACCAGCACTACCAACTGCACCTCCACAGCCAGCCACGTTCAGGTAGTGTACTGTCTGGTAATCTTCATCTCTGAAAAATGATGTCTGTGTTTTGAAATTTTATTACACACCAATACATGTAACAAGATCTTCTCCATCTGCAGAAGAGAGCATCTCACAGACTTCTGTTGCCAAAACAGTGTAAAAACAGAATTTAGTTTAATGACATGCTATGAAATAGTGAATAAAGAATGGCTGGAAATTTTCAAAATGAATTGTGAAAAGTCAAGAGATGTCATTCTGTGGTAAACATTACTGACCAGAATCAGCAGAAATCTGGAGGTTGGAATATGGCACAAATAGTAAAATGCCAAACATTGACTTACCAGATAAAAGTTAGCAAATTAGCAAGAATGAGAGTGTACCGTGACTCCTGACTCATGGCGGCCAAGTGACACAAGTCCTTATTGAAATTTAGTCAGACAAACAGAAGATATTACTGATTATTCGTAACCAAGTGCTTTCTTTATAGCATATTTATGATTTATCATCCCACCCTTGTTTTCATTACTATTATGTCATCTGTGGATCTGGCCTTAAAGGGAAACTCCACTGATTTTAAAGTTGATTACCGTAGTTTTATTTTAGGGAGTTTTTTCCTACCTCCTGCCTGCTTACACTATGTCCAAACTCTCTAGCTAAAATTGCTTTGTATTAATATAAAATTAAATTTAAAGATGGAATATATAACTTTGGCTCAAATTTGATATGATAAGGAGAGGATGAGAGTTTTGTGGGAAAAACAGACAATTGAAATGCACTCGAACCAGTTGCTGTACCCACTAGATATCCATACCAGTGTTTTACTAATGCTGCATCACCATGGAACCTCTCATGGAAAAAAATGTTGGTATTTATAATGCTCACATGTTAAACTTTTCAAATGGAGGCCTAATTCAGAGCCGTGCGATCAAATACAATGAGACTTATAGATGACTAAAAAGTAAATGACTAAAAAGTTGCAGCATAAAGAGAAGCCCTGCAGCTCAGAAGCCTCAGTTAGCTGCAGCTGTTCATGCTCATTTCAACAAAGTGTGGGTATCTATGGGCAAAACATATTTGTGTCTGTTTGTTTGTACTTTAAAATTAAATTGCAGTGACACAGTGGGATGTGACACTGGTTTTCAGTGGAATTCAAGTATCTGTCTCTATAAAGAGCTTCTAAAAAGCTACAGGGGTTCCATTCTTTCCTCCCCTGTCTGACATTATCCCACTGTAAACTTCTTCTTCAGCCAGTGAACATCTGTTCATGTTTCCTCCATTTCCTGTGAAAAGCCCCATGGCCGCTAGTCATGAAGCAGTGACACTGGAGAGTCAAATTGTCAGGGAATGAGGTTAGAGAGTTATATTTTTTCAATTAAAAGTATTGTCATTTGGTGCCAGCAGATCAATAATTGGAGCTTACACTTATTACACGCCTCTGCTTTATGACAGTTCAGACTTGTCTGAAGTCACAGTGATGGTATGTTTAGTGTCAACAAGATTAAGTTGCAGTGTTTAATAGTGAGGGTTAAAGTTTCTGTAGGGGAATGCATCGTGTAAATGGAGTTGTCATTTACACGATGCATTTCATCTGTGAAACAAAAACAAGGCTTGTGTATGTGTGTGTGTATTCTAGCACTTTTCCATGTCGAAGTCGGCTCAGATGCCGCTGTCCAACATCACTGTGCCAAAGCCCTCCATCTCCAGGGTGCCCAGCAGCATGGAGGGCATCAACCATGAGCTGGAGAAAGTCTTCATTAAAGACAATGGAGAGAAGGAGGAGCTCAAGGTAGGTCGTCTCTGTTCATACTGAGACGGACTGTGACACACCCAGTGTCTTTTTCAGTCTAACACATGTGTCCTCTCTCTCCTGTGTGCAGTCTCTGGAGGTCCCCGACGGCCGACGAGCACCCTTCCCTCCTCAGCAGCGCAGCAGCAGCACCCGAAGCGTGGACACCCAGACTCCCTCAGCCCCCGGCCGGTCCAGCAGCTGCTCCAGCCTGTCGCCCTGCCCCTCGCCAGCTTGCCCACCAGGATCACATGACGGCAGCCCCTACTCCACAGAGGATCTACTCTATGACCGAGACAAAGGTAAAGAACATTGTAGTGTTGTTTTGGCCCCTGGGTCAGACGTAAACACATGTTTCTGCTCAGTCCTTGAAAAGTTCTGCAATTTTTTTTAAAAGGAATGCGTTAAATCAAATTAAAAAGGAAGACCATTTTGCCATAGGAAATATGTACGATTTTCCAGTTTCATATCCCACAACAGTGATTTCCTCTGTTAGTTTATTCTTACATTTATAGCCGACATTCTTAAAAGTAGGTAACACTATTCAACACAACTCACTCAGCCTGATTCATGCACAGTGTCTCCTGAGCCAGTGGACTGAAATGATTAGATTTCAAGAACTATTGTCAGTTTTCCTTATCTGGCGTTGATCCTGAAGGTCTTTCTCACTTCACTCAATGATTTTTCCACATTCAGTGCAACAACTGATGTCCCATTCAATACAGTTTTTCAGTTCATTCTTCTATTTACACTTCAGAATGAAATGTCATCTCATACACCCCCCCCAAAAAATTATTAATATTAGTGTCAGACAAAGCCAGTCTCTTTCAGTTATTTGTCAAGGTATTACTGTACAACCTATAATTAGCTTCAACAAAAAACTTAAAATAAAAGTTGCTGATAAAAATAGTTTTCCCTTGGAAACTTCTTAAACTTCTTAAATTCAAGGGCTGGAAAACTAATGTGTAATGCAGTTGCCAGACATAAACCTAACAGTGAAGCATTTTGGTTCAATGTTACTAAATGTTCCCATAGTCAAAACCTTTTAAAACAAAATGCAGGTTTTTCAAACTCTACAAAAACCTGTAACAAAAGATGATTTACCTCTTTCCTATTTCCAGTTCAGACATTTGTCTCTGTGTTTTTCTTGATGTGAGACTTAAATATCACCACTGTGCCCTTAAAAACCAACATGTGATGCACAACATAGGAAAGCACTATGAAGAGAACTGTCAGTGTCACAGTGGTTATGTGTTTGCTACTTGAGTTGTGCAAATCATAAAATCATGCTGGGAAAATGGTATAAACCAGTGAACAATTCAAGAGAAGACTCCAACGTAAAAGTAGCAGATGGAGAAATTACAGTGTTCACACTGGTGTCATATTACTGCACATCAGGGCTGGAGTTGATGAAAACCTGCATGTACTGCACACAGTCATTTGACCCAGGATGCTAATTGTATCTATTCTCACGGTAAACAAAAACCAGATGTAAGTGGGTGGCAGTGTTTTATTTGTTTGGAAAAGGGGCTTGATTGTGGATTGTGGCATTTTATTAGGCAGATCTGCTCCATGAGATGGATGAGTGGGGAATGTTCAAAATTCTATGGTTGTTGACTGTGTTCAAGCTTGTATCTCTGTTCACAGACAGTGGGAGCAGCTCACCACTGCCCAAATTTGCCTCCTCGCCCAAACCCAACAACAGCTACATGTTCAAGCGAGAGCCGCCTGAGGGCTGTGAGAAGATTAAAGCTTTTGAGGAAATGAGGTGTTGAGTCATTCTAGTGTTAGTGTTGATTTTTAAGCATCTCCTCTTCCACAGCAGTGTGTGATTTTCATTTATATTTCTCTGCAGCTCAAGGCAGTCCACGTCAGCATCAGTCCCCCTCTTCTCCTGCCCAGACAAAAACAAGGTCAACTTCATCCCAACAGGTTCTGCATTCTGCCCCGTCAAGCTCCCCGGTTCCCTACACCTCATCCCAGCCTCAGAGCCTGAAGAGGATGAGGAGAGTGCGGAGACAGGCCCCGGCTCAGAGCCTCAGGGGGCCACATCACTCTATGGCGCCCCCTCTCAGGTCACCACGAGCACCAGCACAGAAGACCCTCCAGAGGAGCCCGGTTCACCTTCAGAGACTGCAGACAGCCAGACAGAAAGCTCAGCAATCAGCTAGACCTGAGTGGAGCTGGCCTCTGGCTCTGGGATCCACGCTAGCCAACACCGACCATCACCACTAACTGTCCCATTAACACCTTCCTCTGCTCGGCCAGGGGGAGTCTGCGACTCTCTTTGCTGACCCCGCTCACTATCTCTGCATGACATAGCAACAGTGTCCCCAGTAACCACCACCACCACCACCACCGCAACAAAAAAGGACTCGCCACCGTAATGTTTTTGTTCGGGAAGAACCTGATCGTTAAAAAGGTTATCACATGCAGGTGTCGGAGGGAGGACAGGGCATTCTGGGCGGGAGGGTGGGGGCATGCATTTTAAACTGGTAGGCCGATTAAATTATGTGTTGAGTTCCGTTTCAACAATCACAGTATGAATAAGCTCTATACATATATTAATATATATATATATGTATGTATATATATATATATGCTTATAAACATACATGTCAGGATTTTCCTTAAGCTTCTGTGGGGCTTACAGTAGGTGCTGATTTTCTTAATTATTATTTTGATCTTGTCTCTCACAGCACACTCACACATTAGTGAGAAGAAAAGCAAAACTAAAACACATACGTTTATTAATGACACCGTGTCCTCAAGTAATCTTTCATATTTTACACTGCAGCACACAAAATAATGGCTTATGGGTATCAGTTTACTCACTTTGCCACAACCATCTGATAAAGTGACAGTGTGTGGCTAATAATTTGTCCAGTTGGACTTCATTAGACGGCTCAGTCACAGCGGCCAAGAGTCAGCTGAGTGAGTCATTTTCATCCCTCTCTCATTCCTCTATACTCAAGTCTTTTAACTGCATCATCTGTGACTGAGAATTCTTGGCAGATTTTCTCTCCTGGTTCATTTCTGCAGTAAAGATGGAGGGAGACACTTTCACATGTCGCAATGAATTATTTTTTCTGCTGCAGCAGCTAAGCCATGTCTGCAGGTTAAAATGCACTAACCAAACACTGTAAAGGGTGATTTAAAGGCTGATCAGCCTCTAACTCTGACTCATAAAACAAGAAAAAACAAGCGAGAAAAAACAAACACACGCATAATTGTAATCAAAAAACTTCAAGTGGACAAAATATATTGTCTTAAATTTGGGCCAAACAGCAGAGTTTCTCTTCAAGAGTGATTGGGACACAGTTGTCTTTGGTTCAGCTTCTTTTCATGCTCCACAATAATGTTTTGCCCAAGTCTGATGATAGAGAAAACCCTGTATATGTATGCACACACACACACACACACACACACACACACACACACACACACACACACACACTTAGATCAACCACATTAAAAATTGCACTCTCAGTTTCTTGTTGTGGTTGATCAGTGTGTGTATATGCATACATATATATAAAAATGTGCGTGCGTGTGTGTGTGTGTAAAAGTATGTAAAAATGTATATACTGTATAATAAGAAAGACATATGCTTGTTTAAAAAAAGCAAAATATCCAAAACTGTGTATTGCTGTGTTGCGTACTGAACAGGAAAAACAGCTGTATTATAGATTGGATTATGTTTACACTATCCAGGTCACATGATTGAAAACCCTGTCTAAAAAAAGTGAAGAGCAAATAATCTGGACAAAAAAAAAAAAAAAAAAATTACTAAATGGCCACAAATTGGTTGCACAGTGTCTGCATCTGGCCTCACTTCAGGTATTTCACAATCAGAGTCTATACTCAGGTAATCTGGAATGTATGTCCATACGAATATCTGCAGCTTGACAAAGCTGAGCAGATTCCCTCTCATTATTTTCCCTTCATTTCAGAAGCAGCACGGTCTTCGGTTGTAGAGTCCAGTGGGCGAGTCGAGCTGAAACTGCAGCTGTAGGTGGTGAGATACTGTACAGACCACACACACTGTGACTAACAGCACGCGTGGCACACTGTGTGTACACTGGTGGAAGCATTGCTGGACAGAGACTTGAGTAGACAGGCGGCGGTCATCTGTCGACCGTGTGTGAGTGTCGGCAGGTGGTTCAGTCTGCGGTATCACCACATGAAAATGCAAACTCAAACAGAAACATGCAGTATGTGCACAGTGGAGATGGAGCTGTACAAACATCCTGACATATGACCCTGTTTGTTAATTACTACACAAAACAGCCTTAGTCGAGTAGCTCAAAAGATAATATTAGATGTTTCTCAACTTGGAAAAAGAACTGCAACCAGGATATTTATAGAGAATTATGTTTTCAGCTTGAAAGATCTCCCTCTAGTGGTCAACAGGCAAACATTACTGTTGAATCTGAGCATCCTAGGTTGGTTTTTTTTTCCAAGTGTTTTTCATTTCATAGAATGTTGTATGCAATATACAATGTATTATTCGGACTGCATATACAGTAGTGAAACATGTAAAAGTACATCTACAGCAACTTCATTTCTGTGTACGCACCAGTGCTACCACAAACCAATTTAGAAACACGTCTGGTTTGTCTTTCTGCTTGGGTTGCTGTCAAAACATGGCGCCACAAAATGGCGGCCTCTAATGCATGGCCTATGCATAAATTACATTCACTTATAAACTTAGTAAATAAATAAATAAATACTCCTACAAGTTACACGTAGAACCTTTTAAATTTGAACTGATCCACAATCCCACACATTTGATGTCTGCCTTTGTTTTATCACATTTGTTTGATGACCCCTGTACAGAACAAAAAAGTAAATCAGGTTCAGCGCCCGCAGTGGGTGCAGCCACATCGTTGCTAGAGGATAAGATGAATGTTTGTACAACTTTTATCTCCGTTCAGCAGATTTCCTAACTCAGACTGTTGCGTTGATTCAGATAATTGCTATTCCATTGAATGCATTCCATGAGATTTTAGCACCAGAGACGGAAACAGACTCACGATGAATCATTCCAAAAAATCTCTCAGCCTTTAGTTGTTATTGCCGTTGGAGAAAAGCTACAGAACTTAAACATGTTTGGTTGCAGACACAGCAGCACAGATTGAAGGCTCGCAGCTTCCTGTTTGTCTGTTCATATAGAGTGTTGTGGGCGACACCGAAGCTTCTTAACATCTCACATAATCTGTGCATAGCCCCGTCCTATAGGCTGTCCAAATGTAAACAGTCCATCATTTTGATTTTAAAGAGTGAAACATAATCCACATTGATTTTTGATATCTGGTGTGCTTGTGGAATCCCTGCATACATGTTCCATTTATACTTTGCATTTGTGGCTTTTAAAAGAGGCTCAATGCAGTGTTGTGGTTTTTAAAGATGTTTAAGCACCTTATCAAGACTTATAGCTTTCCCAATGTCCTACATATACTCGGCACTGGTAAACTAGTTGTGTGCAATAATAGGGAAAAAAAATAAGGTAATATTGTCTGTGAACTGGGATGCTGTCTTTTTTGTTGTTTTTTTTTTGACTAGATCGCCTCACCTTGCATTCCTTTGGTTTTGAGCATGGGTGCTGGATCAGCAAGTAGTTCTTTGCTAAAGCCATCAACCAAAACAAAACCAGCACTGAGAGAGACCAGAGCACATCAGTGGCAGGTCAGAGTGTTCATAAACTCACGTCATCATACTCCTTGTGTAATCTGCATTGTCAAAGTTCATGCACAATGGCAATAAAACAAACATTGGTTGTTTTGTCCACTTTTTATGTGTGTACATGTTTTTTTTTTTTTTGGTGGGGGGGGGGGGGGGGGGGGGGGGGGCGAACATCATGGCTGTGTCACACAGCGTCCTCGTGACGATCACAGTCCATGTTGATGACCACTGTTGTCTCCTCGCTCAGCTTCTGTCATTATTCTGCTGGTGTTATTTCACTGGTTTTAAACATGTATCATCTCGCATAGAAAGGAATTTTATCAACTTAAAATAAGAATGTTATAAAACAGTGTCTTCTTTCATAGCATGAACATCCAGTCACTGTCACAAATGAAAGAAAAGTCCTGTGACACTGAGCTTTAAACAAGCACTAGTTTTAGCCTGATGTCTACTCTGATGTCAAACCACAACCGAAACTGGTATTTTGTCTTAAATGCAAATATTGGACAAAACCAGGTAAATAATAAGGCCTGTGTGTGAGAAAGAGAAACCAGTTACTGACGAGCCTTTTCTATTCAAAATGGAGATAAATCAGATCCAACCTGAGCGAATGTTCTGTGTCATCCTAAACCTCATACTAGCATTTATTTCAGAGAAAAACATTCCAAGTGAATGCCAACTTGGGTTTAATAAACATCTCATGTCCAATATTTACTTGACTTAATTGACTTGAAAGAGAAAAAAAAAGAAGCAACCTTTGATTAATTTTGGCTATTTTAAAGCATATAGCTTTATTAAACAGACAATTACTGTATATACACACACACACTCAATTGTGTGTGTGTGTGTGTGTAATATAACAAACTGCACCAAAATCTCCCAACCACACACTTGAATGTTAGTTAAAAACGTAAATTTAATCCAACACAACAAAACCAAAAGGGACTTTTGTTCCAGTTAGCAGGCATCAGTTATTAAATAGTCATATTTCACATACTGTATACACTAAATGTATCATAAATCATCTCAAATACCACCATGTTCTATCCTTCAGACTTTACTTTCTTTTTTGAAATAGTCCAGCATCTCATGATATCATGGAAAATAGCATAAATAAAAAGGTCAAAAGGCAAAAACTCTAGTGGAAAAGCATTAATTGCTTTAATTGGTCTAAACAGACAGACAATTTTAATTATTGTGTGCCTAATTCTAATACTTTGCACTTGTTATTTTAATTAGATGTATTCCTATTATTTTTCCATGATCAGATAATAGCACATTTAATTGTTCCAGTACAGGCAGTAATGCTGTGGATTTCTAGTAAATAAAGATATAATATTTCACTGTATCTTGTCTTGTTATAAATTAGATTTTTCAGTTTAATCTGTAATTCAGATGAGTGTCAGAAAGAATAGAAGAAGGCATTCTCTGACATGGAGAAGTGTCACATTCCAGCAGGTGGCAGTGTGTGACCACACAACAGCAGACGCTGGCTCCTTTTAAATCAAACTAAAATGTCTCCATACCTGGACAAATGTATAAAAAGGACATGTTCAAACCTGTGCTTATTCTCTTCTGATTGCAGTGGTTCATATTGATAGTTCTCTGCTAAATTATACTGATGCACAAAAAAAAAAAAAAAACTTAATGATTCATATGTAAATTTATTTGGTACAGGAAATAGATCATTTAAAAAGCTTAAAAATGCAGGTTTCCTAAAATGAGGCAGCTCCAGCCGTTCATCGACCAACTTGATTTCCTGTGCTAATCTCAATCTACCAGCAGATCGGGACTCGACACAGACAGCAAAAAGGTAGGACTCTTCCTAAAATCAAATTAGAGAGGAGAAAGCCTCTTGTAATCCTCTGTTTTCCTGCCTTCTTTGAAATGCTGTGGTTTCTCCATTCACGTGCAAAAACGCTAATCCATTTTTGAAAGACAAAAAGACAATGAAGCCCATCAAAGTGGCGGCCAGCTGCCTCAACACACACACGCGCGTGAAGATGCAGGCGTTTGCTTTGCCCTTCACTCTGACTCCCGTCTAACCAATCAAGCCTTTAAATTAGCAGGTAGTTAGTGCGAGTTGTCCCCAATCAGAGCCCTCTCATCCAGCCAATCAGTCCGGCTGACACCAAGTCACAGCGCCGGGGTTAAACACATACTTCCACTCTGCTCCTCAAACCGATGCGAATATGTGGTTTGCGCCCACTGATGACAGATTAGACGATGGCATGTATATGTTCTGTTCAAAGTGGGTCTGACCACAGCACAACACAAGTTCTGCGAAACAAAGCTGGGGTCAGCGAAAGCCTTAAGTTAAAAAAAGTCTGTGTTACATCGAGCATTAAAAAGCATTTTCTGTCATCAGATTACAATCAGAGTACAGAGTACAGGGGAATACACCTGATAATCCGAGGACGGATTGTGATCTGATCTGCCAAAACACTTCAGGAGGTGGTTGCACTGTGACCACATTGTGCTCCACCCACAGCAGCTACATGATCGGAAATACGCTGTGCGGAACAGCTGACGTGACAAAAATGTGTCGTCTCCTCTACTTTTGTTGGTTTTCTTCTTCTTCTTCCTCTGCTACAAAAAGCAAAGTCCATACAATAGTCTGCTACTGGAAATGTTTGCCGAAGAAGAAGGGGACGTGATGACCGTGCTCGTAAAGTCATTGGATCCTGGCGTGGGCACCGGAGACGCAGCTGATCGCTATCCAATCCCAGAAAACATTCTACTGTCAGGTGTAAAAGGAGGCCAAAAAAAAAAAAGTTCCTATTCAGAAGTTTCAACTGGAATGTCCCCTCAAGTTGGATTTCCAACTCGGAAAGTTGGAGCAACCTCACAAACCCTGACACAGGAATAAAATATAAAAAACCCTTCAGTATATTTACCGGTAAATCGTACTTCTGTCTTAATTTTTCATCTTTGTGTTGTTCTACACTGGTCGTGTGTGCAAAATACTGCGTACATTTACGTCCATCTCCTGTGGTTCACTGTAGGTGACTGGACCTGCTTGAGTGAGCTTGAAGACATTTCACTTCCCATCCAAGAGCGTGGACTGTAAAAAAAAAAAATGTATCTGCCTCACCCTCTCGTTGAGGCGCTGCTTCTCTGGAAGATTCTCTCAGCTTTGCGTCCCTTCACTGTAGAACCCAGTCCAAGGCTGTTGCAGGTGATATTCTTTTGCCTGCACGTCATCCTGTGTTCCCAAAGTTGTCAAAAAGGGAACCCATTCCAAAAGGAGTAGCAACATTTCTGTGAAGGCCCTCAGTCAATCCGGGTCATAGTCGTCTTCGGTGGTTAGCAGCAGCAGGTTGAAGACGTTTCACCTCTCGTTCAAGAGGCCTCTTCATTTCCGAGACCTTCACAGACGTCCACGTATTTGTTGACTTCATACGTGACCCATTTGTGCTCCCTGTCAACAGTAGCAGAGTGAGAGTTAACTTCAGTTATTAAAAGTGATTAAAAAAAAAAAAAAATCACTTTATTTTAAAAGATGGAGCTTTTGGTGATCACATTATCTCAAGTTCACCTTGAGGGAAACGTTTGACTTTCAAATATTCACATTTTCACAAAAATGACCTTGTGAACGTGCACAGACACACACATTTGGTGGTCATCGGTCACGAGTCACTGATCTTACAAAACTGATTTTTGGTCGCAGAGCAATAACTGATGCACACATGTACGGACCACGACAATGATTATTTTCCTTTTTTTCGGAGTAATTTTTTTTTTCCTGAATCATTGCGATCCTGCCTGCAGATTCACACAGTCCTCAGGTGCCTGCATAAAGTCGACAAACTAATGGTAACGAATGGCATTCATGTGACTTAAGACAGAACCATCTCCCAGTGCCTTTAATCCAGCTCAAAGTCAAACTTGATTAAACAAGCCGGTCATGTTTATTTCCATTAAAATGGAGCTCTCAATAAAAGGATTGAATGTGGCTATTGTTTCAAATGCTCTCTAAACTCAGAAAAAAAAATGCAATACGTTCCCGTAGATAATTGTCTGCTGCTTAAAATCAAGGCAAAAATGTACATTGCAATCATTAATCTCAAAATGATGTTCACCACTTATCTCACTGCGAGACGGCCTTTTCCAAACAGTGTTATTTGTTAACTGCTCACTCTTTTGCACCAAAGTCCATAAGACGACAGTGGTTCTTATAACGTGGAACTTTAAAAAGGGATAGTTCAGGCTTTTTGGAGTGTGGCTGTGTTAGATACTGACACGTAAGCAGGAAAAAACAAACAAACAAACAAACAAACCAGATAACTGCTGAATCTCATCTAGTAATAAACTGATTTTAGCCAGTGAACTAAAGACTCTCCTAATAAAATCTAAGACTGCTTTAGTATTTGCTCTCTTAAGATTATGTTTGCCGCTTATCTCTCAATTAGACAGTGTTTCCTGACTGGAAATTAAATGTTTTGGGTCACTTAGTAAAGCACAAACCAAAAGGTCTAACAGGACACAGATTTTCTCTATAGACTTTGGTGCACAAAGTGTTTTTCCAAACACTAACACTGAAATGCATATCTGTTCACATGTAAATCAAATTAAACACTTTATTTTGTGGAAACTAGTTTCAAATCAATCAATCAAATGATCATTGCAACCCTAATCAACTATTCTTGTTTGTTTTTCGATTAACCGGTTTGAGTGTTTTTTTGTTTTTTTTTCCCCCCACAATTCAATCCAGCTTTCTGATTTGTCAGCTTCTTAAATGTAAATATTTTGCTCCATATAACAAACAAATCATTCCAACTGAATCATTGTGGTTTTTGGACACAAAACGAGACAGTATTTTGAGATTTAAGAAACATTTAATGGACAAACATAATCTTCCTTTCCTTTAAAACAGATTAATCAGTTATGAAAAGAATCATTGGTTGCAGCCCTATAGTGGGAACAGGAGTTTTTTTTTTTTTTTTTTTTTTTTAGGAGATAATGTCGGCAGCGTGAACATGGACTCTGGCAGCCTATAGAAACTAAAACTCCATACAGTTAAGTTTGACCCCGTCCCTCCGATTTAGATGAGTCCCTTCCCTGTGTGGCCGAATGTGTCAAATCTGTCAAATATCCACTACAATGGTGAAGGAGGCTTTTGTGAAGGTGGAGGAGCCAGTGGCCAGCTCATCATCTCAGGAGACGGACTGTCACATTCAGCCCTTTTGTGAGTCTGTCTCGTGGGTCCATTGTGGAAGCTGGACAGGCTGGTCCCACCTCGAGAATCCATCCGTCCTCCCCGCCTTGTGTGCATGTCAGCCTCCTCTTTCTCCCTGTGAGGGATTTCATTGTGCCCCCCCCCCCCACACACACACACGCACACACTCTTCCCCCCTTCAATTCAGACGCCTTGAATGCTACACTGATCAAGGAAAAATAATCAACTGCTCTTTTGTTTCAGCAGCCACTTCAAGAGGAGGAAAATAAACTTATGGAAATGAAGCCTTATCGTGTGCAGTTCAGACGGTGGGTGTGATGTGATTTGCCTTCCGGTGGCGTGGAGCTGTCCAGCCTGGACTCCCCACTGTGAGCTCAGGCCCGCGGCCAGTTGACAAAGCTCCAGCACATTCTAAAGCTCAAGTGCTGCTGCTGCTGCTGCTGCCGCTGCCGTTTCTTCGCTTCCTACACATCCACTTACGGCCCCTGCTGAGTTACAGTGCAGCGACGTGTGGAGCAAACAGTCATCCATTTCTTTTAAGGGGCCAGAATAGTGTCACGTTGGCAGTTTTTTGTCCTTTATTCACTTTTCTGTCATCAACTAGATGACGCCTAATGTTGTACCACTGCTGTGGAATCAATCAATCTTTCCTCATTAGAGCTGAAATAGACACCGTTTGGCTTAAACTTGTCATTATGATGCGATTGTGCGGCGTAATGGCGACAGAGAAACAGCACCATCTGTGCTTATGCTATTCTCGCACACACGCATATGAAGCACAGCAGTACCTTTTTTCCAGGCTTGAGTAATGTCTGCAGACGTTCCTGCACTCCAGCCTGCTTCCCCCCCCCCCATACAGGAAACAATGCTTGAAATTAACGTTTTAACAAATTGTTTCACGTAAAGTAATGTAATTCTCAAGCATTTGAGGCAATAATTGTGACTCGGGGAGGTGAACGACATCTGCAAATGCCCTCTTAACTCACTTGAGGACATTGCCCACACCCAATACCTTTCCAGAGCAAAAAACATTATATACACAAACTGTTAAAAAAAACAAAACACCTCCTCCCGCCTTCATTTTGAACTTCTTCTTTCAAGAAGGTGACAGAGGTCAATGCAAACATGCACCAACAGGCTCTGTTTAATTTCTGATAACCATTATTTTCACTAAAATTGTGATTGCAATATGGTCTGTGATGTCAGGGGGATTGGTCATTTTAAACATAATTATTTGAATTTTCATTTGAATAACATTTAAAAATGATTACCGTGTGATATTTGTAAAGATATACGAGAAAACTGGGTGTTTTTATTTCCTTCAGTCTGTAGAATCTGATGTGTATGGGTCAGGACGATATTTTATCTAAAATGGTCATTTGACACGTATTTTTGGCTTCAACAAATAATGCGCGATACATGACCAGTGCAATATTTTTGCACCCACCTTGCACCCCCCCCCCCTTCACGTTGTATAGTTTTATGCTTTGCCATGATTTTGTGTGCACATTTTAATACAGCTGTGATGGGCAGTAGCAACTTCATTGTATTCCGAATACAGTGACGATGAATGCAGCTTATCAAAAGCTTCAGATAAAAACCTGGCCAGCATCCTTTTTAACACTGGTGTGTTTCAATGATGTTTATTGGGGACATTTCAGTTTATTTTAGTGCAGTTTTAACAATGCGATGAGGACTTTGTGGTGTATTTTCACTCTCCGAGGTGTTGCTTTTTATTGAACCATTGTAGTCCGTGATTTTCTGTTATCTTTTATAATTATTTCTCAGTTCTTCCACTCGTCTTTTTTCTCTAATGAATCGCTGTTGTATCCCTTTGGGTTTTAGCTGCTGCCAAGCTGGGGTGGCTTGAGTCAGAGTCCGATTAAATTTGGGTCTCTGTGGCATGACGTGTGGGTTGGCAGTTAAGTTGCAATTCTCCTAAGCCAGCAGATAATCAAGTCTTCCACATGGTTTGATGATATCTATGATATCTATACCACATTCTTAACTATGAAATGGTTATTATCACCCTTATTTCATTCAAAAAAAGTGGTCAGTAAATCAGTGATATACACATGTGGGCTCAAAAATGTAGGCTCACACACATCTGTGGTCTGAGAAATGTGTGTGTGTGTACACAGCATTGTAATAATTCATCTCAGCCTCTCTATTGTCCACACACACATTATTTAATCATCAGAAGTTATTCTTGTACTTGAAACAATGAAAACAACGAGGGAGGTTTGTGCAGACAGGAAATTACATTCTTGTTTTGTGTAAATGTGACTTTTGAAAGAATGTGGAATTGCTAATAAATATGCTGATTTGGCATTATATAAATACAATTAAATGGAATGAGTGGAAACTTAATTTTCTGCTTCAGCACTACTCGGAAGCAACAACAAAAAAAAAAATAAAAATAAATAAATAAATAAATAAATAAAAGGAACCAACCAACAACAATAAATAATTCAAATTTGGTTTACTCCTGGTCATGCAGCTGCATGAGTGAATCAATTTTAAATTAGACATTTTAGAATTTCAATTTGCGTATCAAGTTGTAAGTAAGCAAAAGTAAAAAAAAGATTCAAGATTCAGGATGTAACAGTTACTACCATCAAAAAGCAATTTAAAATAAATTTTACTGCAAAAAAAAATAAAAAAAAATAAAGAACAATAAATGCTTCTTGTCCCCACACACATGCAGTGCTGCTGTATATGCACAAACACTCCCTCATTTAGGTCTGATAGTATTGCATGACAAGAGACAATTTTCAAATGAAGGACCAGGCATGAGAATAATGTTAAATCATTTCTTTTCAGAGACCAAACAGGCAGAAGAATAACAAAAGTTACACACTGCAGCATTAATAAAAATACAGAACGTTGTATTGGACAGTAAATCAATTCTCAAGTTAACTGCACTGGCTCACAGTTGTGTTCTGTGTGTGGAACAGAGTGTAGGATGTAGCCCTAGCCCCTCTTTGGAGGGGTGTGTTTGAGTGAGAGTGGGGTGACGACCCTGAGACGTTCTATTTAAATGAAGCCGTGACAGAGTGAGATTACACACACACACACACACACACACACACACACGGCTGTGTGTAGGACACACCATGCTCATCCAGCACCAAACCAGAAGATAAAGATGAGAAAAGGAAGGAAAATTACAGTTTTATCGCCACTGCTATCACCCTCCATTCACAGAGCTGGAGGTGAGCGATAGATGGAAAGGGCTGGGCAAAGAAGAATGACCTCAGTGTGTTTTACACACAGGCAACACGCTGAACATCAGCATCGGTCCTTGGCACCACGCTCCCTGGAAATGGCTGTTTTTCCTCAAAGTCAGCTCAGTGTGTTTTACAGAGGAAAAAAAAAAAATCAGCATCAGCCTAGCAGCTTTGAATAATATTAAAACCATCATGTAGTTTTCTGGTTTTCCCCCGTGACTCTGAAAGAGTCTGAGTAACATGTTTTCTGATTCAAAGCTGTCATAGGTAGACAAAAAAAAAAAAAAAAACAAACTGCTGAATCTCATCTACTAATATGAATATTTTAGGGTAAAGGCTTTCTGACCTTAGTTTCTACTAGCAGGTGAGATCAGAGTGAGGACCCTCATAGACATAATGCATTCTCTAGCCCCTTACCCTAACCATCACAACTAGATGCCTAACCCTAACCCAAACCCAATTCTAACCCTAACCCTATAACCAAGTCTTAACCCTGAAAAAGCCATTTTAAGGGGTGAAAAAAAAAGTAAGGACCAGCCAAAATGTCCACACTCTTTTTGGTCCTCACTCTGCAGCAAGTACAAGAACACAGACACACACACACCCCTGACAGCCTGGCGGCCCGGCCCTGGTCCCCCCTGACACGACTCTGCGCCTGTCTCAAGGGGACACTTGTGGTTAGGGGGACCATGTGTTTCTCTGTCAGCCAAGAAGGGGAGGGTAGTCAGGGCTGACCTGACAAAAGCTCGGATCGAGGGCTGACTTTCAGAAGAGCGAGACCGTCCCTGTGGGAAATAGCATGTTTTTTTCCCCCCCATACTGAAGCACAACATGTCTTTAAAAAGCAAATAAAAATAAATAGTTGTCTCAATTTTTACATTACCACAGATGTATCGCAACTAGCTCAGCCCGCTAAGCTAACAGCCGAGTCTGCACATCTGTTCGTTACTTTGTCGTCAAACAAGAAATTCACCACACTTTTTAGATGCGTTGGTTTCTAGATTAGTTTGCCTATGTCCATTTGTTACGGCAAACATCATGATATCACTGTTGTCTTCTTCTGATGAGCAAAGAGGACATGGATGCAGGCAAAACTGCATTCACAGCACGGGGGACAATTTGGACTCAAACTGAATTTTAAGGTTATCCAATTAGGCAATTCAATAATTGGCAAATATCGACTATCGAAACAGTCGCTAGTTGCAGCCTTAAAGAAAATGGAACACCAACTTGTGGCTGTACCTGGATCAGTACAGGTTTGATAGGAGCCGTCAGAGTCGCCGTAATTCCATGATGAATAGGAGCAATTGTCTATTTAACAGCAACCAGAATGAACAGCGTGGCCTGACCTTTAAATAAGTGCAGAGTAGCAGATCCAGACTCTATTATTATAGATTCCTCAGATTTTTATCCACACGGACTGTTTTATCTGCACTGCTGAAAAAAAAAAAAAAATCTACATTTTCCGGTATTTTCTGGTCTCTGTAGTTACTAACATTGCATCCTGCAGTTTGAATGGATACAGGGATGTTGGGAAACTATGTCAAAAATTAAGGATGACATTAAAACATTAAGCAGTTTGCCAACTTGTATAATTTACTGTAGATTATCCTTAACATTCCCAACAATGATTTAAACAGTACATTTATTTTGTGTCCCGTTTGCTGTCCTCCAGGATACTAATGTGGCAAGAAGTTAGCGAATATACCGTACAAAAACTTACAATAAATAAAAACAAATAATAAATAAATAATTAAATAAAACACTAAACTCTCGTGAGAGCAGTTGAACATCAAATACTGAACCCTGAGGAATTATTATTCTGGGTAATAATAATGAATTGGAAAGATAACCTACACAGAGTACTAGCATCTCATGAGAAGTCCCAGTACTCACTCACTCATTTTCTACCGCTTTATCCACTAGGGGTCACGGGGGGCGCTGGTGCCTATCTCCAGCTAACATAGGGCGAGAGGCAGGGCACACCCCGGACAGGTCGCCAGTCCATCACAGGGCCACATAGAAACAAACAACCATTCACTCTCACATTCCTACCTACGGGCAATTTAGAGTGTCCAATTAACCTAGTCCACAAATCTGCACATTTTTGGACTGTGGGAGGAAGCCGGAGTACCCGGTGAGAACCCACGCACCACGGGGAGGTCCCAGAACTCCAAATAGTAAAATAAAAGGAAGTTCTGGCAAAAAGTAAACATCAAATAGTCACATCAAATGTGGCAGTGCCTATGCTGGTGCAACTAAAAATTCCTTGCAGGTATAGATAGATGTGAACATGAACTTTGACTCAAAGCAGAGAAAACTGTTACTGTCATTTTACTTTCTCAAGTACCAGTAATTTGACTTAAGCATTTAAGTCATTATGGAATGAGAAACTGGATGTCTTTAAAATGCTGATTTTGATATTACCTCAAAAGCTTGCTCACTGAACCAACACAAGTGTGTCTAATAGTAATTTTTGTGCATCTACTCTTGTGCCTGCTTTGACTCAAACTGATGCCATTAGTGAAAGTATAATATTCATTTTGTCCTCAGAGTCAGAAAATGCCTTGTGAAGTTTGTAAATTGCAATATTGCGCTGAGAAGAGCTTTGGATTTATTTTTCTCTAACCCCAGAAGTGTTTCAGAAAGACTTCACTTAATATTCATCGAAAAAAAACAAAAAACTTTGTTCATACATAATAATAGGCCCCATTTTTTATTTTTTTTATTTTAAATATTAATCTCTTGTCTGTATCTCTAAGTAAACACAATGACATGAAGTGATTCGTGTGACATTAAAGAGGATTATCTGGTCGTTAATGACACTTATTTGAAGATCAGCAGTAATACATTTGGCTTATTATACATTTTAATTGATCAAAGAATTGTATTTCATCAGTGAATCGTTCCGTCATTAGAAACCCACCATGAATGTTTTGATTTCAATGACAGCATATAACGTACACCTAGCAAATGTCTCAGATCAGTGAACTGCATTGTGTGTGACTTTAGGACTTGAGGAGATGAAAACGGCTCTTAGTCAAACACTGAACGAGTGTTTGGGGGGTTTCAGGCTGATGTGGACCCCCGTCTCCTCAGGAGCTAATCAGGAGCTCTATTTTTAGAGGTTGGGAGCTGCAGCACTGCTTGGGCAGCAGATGGTATTTTAGACTGAGTGGGGTGCAATTTACAGTAAACAGATTTTTTATCCTTGGCAGGTCATGGAGAGAGCTACGACAGTGTGCCGATTTAATAAAAAGCGCTTGAACAGAATGAGGCAGGACACGAGTAAAGTCAGATGCGGTAACCTCAGCAGGACTCTGACACCAGCCCTGAGGCCAGACTCGTTTACTCTGGCAGATTGTGTGTCTGCAGAAGCAACTGGGGGATACAAAAAACTACAACCCGTCATATTGTCAACGGACGATGACAAAAAAAAAAAAAAAAAAACCCCACCACCACCACCACCCACACAGGAAGTATCATGAGTGGATATTTACTTTATTGGGGTTTAACATAAATCCTGGTCCCTACAATATATTTAAAACTGTTTGCTTCAGTGTCAATGTGCTCTACCATTTACAAAAAGTCACTCTCATGACCCCTGGGTTTCTTCAAGTAATTTCAGTTGCACATTTGGTTAGAACTTCTGTTTTTTTTAGTGTGTGCATCTTGTTGAGTTTTACCTCCTGTCCTGTTTTCCAGCCCTGCTCTGATGTGATTCACCCATATTAAAATGATCTCTTCTTTCCAAGTGCAGTGCTTCTTAAACTTTCTGCATGGGGACCCACTTTCCAAAGTTGGAAAATCATGATCCGAATAACGATTAAAATCATGACGAGAGCAAAATGGCGCATAATTCAGCAACTAACCTACAGCCATATCTGCACCTAACATGTTTAATATCAATTTTTAAATAATTTAAAATATTATTTTCAAATAATTTAAAAGATATGTTTGGTAAATGAATTTATGCATGTTATGTTATTTTAAAAAAACACAACAAAAAATAAAAAAAAAAATAAAAAAACACAAATCTTAGCAAATATTTTATGAACAACAATATTTCCATGACCAATAATAAATCATTAATAATTTTCAACCCCAGGGGACGTGAGAAAGTGGGCGTATATGATGCTGTCAGAATGAAAATAGGCTGTTATTCGATGTAGTCCATAGTCCATAGTGGTTGATCCTGTCTGTTTCATGACCACTGCCTTCTTCTGGTCCAGTTAAGTTTTGTTTTTATGAAACCAGATAGAACCCACTGAGATCAAGATTTCTTTTCCAAGGGTGACCTGGCCAAAAAGTGAGCAGCACATCATTGTAAATATTAGAGATTTTAGGTGACAGAGTAATACTCCTTTGTTCTCAGACCTGTATTTATGCTCTACATTTTTGCCAACGTGACATGCTACTATTTTCTTTTCCCATAGTGGTTTAAGTCTGTGGGGGCAGTAGTATGATCTGGATTTCCTTCAGTGGGTCAGGTCTAGATTCAGTTATGTAATGTGCCCATAAAATGAAGTCAGCAGACAACCTAAATATACTAAAATTACCAGCCTTTTTTCACCTCCAGTATACAGCAGGATGACAATGCCACAATTCATCTGGCTCCAATTGTGAAATAATGGTTCAGGAAGCACGAGTCATCATTTTTTCACATATGGATTTGTCACCACAGCCTTTAACACCAATGAGAATCTTTGGGATGTGTTGGAGAAGATTTAACAATAATAAAATATCAATGGATTAACTGGATTGAACTAAACGTGACATGTTCTTCAAAAGCAGTGCTCTTCAAAGAAGTACATTTTTGTGGGACCACCTTTAAGTGTGTGACTTATTTTTTGGGCCGGTCAGTAGATAATAATTGTGTCTTTACATCGCTCCATGGCAGAATGATGTTTTACCCAGCCAGTTTTTCCAAGCACATGCCAGTATATGACTGTTTGTGATGATTTAGCTCATTCAGTCAGTCAAGGATAAAGCTGGGTTGACTGCTGTGATTAAAACTATTTTCTTTTCCCATAGTGGTTTAAGTCTGTGGGGGCAGTAGTATGATCTGGATTTCCTTCAGTGGGTCAGGTCTAGATTCAGTTATGTAATGTGCCCATAAAATGAAGTCAGCAGACAACCTAAATATACTAAAATTACCAGCCTTTTTTCACCTCCAGTATACAGCAGGATGACAATGCCACGATTCATCTGGCTCCAATTGTGAAATAATGGTTCAGGAAGCACGAGTTAACAATAATAAAATATCAATGGATTAACTGGATTGAACTAAACGTGACATGTTCTTCAAAAGCAGTGCTCTTCAAAGAAGTACATTTTTGTGGGACCACCTTTAAGTGTGTGACTTATTTTTTGGGCCGGTCAGTAGATAATAATTGTGTCTTTACATCGCTCCATGGCAGAATGATGTTTTACCCAGCCAGTTTTTCCAAGCACATGCCAGTATATGACTGTTTGTGATGATTTAGCCCATTCAGTCAGTCAAGGATAAAGCTGGGTTGACTGCTGTGATTAAAAAAAAAAAAAAAAAAAAAAAGGCCTGAAGGCCTGAATGCATACAAAAAGCATTTAAGTAAACACGCAAAACAAATGGTCTCTCAACGTCTTCAAAAGTGACTGACAGATCATCCCAAAGTCCGTCCTGAAACAGCGAAGAGATAAAGTTTAAGCCTCTGAACCAAGAAAGCTCTCCTGCTGCACAGAACTATGTTGAATTTGCACGCGGGTGCTTTATTTTCCTGCACTGTGTCAGAAGGATCCAGTCACTATGGGACTAAGAACTTTATGGACTCGCATGCTTTCACATGTTTATGCGGTCAGTGGAAAAGAGCAAACATCAAGAACAGTTCTAGTGTTTTTTTTTTTTTTTTTAAAAAAAAAGGAGACATTTCCATAAAGTGTACTGCAGCAGTTTTTCCTTGGGCCAGCGTTTTCTGATCTATGATCCAGTTTTTCCTGCTTTTTTAACTGCAGATTTTGCACTGTTGCCTGTATTCTTTGGATTCACCCCCCCCCCCCCCCTGGCTCCCCCCCCCCCCCCCCCCCCTTACTCCCTCAGCCATTGCCGATACTGCTTTATCCCCGACACGGGGGTCACGGTCAAACTGAACTGAACTGGTGAGCTTCCTTCTGTGAGGCAATAATGTTGTCTGGGCCATTTTCCGTTCCCATTTTGTATCTTTATTGCATCTGTCTTATGGGCCTCACACTTTTGAGTTAGTTAGTTGCCGAGTCTTCGTTATTCCATCAAAAGTGAGTGAAACAACACTTGGACTCAAAAAAAAAAAAAAACCAAAAGAGAAGTTGGAGTCAAAAACACAATTCCATTCAAACCCAACAACACAGAAATTCAGCTTAATGTTTTGACTCTCTAGAACTGAAAAACCCCTGAGTAGAGACTCTTCGATCTTTATCCTTTTTAACTTCTCAGCCAGATTGATTGTTCTCAGCTGCGGGAGAACAACACAGGTGAAACCAATAGCTGCTGATTAGGTCAGCTAAACCTGTGACCTAGATTCTGCGACTTTGTCCATAAAAGTGACCTGTATGATGTGTGCGCGCGCGCTTCATTCTTTAAATTTAAATTGAAGGCAAAATGTCCAGAGAAACAACACATCCATGTTACCAATTTAAGTGTTCTCACAACAAACCGAAGGAGAAATGGTGTCATAGGTGATGTATTAGAGGACCGAGTCTCGCCCAAGTCACCTTAAAGTTAGAGAGGTTTGTTTTATGATACAGGGAGGGAAAGTGTGTGTGTGTGTGTGACCCCCCAACTAAGAACCTCTCTCTCCCTCACACACACACACACACACACACAGAGCGAGAGTGTGTGGATGTAGTGCATTTTACAGCTGACGCTCCTCAGCCAGTGGATTTACAGAGATGATTAAACGCTTTCACTGACAGTAAGAATGAGGCTGAACACATCACACTAAACCACTGTGTTTCCCCCCCCCCCGCCATGAAAGAGGAGCAGTAATAGAAGAAAGCTCCACTTGCAGCAACAGATAACACCTGCAGCATATAATTCTCCATCATCTTGTCCACTGCTCTATAGGGTTGGGGTATTTTGGAGGTATACGGGCTGATAATTTTCAGGGGAGGGAGACAGTTTTCGGTTAAGGCTCACCGGTGGGTGATGTCTGTATGAATTACACCTTCCATAAAGCTGTAATAGGAAGGACAATCGGCAGCTTGTATCTGTGCAGCCTTGTAGGGTATTTACCTTTTTATGTGGGTGTAAATTTGACATGTGCCAAGGACAAGGCTCTCACCAGGTGTCTTTCCTCTTTGTGTTGGCTCAGAGGGCCAGTGTGTCGTTCAAACATATACCGGGAAACAAGTTTGGGACATTTATATAAAAAAAAAAAAAAAAAAAAACACAGGCCAAGTACTTATTTTTAAAACATATACAGTGAATGCAGGATTAAAACTAATGTGCTTGTCTTTCAACCATTAAAATGGACGCAAGGGTTTGACAATGGAGACAAGAGTGCACCTACCACAAATGTGAAAATAATGAAAACTGTCACAGACTGCATAAATGTGCTGATTGCTGCTTGTTGGAGATGCAGGCACTGGGATATACTCAATTATGGGTTGTCTGATCAGAAAGAGAACAGAGGTGTGTGGACATTCATGGGTCTTATCTGACACACTGTGGCTACTGCATAAAACATTACTATCACCTTCATTTCAAGGTTCTTCTGGGTCCAGAAAGAATGTGCTCATCAATCAGTGTCACATAAACACATGTTGCAGTTTGAGGTGATTGGAAATTTAGGTTCATTGTTAGCCTTAAATGGGACTTTGTGCTAGCTACTGCTAAAAACTTAAAAAGGGATGCCACATCTGTCTGGTTAAGATGCCCAGTCGGCTCGCTGTCATCGGTTGCTTCAGGTTTCTGCTGTGTGATCCACTGGATCCCTTTAAACAAAAACACAAAGTGTGTAAAAACCTGCCCCACACTGGAGGATAACTGGCCAGATTCAGTTCCAACAAACGTGGGCGCCTTCTGATTTTAGGCTGGTTTGAACAGGTTCTCTGACCAAAATATCCTGTAGCTTGAGGGATTGACAGACGCAATTTTAAAAGGTCACTGAACGCATCAGATTTCTTCCTGATTTTAAATCAGCTTTAATAAAGTATTAAACATGTTTGATATTTATGACTGAACAGTGATTTGGGGGCGAGAGCAAAACCCCGTAATAAATATAGAGAGCAAGTCGGCCGGGAAACAGATGTTGCATAGAACAAGTTGACCTCATCCAAAGTTTGTTTCTCAGCAAAAAACATTGCAAACACAACAGCTGTTAACAACGTCAACATTTTGTCTCCATGGCTTTTTATATTCTGAAGTCACATTAAATCAACTGAGTTTCCCAAATCCCTGGACTCTCCTCCCTGAAACTGCTTGATTAAATGACAGGCGCGTGGTCATGTGTCTTAATTGGATCGTAGTCTTTGCAATTTTCAAGTCAGTTATAGAGTTTTTCGTGTTTATTTTCTCCCATGTTTTTAAAAACCGAGTCAGATTTAAACATCTAGTGTAGGGCAGGAGTAAGTAAAGGACGCACAGATCATATGACCTACAACTTTTTTTCCTCTTTTGAAATAATTCACCCAGAAACAAAACCTAGAAGTGAGGGGTTGCAGTTTGGGAAGAGAGCTGAAGCAAAGAATGGACTGTTGGGTTTCTAAAAGGTAAAGGAAGAAATAAAAGTGCCCACTGAAAATCTTTGATTCTATCAAAGTGATAGAACAAAAGAATTGGAGCCAAAACCAAAAGTCAAGTTGGAGTCAAAGAAAACTAAACACATATTTCCACCCAAATCCCAAACCCACAGAGGGTCAACTGAAGGTGTTGACTCTCTGGAAACAGAGCAGTGACTCTTCAGCCTTCGTCCTTTTTAAGCTCTCAGCCCGACTGATTGTTCTCAGCTGTGATGGAACATCGCAGGTGCCATTCATTGCTCCCGATTAACAGGGAAACCAGTGACCAAGACCTGTTAAGACGTGTGAAACTCTATAGACTAAAGAGATAAATGAACAATGATCACAGCATGAAACCTGGGAACATGCAATTTTCATTTATCGGTGATTACAGATCAATATTCTGCCTCTGATTATCAGTACAAACACTTTCACTCTCCTGCTGTGGAGACATTAACTGGGCCAGACTCTCAGTTTACTGTTGAAGTTTGTCAATACTAACATGATTAACAGTGCTTTATGAAGGTTTTTGGCAATTTTGTTCATGAAACACAAAAGGTGTAAGACCTACTGGCATCTAATGGTGTGACTGGAGACTCCACTTGGTGTCGTAAACAAGCACTTTACCCCTGGATACAGACGTACTTATGGTGTAAAGTTTTAAAGCCATTCGCAACACGAAATCCACCCTCTGCATGGGCATGGCTGTTCTGGCTGCTGCACACACCTGGGTTCGCGGGTGTAGAGTACACACTGACGCACACACATGCCGCAGCTGTATAAAGCAGAGACGGGCAAACGTCGGAAAAATTATCCTCTGCAATTAAAACAGAGAAACACAGAATAAGAGCTTAGTCAAAACTGTGTGCTAAATGTCACCATGAAAGCGAGTCTTACTGTGCCGTTGATGTAAATCACAGAGGTTCACTTTACAGCTGTGCTATCATGCTTGTGTTGACCGTAGGAACACACGCGGCTCTGTCTTTAAAGCAGACCTATGCCGGATTTTTACCCGAAATTCACAGCTGTCTCCACTCCCTCTACTGTCTGTTAGTGGAATACCAACCTTGCAAGACCAGTGTAGATGCTCATCATGGAAGAGGTGAGGAAAAAGAAGCAGAGAAAAGTGGTGTCGGAGGAATCTTTTTTTTTTTTTTTTTTTTTAAATGGTGGGAAATGGAAAAACTAGAAGTATGGACATGGCTCCAGGGCTTGTGTTCGCTGGAAAGGAGGTACAGTTCAGTTCAGTTTGGGTTTCTGTTGTTAAACGTTGTGAAACAAACCAAAAAAAAAAAAAAAAAAACCTTCCACTGTGGAACTGGACAGACTGCAGTCCACTGACTGAGAACCATCACTTCAGTTAAAAAAACTACACAACATGTAGCATTTCTCTCTCAAACATAATGATAAACAACCCACCAATAAACACATGGAGAGTTCATTGGTGGGCTACACCTTGTCACAGTGGTATGATGTCACGCTTTGACCATAGCTGACTCAGCTACTGTCGCTGTGAAAACGCAGGCCAGGTTAGGCTGACGAGCTGATCTGCACCATAGCGCTTTGTGGAAATGAGGTTTAAGTCAATGGAAAGACAGTAGATGCAGATGATGCGTCCACAGTGCTGGGCTCTGTCGACTGTCACTCAAGTCCGATTATATGAACTCAAGCAGAGCTTTTGAGTGACACAGTGTTCTAAACTTCTGTCAACATCCTGATATTTATTAGTCCAACTATGTACCACTTCTCAGAACCCTTAAATAAAGTTGTCCTCAATCCTGGTCCTTGGCGACTCGCTGCCCTGCATATTTTAGATATTTCCCTGCTCCAACACACCTGGATCAAATTGTCAGCTCGTCATCAGACTCTGCCACAGACTGATAACGACACATGCCTTTGAATCAGGTGTGTTGGAGTGTGTTGGAGCAGGGAAACATGAGTCACCGAGGACCAGGATTGGGAAACGCTGCTGAAATATATTTTATTTGAAGTACACTGCCATTCTACATATTACACTTGTTTCACTTTTTAACTTTTTCATTGCTAGACTCTTCCTTGCTTTGGCTTTAACTCGTTTCATCGTGTTGACTGTGTTTTGCTGGTCTAGTTATGAAGCTCTAATCCCCTCAGGGTCTGTCTGTCTTTGTATCAGGGACAGAAGCTTTCACTACCTGGCAACTTCTGAGAAAGCTGTTGGTTAGACGGTCGTCCAACTGAATTGCAAAGTTAATGTGCATGGAGACGTACTAAAAGCTGTACGAGGGAGCTTTGCATGTTAATAAAAATAAGCTTAAAATGAACTGTTGTTGAAGAAAAAGAAACAGGATTAATGTGCTTCCTTTTTCTTGTGTTAGAACCCGGGACTGTCAGATATGTCTGCACTACGGTGACGGCATCACAAAGTGCACGTCCAGTGATGATGAAGCTGCATGGTGGACGTGGAGACACAACAGTGTGTTTCCTTTGTTGCGAGGAGAAGATGCCAGTTAAGCACCGCGTATTATTTCCACCACCAGCGGCTGTTTAGTATGCTGTGGGTGTGAATGGGAGATTGGCGGGGCACTGGGTGGCAGAGTGGGCCACTCTATCATCGGTGTGCCCATCGCTGTTATCATACGCCTAATGACATCGCTCTCAGGCGGCATGCTGGGAGCTCGACCGCGGGGAGCCTGGCTCAAATGTCTGCAGGCGCCGATGCCTCCCATCATCAATTCTCCAGATAATGTCTTTCACGGTTCAACAGTCTTACAGGGCTTCCCTCCTGTCTGGCCTTGAAATGGGCAAATTAACAGTTCCTTTTGAAACAAATTGGAATTACACCCCTCGATGCTTTAATGTCAGAATGCACGAGCGTTGATGTCCCAGGTCTGACTACTGATGGAATATGAAGATCTGAGAATCACAGTGCAGAGGAAGACAGCAGAGTGTGTGTGTGTGTGTGTGTGTGTGTGTGTGTGAAGAGTGGAAGCCTCTCCAACACAAACACACACACACGTTTGCACAGCATTTGTAGTGAGGACCCTCATAGACATAATGCATTCCCTATATCCCATAACCCTAACCTTACCATCACAACTATACAACCGTAAGGGAAAACCTGATTGTAACCCTAACCCTAAAACTCTTAAAAAGCCCTTTAGAACAGGAAGTGAGGACCAGCCAAAATGTCCTCACTCCCTATGGATTTTAAGTATTTTGGTCCTCTTAACACAAAACTCTGCATTGTTAAGTTCAGGAATAACGTTAACCATAACCTTAACCTAACCACAAATCTTAGCCCTAAACTTAACCAGTTCCTCATTAGAACCAGGTTTTGGTCTCCATGAGGACTACTGGTCCTGACAAGGTCAGTGTTTATGTCTAAAAAGGTCCTACATACAGAGTGTGTGTGTGTCTGTGTGTGTACAAATACAAGTGTGTGTACACACACACACACACACACACACCCATGTTTGCGCTTCTATCACAGTGAGGACCCTCATAGACACAATACATTCCCTAGCCCCTTACCCTAACCTTAACCATCACAACTAGATGCCTAACCCTAACCCCAAAACCAGGTCTTAACCCTGAAAAAGCCATTTTAAGGGGTGAAAAAAGTGAGGACCAGACAAAATGTCCTCACTCTGCAGCAAGTACAAGGACACGCGCGCACACACTCGCCCCTTTTTGCTCAGCATGGACCTGCACTGTGCTGTGTATGTGTGTGAGCATGTTTAAATCCTCCATGTGAAAGACACTGTAACCTCATGACACACGTTATCATTACTGTATGAATCCCAACGGGTTTTAAATGGACCTCTTTATACTGTAACAGCGAGCCTGAGGTTAAAGCTGCACTATGTGGGATCGTGTAAAAAAAAAAAAAAAATGTTGATTGCTGAAATTGAATTTTTACAGTGTTACAGTGTGTAAAATGTATCAGCACTTACTGGTGAAGTTTCATGTTGCTGCTGAATATCCCTCGTCTCGCTCTTCTCTTCCAAGTATTTGGGAGAACCTACAGTATGTGGCCTTTAGTTGACACTAAAAACTCAAAAGATCTTTAGTCTGTCCATTCTGGGCTACTATAAAAACATGTTGGTCCAAATTGGTGTCCTCCCTGGAGCTGACACAACTCCGATACGTCCCTAGGTAAAGAAAAACAACAACACAATCAGGTGACTGCGCACTCGTTTGTGCCACATAAATATACTGTAATTCCACCTACACTTGAGCACAGGTGTAACTGATCAGGTGAACAAAGTCACGACACAGTGACAGAGACTCAGCGTGCACCCTGGAACTGAGGAAGCAAAATGGAACTCAGCCATCATTAATTTGATTGTTTACACTGGTGATTTTCCTAGTGTGACAAAATGGCTGCCGTGAAAAGGGCCAATTAGCAAAGGCTGTAAACGGAGCCCAGAGGAGGGGCTGAAGTGCTGTTTTCTCCCACATCACTTGATTTATTTGCTTTGGTTAATTATGTTGAAAGGTTGTCGGGGAATTATTGACCAATAATGCCAAAATCCTACCCTCGGGGCCCCTTTAAAAAAGTTTCAGTTCTCAACATCTCGGAGCCTTAAAATGTCCCCCTAGTTTATACCATTACACACATTGTTATACTATTAAATTAGGTAAAAAAATATCTTTATGTTTTTCTTACTCTTGAACTTAATTTACTCTTGCACATAATTTAGATAGTGAGGTTTTCTTTTGGAGGGCTTTTAAAATCTGCCATTATTTTGCTCACAGTCATTACAAATCTCTAGGTAAACAAAATAAACCTCGATGCCAATCGAAGAGAAATGGGTCAACATTGTTTTGAATAGTGAAACATATAACTTTGAAAAAAAATCTTAAACAGGTAAGCACATCCTGAATGAAAAAGTGGATAAGGACAAAATACTTACATGTGTTTATTTTGGCTCACATCACAAACAGACGCTTATGTTTTCGACAACAGCGTTTGCAATACTGTACATTTCCAACCATTTTACGCAACAAGGGCAGAGAATCGGAGTAATTTGTCCTTTTCCACTTTATTTTTCGGGAGTTTTTCGAACATGGTTTTTGGATTTTTGGTTCAGCACCAAAAGAAAACTGTTGAAGCACAACGATTTAACGATTAAAGATATAATCTTGAAGCAAGGTCTTCAAAATTAAAGTATAGTTTATGCAATGTTAGATTTGATAGTGCAATAGCAAAGGGATAAAAAAAAAAAAACGTCGTCCTTCAGGCACTGAGTGGGAACAGTGTATTAAAAACAAGTTATTGGAACAGAGACTGAAAACACCATAAAAATTACACACCTTTTGGCAAAATTCA
This sequence comes from Brachirus orientalis, assembly GCA_016785285.1. Taxonomy (NCBI): domain Eukaryota; kingdom Metazoa; phylum Chordata; class Actinopteri; order Pleuronectiformes; family Soleidae; genus Brachirus; species Brachirus orientalis. The sequence continues at coordinate 3,750,708 of JAFBJR010000144.1, read as the reverse complement.
TACTCAATACAAAACCACAATCATAATTAAAAGTTGGAAAACCATGAAAAGAGTCCTAAGCTTTTATTTCTTTTCAAGTTTATTTTAATTTTTTATAGTGATAACTACCATATTTCTCTAAATTTTATGATTTAATATTTAGCTGCCCACTTTATTTTTTGCTGTTGTTGTTTTTACCCACAACATATTTCAAACACATCAGTTTTGATTTTGAACCAAAAACATCTTTATCATCTATTTTCCTGTAAATAAGACCGAAATTCACAAAACTGACATCATGCTCAGATGAAGAACTCCCCAGGAAAATGTTTATTGATGTTGTAAATCAAATGAAAAGTATTTTCTCATTTTCTCATAGACTTCCATCCCAAAATACTTTTTTTCCCCAAATTCATCTGAAGTTCTCAGGAAATAGAGCAGAAACAATTACTTAAATCTGTGCTATTTGGTGTGCTGTATTTGCTGTAGAACAAAATGGTTGTTTTTTTATGCATTTATATATATAAGCACATGCAATAAGCTTATTTAAAGTTTCAAAAACAAATATTCTGAAGCAATTATACCGTTATACAAACATTTTTATGGATTGTGTATTTAATTTCTGCCAATATTATATGCTTGACCTTGTTAACATTTCAATCTCTCTCTTTTGACGAGTGAGTGGTGATTATTCACAGAAATCATGTGAGCAGGTCAAAGTTCTATTAGACAAAGAAAAAAGAGCCGTAAAGTAATTTAATTTAAAGAGAAAAATATAATCTCTGAGTGGACACGTTTCATAAACATGGAGGGAATTTATTACAAACCCAGTGACACTTTATTGGTATGCAGCACTGAAATACTAATACTGAAACACAAACAGAAGAGGGAAAAAAAAAAAGAAAAAAAAAAAAGGTTTTCAACATCCAAAGCAAAACCCAATACTTCACATGAGAGTAAATAGGATGTGGGGGAAAATAAGTGGACATTTTAAATGAGGGGAGTAAGAAGATATAGAGAAAATATAAAAATAAAAATCCTCCTGTCAAATGTGGAGTGAAATGCATCTCAAAGATGGTGTAAAGCACATCACTGCTGCCGTCGACCGGTGCGAGCGCGTCACAGACGTGGACTCCGTCCCACTCTGCCAGCTCCGTCTTGTAAACAGGACACTGAAGAATCTCTGTGTGAACGTTAGTGTATGAAAATAGATAGCATGGAAAGTGTCATTTATACAGTACATCAGGTGGGTGGTAACGCATCATCTGTGTTCTCTCTCTGTGTGTGTGTGTGTGTGCGTCTGTGCACGTTCCAAGCTCCACACACACGCACACACACACATCCCTGTTGAAATAGTGTTTATTTCTAAACTACACCTGTGGCTGCTGAGATAGGTGGAGTGGACACTAACTGCCGACTGTGTACAAACTTTGGGAGCCTGGTAAAGAGTTCTGTGTGCCACAGACCGAGGGTGAAGCCGCAGAGCAGCAGAGTGCGTTTACGTCCTGTGTTGCTTGTTTCAGTTTGGAATCTCCTGCTCGGCTGGTTCCTCTTTAACAGAATCATCTTCCTTCTCCTCTTCCTCCTCCTGCTGCTCCTCCTCCTCCTCCTCCTCCTGCTGCAGCTGCTGCTGCTGCACCTCTTCTTCCTCCTGACAGAATAGAGGACACACAACACACTGTCAGCCTAACAGCTGCACACGGGGCCGACCCAAGCCTTCGTGGGGCCCTAGGCTACATTGGATTTTGGGGGCCTTTTGTCAACATCGATAAAAAAGCAGTAAAATATCTGATGCTTTTGCACAGATGGTGCTGTTTTGCTGCATGGATTTACCCTTGTATTGGCTTTAAGAGGAGTTGCCTTATGTTAAATTTCACTTAGTATTCAAAATGGCACAATACCATGAAAATGGCCTCGGCCTATTTAACAGAAACAAAATAGACCCAATAGACCGTACATTTATTGTAACCATGACGATGACTTAACTATTTTTAATTTAAGAAAAATGGCAACATGCAGAGTGCACCAATTAAAGAGCTACATAAAAAAAAACATAATGAATCATTATAAAAATTATATTATATAATAATTAAAATCAGCTGAGTGTAAAGCCAGATCCACGGCATATTTGGTTTAGATGAGTGGCTTTGAGGTGCATTCAGTGAACCTCAAAAATTTCAATACATCTGCAAACACACACATCCAGTCCACAATACAGAGGCTTGCTGCTGCTGCCACCTTGTGGAAAAAGATGGAATACTAATTTGGTGGTCATTCAGCCATTGAAGAAGTATGGAAATACACTTAATCACATTTTAATTTTGTCATGAATAATGTTATTGCTCTTTTGCTGGGAATATAACGAGGTTGGTAAATTTCCATTGGGAAATAAGGGGGAGGGGGTATTGGCGGAATCTTTGCTTCTGGCTTGTTGTGACTTCTTTGTTTGGTGACACCAAACTAGCCAAATCCGGTGATTACACTGTAGTCCTGTGACAAGACCACACAGCCAAATTGGCAAATAAAATAAAAAATTATATGCTACAAGCTAATCTTAAAAAAAAACAAAAACAAAAAACCTACATTTGTTGCATTTTCGCCATAAGTGTTACTTGCAAGAATAAAATAAAAACATAGAAACAGTGTGTGAAATAGAACCTTTTAAACAGTTTCTCTTTAAAAGACTCTGGTAATCTGATGGTTGACAGTCCAGCCAACGTACCGGCACAGATCAGGAACCATGGAGGGCCAAGTCGGGAGCCGGCGGACAAAGTGACAGTGATGAGAGGTGCAGCGGTGATTAAACGACTCTGACAGATACAATTATCCCCTCTCCAAAGGTTAATAAACACACCTACACATCAGAATGTGTGATTACCAGGTGAAGATCCACGGCCCACAGCACCTCATGAATCCACAGTCCTCCAGCTGAGAGACCACAGTGGATTCTAATTCTCTGTCACTCAGCACAGCAGCCACTCTAATATGCATTCCTTGTGTACACACTGAAATACACTGATATACACATTCTTCAGACAGACAGACAGACCTGAACACATTATGATCTGTCAGCTAAAAATTAAAAACTACTTCCAAAAAAAAAAAAAACCCATAAATTACAGTATGTGATTGTTGCTCAGTTACTGTGGTGGCCGTTTTTAATACAACAGATTTACAAAAAACATTTTTTGAATGCATTTAAAACAGAGGTTAATCACATTATTTGCTGTTATTGATCAACAAACCATAATAATAACCTTTCAGTGTGATGTAAATCAGGTCATCTGAGAGAGAATTAGACTTTATATACCTCTGTAACTCCTCTTGCCTCTGTTTACAGGCCTGGGGAAGTCTGGGACTCATGACAAGAGTCTTTGACCTATAACAGGTCAATTCAGAAAGAAAATAGTGAGACACACACGTACACTGATTTCCATGACTTCAGAGGACATTGCATTGACTTACATTTATTTCCTGGAGACCTACTCTAACCTTAACCATAAGGGTTACTGCCCTAATCCTAACCTTCTACCTTAAAATATGTCTTTAAACTTGGACAAAACCCATGCACACAAGGAAACTCCACAAATGGGATTCAAACCGGTGACCTTCTTGCTGTGAGGCAAGAGTGCTATCTACTATGCCAGACTTAGGTCATTTGAAACCCAATATGCATAAATACACAAGGAACATCTCTTCTATCACTTTATCCTCCACAGCTGACATAGGCGAAAGGCGGAGTACAACCTGGACAGGTCGCCAGTCCGTCACAGGGCCACACAGACAGACAATCCGCACCTACATGCAATTTAGAGGGTCCATTTGGACTGTGGGAGGAAACTGGAGAACCTGGAGAAAACCCACGCACACACAGCGAGAACAAGCAAGCTCCGCGCAGAAAGGCCCTTGTTTCGACCAGGTCACAAACCCAGGTCTTCTTGCTGCAAAGGCAAGAGTGCTAACCACTACACCAACCGTGTGGCCCCATGCCAGAAACATGACAGGTCCAAATCAGAAAATCCCCTAATCTTGGTGGAAGTATAGTCCATGACACTTTTACACATTAAAGTTGAGTTGATCGTCCCTGTGTCTGTCACGTAAACTTTAGAACTGATGTAGAATTAAAGCAGCAGGTATGGGGTGGGATAAAGACGAGCTAAACCACTCTATTTTCAGGATTCTAATGTAAATAATTTAGCAGGGAAGGTGTGCAGAGCTATTTGCAGCATGCAGCAGTTAAGATGTGTGTGTGTGTGTGCGTGTGCAGACAGTGAATTAAGGTTAGGGGTAATGCAAAGGGCAGCACATCCATCATATCTTTACCAACAGGAACCTTGTCGGAGCTTCAGAAGTTGATATGCGGCCTCCCCTGGAGAAAAATGTGCTACTTTTTCCTGAACTCTGGATACTTACTAGTGATGGTCCATGGGGACTGATGTATAAATCTAGCTGTGGGGTGACACCTCATGAACCTGGCCGTCGTATACACTCATGCCATCCACCAAATCTCCCTGACAGGCCTGCCAATTTTCCAATTACCTGTGGCACCATCCGTTATCAGAGAACCAGTCAGCTCTTAAATAGGAAACAAGAGGGGAGGAGGGGCTAGCACATGCTAACTATCTCATAAAGCCAGAGTATGTGCCTCCTGTTCTGATTTAGAGGTGTGTCCCTGGGGAGAGGGGTGACACAGTCCTCCTGGCCTCTCGGGGCCTTCTCAGGATTTGTCATGTGCTCTTTATCCTCCTCACTCACCCTCAGCCACGTATCAGTCGTGTCTGAGCCTAAGGGAGAAGCAGACAGTTGTCAGTGCTCTGCAGCTCGACTGCTGCTGCTGCTGCTGCTGCTGCTGTTCCGTCTGTCCGCCCGCAGAGCTGCCTCCTTCAGTGCGAGGCCTGCAGCAGAGACAGACGGGCCCCAAACTTCATCTGTTTTCATGTATCTTTGAATTCCAGCGAAGCACCGTGCGGGTAGTGATAGTACATCTGAAGATTGCCTTCAGTTAGAGCGTCCTCCTCATTTATCTGCTCTTAAGAAGCCAGGCTTATGGAGTGAGTCTAGAGATATCGGTTGTGCAGCATGCAATTTGAAGTGTCAGGCAGATGGAAGAGGCTGCTGTTAATCATATTTGAAATGCAAAGTTCACTTGGGGAGTGTCAGACGAGTTATTGGGGCCGGGGTGTAATTGCTGTTGGAGAGCATATATCAGACAGTCAAGGTTTTAATTCTTTAAAGCAGCTGCCTCGTGTGTCGTCGTATTATTCAGCTGTACTGGAATAAACTCCATAGTATTTAAATGGTAATTCAAACCACTTTGAGAACAATGACATTATTTAAAAGGTGATATTGTTTTAACCGACATGCGGGTAGTGGGAACCATTTCCTGGTGCAAACATTCAACCCAAGCTGCTCTGATCTAATCATGTGAAAAACAAAAATTTGCGGATTGCAAGGTATGAAGAATACGCAACACACCGCGAAGCAGATGAGCGACACTTGACGTTCACCGGCCATTTTATCAGTGTCCAGTGCACGAGTGATAAAACATATCGCATTCCTAAAGTGCAGAAGAGGACGGGGACGCATGAAACCTCCACATGTCCTCATGCTGTGGTATGGATACATGTTTTGCATTATTGGCCGCTGTGAGATTGGAGTAGAGAGGCAGACGCTCACCCACCGACAGGCCTGCAGGAGCTGATGAGCTCTGGCATTGTGGGATGTCTTCATCAATTCCCCTTGGGGAAATGAGAATAGAGGTGACAGGAGGAGGGCCGGTTTATTTTCCCCGATTGCTTTCTATAGGCTGGCATGCAGGCCCTCTGGCACCAACGTATACAAATAAGATAAGTAAATGCCACATTGTTCTTTCGAGCCAACATCGCCATTTTAAAGGGCAAGAGCTGAGCGTCTCTCGAGAGAGCGAGCGAGAATGAGCGAAAGAGTGAGAGAGAGAGAGAGAGCAAGAGTGGGAGAGAGAGAGAGAGAGAGAGACAGGTTTACACAGCTATGGCGCTTTTCCACTACACAGTTCCAGCACGCCTCCACTGTTGCTAAATACACCAGATTCCTCTGTTAAATATTGAGATTTTAGATATTTCCTTGTTCAGTGTTAGAGATTAATGCTTGTTTTCAGGAATTTAAAATCTTGATAACTGATCAACAGTTTGGCATTGTTGGGTCTGATTCTCGTGTTGGACGTCGCACTCATGATACTTCGAGTGACGACACTCACTGCCAATCGGCGGCCGAGATGTCACATAATGTCACATAATTGGCCCAGCTTGTTTGGGACCTTGCCATTGCAGGTACTAAAAAAGCATCAGGTACTATCGCTATGGGAAAAGCAAAAATAAATAAATAAATAAAATAAAATTATGGAGTTCAGCCGTGCTATGCCGAACCATACTGGAAATGTGTAGTAGAAAAACGCCACTAGTCTTCTTACACTCTAACCAGTGCAACTAGTTAATGCCTAACTCTAACCATCACTTGACCACAAATCTTAGCCCTTAACTTAACCAGTTCCACAGAAATGAGGTTCTGCCTCATTAGGACCAGGTTCTGGTCTCAATAAGGCCTAGCAGCCCTAATAAGGTCAGTGTTTATGCCTGAAAAATGTCCTAAAGAGGTAACAAATACAAGGAGATTCACACCCACTAAACCCAAACACAATCAACCCACAGATTAAAAAATTCCACATGAAAGGAATAATGTGCAACCCTGTGTTTACTTTAATGAGCTTTGCCATCTTTTATTAAGCCTTTATAGTCCTCAAAGGAATTAGCAGTTAATTAGTGTGACTGGTTTTCTTATCATGTTTTCTGCTTGCACTGTATTTATTTATGAGTGCGTCTGCTTCATTGCAACCTCTCACCTATGATGGATTCGCTGCTCTCACAGCTAAATGTTGTGCTGCACACAGAAGCAGCCGAGTGCACATTTCAGCGCAATACAAACAAATGAGGGTAAGTAAAATCAACAAGCATAATTGTGAGCTAATGCTATAGGGCTAATTCAAGCTTGAAATGGAGCAAACAATAAAACCAGACTTGGCTTGAAATTTAGCATACTTTAAAGTTCAAGACTGACGGAGGCAAAGAGCAAACACAACAGCAGCACTGTGCTAATAAAGCGATGCAATGTGTCCTTTGCACAGCAGCCATTTTGATATGTTTTAGCAGGAAAAGCACATGTTAATGGTAACATGAATGATGGCTCTGTTCAGTTTGTACCAAATTAAAATCATGAATGTGATAAGTGGCACCTGTGATTGTGACCTGTCAACAGGTTGTTGTGTAAAGGGCCCATTGTCACAGGCTGGAGTATGACTGAAAATGTCAAACGGGGCCCACTGAAAGTTTCAGAAGTGGTTTCTCCTGCAGCCAAAACAACTGTTGCAACAATTGCTTGTAACTAACAGGTAGTGACGGTGGTGCAAGATCACCTAGGCATATATTGGCATCAGTGTGCGTTTTGGTAATTACTCACAAGTTACACTAGAGCCCCAGAACCTGAAGTCCATGAAAACACATCTGAAGGTCCAAGAAAGAAGTCCAAACTCAGGACAGAAATGGTGAAAAATGACACCAACTCTGTCTATGTCAATTCCTGTTCCTTGGTTTCACTATGTTATTCTCTTTGACACCAGCATGGGGTTTTTGTGGAAATGTTACAACTCGATTTACAAGATGAGGGAACTGCATAATTTTTTTTATCTAAAACAGCCTATTATGTTACAATATAACATGCACAAAGGGGGAAAAAAACTGCAAGGAACCGCTGTTGTCTCTTTGAATTGTATTTGATTCTTCCACTCACCATAAGTCTGTGTGTTTGAGCTCTGGTATGTGTGGGTGTGTGCTTTAGTATCCTTTTGCCATTCAAGAGATGACAGAGTAGCAGTGGGTCATAAACAGTGGCTTCATTAGTCTGTTCTGGCAGTACGTTACTCGCTACATTTAACCACCTCTGCCCACAGCGCTGCTCCTGCACTTTCTGCTCCTTAGCAGCCACAAACCAGTCACCACAGAACACAATTAAATTTCATGATGTCGCATATTTGCAATTCCCATTTCATTTATTACAAAGGGCATTCTTTAATGTCCAATCTTTTTCTTTCTTACCAGGAAGCATATTTCCATTTTAGTGAGGCATGACTGATACTGAGGTGAACTTACCAGGCATTGCCTAATTTAATCAGAGGTAAAATGCACAAGCAGGTTTTTCTTTTTATTGCCTCGATAACTACAGAGGGCTCCAACAAGCGGATATACAGACACGCAGAGGAAAGCTGCTTTCTCTCTCTTTCCAATTTGAAATGTTAAGAACAAAGCAGAGAATCATAAACAGGTCTTGGTGTTCAGGCACGGTGGAGTGTGTATCTCTGTGTTATTTGTGAAGCAGAGCTGAGAGCACACATCTCAAAGACAGAAGTATCCAAAATATAATGAAAAGAGGGGATGCAAGGCGTAACAAAATGAGTTCTGTGTGAAAAAGTTAATGCACATGCCTCAGAATATCTACATTTAGTAGCCAAGATTGCTCGAGGCTCAACTCCAGGTGGTTTGAAACTAAAACCTGGGCCATCCTTTCTACGTCTGCTAGGGTCTGTGTGAGGTAATGTGAGGTATGACTGGGCCGACTGTACGTGCCAACAACACATGCTCCCTTTAGCATCGACGCTTTGCAGTCCACTTCAAAAGAGACAGCAAAGAAGATGGTAACAATGGCGGATTACCAGTATCCTAACAAATACAAGGACATACAAATGGGAGTGGACTCCTCTTGAGAAAAGGCTGCCACTGGAATGGAAAATTAAATTGAGTAAGCATGTGCAGTGCGCTAGCCTGAGACAGACCCTCAGACACCTATGGGCAATTTAGAGTGTCCAATTTGGCCTAATCCCCTAATCTGCATGTTTTTGGACTGTGGGAGGAAGCAGGAGAACCTGGATGTTGAAATATATAAATATATATTATTATATATAAATACTACCACTGTACTACTTGGCCCTTTGCAGTGGCAACCTTCAATCTCTGGGAAAGCTCACCCTTTCATATCTAAACCAGCAAGATCAAAGACACATTTAAATCATTGCTAAAGACCCACTTCTACTGACAGGCTTTCAGTTTGACAGTTTAAACCTTCACTTCATCCACTTTATTGAAAACTATTTTTAATTCTTCTTCTAATATTTATGATGGTAATGTTGTTTTTATTGCATTTTCTATTTTCCACTTTTCTGTTTTCAGCTTTTCAGCACTTTGGCCAACTATGGCTTTATTTAACTTGTTATATAAATAAACTTAAACTTGAAACTTCTGACTATAATTAGAGTGCCAAAAAATATTGGAAGAAAGCAGCTAATGCCAACTGGGTTTTAAACCTCAATGGACCTCTTAGGTCTGGAGCGATGGCAAATCATCCGAGCAGTGGCTCCTGTAATGAGCAAGAGCAGTGATGGCAGGCCTGCAGCATGCAGCATTGAGATACAGTACATGTACAGAAGCAATAATAAGAAAAGCCGAGCTGGTAGCAGAGGAATGGAGACTTCAGTGCAATGTAGTTTTATGAAGCCTTTCTGTTATGATCAAGAGGCTTTCTGCCCATCCCCATTAGTGTGATTTATAACAGCAATGAGACGCAATCCTGCACTCCAGCATTTTGTTAAATGTAATGGAGTCTGCACAATCACTGAGGGGGTCAACATATGCTTGTATGAGCGAACCTCCACTCTTACACCTTTCCTTAATACATGACTATGAATAGTCTTCTAACAACCAGCAATAAAATTTTCAATCCAGCTTTATAACTGTGCTAAGATTACTGTAACTATACTGACAATGATGGTCATTGCTGTTGTCAATGTATTACAATTGTTAGTTGTTACTGAAATACATTTTGACATTATTAACATTCATATAATTTTTTTTTCTTTTTTCCTTTTTAATTAATGGATGACATGGTGGTGATAGAGTGAAGAATGTAGGAAACAGAGATGGGGATTTGATTGATGAGCTTTTGTGTTATTTGTATCGTGTGCTTTATAAAAACCAAAATTGCAGGGTTTAAAAAAGGGAATGATAAAAACAAGTACTAATATGTTCTTCTGTCTCAGGACTCGCAAGGTAAAATGCTGAATTAGATAAGTGCTTCATGCTAAAAACTACTCTACTTGGTATTCTACTTGGCTAATGAAAAGCATCACTTGATGACTGTTATGCCCTCTGGAACAGGTTTGGTTCCAATAGTGCCAGGAATTTTTCCTTTTTTCCTGAGCACCAACATAAATTAATCTCTCATTGAAACCTCTTTTTTTTCCAATTTCCCCTTGTTCCTCTTATTTGCATAGAACACTGCACACATCATTCAGACGTTATTAGCAGGCTTCTCATGTTTTAGCAATCTCAGGCTGTTTTCTATGGCAAACATCATCTGCTGCAGGTCATTTCAGCTCTGACTGTTAATTCCACAAATAATGTGAGGTTTGGCTGGTCTCAGTGTAATGAGACCCTTGCAAAATGTAGCAAATACTGTTATGTATCTCACTGAAGCGAATGAGATGCCTGTGTTTTTTTGAAATCACAGCTAATACATGTGCTGCCCTAAAAATATGAAAAGGGGGGGTTGTGCTGACAACTAGAACATTTCTCAGGAAAAAAAATTAAAAGTACCTGCTGTTTGGTGCACACTATTTGATCTGTGCAAAGGTCTGGGGCAACTCAATATCAATTGCCTTTGATCTGTGCTCCCCGTTCATTCTGTATGGGATATCGTTCTGTCATTTTTCATGATTTTGTTCAAAATGTTTACTCAAAGTGTGTAGAAAAGCCATAGCGCACCAGTCCAGAATGACCCACACGTTTTGATGTACTCACTGAAGCGAATGAGATGCCTGTGTTTTTTTGAAATCACAGCTAATACATGTGCTGCCCTAAAAATATGAAAAGGGGGGGTTGTGCTGACAACTAGAACATTTCTCAGGAAAAAAAATTAAAAGTACCTGCTGTTTGGTGCACACCATTTGATCTGTGCAAAGGTCTGGGGCAACTCAATATCAATTGCCTTTGATCTGTGCTCCCCGTTCATTCTGTATGGGATATCGTTCTGTCATTTTTCATGATTTTGTTCAAAATGTTTACTCAAAGTGTGTAGAAAAGCCATAGCGCACCAGTCCAGAATGACCCACACGTTTTGATGTACATAAGTTGAGTTAAAAGATGATCTTCATCCTTATCGTCAGCATTAGAGTAGGAGAGTTCAGTTCAGAACTCTCTGTTGCGGATCAGCATTACCAACTGTAAGTTAATTTTGCTAGTTGAAATGACTACTGACCTTCCTGTATTACCTTGGAATTAATGGTAGTTCAAAGGCATTCCATCATGACATAATCATTACCATCAAGGTGCTTATAGAAGACTGAAACTCTCAAATCACATGATGTCCTTGGTAATTGTTTATCATGTACTGTCATTAAACCAAATGATTCAATAAAGGGTTTTTGTCTGACAAACCACAGAGGGAGAGGGAGTTTGTGGCCATAGCTAAGGTGTGCAAAAGAAAGAGAAGAGGAAAAATGCAATGATACGGACACCAACTGCAATAAAACATAAGAGAAAAAGGATAGGAAAGAAAAGCAAGAGAAGGTTCCAACAATGAAACATTACAGATGTTGCACTCTGTAATATTATCAAGCAGCTATTTCACCCCATCTGCAGTGTATTTTAGCACAAAACAACATGACAGACAAAAAACAAGAACACTGCTGGATACAAAACTTCAACATCAAAGATTTTGGATATTTGGGAGGAGAAGAAGAAGCAAAGACAATGGAAGAAGATAGTCATGAAATATTACAGCTACAAAGTGACATAAAACACCAAGAACAAACAATCAAAGAAGAACACTGGAGTGATGAGGATGCGGTCAAAGAACTGTGTCTGGTCAATGGAGTATCTTATGAATACATTGAACAAGAAGGACGTGACATCAGCTCCCTGGAGATCTTCTTGTCTGGTTTTCCCTGCATGGTTGGCCTGTCTTTCTTCCCAAACCTCTGTCAGCTCACTATAGTGGGCCAGAACATTAAGCTCATTGAAGGACTTGACTGCTGTCTTCTGCTCCAGGAACTCTGGGTGGCACAGTGCTGTCTTACAAGCATATCTGGATTAGAGAACTGTGAAAAACTAGAGAAACTCTACCTTTATGATAATCAAATTAGTGACATGAACAATTTAGATTTGCTTATCAACCTAGAAGTCCTATGGCTAAACAATAATTGCATATGTCACATACAGGGCTTAAACACACTTCAAAAGCTCAAAGAACTAAACCTTGCTGACAACAGAATCGAAAAGATTGGGCATAGCCTCGATCATAATGTCAACCTTCAGAATCTTAATCTTTCTGGAAACAAGATCAGCTCATTTAAGGATCTGACCCAGTTGGCCTGCTTGCTCCACCTTAAAGTACTAACATTAAATGACCCCACTTCAACACCAAACCCAGTGTGTCTTATGTCTAACTATGCCACACATGTTCTTTTTCACATGCCAGGCCTCCAGCAGCTTGACACCTATGACGTCTCAAGCAAGCAAATAAAAGAAGCAGCGGAGTCCACAGTAATGAAAAAAGTAATGTACTACAACATGCGCGCACGTATTGCTCGAAGAAACTTGGCAGAGACTCAGGTCTGTCTGACAGAGAGAAAAAAGACTCTGCTACAGTTGCCTGAACAAAATATTAGAACACTTAGTCATGCCCTCAAAAATTACGAATGTGAGCTCCCCAAGGATGGTGGAAAGAAGTCCACTTGCATGACGGAGGGTGAACCAGGAGGACAAAACAACCTGGCACAAGGTTCATCTGGATTTGACCCAACCACTGATGTCACTGTGGGCGATCCAGCCATGGAACCAACAATGTTGAACAAGATGGAAGCACTGAGGAAGAGATTGACAGACTGGATGAGGAGGCTTCATGATATTGAATCCTGTCATGAACAGGACTTGGCTCAAGCCAAAAACATGCTAGATTACACACTCCAGTTTCTTTTAATGGAGCTAGAAAGTGTTGGAAATATTCGTTTGGAAGAGGGCTGCCCCATTGACCCTTGGTTTAATTCTTGTTGCGACCTTCTTCTTTCCAGCTTTTCCCTTTCAGACTACAGGGTTTACAACATCACAGGCATTAAGATTGACAGAGTTATCCGCATTGTAAACAGAGCATTGAGACTTCGCTTTGAGGACAAACTTCATAACTTACTAGCCAGTGATGACAGTGCTGACCTTTCACAGAATTACAGACGTAAGTTCAAATACTTGTTCTACATAGCTGACCCTGAGAAAAACAATGAGAAGGGAGAAATTTTGAGTATTCTAGAGGAGGGCTTCAAAACAGCAGAGTATGAGGCCCTGGGGAAAGACGGTGCCGTAGCTTTATCCAACAGCTTGATTGTGACTGACCAGCCCAGAATTGAACACATTCTGTGCAATGCCTGCCAGTGTGATTCTAAGCACAGTGTGGATGCACTCCCATTCAGGCATGGTCAAATCATTATTTCCAAAGTGTATGTGGGACACAGCATGCCGATCCAAGAGAGAAATGTTGACAGGAGCAGGCATCATACAGTCTGTTCTGTATATCACAGTGTGGACTCTAAGCACAGAACTATAAGTGATCAGAGACCTCAGTCCCACAAAAAACGCTCTGGTCCTGGGGACATTATTACTCAAAGACAATGGTTTGTGTTTGACCGTGAGTTAGTCTTGCCTGAGTACATTGTATATTTTCAGTACATACCCAAGAATGAAGAACATAACACAGACAAAGCCGAAACTTCCGAGAACATAACTATAGATGAGCATGTCCTCAGCATGGAACCCAAGCTGTTGAGCTTGGAAGACAAAATTCTGACTAATGTTGCCAGGGCCAGTGTCCTTAGTCAGATCACTGTACTGAACCTTTATGGGAACAGTCTGAACAAGATAAAGATTTCCAGCCTAAAGGCTTTGCGGCATCTTACCATCAGTTTCAATGAGTTCACACACCTGGATGATATTTCTCACATGCCCAAACTTGAGTTCTTGGATGTGAGCTATAACCATCTGGTAACCCTTGAGGGGCTGAGAGGGTTGGAACGGCTCAAACAGCTTGATGTGCGCTGGAACAAGTTGACCAAAGCCAGAGCAGACGCAGAAGTATTAAGAAAACAAACGCCTGCACTTTTGAAGCTTGACACCAGATACAACCCCTGGAACAGACTGGAAGGGGTCAGAATGACTATACTGGGACATCTAACAACTCTCACACACCTGGATGACATTAAAGTAACACAGGATGAGGCTGCTACTGCTGTTAAAATGGCTGCTTGGTCAAAAATGAACCAGGCCTCTCTTTTGGCTCACTCTCGCACCAATGGTGATCGCCCCCGAAGTCTCTGTATGCTATCAACAGCTCAGCTCCTATGTCTTATCAGTCCAGCACCCTGGGGGCACAGCCAAGAGCTAGAGCCAGACTGGGCCTCTAAAATCACAGTTCTAAACCTTGACAGCCAGGGGATTTCTAAGCTGATTAATCTAAATGAGATGGTTAACCTGCGCTGGGCATCCTTTAATAACAATGACATATCTAATTTGGAGGGACTAGAGAACTGCCTGAGATTGGAGGAACTTTCCCTAAATAACAACAGCATCAGCACACTCAGTGGTCTGTCAAAACTGCAGAGCCTAAATAAACTGAGTGTAGATGGGAATCAACTCTCTAGTCTGGATTCTTTGGTCTTAGATCAGCTGACCAACCTTTCCTTTCTGTCTGTGGAGAACAACTTTATCACATCCCTGCATGGCATCCAAAGGGTTAACTCCCTTCTAGAACTCTACATTGGCAAAAACCAGATTTCTACATCACGAGATATTTTCTATCTAAAGGGTCTGACAAAACTCATTATTTTGGATTTTTATGGGAATCCTCTTGTAGAGAAACAAGAAAACTATCGATTGTATGTGGTGTTCCACCTGCCCTCCCTGGAAGCACTAGATGGGACTGCAGTCAAAGAAACTGAGTGTGAAAGTGCTCAGGATATGTTTGGAGGAAGACTAACCTCTGACATGGTTGCAGAGAAGCTCGATCATTCCAACTTCAAAGACATCACTTACCTCTTCCTTAAGTCCTGCTCCATAAGGAGTGTAGATCTGTCTCCAGCAGACCAATTCAGAAGTCTACACACTATTAGCTTAGATCACAACAACCTCACCTCTTTTTCTGGTCTAATTTACTTGCCAAACATCAAAGTTCTGTATCTGAACTACAACCACATTGAGTCCATTCTGCACAGGCAAAAAACTCAGACTCAACTGACAAAAAAACACAGCCTCTACAGCAATGTTCACTCCAGCGGTTATGGTCAACACAGCAACAAGGAAATTGTGCCTGCTGTTTGCCTGGAGCCACTGATGAGCAGCCTGGAGGTGCTGCATTTGGGTCACAATGGAATCTCCTGTTTGACCAATCTAGAGCTCAGCAGGCTCACCAATCTTAAAGTGCTTTACCTTCAGGATAATAAGATCAGCCATGTGGAAGGATTGCAAGGGCTACGGCAGCTTAAAGAGCTTGTTTTAGACAGGAACCACATCAAAACTCTGTCGAAAAACTCTTTCATGGCCCAGATTGTTCTTGAAGAACTGCACTTAGCAGGGAACAGGATCCGGGAGCTCAACCATCTCAATCCACTGACTGAACTGCGCAAGCTGTTTCTTGGCATGAACAAGCTGCAAACCCTGTTAGAGCTCAATAAACTAAAAGTCCTTCATTCTTTGACTGAA
The DNA here is from genome assembly GCA_016785285.1 of Brachirus orientalis. Lineage (NCBI taxonomy): Eukaryota > Metazoa > Chordata > Actinopteri > Pleuronectiformes > Soleidae > Brachirus > Brachirus orientalis. Next base: position 3,734,905 of record JAFBJR010000144.1, on the reverse strand, counting down.
CTCTCAGTTGTTGGCAACCCTGTGACCCAGAATTCTTTCTACAGACCAGAAGTTGTATTTCATCTGCCCCAATTGCAGATCCTGGATGGAGTGATAATCACTCTAGAGGAAAGGACAAGAGTTGAACTTCTCAATGATGATCCATCACTATTTTACCATTGCCCTGGAATTCCTCCCCCTCCCACTGAAATATACCTTCCTGGGCTACTCCCCTTACTCCCTATAAACCCCAATCAAAAAGGAATAAATATAAGTGGAGGACTGCGGAGCTTTAAGCATGGGCACACTGATGTTTTAAACAATCAACAGAATGACGTTACATTCAAATACATTGGTACAGGAAGCACCCTGCCAACCTCTGACCAACATCAGTTTTTACAATCAGGAGCAACCAGGCAACAGGTTCCACATGGTGGTAAGCCTCAGTCCATGTGGGAGCCAGATGAGTTGGAGTGTAATGATACTTTGCAATGTACAAACAATTCAAAGGTGAACACCTGAAAACAGCCATGACTGACGTGAGGATTAAATACAATATTGTTTGTTATGGCATGCGGGGCATAGTCTTTTAACATGTCTTATTCTGTCTTTGAGCTGGGTTGGGTGATGTCCACTTGTTGGTATTGTGATGATTGTACAGAAACATTTTTTGTATATGTGTATATGTTTAAACATGGCACTTCATGTGTTTTTGGAGCGAGAGTAAAAAAAACAAACAAAAAAAAAACATGTCATCTGCCTGTCACATGTGAGCAATGAGTTTAAATATGAAAATAATATAAAAATATTAATTCATAAAGCTTGAGGCTGACGTCAGTCGGGAATTAAGAAATATAAACTGTATGTCAGAGTTCTATGTATTCTGAATACAAAACAATATTTCATTAAGACATCTTATGTTCACTGTTCAAAGTGTTCGAGAGGCAGTTTTGGAACAATGAACAATGAAACTAAGCAAAGTTTGCATCAGTCATTCTAATGGAAATATTTGAATATGATTGAAAATTTTTCCTGAAGCAGTGTTGTAAAAGCCAATTGACGTAATTAATGTCAATTGCACATTGGCAATACAATTCAACATGACAGTAGGAGAGCCAAAAAACACAGCTGTGCCCACAAAGAAGAAAGGATTGCAGTAGACTCTATCAGGGCCAGCTGGTGCGAGCGACTTTTTGTTTTATTTAAGCGAATAAGTTCCACCCATGTCAAATACCTGCACTTCTTCTATCATCACTGATTCACTTATCTCTCTGAAGTGAATCAGTGATTAAAACAAGGGATGTCGTTGCCACAGTGACATTCTTACTGGCCACTCAGTGAAATGATAAATGCAAACAAATACATATTAAACAGATAAAAAAAGTAAGTCAGTAGTGAGGACAGCATCAGAATATTGCTTTTCTGAGCAGAATTACTGTTCAAATATAGAATGCTTTCTGCCCACACAGCAGGATCCATGGATGTCTAAGGATATTATTTTAATGAAGGCTGATGTTGTGGCTACTCTGTGTTTATTATGCTGTTTATAACCAAAACTGAGGGTTCCTAAAGTGGCCTTGTATACACTGTCCACTAAGAGGGTTATTAGAATGGTCTAGAGAAATACACTGTTGGGACCACTGGGGACCCGAGCAGCATTTACATGCTCCTTTTTAACTCCACAAATTGGCCCCGGAGAGGGGCGTGGGCATCTGTAGCGCCTAGTTAAAGTGATTGAGGTGACTCCCCTCTATTGATTTTCCCTTCATCTTTGGCGTCCTGCCTGGCCACCACTGACCATGTCCCGAGCTCCCAGCAGGCTAATTTAGTTGCCCCTGCTCGCCTTTAAATCACATTAAACTGTAGTTAAACTTTGTCCACATCTTAAAGACAGCCATCAGCGAGGAGGTCATCATGTTATAAGCACCTCATATGCTTGGGTAAACGAGCAATTGCAACTGCAGGGCTTATTGATTGTGTTGCCCATATGGCATTAAGATTATACATGAAAACAGATAAGACCGTAAAGAGAGACATTCAAATCACACTGAGGTATTTGTCTTCATTCCATGAATGCTCCAATGATACTGATTAAAACAATCAGACTACTGAGGAATGGTGCCTCTTTGAAAAAATAAAATCAGGCTGAAGGTCAGATCTTTCCACTAAGATAGACACCCACTGAATGAGGAGTGGGCATTGCATTCCCTGCGCCACACTCCAAATACCACAGCATGTGATGAGTAATGATGCCTATTTTTATTTCAATTTACTCTACATAGTAAAGTCAGCCAAGTGTGACACTTCATTAACTTAATTAGGCTAACTTAATTACATTCTTTCACAGGTCAAGTGATAAGGCTTCTGATTGATGGCCCAGATTGTAAGGTAATTTTTTTTTTGTCTGAGTTGGAAATGACATTTAAATGAACATTAGCGTCCACAAACCATCAACAAACCACAAAAACCTATGGTACACTGGTACCCTACAGACAAATCAGCCACAGTACAGGAAGCAAGCTGCCATTACTGCTATGGTGTCCCCCCACAGTGTGAATCCAACCTTTAACCCACCTTTGTGTTCAGTGCTACCTTTTACAGTGACAGTGAGGATGTTAGTAAGCCATTTTTTAGCTGCCATTAAGTCCCATTTATGACTTTTGAAATTAATCCAAACAAAAATGCAACAATTTTGACAGCACAATAAATAAATAAATACTGTAGGGAAATATTTGATCGTTGTGTGTTATTTACAGTTTTGAGACATTGGCTGCATGCAATTTTTATAATTTAAATAAGGCAGCAGCATTCTTAATTTTAGTGTAAAAAAAATAACTATGTGACTGTAATACACATAAAATAACTCTGATGGATAAATTCCCACAGTTGCAGTCCTTTTCATGACAAGTCTTGAGTGCAGCTGAAGAAGTGCATCCCACACAAGTTCATAGTCGAGTACTAAACATTGCCTGAGCAACTTTAAGAGCTTTTGGCAATTCAAACCTATCCAAATCTTCTGGTGTGATTCACCACGGAGCCCAGCGTGCTAGGGAGCGCTGCAAGGCTGTAAATAAACCTTAAACAAGTGCCCCTTGGCACGGTAACAGGCTTGAATTAAAGGCCACCCATATATTATGGAAAGACTGTCACTTTAGTGCTGAAATCAATTCTGCTAGGGCTGGGGGACGTGGTCTTGGTCAGAGCAAGGTTTATCTAAGTTGAGCAGGCTGAGAGAAACACTGCGTCTATAATGAACTCAGGCTTGTCTAATAAAGCCTTTTACTGCCTCTGCACAATGCGAATGTGTGCAGCGGCAATGATACTCAGCTTCTGCATTTTTCTGTAAACCAGCAGCTCCTCTGTAATTTCTACTGTTGTACAAACAGCTCAACAACACAAATCAGAGGCACATAGTATCATCAAATATATATAATTTGTTATTAATCACAACCTCTCACACAGAATCCCATTTACTGTGACCTTTAGCTGCAGAGACAACAACAAAAAAAAACACCCATGGTAACAAAAGGACATTAGCAGAACTACTGTAGAACAGTGTGGTACATTTGCATTTGTTCTGTAAACAAATGAACTGGGGATCACAAAAAAACCCACATTTGTAAGTTTTGTTTGATGTCTAATACCACAAAGTCATCCAATTTGTCCACTGTTTGATTTAGATCATTGTGTGTAAAATGCTACTCATACAGGAAAGTCATAGTGCCTGACATTTTACATTATGACTCTATACACACTTCACTCTGATGTAAACATGCTTAACAAGTTTTTCTTTTTTTTTTTTTTTTTTTCAAGCACACCGAGAATTTTCTTCATGCTGATCAAGGAGTGTTTTCTTTAAGTAGGCCGACACTCATCTATGTACGAAATGTTGTGTATACGTAATTGAGATCAACAGGTTAAACTGTATTTCAAAATTGGCTTTGGCAGCAAATACATTATTTCTCAAGCAGTTACATCATCTGAACTTTGGAGAAGCTGCACAAACAAATATAATTGTGTTCCTACGTCTTATAGTATGGTAAAGGTGCGCGAGTGTATATATACGCACACACATGCCATTACAATATATATATATAAATATATAATATGTATAATAATTTATATGAACATGAACATGAGTGAAACCACAAAAAATAGAGCAATACCAACTTGGACATCACCCGGGTCAACAAAATTTGTGTCAGGTATTGAGGAACCAGGGCAACCAGATGAGAAATGGGCTACTGGAACACGCCAAAACTGGACAAGAACAGAGAATAGAAGTCTGATGGAATGCTACTATGAGAGCAACCCGAGTGAGAAGGGATGCATGCAGAGGACGTGGGACCTGTGGATGCTTCAAAACCCAACATCCAAGTTGACAAAGAAACAGCTACTAGCTCAGTGTTCTAATGTCCGGAAGAGGAACCTACTATCACAGCTAGAGATTGATGAGATACATAGTGGAGATGTTCTGCATAGGCCTGAACCCCCTCAGCCAGATCACCACAAAGAGTGGGACAACAATCAGCCACCTCCTCTACATAGATGATCTCAAGCTGTATGCCAAGAGTGAGTGAGACATCGAATCAGTGATTCATCTCACCAGTGTCTACAGTGATGCTTGGACTGAAGATCCCAGGATCAAGATGGAAGACACCCACAAAGGTGATTGAGAATGACAAGGCTGAGATCCTATGGGACTTCCAGATCCAGAGAGAAAAACTGGTGATGGCTAACCAAGCGGACATAGTGGTAGTTGATAAGCAGCAGAAGAGAGCAATAGTGATAGCTGTGGCAATTCCAGGTGACAGCAACATCAAGAAGAAGGAACAGGAGAAGTTTGAAAAAATACCAAGGGCTGAGAGGCTGAGCTTGAGAAGATGTGGGGAGTAAAAGCAACTGTTGGTCCCAGTGGTGATAGGAACACAGGGAGCTGTAACCCCCAAACTGGGAGAGTGGCTCCAACTCCAGATCTCTGTTCAGAAAAGTGCAGTCCCAGGAACAGCCAAGATACTACACAGAACCTTCAAACTCCAAGAACCGGGCTTGACAGAAAGACAAGACCGCCCAAGTGGGTGAGAGGGGATTTTTTTATTTTATTTATTTTTTTTTTCATATATACACACACACAAACGCACACACTCTAAGGATTTTCTCCCCCATATCTTCCACAAATGGTGGGCTAATACATTTGCATGATTTATTGTATCTCGCTTCTCCTCATGACTTATTGCTCCACCTTTAACTGCAGCAGTCTGGATCATATTTTTATTGTTGTTCTAAATCTTTCTTTCCTTTTTTTTAAACTTTACCATTGCATAATTATCAATTGCACTATCCATCTTATAATTAATCTGAGTAAAGCTTAGGAATCTTTGAGTGAATGTCTTTCAAACCAGAGACTGAACCAAAGCTGAGGTCAGCTGCATCACATACTGTAAGATACTTGGTGCTGGTTTCTTCAGTGATCATACATCTTTCTCTCAGATAAGTGCCGTGGCTGCAGGGAGCTCTGACAAATCACTTCCTGTACTGTTCTTTGTAGCAGCTTGTCAGGAAGAGGGACTGACCGCCCCCTATCTCTGCCAGCAGCTGAAACTCAGTCGCAATGATCAGGTAATATTCTGCACTTAATGTTGGCATTTAAGAAACATTCTCCCCCCACAGGCAAAAGTGGTACATGGTTTGGCATTTAAAAGTAGATAAAAAAAAGTTTCCTTAAATACAGCTCTCATCTCAGAGTGCTTTTTTGATGTCCTTAGTGGAGTCAATTATCTCCCCACACTTGCTATTACTGAGACACTTTGAGCACCTTGCGCCTTAAAAGGTCTGTGCACCATGCTTTCTCAAAAATGTCACATCCCTAACTGTCTCTCAAAATGGAGACCTTAGAATACTGGAAATGGCATCGGCTTCTGCCATTTATTTGCTGCTTAAAAATGTGCTGGATAAACTGGAATCGAGCTTAAGAAACAGAAATCCCTCACCACAAATGTATATCTATGAGTTGCTTTCAAAGTAAACCACAAACTGACTGGTTTAACGGACGTAAAGCTGCTGTGAATGAGTGATCCTTGCTCACTAAAGGACCAGAGAAGAAAAAGTAATTCCTGCCAATTTGTCACATCAACACAGAAAATGCTTTCTCCCGTTGCCAGTGAAATGTTGCACCGCTCTGGGAAACAGAAAAGCTAAGGCCCCAAGGTTTTCCTGTTTGATGTAAACAAGTGGGAGGGAGAAGGAGGAGAAGGAAGAGGAGGAGGAAAAAGGGAACAACTTCATAGGGACAAGTTGCTCCAGAGGGAGTGAGATATGAAAGTGTAAGAGATGGTAGAAGGCAGGAGATGGCACACAGGCCTCAGGGGGAAGAAGTCACAGAGACTCTAAACCTCACTATTTGTTTTCCCTGATTATGATCTATAGGATAAAGATACAATATGTGAATAAAGAGTATACCTACAAATCAATCATCACAGAGGGAAATAAAGCATAGACCAGATTGTATCTGACGTTTGAATTAAACACCAAATATTTGTATTTGACTGTGTGGAGTTGAGTCTTTAAAAACTTAAAATGAAGTTTTCTCAGATAAGAAACCTCTTGAGAATTAGAACTAAATCAAGATTGTATTTATGCTATTTCCAACCAAAAACATGGAAAGAGTATCACATTGTCATGGCACTCCAGTTGGCCCAACCACTTATCTGATAATTACACAGAAAAACAACAAATATTCTGTCTGGAACTATGTAAAATGCTTTTTATTTAAGGACTTTAGATAGACAAACCTCCCCAGCTTTATAAGTAAATGCAAAATAAATAAAAAGTGAGCAGAAAGTTAAACTGATAGTACAGTTCAACTTAAAGTATTAATGAATGAATGGACTGATGGGAAATCCAGAATGACTTTTTCTCAGTGCATCACTATTTTAAGGTCAAAATCCGCTCTTAAGGAAAAGCCTTTTTTAATTCACATCTCATCAAGTGCAAACATATCAAAGCATGTTATGGCAAATGTTGATTAAACAGGACTGGACTTGTGGCTCCTCTGGGAGACTCGACTGTCTCTTCAAGCTACCAGTTGCGCTTAATCCTAGTGTCCTCTCCTGCTTCAGCTCCTGCTGTTCAAAGCTCTTCCCTGGTTCTACACTTTCAAATAAAAACAATTCAATGCTTGCATTGAAACCGTTACTTTCATTTTATCACGTATATCCCACCAACAACACTGTACACACATATTGCTTATATGTATATACATATTTTATACGTACAGACTATTTTTTCCCACACTGTGAGTTAACAGAAAAATGGTCTATATACAGCAAAATATGAACTACAGCCTGCATTTTATGTGAACAATATCATTTTAGATGCAAACAGATAAAATTGCAATTTTGGTCCATGGTTCTCCTCTCAATAATTCATAATAGCGAAATAAAATGTTCATGTAATGTAAAATCTAAAACTTTTGGCTGAAATGAGGAATTATTGGTAAGATAACTAATGACTCAAAGCAAAGTCAAGTCCTTTTATTTGTTCCTGCAGGTAGAGCTGTTTTTGGTATCCTTTGAAAAACATCTTACAGTCAGCAAAGACATGACAAAAGAAATACAACGTGAAATGAAAGCATTGTAAAACTAAGTAAGAACAGCGAGATGCTGCAGGCCCAAGTTAATTATTGTCCAAACCTAGCATACACTGCTGAATATCAAATAAAAACATGGATGGATGTGAAGTTGTATACTCAGGTAAAACACGGTACATTTTAAAACAAATCTTTTTAAATAGTGACCACTTCACATTGAATGAAAGCTTTACCCTTTTGGTTTTATTCATAATCGAATTTCTTTCATTCCTCTGATTCAGTATTTCCACTGAGGCTTTTATGATTCATCTCCTCTTTGCCTGCATTAATCAGCCGAGCAGGACATGCTGCTAGTTTCTAGTGAGATGGTAACAGGGGTGCATTTATCACTTGGATTGAGAGGCAGCCAATTGTTAGGCCTTTATTACTAAATAATTCAATAAAAACAAGCAAACATGTAAGAAAGAAAAAAAAAAAATTAAACAGTAATGTAGGGCAATGTCATGTTGTGCCTCTTCACAAAAATTTGTTTTTCCTGTTAAGATCTACTTTTACGATTGTTTTATATAGTGATTATCAGTTTTCACTGGGATTGTCCAGACGGGCTGTGTATGAGAACACAAAATAGGAATGGAATCAAGTCAAATCTCTGTATAATGTCATGTAAGTCCATAAAAACAAAGCAGAAGACGCTTCAGATAATTCACAGCCAGTGAGGTAATGGATAAGTGTCCTGTCTCCGGCATGAGAGACACGGTCACCCTCTCTAACCTGGATGCACCGCTGATTCTCTTGTTGTGAATGCATCTGACTCAAAACAATCTCCTGCCGTTTCTGCCATGTGTGAACGGAAAACATTGAGACCCAATTCACCAGAATTCATGCCTGAAAATGGCTTTAGTAATATGGTCTTTGGTCTTACAGCAATCACTTGTCATTATCAGAAAACTGAAGTACCCAATGGAGTTTTCTCAAATTATAGCGATTAAGCGTTTTCCAAAAATAAAATCCTACAAAGCCACAAAACATGTACCTGCTCATCAAACATGGCTCCAAGACACAAGTAGGGGCCACATTTGGTGCAGTCACAAGTGAGTCCTCACTTTGTTTGTGCTAAATTTGTTTGTGACCACCCACACAGACACAGCTGACATAAAAAAAAAAGAACAAAAAAAACAAAAAAGCACCAATGATAGAGGGTTAAGTATGGAAAAAATGTAAATGTGTAATTACAGTTTTGGCCAAAATAAGTAAACATGCCAAAAAAGAGAAGGATACACATGCCAAATTCACTCAGTATGACTGAGGTCCAAGCAGACCAGCCAAGAACACTTATTTTGTGTGTATTCTGAAAGATACTCTCTAACAACCGACATACACACACTCACCTTGGAGGATGACGTGTCACACTCTTGGCAGATCCAGCCATAGCCTGTCTGCTTGGGAGACTTCTTCAGAGGCGGGTCCAGACACCCAAAGTGATAGCAGAGCCGACATTCGTCACACCTGAAGCACAGAGAGGAAGTACACGTGTCACATGACACATAAATAAAGGTGATGAGGCCAGTGTTGCAGCGATGATGGATGATGACAAGGTGGCCTGTTGTCAGTCACTCAGACTTTGTTAATACGTTACAAAGTCCCTCTAATCACTCCAATCCCTTGACCTTACGCAGCCAATGAATGTACAGTGCTTCATATCATGACCAGATAAATACAGGCCTTGTAAGAACCTGTCAGTTCTCCTACTACTCAACTACTTCTGTCTAAAGATTACCAGACACTGAAAACGACAAGATGATTAATGTCCTTATATGTAGAAATGGTACTGAATAATAATATTGCTCATGTACTGCATTAAAAGATAACTGGATAATTAATTGTGCAGATTTAGCAGTTTTTAGGTGAGTTGACCGAAAATGGATTTTTAAAGGCTGACAGATTGATGATAGTTTGAAGAATGATAGCGCCAAAAGAACCATTCAGGCCCATTTATACTCTAAAGACAGAGACGAAGACGGATGGAGCCTTTCGTCTGCACTTTGCATTCATTGTGTTCGTCATCATAAGCTCCCCTGCAAAGTGCACACTGATGGACGAAATGGAGCAGTACCACCAGAAATCATGGGATCAATATACATACATACATAGAAACATAAATATATATATATATAGAGTCAATAGTCCAATCAGTCATTCAGTCATACCATACATACCTACAGTTGCAGTGTTCAATTTAAAACATGCTGCCAGACTTTGCTGGCTTATTCCTGCAGCCAGAAAATAGAGAGCGACTGCCAGGTGCTCTCCATTATCTGGTTGCCATGTTTGTTCATTCCTGCAACTTGGTACTCAGCACTGCCCTAGGAAATATTAGCTAAATGTCCATACCAATGCAAAATATACATATATTACGCAGACATTACCATGGAGACAGTATGAAATTTTGCAGGTATTCACATTAAAAGTCACCCAATGTGAATATCTATGGGTGGTTGAAAAAAGAAAGAAGAAAAAAAATTCTTCAAAACTTAAAGGCATCACTGACACCACAAAGACATTTCTCTGGAAGTTAAGTGCTTTTGATGATGAATAATGCTTATAAAATTGATAGAGACCAAGCTTTACCTTTTTTGAGATTATGAAAAATTACCGTCCTGATACCCTGAAGTCTTCAAAAAAGTCGTGTGTGACATTTATGGTTTAAAATTAAGCTCTTTAAGAGTCATGCTGACAGTTTTATGCCTCTAATCCACCATTACTGACTAGTCTCTGTATCAGCATGGATATGGAAAACTGCTTGATGGAATCCTAACCTAATACAAATTTGTCATACTGGATTCCTGGAGGGAAAAAAAAAAAAAAAATATATACAGTTTATATCTCACTCACAATTACCATGACACTGGAGCAGTTTTATTGACTCCTCTAAAGCCTTACTTACAGTGAAACATCAGATTGAGACTGTTTTTTTTTTTTGTTCTGTGTCATGTTAGATCAATAACCATTCCAATTATTGATCATTGTAATCTTCCACTTAAATCTACTCCTCTGAAATGTTCGTGTAGCTGTCTAAGCCATGACAATACACAGACAAAAAAAGGTTGAGAAAATTAAAAAAAAAAAACTCATTTGGTAATACCAAAATGAATTAAGTTCATTCAAACTAAAGCAGACAACAAGTTGCCTACGATTTATTTAGGTGCAACAGAAATACTTTGAAACTTTTACATTTAAACAAATATAAGCAAATGCATTTTAAAATGTTTTTTCTTCTTGCTCTTTGTTCATCATTGACAGTTGTGTAATGGAATTAAACACAATGTGCAGGATTAAGAAATATGAACCGTGTCTTTGAAGCTTTACTGTAAGGGCCAGATTGACCCTGGGAAGCTGCGCACAATCACTGAAAAGAGTTTTCAGACAATGAGTCACAGCAGCAGTCTAAAACTAGAATTACTGCCAAGCTGTTGTGTGTCTCTGCTGACCAACAGTTTCAAGCTACACAATTTTTTTCCAGACTCATATATCACGCACATGTTGACTTAAAAAGGAAATGAATGTCCGAGAGGCCAAAAAACTTGTTTTGTGAGGGCACCGTGACCTTTTCCGCGTTTCAGAATGGATATTCTCCTGGTGTTCTTACATTGATACATCTGCAAGCCTGTAAAGGGTTTCTGAAGTCAGTGGTGAATTCTGAACACAAAATTATAGAAAAAACATTTGTGCCAAATTTGAAAGGATTCCTGAAAAACATTCTTGAAATATGGCATTCACAAGAATGGGGCACATGCCTATTTGTGCTTAAGAGTGGGCATTGACTGTTGCTGGCATTGAGGTATAATAACAAAATATAGCTGAAGCTAATGGGAACTAGGGCTGTCACCTTTTCCAAAAAACTAGATAGAACAAATTTAACTTTACACACTGTTTTCTCTGTCTGACAAACTTGACAAACATTATTTTATTATTACATCTACTATTAGGCACTTCTATTGCCTCACTCAGGTGGAGCTAACAGCTAAGATTAGAGGTGAGTCCACAGATTTGTCCACTACTTGGTAACTACGTCAAAGAACCTACAATATTTCCACATGCCGATTTTCAGATGCTTTGGTGTCCCGATTATCTATGGATGGTTTACCTTGTGTACTCAGTTTTTAAGGCAAAACAACATAACATAAATGTCCTTTTTCTTTCTGATGTGGCCAAAAAGCACTCACAGTGCCCTCTGCTGAACCATGTCTTAATTACTTTCAGATGGTCAGAGCACCTTGAGGCTTCATATTTTGAATTTCAAATGGGTTTTTAATGTTGAATTTGTTGTGTTGTCCTCCAGTTTCGAATGGATGTCCACATTAACAATGCACAAATGGCTGACCTAATGGGAACGCCACAGCTTTTTGCTAGTTTAGAGTCATGAACTGAAATACGTGGAAAACTATACTTTTGAACTGAAGATGGCACTAGAGGAAATCATTGTATCAAGTCAAGGGGAAATATACTGAAACAGCATAAATAGCAATTATTCCAGTATGTGTTGAGATAGTTATTCATTTAAAAAAGTCATATGAATTCTTAGAATGTTACTCTTTAAATAAATCTGATAAAAGCTACAGAATAAAACTACAGGGTCTTGAAATTAATCCACTCATGAATTTTTTTTTACTGTGGCCTGGTAGGATTCCTTGCTCTGCAAGTCTGACACTGATATTTTATGCATTCATGCCCTGCAGTGTTTTTCTTCATGTACTTATCTTGTATAATTTCACATTTTTTACTGATCTTAAAACTGTGTCCTGGGTAGATTATAAAGGTCTAAAAATGTCTGTTTGAACCTTATAGATATACATGTCAATAGTGTCTCATGCACTTTCTCTCCCTGTCTTCACACCACTCAGACAGCCCTTCTTTACTTAGTAATGGAGATGAATAGAGTGGTTTCAGGCTGACCTCCCAGGCTGTTACCGCTCTTATCAGATTTTCAATGGAGTATGCGAATCTCCTTCATTGATTAGGACATAACTGGCTCTAATTGTGGACTGTGTGTGTGTGTTTACCAGGCTGTGGGAGCGTGTTGAAGGGCAGCCAGCCTCATTAATGATTAAAAGAAGATTAAAAGAAGAAGAAGAAGAAAAAAAGACACCCAGTACCTCTGTGCTATAGTTACAGACCAATTTCCTTTTGTTCAGACAGACCCATTTCACTTTGAGTTACAATCTCTTTGTGTCTTTAGTGTCTTTAATATTTTTGTTTTTAAGTACATATTGTTCAGTTTTCACAATCATCTTCTTGTTACATCATGGAAATGTTTTAGTGATAGAGGTAATTGTTATCATAAATGGTTAAGCAGTAATAAAAATTGTTAAGAGCTATATAATGCATCTTCAAACTGTCCATCAGCGTTATTCCATCAAGCCACCCGACCTGAATCAGAAATCTTTAACAAAATGACTGTGTTCCTTGTCATGTTCACTAGTCTGGTGGATTATATTGAGTAAAATTGCATGGAATCTTTTGCAATTGCACTTCAAAATGTCACAACAATGTATGGCTATTGCTTCTTTGTTTTGTTTACATGAGGGAACTCTGAACTGAGTGGAAAGCAAACTTGAAAAGATGTCAATTAATATATGAAATCTAACTGTAACTCTAGCTTTTATACCACATGAACACATTGTCATTTTAATACTGACTGTAGCCTCTGGCGGTTAGTGACAGTAAAACAAAGCTACTGCACAAATTTCAGACTTACAAAACTGAGTTCCTATCTAAGTGTTTGAGAATAGACTCTTAATTTTTTTACAGTCACTGGGACATAAAGGACATAAAGACCACATTAGTGTCATCAGTCTAATATGGTGAAAACATTAACTTTGCCCCAAACCAAGGTTGAAAACACACTTTTTACCCCCACATATTCTTCTACCGCTCATTCACTCAGCATTTCAAAAACACAAGCTTCTTCTGACACATTCAACTCTGGCCTCTCTTCTATTGAATGGCTTTGGCTCCTCCCACCACAGCACATGAACAAGAGCTACATTTAGACTACAAGGCACATTGTTTAAATTCAATTAAAATCATTGCAGATCAGATTTGTTGGTTTACATTCATCTATTCAAGTGTCTTGGACTGCCCTCTCAAACGACATGCATGCACACGAATATCGGATAATCGTGGAAATATTCTGATAGTTGTAAATCAGTTGAAGCTGTCAAAAACCTAAACTCCAACATGGTTATACAATATATTTCCTGGTTAGGCTGTTGTTAAGCAGATGGTTTGCTATTGAGAAGAAAGGGCAGCATATGTTTCTATTAAAAAAAGTTGGTTGGTCAGTTATAGAGCTCTGCAGCAAAGGTCACACAATCTGTCATTCAAAAGTTGGAATCAAAACAAAGCCATTATGTCAGAAAGCCACACTGTTCAAAACAATACATGTATATACCAGGCAATATGTCAGGTCATGTATTCCATCATCTAGCTGTTGTGCCCCAAGATGTCCAAACAATTGGGGACAAGCAAAGAGGAGAGCATTTTATCAGATCAACAAAAATCCCAAAAGACGGCAGAGTTGGATCACTGCCATAAAATTGGAGCAAAGATTGAGTGATGGGGATCCACAGGCAAAAAGACTTTGCTTGAGTAGTGATAATTTCATGTCAGGTACACTTACTTATTTTAATAATTTTTGAAATTGAAAGCAGCAATTCTGCTTTTCCGTTTTGGGAGAGGAGTAAACGGCCACTCTATGTCCAGAGTCTGTATAGGCAGTAGAACAGATGGAGTCATTTCTAATTAAAGCAAATGTTCACTGTCCTTGTTTTGTGTTCAGACATGCAGCAAGAGGAAGCAACAGTGTGAGGTACGATTGAAATTCTATTTGACATCTTTCCAGAGGGACAAACTGTATCTCACCAATTGCTGAATGAATTGCTGTGACATTTAGTAAAGGGATTCATGCTGCCAGCATGGTTTGATGATCCCCTGACTTTTCCTCTAGTGCTATTAGGGGATCAATGAATATCTCAATATCTACTGGATGAGCTGGCAAAACAAAAATAAACAGACATTTATTGTTGTCAGAGGATGAGTCTTGACTTTTTGACAAAATAACCGCCATTTCCTCTATAATCCACCATTGCAAAACCACTTTTAGGACACCAATTGCAAACAAAATCAGCTATTATTCCTTGTCAAAATTGCTCAGCATCCAAAAACAAAAGGACAATGTGGAAGTAACCCTATATTAGCAAGAGAACACATTCATTTAAACCATTTAAATGAATGGGTTCCTTTTGGAATCTCATATTCAGTTATTTTTCAAATGGTGCACATTCACTATTTGCATGCTGTCACCCTGTCACATTGGATCTTAAAAGTGTTGGCATGTTGGCAGACAACTCTTACTATTATCTGATCTGTTCTGCACATCACTTATTGGCTAGTATTAGTTTTACAAATTGTAATTTGTAGCCACAAATGAAATAATGAAGCCTGGAAACAGAACGTCTACATTACGCTTAAATGTTTTTACTGATTTATTAATTAATAACCAAAGTATTGCATGTACTGCCTCCCCCAGCTTTAAGAGTCGTGGTACCGTTTTTGGTTGAATTCCACTCTATTCACAGATCTTTGTTATTATCACATGTCTGTTTCATGAGCAAAGTAGCTTCAGTGACAAATGTCTATTATGTTCCATTTTATTAAAGTAGACATATATGTTTATGTAGACAGATGTGCAACCAACCTACCAATCAAACAAACAAGACCTTAGGTGTCTGCATGTTGTTTAAATTAGAGACAAACAACATCATAACAGCACAGCAGCTTCATTTCTTCCACAGTGGGAGTAGGTTACAGTAGTTTGTACTACTGTAGGATGGATGTGACACATTAGTGTACTTTTGACAGTTACTAGCTGTTTTGATGTATAGCTGCAAGGTTTAAAATACAGCATAAGTGAGTGACATACAATAGCGGTTAAACTGTTGACTTATACTATATGGAAAACATCCCAATACATGACTTAATATGACCCACCCAAAATACAGAATATGGTATGGTGGATCGTGTTTTCATCTTAACAGAAATACCATGATCACTCCTGCAGCACTGAAATATTTAAAATGGGGTTGCCTCTCCCTGCTGCACACCTCAGTCAATAAAATGAAGAATCAGCAGGTGATCACTGCTTCTCCACAAAAGTTTTTTTTTTTTTTTTCATTTTGTTGGGATTGTTTGGGTCTTTTCACGCTGTGTGTTCAAAATGTTTATTAGGAAATCACATAATACGCTCTCCAAGACGTTGTCTAAACATGAATTTATTAGGATATCAGCTAAGCAGTGAAGCCAGCTTTGTGTTGGACTCAGGTGATGAAAGGTATTAGGCAGTCTGGTGGTGTCAGGTCTGATGACGACTGCAATTTTGCGGACAGGAGTAGTGGAGTCTCATTCTTGTGGAAAAGAAGTTCCACAGGAAGGACTGAACACACCTTCAATCTATAGAGGGACAAATCAACTGTCCACTGGGAATCTGTACATATCCTCTTATTCACTTTAAATCAGGACCCATGAGGGCAGTGAGTAGCTTCAGCATAGCAAGTTTTTATAAATATGTTTTCTAAATAAAGCTGCTGTCAGCAATGTCTTCTTTTGGCCAACTTCCTGTCTATTGCTGCCGTTAGCACTTTCTTCCCTCCTTCCTACATCACCTCATAAATACTTTTTGGTGGTGGAAGGACCAATGACAAATTCATGCTCGAGCTCATGAACACAGAAGACTGCCTCTTTTTGGAGTTTTACTTCATGTTTAGATATAGTGTTTGTGGGATGGTGGAAAGGTTTCTGCTAGATTTATGCTACTGTCAGAGCCAAGGTATTCTTCGGTCACGAGAAAAATAACAAATCCAAATTCAACAACTTCCCCGCAAGTTTGTTTCCCAAAGGTTACACTGCCACAAAACTAAACTGCATTCTCAACAAGTTTTTTTCTGAACCAAAATTACATTGCTCATTCACATGTCTGCAGATGTGCAAATCACATAATTTTGGCAGTAACATGGTTGATGATGCTCAGAACTTTCACCAAGGCCGTAACATCTGTAGAAACATACCAGAAGGTCCTTGTAACAGCGCAGCAATCTGCAATAAGACTTTCACTGTTTAGTGTCAAACTGGTGTTAAACTGTGGTTTGCTGCTTCACTGATGTTTTTCAGTGAAAATTTCGCATAAAATTAACATCACTATTGGGGATATCTCAAAATGTAACATGATCTGGAAGAAAATATAGGGAGTTCCTTGTGAAATGGCGACAGTTCACAACAGGTATTAAATTGCGTGCTGAATGTGTCACCTGTGACCAGGTGAGATTGAATCTGGCTCCCCCCACCCTGGTGCCATTTCAGTTTGCAAAAAACAAAATTATGTTTTTAACAAGCACAGGCAAGTCTGATGTCAAAGTGTTGGTGTGTCTTTGTGTGTGTGTCCCTCTGTAGATTTCTGTCTTAGTGACAAAGACAGTGAGAGGGTAAAATAGGAAAAGCACTACTCACACTACTGTAAAATGAAATAAGAATTTAACCATTACATGAATCAATCATGTAGTGATCATGTTAATATTTTGGTACAGGCTACAATTAAAACAACAATAGGCACTGACATTAATATGAAGTCTCAACGGTATCAGAATCCTACAGTTTTCAACAATCACAGCAGCACCTTTTCAAAAGCTCACATTTAAAAACTAATTTCCATGTTCATGTTAAATGAACTCTAATTGGCATAATGTTATTGAATGCAGGCTTCTGGCAATAGATTAAGAAAAGCTATGAAACAGGTGTAATATTATACCTGTAGTGTTCACACATTAAGCATGGCAGATTTACTCAAATCAGAGTGAAAATTTAATTGGCACAGGTAATTGGCATCTTATGAGTTGTACGAGCAAGAGGTAACAGCTGCTGCACATTAGCACAAATATGCTGAGGCAGGTGGATCTCTCTCACACACACACACGCAAACACACACACAAACACACACACACTCCAAAGAATCTTGGTTGGGCTGAGCATGCATATCTGCCTGGAAAAGATGGGAATTTAAATCTGGGATCTGGCCACCCAGCGAATAGAAGACATATGACCAAAGTGTGCAAGCTCCCCTAATGAGCACACTCCGATTCTTGCACACAAAACAGCAACTGATTTCACACAAATCTCCAACTTAGGCAAGCAGAAACAAAAGACAGGGGAACTTTCACTGCTGGAGACCTTTGAGGACATTCTAAACTTTACAGGAGTGCTCTTTTTATTTAGCAAGTCTGTGACAATTGGCCACTTGCTGCCCTAATTACTGTACCTTAATATCGCTGGTGTGCTCTGACAGATCTGCAATGCAAACTGTGTGTGTGTTAGAGAGAGACAATATGGTATTTAATCTTTATTTATCCATGGATGGTGTTCAAACACGGTTTGACATTTTGACAATAAACAGTGTAGTGGACTGAAGAGTCCTGGTACACAAACAGTTACAACAAGTTCAGACAGTCACATCTTTTCAGAGACGCCACTTGCACATTTACATGTACATATGGAGCTTTTATGCACATTAACTTTAACATGCTAATTTGCATCACAACACCAACAGCAATGTGTAAAACCCATACTGACATCTGAGTCCAAAGAGCAAAAAACATCATGGCCTGAGTAGCAACACAATGATGTTTAGATTATTTGCAATCAGGCATTAGACAAGAGTCAGGGGTGTAAATACATGTCAAATAAACGAGCTTGTCTTGCGTGGCGGCTAGCCTGGCTAATTAGCTTGGTACCAATTAACTTGCAGAGCTAGCTTGGGGGGGCAATAGCAAGTCACCAAATAGCACAGCAAGTGCTCACTACTTATCCCCAGTGTTGCCTATTTTGTGAGCATACATGCCTCCAGTCAAATTCTCTGTGCAATGTAACAAAACCTATTATAGATGATCAATATCAATTTCGTTTTCCATGTTCCCTGTGCACTGACAGATACAGGACACGCTTAGCCTAGCATGGAATGAATCTGAAAGTAGAGAAAATTGCTGATCTAATTCTTTAAATGTTTAACAACTCACAAACTCTTACTTTAAATTCTCTGCCTGAGTTTTTTTTTTTTTTAATTCAATTTGCTCTGCTGACAGAGCAAGTTTCATTAGTTACGTACTGCAGGGATTCAAGTCAATTAACTAACACCCTAATTTGACACTTGGCTGTAGTTTCACCCGTCTTGTCTGCAGTATAGGCTTCACACTGGCAGTCATGGAAATGCTACTGCACAGACTTCCAAATTCTGTCTGATATCTGTCGAGGAAGGAAGTTAAATCCACATTGGGTCCAAACATTAGCATCCTAACATCTGCTCATTTGCAGAAAACTCTAAACTGGTATGAACGTCATCAGTGTCTGCTTATACTGGATCCTTTTTTTTTAACATAATAACCAGATACAAGGTACCAGATAAAATAGTAGAGTTCTAACAGATCACATTGGGGGCATGAGCATGTATATGGATTTTCAGGTGGAATCCATCTAGTAGATCTGGTGAAATTTTACTTTGCAGTAGGGTTGCACAAAAACAAAAAAACTGTCCTGTACAATAAATGTTCCACAAAAAATTAAGGCACTAAATTTCTCTAAAATGTCATAGTAGGTAACTGATCCAAAAAGTTTTTAGATTACTTAGGTCAGTATGCTGGTATCACCAGTCCTGGAGCACGATGCTACTGTGGCTAGAAACTATAGTGCCAATAACACAGAAATGTGTCACAACAGGTGTGGCCCCTTGAAAAACACCATGGAGAATCATGGCGTCCAGGAGTAGGACTTCACAAGTGGGCCATCAAATGTAAAATATGGGGGAAAATCACGTTTTTAGCAACATGTTTGTTGTTTATTATGATATTTGACCTCTAGTCAAAGATCAGCATTGGAAGAGTCTGCCAACATCCAAACATGTCAGAAAGGGAGGACAGTGTATATGATCCTCACTATTAAGAAAATGATGAAACAAATGATGAAGGAGAGGATGGACCAAAAAGTGAGCCAAGAATGTGGACTACGTGTTAGCTTCAAAACATATGTGTGCCACTTGATTAAAGCTGTTGGTCGCACCGTTGTTGGTTGATTGTTGTCTGGCTGTTGGCTAATGATTAGCTCTGGCACTGATCCAATGACATGAATAGGGAAATGTCACTTCTTGAGAGGTAAAAAGGCACTGCTTGGAGCATGTCAGCCTGATAAAAATGTGTGTATGCCAAACACATGCAGTTGTGACGATGTCACCTATGGGTGACACATTGTCCATGATGATCTACAGCCTGTGGTTTTCAGGCAGCATTTTGGCATTTGGCTGTTAGAGGAGACACAAGCTTTTGTAGTTTGCGTTTTACACATTTGAGGAACATATTCCTTTGGAAGATGGTGCACTTGCATCTTCACTAACTGATCTAGTGTAACCCAGATAGTTGATAGTTGTCTTTGACGGTGTCTGAGTCACATGCTTCCACCATGTAGCCTTTATCAGCTCCTAACACTGCCCTTACACACCCAGCCACTGCAAGGTCCTTGATGTTATCAAAGCAATTTGGCCCTGCTTTAATCACTGGGAAAATTGAGCACCCCCCCCCCCCCCCCCCCCCGTCCCAATACCACACTTTCTACCTTTGAAGCTGACAAATCCAATCACTCATAAGAGATGTTATTGACTGATGTAATCTTATTGGAGGTGAGGTGGTGGAGGGGACATGATTGATCGCTTTTGTCTGCTACATGTGTTGCTTTCAGTTGCCGATTTGTGTTCACTTTCATCTGGCGTTTAATCTTTGGGTGAAGTCCGCAGACTGCTCCCACCAACGTCACCCCTCTGACATCAGCCTAGGACCCATCGCCTCACTCAACGGGGCTCGTGGCCCAATAAATCTGAGCTGTACTTTGTTTGATCTTACCTGCCTCATCAACAACGCTGGCACATTCCTGTCTTGATCTAACAAAGAGTCATCACTCGAAGAACTGCAGAGACAGGCTGCAGACATTTTCACTAATGTATCACTAGAACTGAATTGAATCACAGTGATGAGGACAAAGATATAACTTTATTAGATAAATGAAGTCTATTGGACAGAATTGCACATTATGACTTAATGTGAGCTCTTAAGATCTTAAGAGACAAAGGGATGAATTAATTCAAGTTATCAGAAACATGTTGAAGTGGAGGACAGCCACAAATCATTTTGGTAACATTTTTGAGCAGTAACTTTTTAGGAACATCCTGGAAAGGACTTTTTGTTTGAATGCTCAGAGTTTTACATCATAATGTCCAACAGAATGAGCTTTACTGAAAAAAAATTGAAAATATAGGGAAGAAGATGTAACATACAATATAAATTGTATGCAAGGGGACAATCACGGTCAAGACATGTAGACACAGGCATGACCACTTTTAAGTAATAGTCCTTAACTTCTGTCATCCCCCTGAGGAATTCTGAGTAAGTACCAAACCAGTCCACAAGGTAAGCAAGTAGAATCCACCTCTGAAGATTTTTGTAGTCAAATATAGGTATTTCTGGTGTTTTCTTCCCCTATACATTTTTCTAGCACACTGTTGCCTCCTTGATTCAGTCAGTCTTGGCATATATCGCATCACTTCCTGTGCAGAAATGTTGCAGGGTGATTGGAGATTGGAAACATTGCTGACAGGCTTAATCGGCACTGTCTGAACTAATTTAGCAATGGCTTAAATTTAATGGTCATTTTATTTATATCTAAATGCTTCATAATGGAGCTTTAAAAACACTTTGGAGAAGCCGAGGGGAAAACAAGCTTTGTGTGCTTTATGTTTAGTTTATTTGTCAGGGACAATGCAAAAAAAATTGTAACTACAGGTTAAAATTAACACATCACAGATGCATTGGATATAAGATTTCTAGCCAAGACTAATTTGCAATCTCTGTCCCTGGTTAGACTTTTCGACTATACATTTATCCAAAATAAATTAAGGACACATAGAAAGATGAGTAGTGTTGCTTATAGCATTAGTTGATTAGTTTAAAGAGAGTATTTGATCATTAAGCTGCATGGGAGGGGACATTTATTTTTTCTTTTCCATGTTCTCCCTTTCATCCTAAAAGCAAAACAATTACAGAAATCAGCATCGCAGAAACCCAGACGGATGATATTATAGAGGTATGGTGCATGTTGCTTCACCAATACTTTGCACCTATAGTTTTGCATCCAGGTATTGATGGTGGTTTTGTGGCTACAGGAACTTCTTTTGTCTCCAGCAGCCTTGGTGGCTGAAACAAGGCAGTGAATTTATCACAAGTGAGCAATGCAATTACCTTGGGATTGGTCACGTGATAAAAATCAATATGACACAAAGCACTCGACCATTGACTCTGGTCCATGACAAAGTGTGCTGGTGACTTTCCATAGAAAGGAGTGGATTATTGGACTTTGTGAGGCCCCTAGTTTTTGATTTACTGTTATTGTCATTGCAACATTATAAAAGAGCCATTGTTTTACAAGAAGGGAAGTAATGTATTGACTGCTGAAGTAGCACCTATGGATAAAGCCAAGTCAGAGTGACTGCCTATGTTATATCATCTGGACACAACTCATTCACATCTGGGTAAGGAAGGAGGTGAAGTGACTTTCACCTGTTTTATCTTTTTTTTTTTTTTATCTGAATCAAGTTCTTAATGTTTTCCAGCAGGGGGCCTCAGTGAACTGAGTACAACACTGGAGAGGTCTTGATATAAAAAGTGGCTCCGACTCTTCATCTGTGGGATAAACTCAGACCTCACCTGAAACATAGTCTATTCTATCCTATGCCTTGCAAAGGGAGTTTCACAGGAAATGCTTGCAGCACACAACAATTTCTTTAAATCAAGTCTATGTCCAGGAAGTCAAGTAAGATATTAAGGACCCATAGGGATTTGTGGTTCTTGCTCTGTGTGTAATGATTAAAAATTGAGGTAGGAGGAAAAACTGTGCAGTTAAGAGAGGATGAGACAGAAACCATTCAAAGAGTAGGAGGAGGGAAGAACTTGTACCCCAGGACGTATTTGAGCAGGCCTGCACTGTGGTAGAAACAGTGGAATAAAGAGAAAAGAAGCAGGGGAGTAATAGATTTTAGCTGCTTGGCCACACTTCCCACACAGCCCCAGTCCCAGCTCTTATGTTTTCTGTTTTAATAGGGGGGGAAAAAGGGTAAAGTCAGCAAAAACAAAATGCCGCCATTAAATCATCTCCACAGATCCGGTGTCAGAGCAGTAATGGGAAACGCACTCATCATCGGAAAGGTTACTGCCTTCCAGAACCTCCCTGCTAGCTTTTCTCTCTCTCTTTATCCCTAAGCCCCTCCTCTTCCTGCACCCCATGGATTCACTCTCATCCCATATCGAGAAACCAGCTGTAGCTGAGCTAATCTCTGGTTTGCCGGCTGCTTCTCAGTCCCCAGAGACCCTGGGGTCGAGGATGAGGGATGGGGGCGGCCACAGTTTGCCATGGTCAGTTGGTTCCATCTTGCGGATATGCCACCAAATGATGCTGACACCATGCTGTAAACCAAAATGTATCTCTTTGTCTTCTCCTATGGTAGTTAAAAGAACAAAGACTGTACAGACAAGGTGGCTTGTGTTACAATGTATTACCAGATGTAATGTTGGCTTTTAAATGGCTTTTGATGTCAGAAAAGAGCTACTGGAAATGTGACAGTAAATGGTTTTCGTAAGGTCCACAAGCCTCCTCTTAGTGAGAGATTTGTTCAGCTGTCACGGCAAACTGAAAAATCTACATCACAACAGAGGAAACATCTCTATGAGACCAAAGAATGTTTCAGTGAATTTTACCAAGGAAGTTCCATACGATTACCCGAAAGTTGACCTGGTGCTGAAAACATTTGGAAAATTGGAAAATTTCCACACCAAATAATGAACCTTTTAAGGCTGCTACTAACAATTTTCAATTTATCTGCCAATTTATTTCCTTTGGTCGTTTGTTAAAAGAATGATAAAACAATGTATGTTCATGTTTCCCAAACCTCAAAATGACAATGCTCTCAAATAGTTTTGAAGTGATTAATTAGGAGATTCATAGAGTAGCAATTTAATAATGTTATTTTATGTTATGGCAGCCCTTAATCATTTCAAATGCATCTTGCAGGTTATCTTACCTGCTTTGTGTTGTGGTAGTTTATACAGTACATCAGGTATTTCTAAACACAGAAACAGTGTCTCCATTATGTTGTTTATCCTGCATAGTAGAAACAAAATAACCTTTATGAAGAAATTGTTCAAAATGGGTGAAATGGCCTAAAAGGTTACCACATTAAAACATGTTCAAATGAGTCCATATCAGTAATTATCAATATTCATACAGTATCTTCCAAGTAAATATTTATTTTTATCCTGTATTTGATTATTGACTATTATTTGGTTTTTAAGGGAAAATGACAAACAATTGCATTAATTACTGTTACTGCATTTTTGTCTAGCAAATGTCCTGCAGTCAGTCAGTTGGTAAGAAGATTGGACAATAAACTGAAATGACAAAATCTACCAAGTACAACTTCAAGAAGCAAAGCAAAACTCACAGCACCCTGACCTGGATATCAGAATGTGAAGGTAAATGTTAAGCATACTGTGTGCAAGACAGCCTCAATTAATATTAGACTTTAAATGGTCTGCACCAAGAGTGGCTAAAAAAATCCTTTCATTCCTTTCATCAAAAATTGACATTGCTAAATGTCTCATTTTGCTGCAGGAGTTGCATTTAATTCTTTACACTTTTAAAATGACCAGAGTAAAGAAGAGAAGAAGTGTCTGCATACATAAATGACTGGATCTTATAATCTGTGATGTCACATTTAAAAATGAAGCAGGCACACAACCAAAAAAAAAAATATATGAATATATAATCATGGTCAACCTAATTGATCCTTTTTTTTTGCTCATATTTGGGCAGTCTGCTTTATGATTCTCGGCTCTAAATCAAAATTTCAGGGGTGTTTCCTTTCTGACAGGAGTCGCAGAATTAGACTGTATTCTATTTTGGCTGCGGAGCAACATTTCCCTACAAGAAGGCCACTTCCCAGGTGATAAATCACAGATGACAGAGGGCATTACACGCACAAACGGACCGCCGCTGCTGCACCTTTAGAACGATTAATTAGCTGGCTGACACTCATTTATCACTGCAGCAATAAGGTGAAAAAGTCAAGAGTTTATTAAAGCTCTGCTTAATTTCCAAGAGCTGTAGGCCAGAGGCTGAGACACTTTACATACACACACACAACAGCAGCAACATTCATATTCTTATTTCATACAATATTACAGAAGCACAATACACAATATTCCCTTCAAAGCATGTCTGTCAACAAAAGTAAACAAATGTTTGGCAATTAAAAAAATACAATAGTCACCTTGAAACTAAACCACAAATCAGAGTTCAACTCTGTTCACAACACAAGCGTTAGGCCTAGTCATACTTCCCACGTTCACATCCACAGAGTTACACGTGTGGTTCCATTCATACTAAAAGCAAATGTTGGGGTGACATGGCACACATTTGAATCTACTTCCACATGCCATTGTATTGTCTTAACAGGAGTAGGAATTACCACTTATTCTCATACAATACTGATGTAAATAAACCATGAGTATCTACCAATACCAATATCAGTCCGATATAAGTCAGATATAGTCTGTTACAACTTAGTGTAGCATTTTTGTGAAATGTAGGGTTTATAAATGATCTTAAGTTTTACATTTTTCTTTTTTTCAGACAAGAATATTCAGTGATTTTTACCAGTATCGGACCGATACTGAGAATGGTATCAGCTCATTCCTAACCCAGAAAGAGAAGCATTAAGTTTGTGCAGGTTCACAGATTTTTGGAATGCACGTGAACTGCGGGGGGGCCGCGCATAGTTTAACTGACATGGGTGGGTTATGACATTAGCATACAACTAACCATAATGGACATCTGCAGACTTGTGCACGTGGAAATTATGGAATGCCCTTCACGACATTCATATAATCAAGTATGTAGGCACAAAAAAACAACAACAAAATGTTTACCCTCTTTAAATAAATACTGTACATTTCATACATTGCACTACAGAGCTAACTGGCATTCAAAATCTACAAGACCACGCCACTTATTTTCAGTGTTATTGTAGAGGATCTGGTTAAACATACACATCCATGCAATGGAGATGTGACTCACAGTCTGAGAACGACTCGATATGAGTGATGGGAAAGAAACGGTCAGGAGTCAGCAAATTATACAGCAGCTCCTCTCTGAAGACAAAGCCGTGGTGGTGGTGTTTGCAAACATGCACCAAAAAAGAGACAAAAAGCAGGAAAACGGCATGGATTTGACTGCTCCCAAAAGCATGCTGAGGCCTGGACAGGCAACACAGTGACACATGAGGGCAAAATGTGACACTCGTCATCAGCCCAGGCAGAGCAGCAAGTAGCTGTTTTGACAGCACTGACTATGGGCCACCAGGGACATGGAGACAAAGCTGGGCTTCTTTCTGAGGACGTGTCAGTTTAACTGTCACTTCAAGATATGGAGACAGAGGAAGACTTCTGAATGCCTGAAGACACGCAAGACATGTGGACTAATATTTAAGTACTATTACTACACTACCTAGTACCTTCTACAAATGCTTCATGGCAGCATGACTTTGCTGCGTAAACTGATAAGATGAGGAAATGTTGGGTTTTCTATATAAACAAAGACTTTTCCCAACAGCCCTGAACTTAGTTTAAAAAAAACACAACACAACACTTACATCTTAAAAAGCCTAAATTCAAGTGTCTGCAATTAACTGAATTTACAGTAAAATTCTTCGGAGTATTTAGGTGGCAAATTACTTCAGTCAATACTACTGATTGGCACGGATGAAAAGTATGCGGGGGGTCACAAGATCTGTTTAAGTATTTTAACATGTATGCTGGAAGCAGTTGAGCACTGAGAGGCATAGAGAGGATTGATTCAAGAGTCCAAAGTCAAATGGAGCAGAATTTTAAAACTCCTTCACCTTTGTTGTGCACTTACATACCGTCTGCAACAAGAACAACAAGCGTAAACAACTGTGTTACACTATTTTCTCACAGCGGAAAGAATCCAAAATTAACTTCAAGATGCTCATCAGCCGTGGGCCAAGTAATTACACACAACGGCCACATTTTTTAACACGATCTAAAATATCTAACACCTGGTATTAGCTTCCATCCTGACAGATCCAATCATCTGTGTCGATTTCATTTCATAATAATTTGACTCCATCCCAAGAAGAATCCCTCACTACTAATAAAATATTCCACATTAAGGAAGTAATAATGGATGTTTTGCAGACAACAAGACTCATTGTAAGTAAGTTATCAATGGAACAGTTGCGTCTGTCAGATGACTTTTACTTCATTCAGCGAAATATGGTGTGACACAGTGTTGAAGTCAAGTGAAGACCTTTGCATAGATGCAACTGCAGCTACAGTTCTCAAAAAAAAAAGGGCATAATTGTAGTGATGTTGTCCAACATAAAACAAACATTATTGGCTCAAAGCAACATTTTGTGATTCGATTCCATAATTTAGATTTAGACAGTTCCATTCAATTTTCTGTTGTTGGTCCAGTTTGGATCAGAGCTGGTTGCAGGACGGCGGGACGGTGTTGTTCTTCAGCCTGACCCGAGCGCCATTCTTCAAACGCCTCAATTTGCCTCTCTCTGTCTCTAAGCCAACGGTCATCTGTCCAAAGTTTTTATGGGAGGTGAGGTGGCTGCCCCGGCTCTCACAACCTGTGCAATGCAAAGATAGAAAGAGTCAGGGCAGCACACCTCACACCCCGACACCTCACAACCTTAAGGCTGCCTCAAAAGCACGACAAAAGTACAACACTAAGACTTTAATAATCAAGCCACTCGTGGTCTTTCCATGACATATTTTTTGAAATGCTGTACACGCTGCCACTGCATACAAGTAAATAATGCTTATTATGAATATTAACTCACTAGATGTTATGCTGGCCTTGACCTTTGCATGTCTTTAGCTTTAAGGGCTAGTTTGTTTTGGCAAGGTGGATTAGGTGCTGATGCAAAGTGGGCACGTTACACAGAGTAGACAGCATTGAGTGTGCTGCCTATTTTGAGAGGCAAAGAAAATTAGTTATATCCCCATGAAAGAAAGCCCAAGTCAAATAATAAATAAAATTCTGATGGTACATTACACGTTGGATATTTTCAGTGGTTGGACAGCCGTGAGCCACAGCATAACAAACCTTTTGTGTTATTACAATGGGGCCTGTAATAATAATAAAAAAAAAGAAAGTAAAAGAGAAATGCCATATAATGCCAAATATAATGGGTAAGGAGAGGACTGTACTTATACATGACCATGACAGCATGGTCAGCCCCTACATTTCCAAAATACAGTGGACATTTAGACTGTGATTATTTTCTTTGAAAGGGCTCCAATGCTTTTTCACTGCTGTCCATCTCTCTTTCTCTCTCTGTACTTCTGTTTGTAACACACTAACTTAGCATAAGTACCTCATATGCTGCAACTTAAAAAACCAAACAAATATCCCTTTAAAGTTCTGTCTCTCTGTAAAATGTGGGTAAGTGAAACTCATAAACAAAACACCAAATCTTAAATAACACGACACGATTCAAATGTAATAACAGAAATGAGTTCACTTCAATGACGAGCCTTCATGAACAGATAAAGGCCTAATGCAAACATTTACCAGGAAAAAACATATAGGGATGGTGGAATGAAGAAATGACCTTGCATATTAAATTTGGCATAATGTACATATTAACAGTTGCGGTTTGTATATTTTGGAATAAAAACCTAATTTGAATTATAACATAACTTTTTTTTTAAAAAAGTGGTCTAACTAGAGCTCAGCAATTTAGGGAAAATATCCAGTTGAGATTTTTTTTTTTTAATTTGTGATATAATTTTGTAGTGTTAAGGCTCAGTTTAATATTCACTACCTAATAGACTTATGGTGTGATGGTGCATTACCAAATCATACCATCAAATCGTGAACTATTCTATATTCTAATGCATAAATGTTCAAATGTATGAATTACAAATTAATTAGCATAGAAAAAAAATACATTTAACATTAGGATTATGTTTTTTGTAATATTAGCCTTGTAGACATATTTAAAATAAATTAACCAGTATCTGTGTTAAAAGTGGTAGCAGTGGTTAATGCAACATAGCTTTTTTGTTGTTGTAGTAATGCAATAAGACGTGAATATGATGTTGACTGATGACAACATGTAGCAATGGTGGAAGGGATGCCATGTATTTATATCAACAGTGAGTTATAATGAGAGTGGTGAAGAGAGAGAGAGAGAGAGAGAGAAAAATGTAGGAAAATGATGACAAGACAAGAAATATAAAGTTCTGGACACGCCAAGCGCACAGTCAGCCACTGGTCTGTCGATGAACAAATTCAACAGAATTCACAAAACTACTACTACTACTGCTGCTGCTATTCTCGATGACCTCAACAAGTTGTTTTTACAAAATATTTCTTTTTCGGCCATGACCTACACATGATTAGGACTGTATTAGCATGGAGTAAGCTAGTGTGTCTAAGTGTGTGTTCATAGTGCAACCCACAAGTACTTCATGAACTGCGGCGTTGGATAATTTTTGTGCAGTTTGCGTCAATCACATCTGAGGGTCACAATTTCCGTAAGCCTGCCAACTTTGGTCAGAAGAGAGAAGGAGAAGCTTCTCCTTTCACTATCAAACATGGCTAACGTTTGTCAGATTGTAAGTAGAAGACGTTTAAGTGTTTTTGAGCTCTGGTCTTCCATTTGTGAAACAATGACAGGACATCAGAAAATAGCTGTGACGCCGCTAAATCGTGGAAGCTGCTTGGTCATCGCAACAGTGTGTCGTGCGTATTGGACGTGCAAATTCTTATATTTTAACTTGTCTATCACACATTTTTTACATGGGACTTCCGGTCTGCCTTGTTAGCTGACAAATACAGACTGCCACCACCTGCTGATCTGGAGGGTTATAGCATTTCATTCATGAGCAGAATGTATGAGATAAAAGTCTGTTGTGTAACCTTGCAATGCTGTTCATTCTCTGTAGTGTGCTTGGTGTGTACAATACTAATACGAATATGTGTTAGGGTATAAACACCTCTTTAAAGGAAAATAGTGGATCTCAGTGCCATTTTACAGAATAGAAAAATATAGGTATTGCAAACATATGGAGTACTATAATTCCAAAAGTTATTAAGTGGTTGTGAATTCCATTTAGTCAGAGGTGACGTGAGAACGAAGAAAGATTTCATGTAAGAGATTCATCACATGACAACAGTCTGACAGGACGCCTCTTGTAATTTACATTTTTTTTTCCCTCCAAAGGATTCCAATATCAGAGAAGAATCCTGTTTATTAGATGCCTGACACCTGAAATCCTAGGGAAGGAGCAGAATAAACGGAGCTATTCATTACACCTTAATGAACTGTGCAAATGTATGTGGCAGGTCAATATAGAGGCCCTATGGAGGAGATGCGCTCAGCCCCCTCACTCTGCACAAGCCAGGCGGACAGAGCCTAATGAAGACTGAACTTTAATCATCAGGAGGATATGGCTGCCTCAGAAGACACACAGACACACACACACTCACCTGACTAGGTTTTCGTTGTCACCTGGTCCTTTGCACGTTGTACACTCTGTTCTTGTGTCTTCAGCTTTGGGTTTTTTCTGCATTGCAGACTGCCGTTGACGGCGTTCCCGTGGCAGTGGTTCCTATGGAAACACGGCTGATTAGTATACAGAGCTGAATGGGCATATGTTGGAGCCTGAGACATTAACAGGAATGGAATGTTAAGACTGGGAAAGGACAGAAATGACATTAGAGAGGTAGTTCCTGAACGTATTTCTTGAAATTGACTGTTATACCTTGTTTCCCACAGGTCAAAAAAACAGTTTAATCGCAAGTTTAATTGTGTTTTTGACCCAGGTAAAATGACAATGCACACACATTTTTATCAGCATTGGCTCCAATCGACATTAGTGGGAATGCAAGACTGGGGTAAACTCACTAGTTTCTTTTTCCTATTCATCTTTTATCATCTTTTTTGCTTAATTTTTTTGGTTGTGACTAAAATTCTGGCATAATTTCCATTTTGTGGCCTTTTAGTGTAGCTGTTAGCCATGAATGATTTTAGCAAACCTATAGTTTTACAACCTGGGGCAGTGCTAAATCTTGTTTGATCTTTTTGTTTCATTTTATAAGTGCCTTAAAATCCTCCAATGGCATTTAGAATTTGAACAAGGGACTGAAGTAAAGGACACAGAATAGAAATAACTCTTAGTTTGTCACTGTGCTCCGCTGAGTTGTTGTTTCCTCACTGCACCTTTTGCTGTATACCAAACAAGTTTTTAAGGTTTGAGTCTGAACCCCCCATGTTCAAAGAATATTTGAATTCCAGTTAAAAGTGTGAGAGTAAGATTATTGGTGTCCTACAAATTGTAGTCAGGGAAATTTCTGACTACAATTTATCAAGAACATGAAATTCCGTAGCATGTAAGCAAACAACAGCAGAAGCAGCTGTCATTATGTAGCAGTACAAAGAGACAAACCTCTATTTTCTCTTCTTTGTCCTCACACATGGGAACTCTCTTCCTCTTCTGTCCTCTAGTTCTCTGTAAAACACAAACAAGTCACTTTTAGAGCACTTTTTACAATCATTCTACACAGTAACTCTTAAGTATTTTGTTTCCATCAACACAGATTCAATCTTAATTTGATTTAAACTCTGCAAAAAGAGTCCTCTGTCCGTCTGGCTTCTTACATCAAGATGACAAAGGTGTGAGCTGATAAAAATAATTTACTGTGCTGCCTTCAGTTATTACAGTGCACTCAGATTGACAAGCTTTAGAGGCTGCACCAAGTTCTGGGTAAACTTTTTGTGCCCTGGATTTTTGCTTCTCTGGAAACAAATCTACAGTACCCAGTCTGACTTATGAAGGCATGTGAAGAAACTTACTGCCACTATTCAGGATCAAAGTGCAGTTCCACACCCCACAGCTTTCTGTCTTATGATTTGGACTAGTGATGAAGGGGTCACACACAACACACAATCTTTCACCAGAAGGAGCGGTCATGAAAACACGTGAGATATGGCAAATGAAATAAAGTGTTACACTGGTCCTTTAACACATTTGGTTGCATTAAGTTAAGGTGATTTTCAGTTCAACTCAATATTTGCACTGTTATACATTTAAAACAAAATGGAGGATTACCACGTGAGATACATTGAAAACATTTTCATGGATGAAAGGATGAAAACTATGTCAATATTTTCCCAACATGTATGAAATGTACTTTTTCAATTAGCATAAAAAAATTATATTGCAGCTTTTGAAGTATACCAAATGAATTGCTTCAAAGTGCAACTTTAATTTGAAAACATTTGAAAACAAACAAATGTTCACACTTAATTTGACAAAATTGAAAATCTCAAGTCCTCTATGATCAAGGACTGGACAAGTTCAAGTGAAAATGTGACCTTGTAACAGACCTTTTAAAAATGGTAGCGATTCCAGTATCCAGTGCTAGAACACAAACTTTTAATAGTTTTGGTTTTTTTCCACGATCCATATCTGCAGTTTTGTCCTTGTTTTAGCTGCAGGGTGGGTGGGGGCACAGATTCCACTCAGTTAGAAAAGTCACAATTAAAAGTGGGTGAAGATGTTGATGAACCGATTGATTCAGTGCCTCTCTGTGTTGTCACTACTAATCTCTTGATTTGAGCCAGCCAGACTCGGCAGCATTAAAAGCAAATCACTGACACAGCTGCTCATGCTGTGTCTCTACATTTGACATCACGTTCTTTCTGTGCAAGCTAAACAGCAGTGGATGGACATGTGGTGAAATCCCCACCTGCAGCACATGTCCTAGGTACAAAAGGACAGAGCATAAAAGGAAATAAAAAATGAATGTCTCCTCTTCCATTCTGCTATAGCAAACGAGTGCTGGAGCTGCTAAGGAAGGTTTTAAAAGGGCTGGAAAAATCGACAACATATTTAAACAGATTGTGAAAACAATTCCATCTGTCGCCGTTGGCTTGCCATCATTTGCCAGATGGAGCACTTATCATTAAGAATGCTAACTGCAAGAATGCTGCCAGTTGGCTCCCGCATACCTTTACTGGAGCCGGTGTGAATGCAGCACCAAACAAAAGGCCCGACATTTTTTAATAATTTTTGCTTTAATGTGCTGTGTGTTAAGGTAGTGCACTATATAAGGCTGAGGAGAGCAGCTGAGTCGCTGGCTCAGCTGAGAGACACTCGGCCACACTTCACAGCTAATCTCAGGCTCTGCTCAGGTGAGGAAATTAAAACTGCAGGCAGTTTATGAGTGTGAGGCAAAATCAATCTTTTAATTAAGTACATCGGTGCATCTTTAACAAGCCCGAATCATTTCACACAGGATTAGCGAAATTAACAGAGCAGAGGAAGTGGTAGTAAGTAGATATATTAACTCAATTTTCCTAATTTCTTAATGACTGATGGCACATGTCCATATGGGGAGTTTAAATAGAAGGAATGTAGTGGTCTGCAGCCGCAGATTAGTAGGAGCATTTATTTGTCATCTTAAATAAAC
Organism: Brachirus orientalis; assembly: GCA_016785285.1. Taxonomy (NCBI): domain Eukaryota; kingdom Metazoa; phylum Chordata; class Actinopteri; order Pleuronectiformes; family Soleidae; genus Brachirus; species Brachirus orientalis. The sequence continues at coordinate 3,701,631 of JAFBJR010000144.1, read as the reverse complement.
ATATTGAACCCTATACTGCCCTTAAATTGACCCTTATTTTACGTGATTTGGTTTAAATCAGAGTATTATATGAAAACATCCTGTGGGAGGATTCTCTACCACCAACTTCTCCTGATAATATCGCATTGTTTGAAATCAGGTACTGGGCAGAGTTAGCTGCAGATGAGGGGGTTTAGTTGCACTTTAAATGATGACAAAATAGAGGAGTCAAACATGTGGTCTGAAACGGGTTTACAATAGTGGCACAACAAGTAAAAAATAACATATATATATGATAAAAAATATCATATATATATATACCTGGATGCTAAAAGACTGTACTAGCTACTAACTTAGCTAAGCAAATGTCTGTGATCAACAGTGCTTAAATTGCCTCAGTGGCCACAAATAAAAGTGTAAAAATATATTCAATTAATTATGAAACTTTAGTGGGTCAGAAGGGGAAACATGAAACGTACTGACAGTGCGAAACAGTTGGCATTCGTTGTTGGGTTCCAACACTGAAGAACAAATGTGTGTTAATGAACTGTGCTCTGAATGAGGCTCAGTGTGGCCATCTTTAGCGCGGCTGTGTAAAATGTGACAGAGCGTGCCATGGAGCATTAATTTTACAGCTGCGCCAGTCTGCACTACACATGCTAATAAAATTCAGCTCACAGGTTGACTTTTAAGGTTTTACTCCAGTGGACAGTACCCACAGCAGGCTGTGAATAACACTCAGCTGTATCAAGGTTGCACTGCACCTCATTGGCCCTTTGGCGAAACATGTACAGTATATGCATGTATGAACACACTGATGTGTGAGCTCCCTGATACTGAAAGAGAGAGAGCAAGAGAAGGAGCAGCCTTGGAGGCCAGCAGGAGGTCGATTAGCCAGTTGTGATAAATTGAAACATGGCTTTAGAGAAATGCCAGCGCTTGGGTGCCCTGGTAAAAGAATTAAACATGCAAAGCGGGGCCCTTTTAGCGCCTGCCGTTGCTTGCCTTGCATTTGAAGATAAATGCTTTGCGCAAGTGCCTGAGTAGCTGTGGCTCCAAAAATAATAATGAAAAACCTTACTAATCCCTGAGAACTCCAGCACATGTCTGGAGTGACCTAGGGTTTCTAAACGTGAAGAGAAAACACATTAACCCAGACTGCCACTGTTCTCCCACACACCACTTTATTACCCTCTAAGACAGATGGAGTGCAGAGTGTGGAGTCAGAGCTGGGACACTCCTTTTCTTTGTTAATTTCTCTATTTGTAACAGAGACTGGCTCTGCTGTGGGTATATCTAGCATCCACAAGAAAAAAAGTTGCCTTCAAGTCCCAGGTTAGTGGCACCAAGTCACACGCTGGCAGTGGAAAAAAAAACAAAGGAGAACTGACAGACAATGCAAACCACCAACGCCACTCCCCCTCACCACTGAGCTGTCAGATATCAATCTGGAGGGTTTCTTGAGGGAACGACGAGGAGGTTCACTATCGCACAATCAGAGCATGGTCAGTACAGATAAGTAGGATCCAGTGAGGAGTGGAGAGAGGGCTCTGTTCCCTCTCACCGCTGACACCAAACGTTAAAGCACCAGACGACACAGTCCTAACGCTGGTGCTCTTTTATGGACAATAAGAAGTCACTGCCAGAGGATTTATGGCAACAGTGACACGGTCGCAGCTTGGATGACTTTCAAAATGACGATTATCTGCTTGTTTGACTGATGCTTTAACTGAACTGTTCCCGAAATAAAATAATTTTCTGTCTATCACAGATTCTTTTTTGGTTTTGTCAAATTGTAATGGCATATTAATGAAATGAAAAGATAAAAATTAAGACTGCCCATCTTCTCGAGTTCTGTTAGATGACAACATGAATTTGACCCAGTTAAAAAGTTATCACTGCCTCACCTACAATTCCTGGGACATCACAGCTCTTCCCAGCTACAGACAAAAACTTTATGCACAGTCCAACAAGCTACCATTGCAAAATGATTTCTGTGTGTAATGGTTCAAAACACTAAGCCAGAAATGCTTCATGTTATTATGAAAAGTGTAAAAGAAATATGATCATTATGAAACTGTGTCAGGACAAATGGGCCCCCAAATTCTCATTTGTAATCAATGAGATATTAATGGGAAAGACTGTGCTGATGTTTGCAACTGCTGTTTGCAAGCTTTTATTAACCTGTCTTGTCCAGCAAGTTTGACATGCAGTGTGATTGAATTTATTATTTAATTAATTTTTTTTCAATGGGAGACTTTGACCAATTACAGGGCATTTGAGAGAGAGAGAAAAGCTCCTATTGGCTGTTCTATAGCATTATAACATGGACCCTCGTGTAAGTATGAATGGAAGTGTGATCATGTATGCACTTGATGCAACAAAGGGAGTTTTAGACTCTGTCTGTGTTCTGTGTAATGGTTCCAGACCTGTGGCTGCCACTATACTGTACATGGAGGTGGTTCAAGCACACAGAGGAAATTGATGTGAGCTACTTCACACACACAAAATAAATATTTAAAACCAAATCACTAATGTGCAAATGACACACTGTCTCCTGTGGAGCAGTTCATTGACCTGCTGCACCTGATGACATTTTTAAATTGTCATCATCACCTCAGGGGTCATGTGGGGAGAAAGAGTCTGAATGCTTTTTCTTTGTAATCAGTTGCAACAGTTTTGCTAACAATATTTTATTTCTGTTAAATTTTATTTGACTTCTGGAAAAGATCTAGTGATACACCCCTCTTTGCTTTGTTACCTCCCAGCAGTCCCAACTCATAGTCAGGGAAGGCAAATCACTGTGCTGATCTTTGAATGCATCATTAGGGTAAAATGAGAGTAAATGTAAACATCTTTTCATAGAAAAATATATTGTAAACAGCAAGAAGATCCGGGTTCGTGACCTCTGGAAAAGATCTAGTGATACACCCCTCTTTGCTTTGTTACCTCCCAGCAGTCCCAACTCATAGTCAGGGAAGGCAAATCACTGTGCTGATCTTTGAATGCATCATTAGGGTAAAATGAGAGTAAATGTAAACATCTTTTCATAGAAAAATATATTGTAAACATTTTGAAGCTTGGCCACCCCAATCTAAAAGGATAACTTTTTACTTTAGTTGAAATACAGTATGTTCTGTTGATTATCCACTAAATTCTATGTGCAGGACTTTTAAGTGAAATCTTTTCTTACAAAACTTAATTTTTTTTAATAACACTAGGGAAACATTACTACCTTGTGCAACCGTGTGATAACCTTAAGAGGAGACTGACATTGATGAGAGCTCAACTTAATTATTTGTAATCAATACAGATTAACAAGTTAGCAAACATTGTCACCAGTAACACTTGTAATTTACTGTTCAGTCTTTTTCTTAAAGAAAACAGATTCTGATCATCACATTTGACATTTCCAGTGTGTAGATACACACCGTACTCTTGCACTTGCAGCAAGAAGATCCGGGTTCGTGACCCGGTCAGAACAAGAGCCTTTCTGCTTAGAATTTGTATGTTCTCCCCGTGCGTGCATGGATTTTCTCCGGGTTCTCCGGGTTCCTCTCAAAGTCCAAAAACATGCATATTTGGGAATTAGGCCAATTGGACACTTTAAATTACCCGTGGGTGTAAATGTGAGAGTGGGTGGTTGTATGTCTCTATGTGTGGCCCTGCAATGGACTGGCAACCTGTTCAGGGTGTACCAGGGTGGGTGAGTGGGTGAGTGAGTGAGTGAGTTACACACCGTGCCTCTCACTACTTGTTTCTTTGGCTCTGGCGACATCTCCTGTGGGATGAATTTGATTGGTCCTTTGATCTGTCTCCTGGACCTCTTGGTACCGTCTGGTAGCGTCTCCATGGCGATATCGGCCTCATCGCTGCTGGCCTGGTCACACTCAGAGCATTGCCTGAGGAGATGAGAGAGAGTTGCGCTCAAGATACTGTATTGATTTTATTATCACATGCTCAAATCCTCATTCTGCTGACTAAGTAAAAGCTGCCATCAGAGAAATAGTTCAAATCTGTGTTAAAAAGCTTCATATTCTGAGAGCTCTTTCTGGGTTACAATATTTGCTCAGTGACATGTGTCTCTCAGCCTCAAGGCTCTGACAGTAAATATAGGAGATTTTTCCAATATCTTGCGAGACATTATCCAATCATAAGCTGGATTTTCACAAAGAGGAGGACCTCTCTGCTTCTAAGGTTAAGAGACAGAGAGGTTAAAGTTGTGTGTCTGCAAATGAATTCCCCATCCTCAACAATTAGCTACATTTAAGTCTTTTTTTTAAATATTTATATCAACTTAAAATATCAAATGATCAGTATTCACTTTATAGATTCAATCCAGGTGGAATATGTAGTGGCACTGAAGAAAATTAAAGATGTGCTTTAAGTTCAATTTATAGTTTAAATCCTAAGGTTACCCTCTGAAACCTTTTCAGGGTGACTGTAGTACATTTTGAATGAAGACGAGTCATTACAGTGATTTAGTGCCAGTGATGGATCAAACATCCCACCACGTTTAAAACACAAGGTGAAGAGAATTGGAAATAATAATAAAAAATCCTCTGCTTCTGGATTTGTCTCAGTGTTTGGAAAAAAGTCACAAACCTTATCCAAGGTCTATCACATCAACAAAACACTATCAGATAAAACAGACATTTACAGGACCAAGTCAGAGTTTGATCTGGAAAAGTAAATGCCTCACAACTACTGTCTGCCTCATCTGTTTGTATTTCTGCTCCACATTCACTCGATATGTAAAGTAAAATCTCGTTAAAAAAGATCTTCATGCCCATTTTATTCATTGATGCCTCCATGAATTGTTTGGTTTTTGAATGGGTCAGTTGTTGCTGAAGAGCACAGTTGATCCATTGCTTCACTGCATACGACAGAAGTTGAGCTATATGGGTACGAGCCAATCCAATCAATTTTAAGCTCAAGCAATGACCCATCCAAATGAAGATCTAAGACAGGGCTGTTCCCCTAGTTGCCACTGTTTTTGTCAGAAAGAATGCACCCATCAACAGTGCACATGGCAGACACCACATCATCATCACTATGGCAACATTAGCAACTCTTTATTATGAAGTTTGTCAGGAAAGACAGCTTTGCTACTAACTACATCACCCACCTATATATAAACTCTAAAATCCTGAGGTGAAAACCTTCGGCGTTCACATTCACATTAGGAAGATTAGGGTGATAACATCAGCTACAACTGCTATTATTATTTCATTGTCAATTCACATCCAATCTGTTTTTAGTCAGTGCTAACAGTTAGAGTGCTGAGAGAAAACTGCACATGAAATCAGTTCATTTATATTTTGATTCCAAATGCACAATCAGCATTTGTTCTCACAGTTCTCCAGTACAGTCGTTTATTTTGTTGTTATGTGCAGCTAACAGTGGTTTTTTGGGCTGTATGACTCAAAACACACAGAGCTAAAACTTTACTGTACCCAAAACCTCCCAGCCACTGACGACACAGAACCAATTCAATACAGAGCTTTACAGAGTGTGTTCTGTGTTTTTCTTCATAAATGCATGCACTGGTCAGTATATATAGTATGTGCAGGTCTCTCACCAATAGCTGTTCTTGGTCTTCTTGGGCATACGTGTTAGTGGTGGCTCCAAGCAGCCCAGGTGGTAGTAGAGCTTACAGGTATCACACAACACCAGCAGATGTTGGTCCTGGTTCTTCTTACAGATGCCACAGCTACAGAAACACATCAGAATGCTGCTTATTAACATTATTAAACTTTATTTTGAGACCATGAGATGCTTGATTTAGAGTGATTGGATCCATCATGAAGTCAAATATCACATGTGGATTCACACTCGGAAACTAAAAACAGGCTACTAACAAGCGCATTGAGAGAGCAAAGACCACCACCAAGGCTGAAGACACTTGTTAGATAAGACTTTCCATATTAAATTGCTGTCAAATCTGTATCTATATAAGACTTTCTGATAGTAGATTTTCTGATCCTGCATACCCATAACAAATTTCATTCAAGTCCAATGAGATTTAACACAAACCCTATACGAGATATAGATTTCTTCAAAATTTGATATTTTTTTATGTCATCAGTGGGTAGATTCTTCCCAGTGTTTATGGGAACATACTTTGGTGACCACCTACCCGTAATAGGAATAGAAGGACAAAGTTAAAGATAAATCCAAGCTGATGAAAAAATAATCTCCTTATGGGAGGTAACAATGGGGCATATTCACCAGTATGTCATTAAGAGAGGTGCCAATGAATGTGTGTCAGACACATGGCACACTACGGTAGTATTTATTCACATTTACACCTGGGTTCAATGATGAATATTAATTAAATAAAAATGTGTACCAGTGTTTCTTAAGTAGAATAACACAATGCCAGTCAGTTACCGTTGTGTAAAAGGGCTTGAGACTGCAGGGCTGTGTGCACACACAGAAATGAAAAGAAAAGAGTAGTGAGGGAATATAAGACTGGCTAAATGAATATCTGAACCTGGTGGAGCACAGGAATTAAAACTTTAAAATGACTTTGGTGGTTCAGAATTGGAGGTGAGGCTGCAGGGAGTTGAGCAGCAAATGAACTGCTTTTATTATTAGCATCAGTTGTGGGTTTATCATTGAAAAAAACAGAAGAGTACAGTTTTAAGGCCAGAAAGAAAAAGTTAATAAAAGATTGCTGAAGGTCAGAACAATCATGTTAACTGTATTAGAGGGTTGTGAGAAGAAATTAACAAAGGGAGGTGAATGAGGCCCAGTGATGGACGTGTGCATTAAAGTGTGCTGCTACCACCTTCGGCATTTAATGACATTTAACAACATGCCGAACAAGTGCGTCCTAGTTGCACAATCTTTACATCATCATTTGATCATCATTGACAATCGTGTCTTTTGCTAACATTTCTCCAGAGACTGTGTGTGTTCACCTGTAGAGGATTGCTGGCAGGCTGGAGGACTTCCCTGGGGTTCCTCCTCCCTCCTTCTTGCTGGGCTTCCTCTCTTTTGGGGCTTTCAGAACAGCTGGAGTGTTTAGCTTCTAACAAAATTGGAAAAAAAGTTAAACCTCTTATTAAAAGTATCACATAACAGTCACTTAATTTAAAGAAACACGTTACCACAATAAAATAAGTTCTCAGTTGATATCAATAAATATCACCAAATTGTCAAACTGAGTTTTGGTCTTGAGTAAAAGTTGATGGTCTTTCGCAGTGTTAAACTTGAAAACAACAAACACTTGTTCAAAGGGAGAAACATAATTAGGATCAGAATTACTGACCAACATAATAAAGTGCACATGTAGAGCCGAGAGAGGAACCTGTTGTATGTGGCAGGTGGACGAGTGCAGCAGCAGCAGATAGACTGTTTATTCTTCCTGCATCTCAGGTGCATTGCTGCCATGCAGGTTAATTAGAAAACTTATCTCGTAGGGCCCAAGTCTGACACTAAACAGACAAAGTTCTCCTCCGAGGAAGCTCTAATCTGAGCCTGGACGTGCTGCCTGCAGCACTGAGAGAGCATCCCTGAAGGGACACCTGATAGATGAGGGACACGGTGACCAAGGGACAAGGAGCTGCTAAGGTTATCTCCTCAAGCTGGACTGCAGTCTGCCTGCATCCAACCACAACAAGGCTTCTCTAGTCCTGATACGGAGCAGTTTCATCATTGTTAACATGCTTTATCAAGGCAGTTTAAAAGCACATTTTCTACAGCTAACAGTGAGCGGAAGCAATAAGGTCCACAGACGAGCTTCGAGCTGGTCTCCTGTCACATAGCTGTGTGTCTCAGGGAAAACACATCAGAACTTAACAGTGAAGGAGTTAACTGGGTACCCTCTTGTAGCAGACAGCATTTCCATCATATTCATTATAGTAAAATTATGAATATCAAGCCATGGAACCATTTCTTTAAAGACTATGGAGAAAACCTGGAGTTTTCTAGCCGAGGGCATCTCAGTCCATTCAGGCTCCAAACAAATCTCCTGTTTCAGCCTCTGTCTTAGTCTCTTGTCCGTCCTCAGTTTGCCTTCAGCTCTGAGCTACATTAGATGATTCAACCCCGATTAATAAGCTTGAAGGTCCATTTAGTAATGATTTTTTTTTTATGTTGATCGATACTGAAGTGGACTGCAGTTTAACAGTTATGTCTGTAAGAATATCGGTCCCCTGGCAGCCATTTGAGCCTCATAGCATTTGACAGAGAGTAGTGGAAAACGAATGAGTTTTTTTTTTTATATATATTTATTTATTTATTTGGTGAAGTTGCCACAAGTGCTAAACTTCTTGCAGCAGAAGGAGCAAAACACTGACTGTGTACTGAAAGAGGGATGAGAGTCTCAGTTGAGAACATCAATAATTTCTGCAAATGCTTAGGCAGGATGACAAATAGAAGATGAAAAATTGGCAGATAGATGGCACAAAAGCAGGCCTTGCTGTGACTGATGTTGCTACTTAAACCATGCGTGCTCATAATTAGGTGATTTATGGCGGTCATTGCAGATTCACTGCCAGTCTCCTTCTTGTTCCTGTCCATTTTGCTGCCTCGCCACCATATTAACATCATCTGACCATTTATCTACATGGCTAATACCAGGATACTTTTAATGGGACTTTTAAGGGACTTAGCCCATATCGAAACACTGCAGAAGTTTCAAAACTGTTATATGAGGTATAGAGTAAAATTTCATCAAAAGATTTACGCAAGTCTTCAATGGCTGCTGAAGATACAGGTGATTATTGTACTAGTGACAGCAATATGTTCAAGAATTATATGGACAATGAAAGATATATCCCTCTGTAAATATACAATAAGTGTATCCTTATCCTCAAATATTCCTTAAATAGCTTCCTGCTTACTAGAAAGATCATATACTGTGTGATTCCAGGAATGTTTCAGTTGTGGAAATGAAATGCTCATCTGGACTCTAATTTGACTGCATGTAACCTAAATTTGCCCTGAAGCTACTGAGAAGGTTGTTCTCTGCTTCAACAATGGACAAAAAAAGAAAAACAACAACTAACAACACTCAGCAACTCTCCCTGCGTTTCTAGTAGCTGTCATATACCCTGCATGTTTAATGAACACCGGTGGACAGGACTGTTTTCCTTAGAAAGAGCAGCCTTTTCCTTGTAGATAAGGGAACTGTCATATTTCACTTCAGCAAAATAACTTCACTTTTCCATCATTGCTAAAATAAGGAAGGATTAGCAGTAAATAGACATTCTTGGCTGGGCTCCTTATTTCATATCTATTATGTGTGTATTTATGGTTAATTTTCTTTGGACAAAGTGTAATCTGGGGGAAAAGAGCAGTGACCATGTTAACAACTGCACTTCAGGAAGTTTTCTTTTTTTTTTTTACCAGAAAAAAAGAGACAGAAGAATAGAAAGCCCCATGTGTTTGGGCTCAGGCTCAGTGAGTACTCTCTCAGCCAGAGCTGAGGTAGTACAGTTTAAGAATTTCTGCGTTAAATCAAGTTATAAAGTACAACTGCACTGTAAAAGTGCAGTAAAACATGCACACAGAGATTTGACCATCACAAACACACTCACACATGCCTTGTGAAGAATATCTTACCGCTGGTGCAGAAACTTTTATGTACAACAATTGTCGGTCTTAAATGCTTGCTTTAAAACCAGTGGTTGCATATTAATGGTAGTGCCTGACAACCTGACTTAAAGCTACAGTGTGTCACCTTTAATTTAAAAAAAAAAAATGCTTGTTACATGCGGATCTTCGTGAAATAAGTTCAGCTCTACACATCTCTGCGTTTCTCAGGAAAGTGGTGTTCTTTCTGTCCCTTTACTTGACAGAGACTGTTTTTAGATGAAGGGTGCAGTATACAAATCTGACTTTGTTTCTGCTCATGGCGACCAAACAGAGGCAGATAAACAACAGTCACAACAAAGAATAATGAAAAGTTATGCACTGCAGCTTTAAGGTCAGTCATGTGTTTACAGTTGAACTTTTAGATATAAATTGTTTTTCTCTGTGTACAGTTGTAGTATAATACTTTTTCTTATTTAATATTGTAAAATACCAAAGGTCAACTATGAATATTTGTAAATACCAGTAGAGTATTAGGTGCAACTCCCGCACAATAAAACAGATGGACTGTATACAAAGCTAGTTATTACAAGGATCAGCTGTGAGCTGGAGGTTTGATATCATATTAAAATAAAGAAATGCATTATAAATAAATTCAAGTTTGATTCTGTTGTCGAAAGAAAAGAGCTCAGTCTATTTATGTGGACTGCAGTTCACATTCATTAAATTACCCATAAGCCATAGTGGCACATCTTGGTAATTGGTTGCTATGGGAACAGGAGGTGCAAGATGGCTTTTACCTTCTCAGTCAGGTCTGACTTCATGGAAAATGACAGGTCAATCAGTTAGTGCTAAATAAAAGGATTTGTTATAAACATCAGGGGAAGTTCCTGCACTGGGTCCTGGCAGGTACCCCACCAAAAAATATTTGTGGAAGAAATTCAAATATAGCTGGAGAATTTGTTTACATGTTTGGGCACAACAAAAAACATACATACAGTACTGTGCATAAGTCTTAGGCCACCATTAGATTTATTGTTTTAGCAATGCTATAATGACCATCCTGTACAATTATATCTCAATCACTTCATTGGAACACATCCTGAAAATATGGAGAAACACATATGTAGTTTGAAAATACCATTTTTTTTTTCAGAAAAAACAAACAACAAAAATGCTTCTATATCAAATATTCAGTGTGATCTACATTTACACTTGAACAGTAACACAACCATGGCTCTTTAAAACCTGGGATGGAACCCTAATGTTATTGGTAAAACCTATGTTTCTCTCTAAGACTGACTTCAATCTAAACGCCAATGATCACAAAACCGACATAAAAACAACAAAGCTGGTGGTGGCCTAAGACCTATGCACAGCACTGTATATAGCATATACATGTTTTACAGAATTTATTTACATTAATTACAGAAAAGTAGTGGTTGAGCTAAATATGTGAAAAAAAAACAAAAACAGAAAACAGAATTTGGAGACCAGATTACTTTGCATTACATCATTAACAAGTGGAAAAACACATCTAGAAATGAGGGAAACAATTTCATACCAGCTATGATTAAACTATGTGTGAATAGTAACCGTCAGTGCTAAATCATCATTAAACATTAGATCATTGGACTTGTATAACTGGTACAGTGCAGATGGATACAGTTGAGTGCAAAGGCAAAGTGTAATGGGTTCTGAACTTTAGGGGTGCAGATCTGGACAGGCACACAACTCTGCAGCTAAATTATTACAGTATTACAGTCATCATTTGTTGGTCATTTTTCTTATGAATTCAAACCTGCACCTCAATAAAATATTGCAACTATATAATAGAAAATTCAAATAGGCTTTTCATAAATGTTAACAGCAACTAGTTTGTGCATGTGGAGCACATGATGGGAGACAAATACATGTTATGTGAAGAAGCAGTGGTTGCATCTATACTACATTTGAATTTTAGAAGGTCCAGTGTGGGAGAATTAGTGATATCTAATGGTAAGAATGCAGATTGCAACAAACAGAGGACTGATTGCTGACCCCTTCCCAAGCTTTTCATAGAACTACAGTGGTCTTTGAATACCAAAAAAAGTAGTAAACATCATTTTACAACTCTCTTCCCACATCAGGTTTATGAGTGCAGAGCCATTCTTAAGTTTCTGTAGTAAGCTTCCAGTTCAAAACAAAAATCAGATGCTCTGCTCACTTTTCTGTTTGGGCTGGTGTCCTATGCAAAGCAAGACCCATAATAAACCTCCATAAATGTTACAAACTATACCTTTTACAACAGTGTTGGCACAAAAGCACTTTTACATTTGTTAAGAGAAGTGCTATACAAATAAAATGTATTATTATTAAAAGGAAAACACACACCCAGCACCATATTACTAGAACTGCAAAAAAATAAATAAATACATCATATACACTGTTCACACATGTAGCAGTGTAGACAGAAAGCAGATTTTCTTCTCTGAAGCTTAGAGACACAACAGTTGTCAGGACAGGGCTTTCTTTAATGTGATTAGGTGAAACTGAAACTGCAATGAGGGTTGTGTTTTAATTCACAGTTGATTTTGTGAGAGGAAGTGATAAAAACCAGTAGGTAAGAGCTTCATTCCTTTGAAAAAGGTCTTCATTTCTATCAATCCAGACCGAAAAGCTATGCTGGAATTCTTTAATTAAATGGAGCCAGCAGGTTTTTTTTTCTTAATTGTCCTGCTTTCTGTGCTCTGGAATTGTATGGACAGCAAGCATGACTGTAGCACATTTGATTGTGCTTGAAGACTTAAACATATTGTGGTTTACATAGTGTGGATGTGGATGTGACAAGGTATTGTGGTGGTACCTGACCAACGATTCCCCCCATCAGAGTCCACATGGTCTGGCCATCACCGCGCAGCTGCGCATTCATATTCAGCAGCTCTTCCAGAGATTCACAGAGCTGCAGAGAGAGAGAGAGACATATCATTAAACAAGGACACAACACTTTCATCCCCTTGTTATGAGCCATGCACAATAGTTCTATTCTCAAATTTTTATTTAGGACATGCAAACTTCTTCTTATTTAATACAGTCTTAAGACACCAATATCAGTGAAATGAAGTAAGTACATAAGTTCAGTTGGTTTAAGTGAGGGGGGAAAAAAGTATTCATTACATTATACATTTCATTGCTTTGCAGGTTGAAATTAAAAAAATGGTTGACTGGGTCAGTCTCTTAACATTCATTCAGTGATCAAAACACAGCTCAAAAACATTTCAATCTCACTAATTAGCGTGTTGTCTGCAATTTGACTACTGTGTGCAGTTTATTTGAGTTGTTTTGACAACGGGATTTTTCAGCTTTAGCAGCACTGAGGACAAAAGCATAAACATGTGATCACCCACAGATAAATTGCTGTTTATGAAGAAAGGGCTCCATCACAGAACAAGTTAACAGGTAAATTCTTTTTAAATTTGTGTTCAAATGTCACAACAGGAAGGTGCTGAGGTCCTGCCAATGTGGGTAACTTTTAATTCCACCCACCAAATACGTGCAGGTGAAACGAAGACTAAAATTACCCATAAGTGAAAATGATAAGCTTTAACACTGAAAACTGTTCAGGTGACAGGGTTCTACATATACCTGTCATAATGATTTATAGAATGTTTATTAACAATAATTTGATTTTACAAGGAATAATTGTAGAGTAATTGACACGTTTTAAAAAGCTTGAAGGATATTTGGAGGAACGAGTTAGACGATATACATGTATTTGGCTTATATAACAGCCATGCTGCGACAATTACAACTCTTTTCCTCTGTGTGACCACAGTTTAATTTCTGAAAATAACAACAGGAAGTTACATTTAAAAAACGTGAATTAATGGCATGAAGTTGTGAAACTTCACTGCACTCTCAGTGTTAACATTAAGTTAACGGTGAAAAATGATCCAGTGGAAAAAGTCAGTCAGCATCTAACAACTATGAGCTGATGTGCAGTACTTGAATAAAAAAACACTCCAAAAAAGTGTCTGTTCTTAACGAAGAGGTGGTGTTTGTTGACTTCAGCTCCAAGCAGCTACACGTCAGTGTGACGCTACATCAGTTTTTTTGTACCTCTTGAGCAGGATCTGGAAACTCTGTGACAAATTCAAACTGGTGTCAACCATCAAGCATAAACAGTTACCATCCTGTATTTGTGTAAGATTAATCAAAAGCTTCACCCTGTCTCCACTGAACTGAATCATGGTCAGAGGAGTATAACAGTAATGGGGTGGGTCACAGTTAGGTGTAAACATAAGTGGCTATAAAACCTTATAAGCCTTATAAATGTGACATGGCAAGCAATGCAGTTTTGTGTTCTCAATGTCACCAATACATATGATGTGCAGGAGCCAGTCCTTTGCGTCACAAGTAAACCTTGTAGTGGGCTTCACTACTATATATCAGTTATAGCTGCATTTGCAATGAAACTCCTTCAATGGCATTTTCTCCAAGGCCAAAGTCATGTAAAAGCAACTCAAGCAGTGCAATTAGCAACGCACACTCCATTAATAACCCTTAACACGCATCGCACAAAACTGAACGCAACATTAACTCTTGTGACTTTTACTCTGGCGGTGTTTCCCCTCACTCATGTTGACAGATGGAGAGGCAGCCTTTGCACAGAGGTCACGTATGAGAGGAGATGAAAGAGAGAGAGATGGTCGTGGGATTCACCATAGAGCACAATAAGTTACACTGTGGTAAAACTGATTATTATCCATTAAAGCTGACAAAAAAATGCTGATATAAACAAGAATTCTAAAGAAAAAATAACAGTATCACCAAGTTCCTCACTAGTCATAAGCAAGGCCTGGGACCCTTTAACTTTCTCATAACTGCTTTGCAACTGTGTTTTGTTTATATTAAAACAAGCTTTCTGATTTTTCATCTAATTAAATGTGAATATTTTTAGGGCTGCGAGTCTCATAAATTTTTGGTAATTGAGTATTCTATCGAATATTCCATCGATTCATCGAGTAATCGGATGAAACATACTTTTATCCTATTCCTATTATTTTCGCTTTGAGTCCCAGCGTCTGCCATTCTGTACAGCTAAACTGTCCACACACGTTACCAAAACCCGCTTCCGTCTTCTTCCGCTTTGTAGGGTACGCATAGCATGTGACGTAAGCACGTTGTATCACACTAAAAAGAATCCGTGCGAAACGTGAGCTTTAAATTTAATCAAACGAGGCTTCGAGGCAGAGGAAATTCCTCAATCGTTTTTGTAATCGAGTTACTCGAGGAATCGTTGCAGCCCCAAATATTTTCTGTTATTTTCAATTCCTATAACAATGAAGTCATTATAACGGATTCATTTTGGTATGTGGACAAGTCATTCGGGAACATCGTGTTGATGTTTGGGTAACATCGATCAACATTTTTCCACATTTTCTGACATTTTAGGGATCAAACAAGTAGTCGATTAACTGACAAAATATTTGAAAAATTGATTGTGAAACTAATCATTAGTTGCAGCCCTAGTCCATATAACAAAGAAATCATTTACTTTGGTTTGGTTTGTGGAGAAAACAAGAACATTTTTCAACAATTTAGATTCTGTTTAATTACTGTATGTGTCTCAGTTGCTGCCTGAGGTGATCATTTCACTTGTAATATTACCATTAAATTAATGTCAGACAGCAATAACTTCTTTTTCTTTATAGCTTGCATGTGCTACCATGCAGATCCCAGAAATATCTTCAGTTTGTTTTGTTTGATTGTTTTTTTTGTTTTTTTTTTGTTTTTGCAGATGTTTAGATTCTGCTGCTCACCTTGTTGTACTCCACGTGCAGCTTTTCTTGCTCGCTCTCCAGCTTGTCTTTCAAGTTCTTCTGTTCAGAGATGTTGTCCTGGATCTGGATCATTCGCATGTTCCTCTCTGAATATCAATGGGACAAAAATCAATAGCACGATTACAATCTTTAACCAAGAACAAGCACATGAGAGAGTGCACTGATGGCAGATAGGCCTCTTGCTACTGGGTGATAGAGAATGTTTTCAAGGTTACTGCTGGTGTTATGTCTGCTCCACATTTGGTACAATAATCACCTTGTTTGGTGGAGAAAATGCAATGAAATTCACAGTTTATCTACTAATAATGAAACGTACTGAAACAGAATTAAATCTATGATATTGGACATCATTTCTACACTTTGGACCTACAAACAGAAACAATAAATCTAACATCACAGAACAAAATCAACATGTATTGAAATTTTAAATGCAGTTAATATAGCAACTGCATGTAACAAGGGACAAATATAAGAGAATTGTGGTAAACAGAATATTAGCATCATGTTTTCTGAACTGTGCTCTTCATTAGTATATATATCTCACTGCATGAAAACTTGCATTGTTTTCAGTTAATAAGTAGTGTCATCAAAGTGGAGGAGCTACACTGTTACTGTTAATAAACACAAATTGTATTTTATCTTATCACTTGCTGGAAAAAATGACAGTTAGTTATGCTAAAAGGCTGATGCTGACAAACATGTTTTCACAGACGAGCCTAATAAACTGGTTCTTAAGAAAAGAAAGGAGGATGACAACATTGAAGTAAATTAGGGAGGCACAGTTAAAAATAATAATAACTTTGCTTTGGACATTAATATAAATATGCTTACACAGAATGGAGTAAATTAGATGCTGGTTACACACTGACTATACAAGTGCTTATGTTTTCTTTCAGAAAAAAGAAGTGCACGTGAGGGAGGGAACAGAACAATCAGAGCAGCAAGAAGGGCAAGAGAGCGAGCGTGCTTTACAGCTTTACAGTGTTGACAATGTTGAATTTTGATTTTAAATAAAAGGTGTGAGGATTAATGTGCATTGTTGTTTTCACCATTTTCCAATAATAATTCTACAGATAAATATTCAAATCTCTACAATAAGAGACAAAAGACAAGCAAAAACTAAATCTGCAATGATTCTCAGGCCATTTAATTGGAACCTGTTTAGACTTAGACTGATATGGACCTTTCAGTGTCACTTCCACACAGACAACAACAAAGTAGCACCGTGGTTCAAAATAATTGTCAGGGAAACACCGTAACAACAGAGCAAAGTGTGAACGGCAACTACAGTCATTTGAGGATACCTGATACTTACATCTGCCTAAAAATATACAAAATTCCTGGACATCATGTCTCTACTCTGTCACCCTCTAGAAGTAGATATAAGCCCATTAAGCCTAATTCCAGATTCTTTTACAGTTTGTAAAATTGCTAAAATTTTCTGGGACTGTAAAATAATTTAATCTTATTCAAATATTTTGCTAAACAGGACTACTGAAAGGGTTTTTTTCTCACCAAGGTAGTAATTGACAAAGTCTGCCGTGAGGGCAGGCTGCTTGTGTTTCCTGCGTCCATCCATGCTGGCATTGGTGTCGGACGTATCCACAGGGAAGATGTCAGTGCTGATGCCCATCAGCTCCGCCTTCCTCATCAGTTTCCTGATGGCTGAAGCACTGGACGTAAGAGGACGTGGCAGCTTTTCCCGTGGCACCCAGGCCTGAGGCCTGGTGTTTCTGGACAACTCTGCTTTTGCCCTATACTGCTGCAAGCGGGTCGTGATGCGGGCCTGCAATGGGACACACACGTTTAATAACAATCAGTAAGTTGCCAAACTGTCATCACAAATCAGAACGCACACCACTGTCTAAACCGGTATCTTTAAATGTGGGCTGCAAACTAAAGTGGCTGTGATTCAATATTCTGATACAATATGAGTGTTTCTTTCCATTTCATGCAAATTTTAAAATATGCTTAATAGAAATCTTGGATGGACAAATCTGATACTCCAAATGTGCTAGGCAGAAACGGTCCTTTTCTTAACACTTAAACTGGCTTTTCCCAAACTTAAGAAAGCAGCAGTCCATTTTGAAATCTAAAAAATCTTATGTGGCCTGCGGTCTACCAGATACTATAATCACAATGCTGATAAAAACACAAGATTATTAGATAAACATATACAGCCTATGATTTGTTTCATAAAAAGCCAAAAAGTAACACTGGAATTAAGTATCAGGACTTTGCATAAGTGAGGTACAAAATTAAGTGCTCCATAAATTATTCAAATATAATAATCCATTTGGGCTGTCACTTTTTATCAAAAATTCTGATATCTTTTCAAATTTGGGGGGTGGGGGGGGGCGGTAGTTCAAGCCCGAGCCTTAAATTTCTGATTCGTTTCAACGTATAACGCTGAGATGCGTCCAGCATCCTCCTGAGTGGACAGGTATGACATAAACATGTAAAGTAATGAACAAATCTGCAGGCTCCCCTGTTAGCTTAGCATTTAGCTTTACCTGAGTAAGAAAATGGAGGAGGCATTACACATTACAGGCATTTTTTTTATTTTGTATTTTGACAGCGCTCTCAGTCATACCTGCTTATGCAGCTTTTTTTTTTATTACAGCACTTTGGAGGCCTGTCAGTCTCAGCTGTGACTGACATTTCCTCCACGTTCCACTGACACCTCACTGAGGTGAGCGACACTTGTGACTCTCAGTCCCGTTCAAGCTGAGCACAAACAAGTGTCATTTCAAAATCTGAAGACGTGTCAACAGATTAGATGAGGAACTCCTTTCATGTTTTTTTTCCACACGTCGCGTATCTGTGTTTACGTATGAACAGATGCTGTCCCAGTACTCCAAATAAAACAATATCCAAAATGTAATGTGGGTCATGTGAACCTTACACTCAATTTGGAATAAGAACAAAATCTGAATGTTCAAACCAAGCATTTACCTATTGAGACTAGATGTAATGTTTTGCATGAATAGTGGATTATGTGATTATTAATTTTCTCATTAAAAAAATAATAATTTATTGGAACTATTTGCAAGTATATTATAAAATACAACATTAATAGATGGATATTCTCTCTCTTGACCCTTCTGGTCACATAGTGTAACTTTGCTTTGAGTCTAGGTCTGAGTGCTCCAGCTTCTATGGAGTTGTTGTTGGTTTACATTTTTAATTTACTTTTAAAGCTGTGGTGTTGTAAAAAGGAATTCTTCTGACTCCCCAGACAGACCAAAGCAACGTTCACATTAGAACATACTATGTCTCCATAAAACCTGCAGCCTGGGCTGCAGCACAGCTCTACCACCAGGTTCAGGATGAGTGGCAGGGTGTTCTTGATATTTTTTTGGTATTTGAGCTGAATATTGTGTTTATATCTTGGCAGTCTGTGACAGTGTTATATCATATTTGTTGTAATAGAACTGTTATGCTGCACTGCCCCGTAAAAGGGATTTTAATATAAATCTAACTAATGTAACAAGGTTTTGACACTAAGGTAATTAAAGCTTTCAATAGGAATCAGTGTAACTGACCAGCACTTTCCCAAATGTTCTACATTCTCTAATACAAATATGTGTAGCAGTTACTTTTTTTCCATATGTGCACCTAGGTTTTAAGATTGAACATAACATAAAACATATCAAATAATATTCTTTGAACCTAATCTGAATTGCAAACCCAAAGCTAGGCCTAATCTCCACTCCTCCACCGAACAAGTAGCCAGTGGCAAACTAGCTGAGCTTCAAGCAAATGTCTCGAGGTACAAACACATATGCACAACTGAAAATTTGTTGTGGGTCTTGGCTGCTGCCACTGATATGCATGTATGTGGCTCACCTGAGCTTCAGGAGTAAGTTGCTTCTCTCTCTCCTGTAGAGAGACCTTACAGTAGGACTGCAGGGCCAGATAATTCTTCCTTTTCCACTTCCTGTCAAAGCGGTCGGCATGCTGTTTGCAGTAAGCAAAAAATGGATCTGCAATATCCTGAGGAAGCAAAAAAAAAAAAAAAAAAAAAAACATGCATAAGTGTAATGAAAATCACTATATTCATAATAAGTAAAAAAGCAAAGATGGCTTTCTAAGCCAGGCCACCTCAGATTGGCCCTAGTCAGACCTGGTATAGGAGCTGGGATTAATTAATATTGGGATGATGATGACATGGGATGATGGGATGATGGGATGATGACAGTCAGGGATTCAAGACGTGTGAACATACATTTAGTTCACTGTGAAACTGCGGCAGATCAGAAGTGCCTCACTAATGTGTCCCGAGAACAGATTTGTGTTCACACATGAAAAAAAAATGTGGCCACATCCCAAACCACCGACCAATGTGGTTTTAGTAACTGGCTTTGAGGATGACGCCAGCCCCACTGCCTTCTGACCGGAGCTTAATGCTGCACACTTGTGATCAGATCTCCCATGAAAATTGTTAACAGCAGGTCTGAACAGGGTCACCGTCTTATGAATACATGAGCAGAGGCAGTTCTTCCAGCTACTGCATCTTTGGAATTATTTAAGTCTGACTTCTTGCAGTGGAAATTAATAACATTTTGATTTGTTGAAAAATTAACCTTTTTGTCCTGCAATTAAATTCACATTTACCACCCAGTGGTTGCAAGGCTGACCCTTCCATTTAGAATTCTTTTCCAAATTCATATAACATGAACTTGTTGACCAAAGGAATCACTGTAATGTAAACAGTTAATCAATGCATCTAAATGAACATCTGTTATGTTGTTTACACAATAACAATATTTCTGAGGGATTTATCTACCCTAAAAATGCAAAGATGTCATATGAATTGTCAATCTGTGATTCTGCTTCTGCGAGTGTCAGTGAGGACACAGGGTGGAAGCTAATGCTGCTGCCTGTTCTTTTGTTGCCAGCTGAGGACTGAATCAGCAGTGAAATGACAAACAGAATTAGCAAGATCATATTATCCTGTTTTGCAGAGCTGCTGAAATTTAACGTTTTATGTTGGATCTGCTGTTTCCATCTAATCTCCATTAATCAATAACTGTTCAATTAGTTCATCAAAATTAAAAGCAAATTACAAGAAATTTCCACAGGGTTCAGCAAAACATTTTTAACCTCTATCCAGGGTGATCCCTTTACCTCCTCTGCTGCGGCCTCAGACAGGAGTCCTTCCCTCTGCGCACAGGTCACATGGAAGTAGGACCGACACATTCCTGCATCACAGCTGATGCACACACCAGTCCTAGCAAACCGAGTGTCTTCACAAAAACTGCACTCCTACATGGAAAAGAATATAATAGGAGAATAGCTGAACATTGGTCTCTGTTCGCCCATCCCTACATGGGGTTCTGAGTTTTTTTTTTACTTAAACAAATATAAAATCTAGTTAAACAAAATTTTTAAATATGCTGCTCTCCCTAGGGGTTGTCATTTTATTCATTCAAAATGTCTAAATACACTTAGGGCACAGTGGTACTGAGTGTATAGCAATCAGAAATGTCAAGGCTACTTCTGGTAGCCTTTATAACATGCCACTGTTCAACAATGTCATTGTCAACTGCCGTCAATCGTTTCACTTCATTCATTCACTAAAATGACAAACACAGCAAACTGATTTCCCGCTTCAACTACTGCTTCATTACTGCTAACTTGTGACAACTGCCCCGTTTGCGTTAATATGCAAGTACGTTTCAGAGGCCAGGTGGGTGCGGCAGGGGTTGTCAGTGCCACCTGAGAACACTGAAGTGAAGAGTGTGACCTAGGCTACAGACATTCTATTATGTTTATGTTTTCATTTGAAAACTTTCATTTGAAATAAAACTGATCAAGACAAGCGTTTCAACTCTGCAAACTGAAATCATGTGACCATCAAGGTACACTGCATGATGGTACCAACTAAGAAGTAATGCGGGTGTTTGGGTCTTTGTTTACAAAGATCTCCTACTCGTCTAGAACACGAATGCAGCCCTGGGGCCAGCAGTGTTTTGAAAATTCTAGGTTTTGGGGGCTCATAGCCGCACTATAATTTATAATTTAAGTTTTTTAAAACAATAAAAAGAAAATTGTGGATGTAGCCTACAAAAATATGCCAGTGTCTCTCTGATCATTCCTGTGAATAGCTGCTAGGTAACATCACTACAGTTTTTTGTTGTTGATGTCAGTTCTTACACATATGACTCATACACTATGTAATGCGCGTCCTACAATATTGACTCCATTGACCTCTACACACTAATGTGCTTTTTTTTTTTTAACTTTTTTTCTAGTATTTCAGCTCTTTCCTTATGTTCACCAAATTACTTCCCAACCCAATTTGTGAATAAGTGAATGTTTGGCCAGGTAGGTTTTGTTGGGCAGAATCTCTGATTTGGGGCCACTCACGTGCCTGAATGAATTCACCTTTTATTGCTGGAGTCTCTCAGTATTATAAGTTTTTCATGTCACAAAACAAAAGACTGGTTTCATGAACATGACACAGGCAGAGTTCAGTAAACATGAGATTGGCAGCGTGAATGCGTGGCTGATAAATCTGGCACAAATAATGTGATGAAGCCGAGTCAATATTGAGCACATTCTCAAAGGAAACTTTTAATTTTACATGGAATTAATGCTGCAATAAATGGTAAAGGAGTTATCCATTATTAGTAAAGTGTTCCTACTTAAGTGCTCAACAAGTGCATTTGGACATAAAGTCAGGATGCAGTAATCTAAAAAGAACATCTGAACCTGCAGGAGGTTAATACTGTCAGTTAAACCTGACTAAAGCTATGCATAAGTAAGCTGCATCAGTATGTAAAAAGAGTACTTGCCTTGGCTCCATATTTTGAATAATTCATTTCTGTGAGCGTCACTGGTCGTAGTTTATCAATGTCTCCAAATGCAACTCCAGGAACATAAAGTGCACAGACCACATGCACCCATCTGAAAATGAAGATGAAAGAAAAAGAACAATAAAAATAACTGATAAACTGATATTTTTATATTTGTGTAAGTGCATTGTTTTCATTGTTTTCTTTCACCTTGTATCCTATGTTATTTTGTATCATTTGAAGTCATTTTAAATATTGTAAATTACAGCCAGCCTTCAATGATATTTTAAGGATATGGACAAAGACATAGAAGGTGACATTTAAAGTATATTGACTTCATGCTGATTTGAAGGAGTGTCATTCAAACTGATCAAAATCTATGGCTTTGGGTACTTTTGACTCCAATGTAAAGAATCAGTGCAAACAAAAGAAACTTAATATCTTAAAAATTGGCTGCACTGACTTGCTCAGACACTTCAAAAAGAAATGGATTCATAGATTTATGTAGCCCCAGACTCTTGACTACAGTTTGCTGTGACACAATTTCAAATGCGGACTTAAGGGAAGAGAATCCGAAGTCCAATATAAAGATATCCATCTCTGGCAAGCAACCGCTTCACAGTTTAATTTGCTGTGTTTTTCATGCTCTAGTGAAGTAGTAAATTCGGGTGCAGCCTGGCTGAGGAGCACTATCAGCGATAACGTGGCTGAAGTCCCCACGCTTCACATAACACACTCTTTTCTCTCACTCCTTTTCTTCCTCTATCTTCTCTCCTCCCTCTATCCTCTTCTCTCACTCCTCTACCATTTCTTTTTCTTTTCACTCTTTTTCTCCAAAACACTGAATATATGTATAATTTAGATAGTCTTTAGCTGCCTGCAGTATTTTATACATTTGAGGTCATTAGGAGATATTAGTTTGTGAACACGCTTGCTGGCCTCATGCTCATGATTGGGAGCTGACCACCAGGTCACCTAGGGTTAGGGTTAGGGTTTAGTTTAGGGACTGTCCCCCACCTCCCAGCGTCTGTCTCTTTGAAGATGCCATCCTGGTTGGGGCACAGCTCACAGCTCGGAGTCACTCCATTCTTACAGGCATCACAAAACCAAGGCTCGGTTGAATTTTCCGAGGCTGAGCTCATGATGGAGTCACTTTCACCATCCACGCCATAACACCCTGAAAACACAAACACCGTCAGTACAGCAATTTCATGTTATGGTGTTGATTAAAGGTATCAGTCATCCTATTTTCCATGTGACTGCCTCTAACGTAGAGCAGTAATGCATCACAATTTGTCACTACCCACTAAGGCCCTATCCACACAAACTGACTCAAAACACTGTTGTACATATGCCAGGCCTGTACGTGGCACTGTAATACTGCTGCACCAAAAACAGAGAATATTATGTTGAGCATGCGCATAAAGCATGCATCCTGTGTGGAAACCTTTTTTTAAATAAAGCTTTATTCGAATGAGTAAACATTACAATTTAAACAATCACAGAAACAGACCAAGCCTGAGGATAGAAAGGAAATTAAAGAAAATACAATTTTCATAGACCAACAATCTCAAAATACAATGACGAAGACTATAACATCATCGTTTTCCCAAAGAAGCATATTGGATGTCTGGAAATGCAAAAGTGAAAAAAAAAATTGTTTAAGGGCTCCCAATAAGTCATTTCCATGTGATTAAACACATTTGGAAGATTACATTATACTAGTCTTCATGTGGACAGCTTCTAAGAAACTGAAGAAATATAGACTGATGAGCAGACTTTTTTAATGCTCAGAGAGAAACTGGTCCGAAGACACAAAGACCATGAGAACAAATGAGCAAAATATTTTTATGCAATTTGCAGGTCAAGAAGGCCATACAGATTGACAGCAGAGTTCATAATAAGGTTGGTGGTGAAACTGGGGAAAAAGATTCTGTATAGTCATTCTATGACTCGAACCTGACTCTTCAAAAATTCGTTCGCTGGGTAGGTATAAGGGCTGTCACTTTGTATCCAAAATTTACAAATCAGCACACAAGATGAACTTTCCTCCTGAGCAGACAAGCACAACACCAAAGCATCTGAAAGTGGTAAGAATTTAAGTATGTTGGGTTCTACACCATCAATGAAAAAGTGAAGAACAAATCTGCAGATTCACCTGTTTGCACCACCCAAGTGTGACGGCAGAGGAGGAATCACAGATGGGTAACAATGAGCGCAAATGAGAATAAATACTGAATCGTCACATTTCTGTGTTTGTCTGAGTGGGAAATATATCTAAATATTTTTAAAGGAATATCACAGACAACAGACAAACTATCATGTCCCGTGCAGTCTCTGTGTGGTCATTGTCCGGAGGACACACATACTTTCCTTAAGGGCAGGAGTTGTGTCATTATCATAGTCGTGATCTTCATTACAGGATTCTATAAAACACAAAAGATACAATGTGGACCAGTTTCTCTTCATTATTTTGAAAAGGAAACTGCACACTTCCTTTGTGCCATAAATTAAGTTGTTATTTCTTCAAAAAAACTATAGCGGTGATAAGACAAAGACAGTGTGCCTAATATTTTATAAGTCTGAAACACCCTTACAATGATGGTAGACGATAGAAGCAAGAAAAATCAGCTGAATGTTGCTGATTCATTTTATGAAACATTGACATTTTTTGTTGTTAAGTCACATTTATGATCTGCTATTAAAACAGGAACAACTCAATACTGCACCCAGCAGTCGACATACTACCTAGTGCTTTGCTGCAGAATACGTAACTGTTCTAATTCTATTGGTTTTCTCTCTCTCTCTCTAATAGAAATAGATCCGGCAGCTCTCTGGTCTAGAGCTGTCAATCTCCGGTGACATTGCACCACCACAAAATGAACACTGGATGTAAAACATAGCCTGAGAGAAGCAAAAAGAAGCCGAGCGAAAGCATTTTAATGTTCTCTTAATTTTCTGAGGTTGCCTAAACAATTACTAGGCTGATGTGGTTTCTATGGCAGCTACTAGACCAGGCAAGCATGCTCTTCCCTACCAATGAGGGTAGCAATCTGTACTCTGCCTCTGTTGGGGAGATAACATTCTAACTCCTAATTCAGTCATCCAGGCTTCAGGCTTTTTTAGCAATGGGAAAGACTCACAAGTTAAAAGCTAAGTGTTCTGCATGCATGCCACTGTGTGCCACACTGGGGAATTGGGCAGTCAATTGAAAGCAAACACTAGGGCAGAAAGAGTTGTTTATTTATTTAGCACCAACTTTGTCTGGTGGGTCGATGACCTCCTTGGATGGAAAGACGTCTTGCTATGTGTCATGGTGAATCACAAATTCTTCAGAGGCTTGGGGGAGTGAGTGGGGGGTTGTTTTTCAGTTTCATCGGGTTTCATGAAATTAGCTCAAAGGGAAAACAAACAATCAACTAACTGATTGATTATCTCATTAAGTAAATTAAGTCACAGCTGGATTCTGTCTTGACCTTCAAAAGAGAACTACTTTAAGTCAATCAACCCAACATGTGGAAACTATTTCTACCTAAGCTTGCCCCTTAGTCAGTATGTTTCCATGCAAGGTTAACTTCACAATCTAATTGGACTGGACTACTGTCCTTGTCCCAGGATACAACCATTACTTGTGTCCAGGTATGCTATGCTATGCTAGATGATGATGTCCCACCTTTCATCTTGTTCCATGACAAGTGCCATTCCATGTTGTTCAACCAACCATTAACATCAACGTATCTAAACCCACAGCTACCAGAGCATAATTTTGGACCTCTCATCAGTCCAAAATGCACTGGTCTGGAATTTGCCATTTTTCATGTGCTTATGTGTATTGGATTCCTCTATTATTTCGGGGTCAACATCCAGGAGCTGAAACTATGGAACAGAACAATGATGATGTTACATGTTGACATACATTTTAAAAGTCTCATTTTAGTCAAGCTAACAAAAGATAGATAGATATTTTTCTAACACCACGCAAACAAATGTGCGGTGAAACATTGTGCAAGGAGAATTATTATAAACCAGTATTATAAGAACACCTTTGGCAACAATTGGGAGTTTCATCTTTCCTGATTGGAATTTGAACTGTGGAACTAGGGGATGTGAATGACCACCATGCTGGATTAGCCATCTTAGGGCTGAACCTTGGTGCAAATCTTCGATGTTCTTTTTGAACTGAGATACAAAGCTCTGACCGTTAAGCCATGGGTTGTTGGCTAATATGAGCTAAGCTGACAAAAAGTGATGACTATAGGATAGTTTCATAATCCCTCAAGGAAAGATTATCCTCGTCAGAAATGACAAGCTTGGCAGAAAAAAAAAGACGGTAGAGGTGAGATAGAGTCAAATGAACCAGGAGAAGTGCTTTAAAATGAATTCAGATTTGACAGAAGAAATTGTCGGCTTGCCTTTAACAATGAATCCAGAAGAAGAAATATTACATCATGTCTGCATCGATGTGTCAAGTAAAGCTAATGTCTCTTTTTGTTGTAGCACAGTGATAATTCAACATGTCAACATGTTCCATTCTAATTATCTCCCAGTGAATACACAGCCAATAAGACAACTGGATGACATATCAACAGATGAAGAAACATGACAAAATTGATGCTCTCAAACAGAGATGCTTGATGAAGGTGAAAATGACATGAACTGGCTTTACTTCAAAGTGGCTTCAAATATACCGACACCCTATGTTACACGGCACTCTATACTACAACCATCATGACACAATATAATGAAATTACAAACTTGACGTTCAACTCAAGCTTGCAAAAGTACTTTCTGACAGAAATTCTTCAATAAAAATGTAATGAAAAAAAAACAAATAAATATATATATATATATATATACACACATATTTCTGACAAAACATGGTCACCAGCAGCACTTCTTCACACCCAAATAACTTCATTTCGGGGTGCCAACATTCCTGCCCATCTCTCCTCAAAATAAATGCCTAAAATTAATTAGGGCGAGCAACACCTTACATTGTAATACTTAAACTACACAATTCAACAACTGAAAATAATACATGTACAAGTCAGCAGACAGTAACCAGTAATACATTTAAATATTTGACCCAGGTTATCACTAATTTATATGGTTCAAGCCTTAACATAAATCATGAAACATCATGATACATTCAGTGCCAATGCAATACAAAAGAATAAACACAACAGCCATGTGTCAGTGTCAGAGCATTCAACAAACATCTACAGTGAATTGAAATAATGAAGTACAATTAAATGTATTTTGATAATCATGTTGCTGTTTCACAATTATGTAGTAATTAGTATACATTCGTGGTGCACAACAACACAATTATGGCAGACACATTTATTGCACATATTTATTAGAGTCGAATAATTAACAAAGCCTGAATTCTGTTCTCTTTTCCTATCCCAATGAAAACTGTTCATGTCTTTGAAGACTAAGATTAGAACTAGCCACGAGTACTGCCATCTACTGCAAACCACTTAGCCCTCCATCAGTCTCAGAGGAAGACAATATCAACCAAAGTAACACAATAAATTTAAGACCTGCTCTCCTGTCTGTCAGTGGAGAATTGGTCTGTTCAAATGTTTCACTGCTATGTATGCATGCCTGTGTATGAGCATGCGTAAAAACTCTGATCTGGTACTGGTCAGTCATAGATGGCCCCCATGGAGATGTCACATTTAAAAAAATCTACTTTGAACAAATGTGTAATGTATAATTTGTTGGAATAAATTCTAACGTTCCAGCTCCCCATGCTGCTATTGCCACTCCCCAATACTCCACAGACGTCACAATTTTCATTACTTTATAAACAATTGTACTAACTATTATTAATAGTTCTGCTAGCATTAGAGTATTCATAACACTCGATAGAGTAGGATAAAATGAACTACATTAACAAGAAATCAGTGACAACAGCAGGAAGCTCCAACAGATTTGAACTAAAATGGAAGAATGTAATAGTTGGGGTGGGCAACACGTTGATATTAGATCATGAAGGACTAGAACTTTTTTACGAGCTGCCAAGGAAGAGAGATCATAGTGTTTATAGGGTATATTGTATCCATTGCTATTCAATGCTATTGCTCAGACAGATAATTTTTTTCTTCCTCAGCCAAATCGCACTATTGCTAGTCCGCTTCATACCTGCCCTAGAGAAACTATTGAACTCTGCACAGTGCCATTGATTTCTCATTCCCTACCCTGTTTGATTCAGAGTGTAGAGGGAAGCCATGGCAGAAAATAAAAAAAAAAACGAAAGAGTTGGTTCCTCAAAAGAACTCCACCTCTGTTATATGGAACGGAGCTTGGATTTCTCCCTGATGATAAGGCACAAAGAGCAGCTATTTGCAAAGTTTGCACTGACAAGGTTGCATAACGGATGTCACAGACACATTTAAAATAATAAATTTTGAACTAAAGAGACAGTCCTAGGTCCTCAATGTAAAACATTACTTTAAACAACTGGAATAAGGGTTTGAGTTATTCTACAGCTTACCTTCATGCACTGTCACCCCACAGTTGTCACACTGAATGATCTCGTCAGCATCCTCACTGTTGTCTCCCAGACAGACGCAGCAGATGAGAATGTGCTGAGTGCTCCAGGTCTGAGACCGGTCCAGTAAAGCATCCTGGGAATTAGAAAACAAGTGATGCACTGAAGCTTCGTATCAGGACCCCATCTGTCTGATCTGACCATAGATGCAGTAAATGTCATAGAACATGCAGTAAATGCCATATACAAGGCTGATAGACACTGAAAGAACAACAAATTTTCTGGAATGTGAAGGCCATAGTAATTTTGCTGACATACTTGGAAAGGGAAGGGGTGAGAGGGGTTCTCTGTTTCTTCCAATATGAAGTCTTGCCATTAGATGTCATTAATTCTTACATATTGTAATAAATACTGGTGTCTGATGAAACTCTACTCTTGTGAAAGAATAGATCTGTGCCCACCTCATTGCCCTTTCCTTGGGACATGCTGTCATTGGTGAGCTCTTCATCAAAATTGCTGGTGTTCTTCGTCTTCTTTATGGGCTTCTTCCCCTCCTTTTCACTGTCACTGCTACTGTTGTTGTCATCACCGTCCTCCTTATCATTGTCTTCATCGCCTTCATCATCTTCCTCATCGTCGTCATCATCATCATCTTCGTCATTATCATCATCGTCGTCATCACTGGCGCTGCCGCCCTCCTCTCCCTCAGTGCCTCCTTTCTGGGTGGCTGCTTTGGTTTTCTTCTTCCCTGCTGTGGGTCTCCAGTCATTGTCATCTTCACTGTCGTAGTCATCCATCTCGTTCAGCTCCTCCATGGTGGTGAAGTCCAGCAAGGGACGGTTTCTGCGGAAATTCCATTTCTTGGGCTCGGTTTGACTTTCGTCAGCATTCACACTGGCTGACCCCGACGCCGAGGCAGACTCAGAAGGAGGAGCGGTCTCCACTTCAGCTGTTTTTTTACTCTTGCGCCGGCCTTTTGGAGGAGTGACAGCAGGGATGTCTTTGGTTGGGCTGTTTGCTGAAGGCTGATGCTTGGTCTTCTCTTCGGTCTTCTCTTCATCCTCTGTTAAGTTGTCTTCAGCAGCCAACTCTTTGGCCTCCTCCTCGTCTACACCATCGTCCGCAGAGGCTGCATTGTCCGAGTCGCTTTCTGATCCTGCAGCACTTGCTTTAGAGCCTTCTTCATCACTACCGTTGCCTGTGCCATCTGATCCTGTCACAATACAAAAGAATCTCAAATTAATGAAAGGGTAAAAATAGGAGCATTCTTTTAGGTTAAGCTGGTGCTCCAATGTCTGCAGGGATCGCTATAGGCAGGTGTGTTCACACATGGTTTTTCTGTAAACTGGCTCTCTGAAGTGAATGTGAATTTCTGTAAACACTAATCACTATGGTTGAATGCGTTGTGTGTAATACATTTATTTTCATTTATTTTTTTCATCATTTTCATTTATTCATTGACAGTGCTATACTGTTTCATAATAAACAACACTATGTCCAAAACACCATCATTGTTTTGGAAATGGAATAACAAAGTTCAAGACTTAATTTTTCCCCATGGCTGAGAGAATAATAGTGAGGGCAATGTTGTTGTTTTTCTATCACCATTACACTGTGCCCATGTTTTCCATTAATTATTTAGACTGTGGCAGTCTAATTTGCTCTGTCACAGTTTTATAATGACCAGCAACAGTTTCCATAATAACATAACAGATCATATCGTAACGTTTAGCCACATTACGGTTTCTACGTACAGCGTCTCTGTTTGCCTGGTGCTTGCTTGCATGTGCACTAATACGCTGCCATGTCATAATTGTTTCATTGTCATTTATGACCCCATTCAGACGTGGTAATAACATCCGTCCTTAGTGACGTGATCATGGCCAGATCATCATGAGTACAGATCCAAATTTCCCCAATTCCCCAAAGTTTGCTTAGATCTGATTACAGAAGCCACATTTGGAGGTGGTTTGAAGACACTTTTCACACTACTATCGTCCACACAGAGGGCAAGTCTTTTTTGCTTTCTTTTTTACCTACAGGAAGGGTGAACTATGTGTGTGTGTGTGCATGCACATAAAGACTTTACTTCATTTTACTTCATTAAAAAAGGCAATAGAGCAGTAGTTTCAAATCTGTAGTTGTTTCAGATGTATTATTGTTTAGTCACTATAATAAAGTGCTTTTCATCAGAGCTGGTTTAATGTTGTGTCATGATAAAATACAACAGACACCAGGTGAACGCTACTAATTGCTTTGAAATAGGAATGTTAATGATTAGCAGCAGCAGAGGGTGTACATCATACAAAAGTACTAACACACGTGTCTTTTTCTCCACTTATTTTTAATTAACCAACTATTAATTATTAACACATTCAACATTCATAAAATTTACACCTCTGTTTTGGATAGAGAATGATGCACTTCTTTTAAGATGATGATTTACAAATGTATATTTGTGATGTAAAGTGAGTAATCTTTTTTCTACACCGTGTGGCAAGAATACAACATGATGAAAAGAAAGGGGAAAAAGGAAGAAAGAGAGAAAGACTGGACAGCAGCAGCTTGTGTCCTCTCTGCTGGAGAGTTAACTTTCAATGAAGTCAGCAAAATAACTTGTGAGCTAGACATGGGAAACACCTCCCCTACTGACTTTCAGTAGAACAGAGTGCTTTATTTATTTTGTAAGTGAGTTAAGAGCAGCACCACTCACACTATGCCTTTCTGCGCCGTGTTTTCACATCATAAATGATGAACACAGGCATAAAAATGTGAGCCAAATGTAGACTGATATGGGAGCTCAGTGAAGGATGGCTGCTGTGAAGGTGAGCTGAAAGGACGCACTGGGCAACGGAGTGAAAAACACATTTCTCATATTTGTAGATATATACATGAATTTAGAAGAGTGTTTAGTGGATGAAAAATATGAGCCAATGAATAACAAGCAGTTTGAAAAAAATGAACATGTAAGATGATCAAGTTTGATGCACGTGTTTCCAGTGCTGTCTCAGAAAATCGTTACTTGGGCACAACCTACCAACACCCACTCAGAGGCTCAGGGCTTTAAAGGCAGTTCATAGCTTCTGCATTTCTATTAACAGAGATGAGTCATCATGCACAGTTTATTTCCTTGGACCCATCCAGGAAAACAAACACCACTACCTTTCCTCTGGCTCTCACCATCTCCATCAAGCCACAAGTCCAGTTAAAGTACCAGTAACTTTAGGAACTAAAAGGTTCCTGCATGCTCTTGTTATTTGCCGTTCTTGGTGGAAGACCATGGAAGATTATGCATGATAGCGTGTATACATATGAACAACCTACATCATGTGACCAGAACATGAATAAGAGCTGCACATGAGTGCTACATTGCAGTAATCATGTCAGCTATGTGGACTTATTTTAAGACAGAGGATAAAATAGATGCACAAGGCAGTGATCTTAGTATCTGACTCTAAAAAAAGTTTTATCGAGCCAACCCAGAAACTTCCCTGCTGTATTCTCACATAGGGTCACTTGAGACAGTTTTGTAAAACGTTGACAAGGGAGTTGACATAAGAATTTCTAGAAAATAACCAGTGTGAATTGTGTGTCATATAAAATCTCAGGACAATTTAAAGGGGATAGATATATAAAATATGTACAACAATGAGCTTTAGCATTTAAAACAATTAATATAAACACAATTGAAGACAATGACATGCAGCTGTATAGCTTTGTTTAACTTCTCCTGTGTTCAAGAAGGTACATGGATGTTGTTTATGAAGATAGTTGGTATAACAGAAGGTACAAGGGATGGGACAAAATGGAGGCAAATGATATACTCTGATAATCTCTAAAGGGAGAAGCCAAAAGAAGAAGTGCAAATTCTCATGGCATCCCCTGTGTTGAAGTGTTATGAGCTGTTATGAGCTGCATTATGGGACTAGTGGCAGTGGGTGGTGCAACAGACCAAAACACCAAACAAAAACACGAACAGAGTTAGTGGCTTATTTAAAATGTAAAAATACTGGCGGGCACCACTGTTAACACTGAAGCCAGTATTGCAGTTTAACATGTTTCCTTAACCTCTAATAGCATTGCCACGGTCATATTATGACTTGATACAAACAATGTCTTACATTCAGCCCCTGTGAGGAAAATGCACAAACTTTAGTGCAGGTCTCAAAGCATCATGTAACTCCTGGGTCTGACATGAATGCACCAACTGCTGTCTCTTCAACCATCTGCATTCAGTTTGTAATTCAGGAGGTTGTAAACAAGAAACTGAAAATTTGTTTAATTAGAATATCACTTTTTATGAACTTCCTGCCTAAAAGGCAGCTGGGTGAGTGGCAGACCATGCTTACCTGAGGCATCTCCCACTTCAAAGTCACTGTCATCGGAGCTGTCATAATCCAAGGCATCTAAGAGGGAGGCGGTGAGTGGCTTCACCTGCCGGCGCTTCAAACTTCGGTCCACTGATGAAAGGGAATAGCATAAATAATATAAATCATCGCAACACAAGGTCTGAGTAAACTGAAATTCAAGCAGTATGGAGGGACTGTTGAATTTGTGATATGCAGACAAAAAAATGGCATAGTCAATGAACATAATCAGAGAAATCTTGTCATTCTCTTCTATATAAGACCTGTAATTTAAATGATACCGAATGGTGATTATGCCCACTCAATAACATTAGATGCTCTAGCTTTCACACATCAAATGTTGGTATAAATAACAGAAATCCAAATGGGTTAATGAGTTTAATAAATACTCATTCATCCTCTTAATATCTGAAACATGCAAAATGAACCAAGAAATTAGTTTAACTTTGTACAGCGTTTGGCTGTTTCTTTAGCTAAGAGTTTAAAACTATGACTGAACTCCCTACGCGCGGCCTACGCTGCGATGCCACATATCCATAATGCCTCTATTTGGATGACGGACTGTTTTTTAGGGTACATACACAGTCAAATGTTTATGTGCTGTATGTATAATTCTGACGTGTGCCATTATTACGTTCAACTTGTAATAATTGTGGACAAATTGATTTTATGTTATGTGGTATATGGATATGATATTTCAATTTCCCAGCTTGGGATTAATAAAGTATCAATCTATCTATCTATCTATCTATCTATCTATCTTAATACTCATTTTAACTAGCCTGAGACAAGCACTCACCCTCAGTAAAAAAAATATAGGGCAGGAAAGGAGTAATAAAAAAAAGGGGGGGGACTTTTTAAAAACTAAAAATTTAACAAAATGCTCATCTTTTAAATTTCACACCTGCTTAAGTCTACAAACATGTTCACCATTTTTTCCTCTCCACTTAAGATGGTTTTTACACTGAAAACATAGAGGAAATAAACAATTTTACATCAAACCACACAGGAGTTATTCATCTACTTCTGCCTCCTTCAAAAAATTCCTACGTGATTTATTTGTTTGTGATTTTAGTGTTTGGGATGCTTTGATGAGACAGACTGAAGTGACAAAAATTCAACAAACAAGTAAGCAGTCAACCAGCAGCTACAGAATCACTGCAAGCTAAATATACTAATGTTTTCTAATGACTTTAGTGTGTGTTGTTTGTGCAGTGAGTGTTGTTTGGATTTCAAACTGTTCAGACAGTTTAGACTTAAGCGGGCCTAGATTATATTATGTGAACCAGTTAATAAGTGACTTAAATATGCAAATAATGTTTGCAAATTTTTGCATCTTAACTGCCATTTTCACAATGGTGATATGACATTTGTCGGAGTCTGTACTATAAGATCACAAAGATCCACAGAACTCCCTGGGCCCATTATTTGATTTATTTATAGCCACTACCATAATATTAGCACTGATTATGCCTTTTATCTAATGGTTAAAATCCATACCACAGCATAAGAAGTGTTTTAACTCACTCAGCTCCTCATGAGTCTTTATCCTCTTACTTTCTCACAGACACTGGCAGCAGACACACCTGTACAGTCGCACAATTAGCATTGTTTCCCCGCAAATAGAAATGAAATCCATGCGTATTTGCATACAGTGCATGGAAGTGAGAGCCAATCACAAGTGGTCAAAGGAGATGCACCCATTACACAATTTTAATGCCTGCCGTTAACAGGTGTAACATTGACATTGTCTGCTAGTGATCAGATTTCTCAGAATGGATGTTAATACAAGGTCTAAAGTTAAACTTGGTCTAGTTTACCAGCAACCAAAATGCCATGGTAAACTAAACTGAATATTGAGCAGAACTACGCTGAAGGATGTACACAATAGTTTTACAAATCAGATTCTCCTTAAGGCAAACATACACAGTTTTACATGTACTGACTTTACTGTTTACTGCATTTATGCTGAGTAGGAAGCAGCAGCTCTTCTCCCATAATTTCCTGGAATGGATTCTAGCTTTTCATTCCCGTCCTTTCTGTAGAAAAAAGGCCCACGGCTTTTATTTCCAGGCGCGCGTTGACTAACTAAACTAGCAGCAGAAAAAAGTGAAAGAGAACTTTAAACGAATCGCGTTCCACGGCCACAGAGATTCATGAATTCTTCTCACATGCGCAATGCGTTTAGCATTAGCAAAGTGTTAGCAAGCTTAGCGCACCGTTGCTACAAAAGACTGGACAATACTGCAAAACTATTTGTCCTTCTATCGAGCGTAAAACCGTTTTAACTTATCAAACTGAAGTGTTCGCACTAACACCATCACCGCGTTACCTACTGCCCTGCTTTTCTGCCAAGCTAGGTAGCTAACTGTGGGTAGCATTAGCTGTAGCCTTAGAATTCGCAACATGGTGTCGTACAAGTTGACGAAGCCAGTTTACACAAACACAAACGCCAGATTATCACGAGGGGCGCGAATCTGGTTATCCGACTACCACTAACAGACCAATAACGACCAAACTATGCGTACAACTCCATTAGCATTATTAGCAACACCAAGCACCACTCTCAAAACACAGCCGGTCTAGCTTAGCCGGTTAGCTGCTAATTCCGAGACGGGGGAATTATGGCGTTCAATCGGTGTGCAGGCAAATGTAAATTCACAGAATCATGCAGGGTTTGAGAGGAAGAACGCAGCGTGGAAAAGACACTCACTCTGTGGTTCGGTTTTTACTACAGGCAACGAGGAAGTTGTCCTTTTAGCAGCATGTTTTGTGGACAATGGGAAACACAGCAGCAGTGACGTCAGACACGACTGGCGATTGGATGTTGTTGCCATGGGGATAGTTAAGGATGAAGCTCGAGGGCGCCTGCAGCAATAATAATAAACAAAAACAATGTATTTTTTATATTTGAGCGTAGGTACTTTATTTTAAGTATATTCGTCCATTCATATATTGATGTACATTTTATTTTACATTTTTAATAAATGTATATTAATTTAAAGAATATATGCGTATTCTTGCACTGAATTCAGTCTTACCTTGTACTGACTGCTCATTCTGTTTGTTTTTTTGTGCTGCTACTTTTTGTTGCATATCTTGTTTTCTTTTTATTTTATTAATTTTCTTTTTGTTCATAATTGTTTTTTAACCTTAACCTAACCACATTACAGATTTTAGCCCAGAACCTAACCAGTACCTCAGAGATTAGGTTCTTCCTCATTAGGACCAGGTTGTGGTCCCCATGTGGGTTACTGTTTCTGACAAGGTGCAGTGTTAATGCCAGGAAAGGTCCTAAAGAGGTAAGAGATACAAGCACACACACACACACATACTCTAGTATATCCTGCAAAATGTCTTGTTGAAAACTAGCATAATGGTAATTACTTATTTATTTTAATTATGCAGTCACATAAAATAAATTGTATGGTTCATGTTCACAACGAGCTTTGTTTCTTGTCCTCATTTGACTTTGCAAATTTAGCAAATAAGATAAGATTAAAACAAATGAGCTTGAATTGATCCTGATACATAGTAAGGGGAAGACTGATGTGCATGCAAGCAAAAAGGATGATTACACCTGTCCTTGCTTGATGACAAATGGCACCTCTATTGTGCTGCAGAGAGGATTTTTTTTTTAAATCTGCTTGCATACAAACACTGGGGATATCATGGTAGTCATCATTTTCATCATCACTATCAACATTGTCATCGTTTCTCTCCTGCTGTTGCCTGTGACACAGCCAGATAGTGTTTGGAGAGATATGACAAGCAGCAGGTCTGAAATTGAAATCAATGTGATAATATTAGTGTGTCCAGGTGTGAATTTAACAGAATTATCCTCAATAAATAGCATCTTCTCCACAAGCAGACAAGAGTTTATGAGTAGTGCAAATAGATACCAAGCAGTAAAGACTGGAAATATAAGATGAGATGAGACATTTAATTCCACAATAACCGTGTCTCCTGAGGATTCAGTTTGTGAACTTGGCTCTTACTGAGAAAACACGTGGAGCAAGTTTCTTTCTCTTTTCCTGTAGTCTTAATCAGTGGTTCTCAAATTCTTCATATACCAAGTAATGATATATACCATATATATTCATATTCATATAACAAGTAAATAATTTGCTCTCTCATCATTCTCCTCTTCCTCACATAGACTTCACACACTAGTATAATGAAATTAGATTAAGATAGAGCAAGAGATAAGGTGACTCTAATTATCATAATTTAATGTATTATTATTTTGTTATTTGTTTCATTTTCTACGCATCCCCATCAAAATCCATCAGCTACCACATGCCTTATATACATTAGAACAGTATTTCTGATTTTCTGGATTGTTTTCTTTTATTTTAAAGCTTGGGTCTGTAAGTAAAGCATAGCATAAGCGGACACACCTCAGTCTATTAATTGATTCCCCAGTGCTTCTATACAGGGACAAGGACAGTATTCACTTTAAATGACATAGCAGCGGTGTAGCTCATATTAACTGTGTGTACTGAGAGAGCGTTTTAATAAGGAATACATCTGTAAGAAAGAGCTGGAGTCATTTTTTTTAAACGGACAAATGATGCATGAAAATATTATACTAATACTGACAATTAGGCCAGTGTAAGCCATTTCTCCAAGGAGTGGAATGAAATGCAGCAGATGATAGAAGTCAATAGTTTTGCCTTCATTGAAGTTTAAATTAAGGGGAGCAGCAGAGGTGGCTGTGTGGCCTCGACGCAGAGCTGCAGTGTTGAAAAAGCACCTTACCTCAGATATCAGTCAGCTGAACCAGAGGACAGATGCAATTACACTGAGAGTAAGAATAACACAGGGTTAGGGAAATAAAAACATTACTATAAGGACGCACCATGACAAGTAATGTTTAAAACCTCATTTAAAGGGGAGTAATTGCATTGGATATTATTTATGAATCCTGTTGCAAAATGTACCAAATGTCAGTATTGATGTACAGCCTCCCTTCTAGCCCCAGATTTTGCATTTAAATTGGAATATTTATCCATTCATATGGTGTAAATCATGTGACACCATGTTTTGCATACACTGTATCTTTCATGAATTTGCGACA
The DNA here is from genome assembly GCA_016785285.1 of Brachirus orientalis. NCBI lineage: Eukaryota > Metazoa > Chordata > Actinopteri > Pleuronectiformes > Soleidae > Brachirus > Brachirus orientalis. The sequence continues at coordinate 3,663,541 of JAFBJR010000144.1, read as the reverse complement.
GTGAATTGTGTCTTAATGCATTTAAAAACATTTACTGGTGACCGACTAATTACTCATGAAACATGCCAAACAAATAATTTTAAAAATGTATCTTCACATTATTTGCTCATTGCACAGACACTTTTGACCAAAGTGATGTACAAGTGAGAGAGAGGGGAAAAGCTTCAGGTACAAAAATTACAAAATGAATGTGATCCATCAGAACTTCCAGCAGGTTCCAGTGGATTATGTTACTCTGTGGCACTCTTAAACTACTTTCCATATTCAGTTTGGTCTTTGAATTTGCATTTCAGCTATTTTGGATTTAGCCCCGAAAGAATGAGAACTGAGGAAAAACTAATTCAACCAAAAGCACAAAGCTGATACCTTCATTTGCCTGGAGGTGACAGCAGCAACTGAGGTGACATGAACCTGTGTAATAAGGACACAGTGTGTGTGTATGTGTGTGTGTGTTCACATCTAACTGCTGTCAAATGTGAAGTGGTGCACCCAATTAAAGGAGAATACTCTAAATTTACATTGTTTATACAAAACACAGACATTTATTAAATTACTTTTTCTCGGATTTCTCTGATTTTTTACTGTTGTTAGTTATATTAAAAACACTGGCTATGCTGTTGCTTCTCCCTATCACTCACTTTGTTGCACACCACCAGCACCTCCTCCAAGAAATTCACCTCAAATACTTTAATACAGTGTTACTACTGGCGATATTTCAAAAACATACAGTAAATGAGGTAAAAATAGTCTGTTGCAAGCAATCAACCTGGGAAAAGGACGCCAGCAGGGACACAAGGAAAAACTGATTTCCACCACTCAACAAGAGGCTCATCTAATAAAACCTACACCTGCTCCAGTCTATATTTTAAGAATATGTTTGCCACCTTTTCTGGCCAGTAGATAAAAGTTCTCTGACAAAAAAAGTGAAGTTTGCTTTGCTCTGAAAACCCCTCACTTCTTGCATCAATGGCAATAGAGAAAATATAATCAATTTCAAATCACGGCACACAGCAGTTGTTATAGCACTGCTGCCTCCATCAGTAAGTTCAAATGTGTTATTTTGTGATGTCATTGTTTGAATATCTTTGCTTGGATTTTGCCCAAGTGACCCAACAGACCAGAAGCTCCTGTGACCCCATGAGCTAAAAATACATTTTCTTCTGTGGATGGTGGTTCACAAAGCACTTGTAAAATGCTGTCGAATGGCGAGATTAGTGTTAAATACATTGTCAAGATATGGTATAGACTAAAGTAGGCATACATTTAAATGGCTGAATCTTCTGTTATGCAGCTAAATCTGACTTTCCTAGTGTTTATTCTGGCAGCCATGTTACCACTGAGGGCAAGCCTCTGTCTCAGTTTGTCTCTTCACAACGGCAGTGGGTTAGGGGCGTCCATGCAAAAGTAAGCGTTGCTTTATTTCAATCATGGTACGATTCAGTTTGGTACAGTATGCTACGGTTTGGAATGGTAAAGCCCTGCATCAGGCTTGCGTTTTGACATTTACTTGGTAGGTGGGGTGAGAATAGACTGCTGGTGTTGAGACACTGGTTGCAAGGGAGTGATGTCTTTCTGTCGACCAATCATCTGACTGTTGCGGGTGGAGTGGGTCTCGGTCCATGCTGACCATACCTTACTGCCAAAGAATGGAACAGTTGGGACTGGTTATTTTGTTAATAACGGAAATGCCAAAAAAATACATACCTCACTCTATTGAACTGGTACACTTGGTGGAAACATGGTACAAGCACGCCAAATAACCTAACCTATCACTTTTAACCCAATTCTCAATGACTCAGCCCTAAACTGATCCTCTGTAGCACAAGGACAATTAGATGTCCTCATGAAAGTAGATGTTAATGATTAGTAGTTAATGATTGACACGCACTGGTTTCCATGACTTCAGAGGACAACGCCATTGACCTAAATTAATTTCCTTTTAACCTTTTATCCTTTTAATTTACTCTAACCTTAACCATAATTACTGGTGTCCTAACCTTAACTCTGACCCAAACCATAACCTCAGTCTAATTTAAAAACATGTCTTCATCTTAAAATGTAACAATTTACATTCTGGGGACTTGATTTATGTCTCCATAAGGAAGACAAGTCCCCATAATGTGACTGTGTAAACAGATTTAGGTCCCCACAACATTAGGAATACCAGGTACACACACTCACACACACACACACACACACACAAGGTTAACAGATGTCATGGAAACTCTTTTCATTAGCTCTGGCATTTTGACACTGTGTTACTCAGCTATGAGTATAGACTCCTCTACCTGCAGAGGGAGATCCAATCGTACACAGATAGGCTTTCAGCTCTGCCACTTTGTATATAACAGTGTTTCAGTCATGTTCAAAGACTGCCTCTGCTGGAGATATTCGAAAAGAAATGCAAATGGCATGTGTCTGACAACTTCCAATTTCCTTTAAAAGGTGCAACTATTTATAAAACTTCCTGGCACTCTCTCCTTGGTGCTTTAGACACAGCCTCCATTTCTCTGATGGATTGGCTGTCATATTCTGACAGCGCAGTGCTTCTTTCACTTTATGGACGTCCTGACTGTGCACTGCAAGCTGTACTTTTTCTCCCTTATCATTACACCACTCCCTCTAGCCTCTTCACACAAACAAACAGTCAGCACAACAGAAAAATCATCAAGACTCAAGGAGGGGTTCGCTGTGGTGACGGTGCTCATAAAGCATGCAAGGTAATCATCATCACCTGCTACACCCCACTGAATATTAGTTAATTATTTCATGATTGTGGTGTCACAGTGACAAGCATGTGTTTCTGCTTGTATGTCAGCCTGCACATGTGCAACCAGAGAAGGAAAATGGCAAGGGCTTGTGGCAAAATGCCCTTGAAATATCTGTAATTGCCCTTGAAATCTACATGAATCATGTAAATTTTAAAGACATTGACATAGTTTGTTTTTTTCTTGTTTCATTTTTTTTTTTCTGCCACATACAGTAGGACATGTTATTTTTGTGTGTGTTTGTGTGTATTACATGGCAGACAGCAAAAGAGGTGTAGGTTTACATATTAGATATGTGTTACAGATAATACTAATTTATTTCTCAATGTGATTGTCCTTTAAGGAATACATTCTTTTTTGATTAATTAAATTCCATTCTACTATATCATTAAAAATGTCCTGGCATTATCCTGACTGAAGTAAAATTTGAACATAATGCAGTGGAAACGATCCAAAATGAGTTCCAAAAAGAGTTCATGTCACACCTTGGTAGACATTTATGTTCTGTATGTGCCATTTAAAGTTAGAAACAATAAGGTGACAGAATTTGAAGTAGATCATTTAAAATGTTACTTTTTGTGCTTTTTCACTGATTGTTCACACACTGTTTTGTCCTGTCACAGACACGTAACTTATATAACTTTCCACAGAGTGCAAGCTTTATGTTTTTGAAATGGCTGGTTATGGCATCAGATAAGATGATGGATGGATGAATGGATGGATGGATGTGTTAAAAGAAAAGACTATGTTAAAAGAAAATTGTTGAAAGAAAAAGACTATGTTGGACGGTTTCATTTGCATAGTAACCCTATGCTTAAAAACTTAAAAAGTTTGTTTGGTCTACTGTAAAAAAAATGGCAAGATGAAGGCGGCCTTAATTAAGCAAGGCCCTTGCCTAAAGTACATATAAAATGCCTATTCTCAGGCTATGTAAACCATTGTTCCACTATTTTAAAGTGATTATACACTTGGAAACATATTCATATACTGTAGTCACCTGTTACATTATATTCCTGTATTCTGTGGGTGTCAAATCCTTCATCCCGAAATCCATTTTTTCCCCTTGAATCTAAAGGTGAGAGTACTGATGTCTTCACAAGTATAGTTATCATATAGTATCCTCACAAATGCGTGTGCATATAGACACCACAGTTTCCGTGCATGTGCGCATCCGACCTAGCAGACATTGTCTTCCTGGTAAATCTGGTCCCTCCAGTGGCTTTGCGTGTGAGCAGCAGCTTATCAGCTCCAACCAGAGTCTCCCCAACTCCTCACCACCTTCATTGCCTGAGAGGAAAATAAATTGTACCTGTGCGGTTAATAAGAATTAAAAAAAAAATGTATGTATGCGACAGAGTCTCACACAAGCATTACAATTACCACATATCTGTGGCTGGTATTGAACAGAGAGAGAGTGTTTGTGTCAGATGGAGTTAGGACCTGCTTCTTATGATGAACAGCTGAGCACGTTCTCTCCCCTCCTTCACCAAAACATGCACACATTTATTTGTTTTGGGTTAAACTGCCAGTGTCATGGCTACACATTGAATTCCTGACATGAGCAGGACCACATCTATGGAAGGTAATTACAAATTGAATGTTCCTTTTCTTCCTTTTCTGCTCCTGCAGGGGGGGAAAATCCATCTGTTGCATTCACAGACTGTAGGGTGAAATCATGTTTCCTGAAGCCCTCGAATGCAGCCAGTTACACTGATATCAAAACAGGCAGCGTTGTGCATGGTAAATTAACTTCTGGCAATGCTGCACATTGCAACATATGATATGATTTAATAGAAGGATGTTGTGTTTGGTTGCGGTAAATGTTTTGTGAAGAGTGCCTGTGTGTTCCATAAACCTGTGTGGAAACAGGGAGTCAGGAAAAATGAGCTGAGAATGAACGTATCACATGACCTGGATTGGTGCATTGAAATGATGAATTAGATACGAACTGCAAAATAAAAAAGAAATAGCAATAACTCACAAATGGTGCATGTCATTTTTAAATAAGGAAGCAGACAAGCTGCTCATGTCTGGCAAAAATATTATGATGTGAAAATTTTACATGAAATATAAACATGCAGATACAGACCAAAATTGTATAAAATGATTTGTTTAACGCACACAGGTTTGCACAGCTATTCTGTTACAATTACATGGATGTCCATTCGCTGGGACATAAACCACATTATACAAAACCAATATTTGCCTGACCCTAAATTTAATCTAACCATATTTCAAATATCAGTCCTAAAATAAACTGAATCCTCAGAATGCCTCATCAGGACCAGGTTTTGGTCTCCATGAGGATTGCTGGTCCTAACAGGGTCAGTGTTAATACCAGAACAGGTCATAAAGAGGTAACAGAAGTACACAAGTTCTCTCTTTCTCTCGTTCCTATACAATCCTGTACAAGGATGCCAAAAAGCATAGTTATTTAAAAATGGAAAGAAAGACTTTCCATCACAAAACACCAATACCTACACCATTACATTACACACAGAACAGTTAATGACTAGCTCATTAGGTAACTGTTACATGTCTGTTGTATCCACTTTCTAAAGAAAGGCACGAGTTTCTTTATTTCCAGTGAGCCAGTCTGAACATATCCTCTGTGTAATGCCTCTTTCTTTCACTTTCCCAAGTTCTTGTCCTTTCATGTCATGGTTTATTAGGACTTAAAGGCATGATAGGAGGATTTATTGCATCATAATGTGGCCCCTGGAAGAGCTTATAACAAATAACCCTGACTTGACTCCATACTTCACCACCTATTTCTTTTTCTTTTCCTCCCTACACAGAGTTTTCCATCTCTCTTAAAAACATTGTCCAGTCCTAAACCCTCCTGGACAGAACCCCGAGGACGCTGCTGTACCACTGACGCGTCTGTTTCTCTGTCAGAGAAGAAATAAAGCTGTTCCCTGTTGTAAGATCCCCATGCAGCTTCCGTGTGTGGGATTAGCTCTGGTAATTCACCATCTTGGCATGAGCTGGCTTTGGTTTTCCACCCAGCAGCTGCAGCATCGCAGAGCGTTGGATGTGCAACGGGGGGCCCACAGTGGTGGAGGAACCACACGGTTCTCGGCATGTAATGGCACCATCCATGAAACTATACTTCCATTATGAGGGACTTGTTATGGAAACAGCATCAGACAAGCATGTATTGAGGCAGAATGTACAGAAAAAATAGGCTCAATCCCATTTCTCATTTTTACCCCTTGGGACTATGTAACAAGGGGTTACATAGTCAAGAAGGGGTTATTCTTCTCCTTCTTTCTGCTTTCTGCCAGAGCAGGTCATCTGCCTCCATCTTGTCCTCTCCCTTGTGTCCTCTTCTGTTACACCAACTGTCCTCAAATCCTCCTTCACAACATTCATGAACCTTCTCTGTGGTCTTCTTCTGTTCCTCCTGCCCGGCAGCTCCATCTTCAACATCCTTTGCCCAATATAATCACTAGCATGACCATTTCAATCTTGACTCCGGACTGTTTTTCTGACCCTGTCCATCCTGGTCACTCCTAAGGAAAATCTCAGCATCTTCAGCTCTGCCGCCACCTCCAGCTCCACCTCCTGTCTTTTAGACAGTGTCACTCCAAGCTTTACATTATAGCAGGCCTCGCTTCTGTCTTGTAGACCTTCCCTTTCATTTTGCTGCTATCCTTCTGACACACAACAGCCCTGACTCTCCACCGTGCACTGCACATCTTTTTCACCTCTCTTTTGCACTGCCTATTGCTGTGGATGGTTGATCCCTGGTATTTAAACTCATCCACTTCTGGTACTTCTACTCCTTGTATCTTCACTATACAGGGAAAGGCCTCATACACTGCATTCGAAGTGTGCTCTTGGAAAATCTCAAATGAATGGGCTAGGTGACGCTTAAACTTCACCTTACTAACTGAACTAGGATAGGGACACACTATACCTAGATGTGAACGCACAAAATGGAGGGCTAAGTAGTAGAGACAAAGGATGAAATGGGATTGAGTGTGGAGTGACACTTTTTCTATCCCTTTAGCCATCTATCCACTTTAGTGTACACATACATGATTTAAGCTATTTAACAAAAGATTTGCCAAATAAAGTGAGCACCTGCTGATGTCTACAATATCATAATGAAAACCATGGCTCTAAGCAGTTGAATACTGGGCTAAAGCATCCAATCTTTATCAGGCAAAACCTTTTTTTCCCCTGAAATAACATTTTTTCTTATATAAAATGTTAAAAAGGCAAATTTAAAAGATTTGTGGGTTTAAAAAGGTAATGAATTTACCAGAAAATGTTACGAGGGTTTGTCATTTTTGTGAAAAAAACAAACAAACAAACAAAAAAATACAATCATCTTAAAGAAATCAAGATTTTTTTTAGTTAATCTACTGGGCCGGATGTTAATGCTGGTGACCACTGTCAGCTACTTACACAGTTAAACATTTTATTTGCTTAACATTTTTTTATTAAGTGGCTAAAATCTGTACATTTTTCCGTTGTCCCTGATCCAGATGATTTTGCCACAGGACGTCTGCCAGTTAGTTAATGTTGACAGATTCAATGGACTTCCTTCAACTTACTGAAACACGGTTTGAGCACAATATGGCCCCGGCAACAGTCTGTTATACAGAAATAACAGACCATGTCACAATTGACCAATCAGAATCGAGTAGTCAAGCAAGCTATGTACCAAAAAAGATGATGATCATTTATTGAATTATTGTTCAGTATCAACCAGTCAGGCACATTTATGCCCCACAACACCCCCCCTTTCATTCAGTCTGTTGATTGCTCTTTCATGAAATGGAGGAACACTTTCCACATCCGTCACCCGTTCTCTCCGCTAACACTCAGCACAAAAAGAAGAGGCCACGTGTTTTTTCCCGCTGCCAGACAACACATTTGTGTCACACACCTTCAGACCACTCCAACACACAGACGTGAATGTCAGAGTGCGCTCCGCCCGTGCTCATATTCATTTCCTCCTGATTACGTCTCTGTCGTGTCCATGATTACTCCCAGACATTGTGCTCATTTTCAGTAGACATCATAAACAATTTACACGTCATTAGTTTTGTTTTGATCATATTTGTTTGACGAAATGTCTCCCTGCATGCTGGGGTTATTTACCCCATTTAGAGGCCCAAGGAATAACATGCAGAGTGTGTTATGTTGCACTGTGTGATTAATTGTCATGACTCTGTGCAGAACCTTGAACAAGCTTGTGTGTATGTGTGTGTCATGTGTGGCGTGTCCTGTGCAGATGTCCTGCAGGGGGCAGTAGAACTAGCAGCAAACATGGAAGCTGATGCAAGCCAGAGCAAATCAAAAGCAAGGGGGTTTGCATATCAGAGGACAAATACACACTGTACCATCTCTCAATCAACTTTTTTAGTGTATGAAAGTAAGGACATGACATGGACAGACACACTTGTATTTTGGGAGCCTTTTTAAAACAAGGCCATTATAAATGATTTACAAGCAGTTTCTCAGGTTATCATTAGGTTGTTGACACTGTATATAATGAACAAATATCAACAAGTCATGACACAGCTTTAACACACTGATATGGTCTCACTATTTGGCAAGTTTTAACATCCAAACTGTGAGTTTCCACACAAACCTTATGCAAATTTTAACATTAAAAACCTAATAAAATATCCTGTGTTGATTATACACTGAAGCGTCATTAGAATCTGTGAAGAAGCAAATGGGAGACCTTAACAAAGTGCACCACTTAATTCTGGTTGTGTCAATTTATTTTATTTCATTTATTTTTATTTTTTTTACCTCATTCTTCCCAAAATAAATCTGCTTTTTTGATATTTAAAGCCTTAGCCCTCCACAGTGTTTCCGCTCAGTATTTCTATTCACAAATGTGGATCATTCACATCACACAATGTAAAATCCAGCTACAGTCTGTTCCAGCAGTGCCTTTGTACAGACAGAGGAATTGTCAGTAATCAGTACCTGCAGGAACTGTTTGCATCAAATTCATTTAAAGCCAGTTGCTGCAGGAAAGCAGTAACTGAACCCATTTCTTAATCTCTTTTACAGGAAATTTACAGTATTTTCCCTATTTTCAGTTTGCTTGCTTCAGTTATACATTTGCACTACTTAAGTTTATTTACCAATGTCAAGATCTGTCTGTTTGACACATGCAATTAAAAAGTTGGTTATTTGATTAAGCAATTATCATTATTATTTATCCTTGTATAGAGATTTAAATAAATGGGTTTATTGGTTTTAAATTAAAAAAAAATATATCTGCTGATGTTCTGTGTCCATAGTGATGCTCATAGTTTTACAGTATTCCTGATGGCTTGCATTGGGACCTGGGCTTTGGGATTGAACTATACTATATTTTTCTATGGATGGGGAGTTTTGGTAACATCACAGTGTTTAGTTGTGGATAACATGCAGCCTTACTCCGCACAACATAGAACTTTTGACCGGCATATATGATGATTTTTTGTTGTCTAATATACATATATATACGTATATATATACGTATATATATATATATATATATATATATATATATATATTTTATTGAAGTTCAGGTTTTGTGAAATGTGGTTGTATGAGGTGCTGACTGCATTGTCTTGTGCACACACACTCTGCACTAGACACCAGCTTGAGACAAGGACACTTGCGAGAACATGTCTGACAGCAGGGACACAGGGACACAGGGGACAAAAAATTGAACCCTATTAATTAAAGGCTCACCTGATAAAATCGACACCTCCCTAATAAGTCTATAATATTTTAAGAGTATGTTCAGACTGGAAACAGAAATACGAGTCGATTTGTACACTTTTACACCAAAATCCATAGAGAAAAATCAGCATTTTTAGTTTTTGGGGGGGATACAGGAGCTGCTGCTCTACTGTCGTTTTATTTAGTATGTTTGTCTCATTTAGGTAAACCCAAACAAAGGCTGAAGTTACTGAAGTAAAATGCAGTAGTGGATCACCAACTCCTGCATGTGTTGATGTAAAATGACAGATTTTCTCTATGGACTTTGGTGTGGGGGAGTGAGGGGCTTCAGTTTCCTGTCAGTACCGGCTGTCAACCGGCAAGATTAAGTGGTGATCATACATTCTCTATAGATTTAAGCAGGTATCAAATTTTTCTGGCTGTACCTTTTGATAAGTAGCTAAAATCTGTGACTCTTTAATGGAAAAGTTGGTGACAGCTGAAGTTTGTTCACTGGACTGAAACTCAAATTCAAAATCAACTGGAAAAATAGGGGCGTTTGTGACGAGTAGACAACTGTAAAGCTATACTATTGTATAACTTGGTAGTTTCATTCGTATTTTTTGACATGTTGTAGCTGTTTGCAGGAAGCTAATGGGTTCTTCGCTGAAGGTTATTGAAAGTGTCAGTGGCTGTGGAAAAGAACAGCAGACTTGGTGTGCGCTTCCAAACAGAAAGCTAAACCGGAGCTGAATTTGTCCAGTTTTATTTGTGCGGAGAACAACACTTTTAAGCAGATTGTGACATGGACGAAGTGGAGGAGGTCGTGGTCCCAGCCGCCGCTGATCACTTGTGCTACAATCGGTTAATTGGCAGGTTGTGTAAAGCCTGGTGCTGGCAGCAGGTTCAGCCTCAGCTTTGTTTTCTCTTTTTCTCTTTTTTCTTCTCTTTATCTGCCGACTGTCAGACAGCTCTTCCAGAGGAAGTTGATTCTCTGGCTCCTCAGCCCTGGCATCATATTCAGGAGAAATGTCTGCGAAGCCACTGTCTTAACTCTTCATTCACTCCGACATGAAAAAATAATGACGTATAAAGTCTCCCAGAAAAATGTTGCTATTTTACTTTTCAGCAAACAGTGGAAATGTAACACAACTGTGCAAGTAGAAAATTAGTATTTAGGCAAATAGATCGCCGGTTCGAATCCTGGTTGCAGTCTACAAACATGCAGAGGTTAATTGGACCCTCTAAATTGAATGGCTGTAGATGTGAGAAACAACCCTCATGACCCCCACGAGGAGGATAAAGTAGTAAACAATGAATGAATCAAGATTTGGTCTGATCTTCCCAATGAGGTTTAGAGTCATTCATTGTTTGAACAGCTGCACTGACATTATATCCCTATAGAATACATTGTGTTATACACTACTCTATTAACACAAAAATAAAAAGGACCCAGGAGGAGAATATTAATCTGCATGCTGTTAGTTAGCATATCTTTAACTGTCAAAATGAAAATGTTTGTCCGTAATTAAATTTTTAATCTGACCAACACTATTATTATTTACAGTATACACTGAAACATGCATGCAGTTCCAAATGATTCATTTCTTTTTCCTTCCCTCTGTATCTAGCTGTTCACATATTTAGGTCATACAATGAAATGCTTGAATTATTGACTGGCTAAATAAATATATAAACATAGTGTATGAATGAGCACCCACAGGAATGGTGGATTAAAGACTAAATGTGGATTAAAGTCTAAATTGCTGGCTCACTGACTGGCTGCATTCACAAATGCACCACTGACTCATTGAAGAAACAAATGAATGTCAGGATGAGTTAATGCAGGAAAGCTAGTGAAAGGTGCAATTAGGTGTATCAGTCACTAAGAAAAAAATGCACGATCCACTGAATTAATGCACAAACTCTTTACGTTTATGAATTAATAAAATTGGATTGTCATCTACAAGATGATACTGTCCACAGAATTGTTTTGACTGCAAGGTGTTTCACAGTCCTAGGTGTGTATATATATATAAAACTCTGAAGGAGATGTTTATACATTAATATTTCAGGACATGAGCAGTTTGAGAAATACTCAACAATAGCCATCTGGCACCAGACACTACTGTATGTATAGTCAAATTCACTTTTATTTTCCATTCCAAAGTTTGATATGAACAATAAAGACACTGCAGCACTGCAACACATTACAAAGCCTCTCATAGATACAGCACATATCACCTCTTAACACTTTTCCACTCTTTTTTGCATTGGCAGTGAACAGGGTTATTGCAACAGGGTTATTTAGACAGTCTTTTGTGATGATTTAGCTTCTATTTCAAAAGGGAAAATGCAAACTCTGGCCACCATAAAGCAAGGTCATTGCCTCAAGTACATAAAAGACATATTTTAACAACACATAAATTCTAAGTGATTATACGCTTCAATAAATGCCCTATTACATTCACATACTGCCAATAAACCCCACTAAATATTAGACACTGTATCTTTAAGCAAGGATCACAATGACATAGGTGATGTTCAAATAATAAAGAAACATTGTGAATAATATCTTTTGTGTGGTGGTGGTTTTTCACATGCAGTGTGTGGGTAGTAGATTATGGATTACCATCCACAGCCTGTCAAAACTCTATAGGCCGGGTTTAGACATATATTTTAAAATCGTATTTTGGTTTGGGTCATGTTAAGTCTAACCTGAGCACGTGTTTATGGCCATATCACACTTTTTCCCCTTTAAAATTTCATATCCGTGTGTATATTTGCAGTGAGTTACACTGCACATATGTATAAACCAGCCAGAGTGTGGCTCTAGTGGGAAGCAGTCTGTGGCAAATTTGTGTGGAGGGCCTGTGCCGATGATAATCCATCCATGTGTATAGCCAGGTGTCCCTAATAAAGTGATCTGTGAATGTGTGTCAGTGTGATTGATTTTACAGATATTACATATACGTTTCTACTGGAAACTGTCCCCGGGGATTTACTTAATAAAGGATCATTTGATGAACGTGTTGAGAAAGAATGATGGTTTGTGTATCACTGCACACCAATGTTTACCACATACGTCACCTTTAATTCTGGACGGCAATTTCCTCAGCCTTGCTGAGTGGGAGCAGGACCAGTGCACTGTTCAAGATCATAAAACCTCATATTTATCTGCGAGGGTCAGATTGATCTATCGGAGACCCTCTGTTGACATCACATCCACCACGTCCTGTGCTTATGCTGCTAAATGCCTGCTCTCTGCCGAGGCTTTCTGCTGAAATAAGCAGCGCTCACGCTCCTCTGGGTGGGACTTCACTGCATCGAGCCTGGATCATCCATAACCATGGTCCTGCTGTGCTGATAAACATTCCCCCTACGGTGGGGGGCCCTACGGTGGGGGGGGGGGATGGGGAAGGGCATGGTGACAAACAGTGTGCGTTTCTTTGGGCTACTGGGTAATACATTCATTCAATCAGCCCTGTCAGAAATGGTGCAGCCCCAAGATGGTATTGTATTTGATTTTCAAACTGGCCTTTGATTGCAAAAGGGAATGGCACCCAAGTGGCACTGAAAACAAGTAATACAATTATTCTACAACGCTATGTTCCTCGAGCAATTAATTCATTTTGATTTGCTGTGTACTTTCGGGTCCTCCTTTCTCATTAGTAATGATTAATCACACAGTAGCCTCCTTGTGTCATGGAGTTCACAGAGTCTCTTACTTTTCACCAGGGCTCAAGCAGAAATGATCCCTCCTCTCTTGGGTTCTGTGTTACAGTTTTGTAGTGGTTTAAAATCCATGGTCCAAAACTAAAGTACATGTTTCTCAGTTGTGGAGATGGGAGACATGCTAATTTAACGCTGAATCGTTTTTCAGTGAGGCAAGATTAAATTGAAATATTAAATGTACATATATAAAATATATGAAAAGCTACTGTATGTCATCAGAGATTAAGGAAACAGAGAAATCATGACTTCGCTGATAACAATGGTGTTATATTCTCAATTTAAATATTCATTTGTAGATCAATTCATTTGTGTTTATGTTTTGGTCTGTTGATCCACCCACTGCCAACCACCCAGTAATGTAGCTCAAAGTACTTTGACACCCGGATTACCAGCAGAGTTACTTGAACACACCTGCAGAGCTGAAGCTGTGCATCACAAATGCCAAATGTTGCCAAACCTAAAAAGCCTCACTTCCCCTCTCAAAACGGTTTCCACAAAAGGAGAAGAAAAACAAGGGTCTGAAGTGAAGCATCAAAGAGACAATTGGCCACAATGTCATCCCTGAGAATCGGAACCCCTGAAACCTCCAGAATCACAGTTTGGTCAGCACCATGTTGGTGTTCTGCAAACTGATGTGATCTGCAACCAAGCCCCTGTCAGACAATAAAGCTCATTTGTGCTGTACTTTAACATCTATTTTTCTCAAAATGGGAACAAGGGAAGCAAAGTCGAGAGGAATCAGAATAAAATAAACATGCATTTCTATCAGTCTGATAAATGGCAGCCTTTGTGGACCAGATCTGGAGGAGAGGTTGTCCAAGCTTTCCAGCAGCAGAAGCAGCAGCTGTCCCTCCCTGCAGTGGTCTCTTCCTCATGGAAAGCATGCAGTATAGAGAGGAGGGGGGCTGTGGGTAGAGGAGGCAGGAGGGTGCAGAGAAGAGGAAGTTATCACCAAATTGCCATATCTACAAAGCTCTCCCTGCACGCCACAGATTTCCCCTCTTTAATCTGACACATACAGCCTCATGCCTGCTAAAACCCTGCAAGGCGCAGTGAAGCTCAGCATCCTGGGCTCAAGGAACACCGCAGCCAAGAGAGAGGGGGTCGGAGGGGTAGACAGGAAAAGAAAAGATAGTGCTTGTGTGTGTGTGTCAGAGAAGGAGAGAGAGAGAGAGAGAGAGACAGAGAGAGAGAAAGAAAGAAGTCATTTTATTTGTTCTTTGGAGCAAACATGTACCCGGCTTTATGAAGGGAGTTAAATCGTGGAGGTTAATTGAAAAATGAGATAAACAAAGGCTGTGAAAAGCAGAGGGAAAGATTGTGGCTGGCAGCACAGGCGGGCCACCACTGAACCTCCTTCAAACTGTGCAACCCTGATAAAAAAAAGCACAGTTAATTGTCTCACAATTTATTCCACTTAATTTCAGTCCAATTAAAGTAAAAAAAAAAAAAAAAAAAAAAAAAGCGAGGAACCGTCTCCTACTTTTGATTGCCATGCACGTACTGTACCCCCATGGAAAACAACTTCAATGGGTGGATCCCTCTCTAGACAAGCTCTCATTTTGTCATGAAGCGATGCTCGGCAAATCTGTCCCAGTGTCAAACATTATGTCCCAAACAATCTGCTTTTGACTTAGTACATTTCGTTTGGCAATAAATCTTCAAGTCCAGCAGAGAAGCTGAGCTCATTTGGTGACGAGCGGCTCCCTCGTGAATAAATGAGGCGGCAGCGTGGGAGCAACAATGGCTCCATATCTCACATTACTGGAGACATTTCTGAACGCATCAAAAGCAGTCCTTTTGGTTGAAGACACATTTTGTGAGATAAGAGGCAAACTTGAAATGTCAAAGCACTTAAGGGTGAGCAGGTGAACTGTGAGATCACAGCACCTGCTGTTCTGCATGGACTGTGAGCAAACCTGTAAATAACAGTAGGATGTGTGTGAGGAAGGGAAGAAACACAACTGCCAAATCTTATACTAAATAATGTAAATTAATACAAGCTAATTCCTGTTAGTCTGACAGTGGAGGAAAACATAAAAATATAAGGAAAAAACAGAGAAAAACACTGAATATTAACGTAATATAAAATAGAAAAACATCCAGCATAAACAGAGTATGTCCAGATAAGTTTTAAAGGGGTTCTCAAATCGTATATAAACTGTTCTAGCAGCAATGGCGGGCAGTGAAGGCCACAAGATGCTGTTACAAATAAACACACGACAGTTTTTAATATTAGAAGCTTGAAATAAATGTAAAGCATTTATAGTGGATTCTTTTAATCTCTTATCTAAAATTTTATAATAAAAAGAACTAAGTGAGCAATAATGTAATACAATTTCTGCACCAACACATAATGATGGTCTGTTTTTGAGGGTCTAATATAGAAGTTGTCACTTGCTGTACAGACTATAAAACCATTTGGAAGAAAAACCTTTTTGGTGTTTTTTTCCTTCTTTTTTTTGGTCAGTATAAAACGTCTTTTCAATTCTCTTAAGTTCTTTTTTCTAATTGTAACTCAGTAGTTGCTTTTTGTTTGAGATTAAACTGCCTCCACCACCTGAGGTCCACTTTCTCAAACACAGTATCAAGGTAATATGAAGTTCTCACAGATGTGTTGCCAAAGTTGCACAACCTACTGTGTTTTTCTAGGTTATCTTATAGATATAGATGTTTGCGTTACAAGGTTTAAGAGCTTATGAGAGGTTATAAGAGATAGTGATGCCAGTTTAGATAAACACGTTATTTAAACACATCTGATTAAAGCTAAAAAGATAAAGAGTAATGATTTCAGCCGTTTGTATGTAACACAACATCCCACAAAATGTACATACAGTATGTTTATACAACTCATATTCTACAAAAAGTTGTCTGGGGTTTCAAATGCGTACTTCCCACTTCTCTTGGTAATCAAAGGAGTAGACATCTACCATCGCAATTTTAGAAAAAAAATTTGTCAGGACTAAAAGTCCTCACAAAGACAAAAGGAGTCAGAACCTAATTTTTGAGGAACTGATTTAGGACTAAGGACTTTCTATTGTGGTTATATTTCGGCATTTACTGGTTATGGTTATATTTAAAGTATCCAAATGAATGGAAGTCATTGCAGTGCCCTAAGAAGTGTAACTGTGCAAACCTGGGCTGCAGAATTAACAACTTATTATATTAGTAGGTGCCATATAACTTTAATGTTGAAAATATATGTTGTTTTTTTTTAAACAAATCAGACAGTAAAGTATCTTATAAAATGCATAGATGCAGTTTTTGACTCTTTTTTCGGCTGATGTTGACACTTTGTGCTGCATGGACACCAATACATGATTAGCATATGTTTTCAGCATATAGAATGGATCTGAGTGGGGATATACATACATTAGAAGTTGTCCCATTAGTGGCCAGACTGAAGGGCTGATTTATGTTTTCTGCTGCCATCACCTGACAGGGACATTAGTGTTACAGATGGGGCCAGGTGACGTTGTCAGAACCATCAGTCTCCTGATGATGCGCTGCCAAAATGATGTGAGGGGAGCAGCGATGATTATGGGCAGCATCAGAGTGTGTGTTTGGGGGGTAGTGGTGGTGGTGGTGGTGGTGGTGGGGGGGGGGCTTTTCTGGCTGCTCCACTTTCTTTCAGAACACCTAGGGGAAGATTACCTTGTCAACATCAAAGAAAAAAAAAAAAAAACCCTTGTGTAGCAAGACAAATGACAATTCAATAATTTCGAATGCCTTGAAAGTGTCTCTCTCGCTCTCAGAACTCAATTACAGTGATAAAGGCAACTAATATAAGTTCACTGGGTCCATGCCCAGATGCTGACAAGATTTATTGCGTCATGCCGGTTTGTGACTTATTCACGGCCTATTATACTTTATGATTGCTGTCACTTTGGCACTAAATACACTTGACAGCATTCAGCACAGTACTGTATGAAAGTGCAGATAGAAAGATCAAGACAAATACAGTATAGAAAAGTGTCCCTGTCAGGGAGACAACATGCAGTAAGTGATTATTCACACATCACTGAAAGAAAGAAAGATGCACTTCCATAATTCTGTGTGTCACCTTAAATATTTAAATTTCTAGCACAAATGATATTCGAACATTCAACTGCATCATTTGTCCCACACTTGAATATTCTGAAACTCCAGTGCATAAGAGCTTGTAAATGTAATGCAGGGTTTCAGATAACGACATGCATTCAAACACCCTGTTAAATTTCACCACTTTTGTGGGATCTACAGCGTGTTGAGCTTAGAGAAGCGGCTACGAGATACATTCAAGACGTCCCTTCAACTTCACTTCTGAAAAAGCATTTAGCAGCAACAGCATGTTAAACGCTTGGAGTAGAAATATATGTTTTAACAAATGCAATCAGTGATAAAATATTTACTACGCGTCTCTTTAAAGTATCTCACATAGTCACAGTAATTCATCAACTTTTTTATAATCTAGCAATAATCAAATACTAAAAAGGGAATGAGTATTCAATTATTGTATGTGTGCATGAGTTCCACAGGGCTCTGTGCTTGGTAATCTATCTATCTATCTATCTATCTATCTATCTATCTATCTATCTATCTATCTATCTATCTATCTATCTATCTATCTATCTATCTAGATAAACTTATGACTTACACACCAGAGAGACAGTGGCAAAAAAGGGAGTATGAAGAGGAGGGATGTATGTGCAGTCATGTGGGTGGGGGTCTACAGGCAATGTGTATGAGTTAAGTGGTGTGGGTCTGGAGAGAGAGAGAGAGGGAGAGAGAGAGAAAGAGAGAATCAAACGCTGGCTGAATTGGGCCCAAATATCCAAGGTTAATTTTGTGAGAAAGCTGCAGTGCCCAGATAAGACCATCCCTGCAAATGAGTTCTGCCTGCCTGGATTACAGCTAAATTTATGCAGCTTTCCTTATCCTTTCACAAGCTCCTCTGAAGTGGCATAATTAACTTGCGCACATAAAATGTGCACATTTTCTGCATGGTGGTAACATTCCTCATTTTACTGTTTTGATTTTATTTCCCCCCCCACCTCTTCATGGAGGTACTTTATGTTTGCTTCTCTTAAGTTTGGAGATTTATCATTATAATGGCAGATGATGAGTCTTTCACCACTTAATCATTCTAATTACTCAATGGCTAAATCTTTGGTGTGCCTATATTCTGCATAGACAGCAAATTAACAAACACAATGGTCAAAGTATCCTCAAGTGTAGTGGCTGTGTGACTACAGTATAGAAACAAAAGGTGAACTCATGATTAAGCAAAAATTCGTCCCTGCTGAGTCACGATTCATGCATACACAAGTATGGTAAACATGTACACATGGGGCTGTTTGTCAGTAAAGGCACAGATATCACTGATACATGTCCAGACCCACAGAAATCCTTGAATCTTCAAAGCATATGCAGCTGAGATGCAAATATGCTAAGCTGCACTTGAGGACAGGGGAATATGCTCTGCTATTGCAAAGCTTTTTTCCCCACCATGCCCTGGGCTGCTCTGTTTATCTCCCCACACACACCCTAAAAAGCGGTCCAAGGAAGGCGTCCTAGTAGCAGCCTTCCCCACACCAGGCTCCACCATTTCACTTCCACACTAACCCCTCTATCATGAGGGTGTTTAATTGGGAGGCACAAGAAGTCCATTAATATTTATTCTGCAGAGAGTTGCAGCAGATAGACGTGCATACACTTATCTGTTAAAATAGAGCTTATAAGAGGTAATAAAAAGCACTGGCATAATTAGCCTGGTTTGTGATGTGACCTTTCTTTAAGAAGTCTCAGTCAGATGTGTGCCAAGATGTTGTCTGTGAAAGATCTAGTCTAATTAAAGCGACACAATGTAGAATTTCAACCAACTCACAACAGAGTAAATGGCATCTTTGTCAAAGCCTGGGCAGGTCTGCATCATCTGTATTGACACAATATGGAACTTTGTGTAGGTGATACTACCATCTAAAGTCACTTTCATGGCTTGATGGCTGTTGTCAATGGAACCTCTCCACATCCATCCATCCATCATCTACCACTTTACTACATGACGGTTGTGGGTCTGGTTGTGCCAGTGGTGCCGGTGGTGCCGGTGGTGCCAATCCCAGCGGACATAGGGCAAAAGCAGCCAACACTTTGTAGGACGTATACAGTGAATTTATGATGCAATGTTAGAGGATAACGATGATGATGGAGCAATTACACTAAAAATAGTGAGCAGTTATTATTATTTTTATTCTGCACATTTTTAACAACACCTTGATAATACTGATAACAAGATCATTTTGGTCTCAGTATGTTTGATTTGTAATTTTTACACAGTTTCATCTTGATTGCCTCTGCAGTGTTGAAACATGTCACACAGCTGAGGAAAAGCACGTCAGTCAGTCACTATGTTGACAATTTGTTAAAGGGGATTCAGACTAATGCGGGCATCAGACGACATGAGTTCAGTCCGATCATCAAGCGATTTGATCATGACCAAACGTCGGGAATAAGGAACCGACATGTAGTGTTACATATGTGAAGAACATAGATTTGGCATCTGGGATGCTCTGCGACACCCTGATGAGAAGTCCATTAGGACAGCAGAGTGCTCTAACTCGGTGTGACACACAGACAATGTGTGTCAACGATGACCTGTGAACTTGTGTAGTATTGTGAATGATGATTCGTTGGGGTCATACTTGTAGTGTTGCCAGTCCCCTGGAGAAGACATGACAAGAATCTGTGCCACTGTGATTGATAATATGACATGGTGAAAAAGACAGAATTATCGTTTAGTCTGATCCCGGCATTAGTTGTGACAGTGTTATTTAGTCTGGAGGAGCAGAGAAGCTTCAGTGGGCGGGAGTGAGAACAGTAGTCAGCACTTGTGAGTGCAGCAAAGTGTTCATTTCCCGAAGGCAGTACTTTGTAGGGCCAACTTTACTGGTACACAACTTCAAAAGATATCACTTGAAAATACTCAGCCAGTGATTCATTTTGGGTCAACACAGTCCAGAGGCACCTTTGTAAAGCTGGCACTTAGAAAAAAAAAAAGTAGTCTCCAGGTCTGCAAAGTGAAGTGAATGGCCATCGGGGGTCAACTCTAGTTCCTTTCTTACTTTGTTTATGATGTCAGTGGACACCTTAGATGACATCACTCACTGCTTTGTAAACTACCAGTCTGAAGCCTCACATTTAATATTTTGTCAAGCGCCATTCTGAAACTATATTTGGAAGAACAGAAGTGGGGCCTTACTGAGCGCTCGTCCACCTACACCTGTAATCATGCACCAATTGATGGCTACTAGCTGTGGTCCATGTCTCAAAAAGCGTTTTATGGTCTATTTGACTCTAAATTGGACCATGATTTACAAAAAGGATGTCATGCTGTACTGAAGAAACGAGTAACTAGTGATTGAGATGACAAAACTTCTCTAGGAAAATGATTAAATCAAGTGAGACAAAGCCACAGACAGGATTTTATAACCATAGAAATGCACCCCAGAGGCATCAATTTACCCTTCTTTGCAGCATTTGTAAAATGTAGAATTTTACTGCATTGACATTAGGTAGTAATTTGCCAGGATTGTGTGCTTACATGTATTTGATGCACACAGTGGTGGTTCACTTACATTTTCTACCAGAAAAATAGAAGACAAGTAATAACTTTTCTGCTTTGCTCCATGTTTTTGCTCTAAATATGTCAATGGCCATTTGTAGCATTAAAACATGCTTTACTGACCTAAGGAATAAGAGAGACCTCAATATAAACTCTGCACTGATGTGCACTGTAGCAAATTAGTAGAACTCAACCAAACTCCCAGGGAATTAATCATTTTACTATTGTCTATCGGGATTTTGGGTCCTCTCCATACCTCCACCTGGTGGATTGAAGTGGAACAGTTTTTCATAACCATACAGTAAGTCATCAACACCAGTAGGTTAATTTATCTAACCTCCTCTGACCTTTATGTTGTGGAGAGACACAGACAACATACTGAATGTCTGGCAGTTCTACTTTCGTCAAAGGGCAAAGAAAAGTATTCCATCTGAATGAGAGTCTAAGGAGGAAGTAGTTTATTTCTCACTCGATTTATGACGTCATTGAACATTTTCCTGAGGAGTTAGTCAACTGTTAGTTTCCAGTCTTGTTCAATAGAACATGATGTCAACTTCATAAATTATTTTCCAATTTAGAGAAAAATAATCTATAAAACAATGTACATATAAGTGGACACCAGTGTGATTGACAGCTGGTATCATTCAATAGTAGGCTGGCCAAATCCACTAGTGCAGATTCTTATGGGTGAGGTCACTATCACTTGCAACAGGTTAGAGCATGGCTAAAAATGTCAAGAAGGACCCACATAAGTTGAATGGATTCTGAAAGTTGATTGTTCTGCTAAAAAGGCCTGGACACTGATTGCAACTTGGTAGAGAAAGGGTGGGGGTAATCCAAAATCACATTGACATACATTATGTATTTGGTGCTGGCAGTGTTTTGATAATTACTCAGAATTCCTCAGGGGGTGACAGAAGTTAGGCATTTCGGCTTTAAGCAGCCCTGAGTCATAAAAACCTGACTTTATCAGGGCAGGGAAAGTTCAGAAAATGTCCACAGTCACCTATGCAGACGTCTGTGTTCTCACATACAGGCTGTCTGGACAGGAACATGTCAGGAGCATGTGCAGACTTCAGTGCAGACCTGAAAGCAGCTTTATTGTGTTTGACGTGTCATTTGACAGGATTCTTTGCCAGAGTAGCGCAAACATGGAACATCATAGTATGATAGCAAAGATATCATTAAAAAGGAAAGAAAAAAAAAATAGTTCATTAAGAATTAAACCTGTGGCATCACGCTTTGTCCCACACTGTCACTATGGCAACGACATAATTAGCAAATGTGCTCTATCAGTGTCAGCAAGACCGGACTGAAATTAATTTCCAGCGTATCACAAATGAGCTGATGAGCTTGAGATGGAATGGATTCTGTTGGTGGATGATGAAAGGAACCGTGATAATGGTGATGATTTCTGCTCAGAATTCCGGTTTCTAGTTAAACACTGTCCATACACTGCACATGAGCAAACTGACGTGGCTGTTCTCTAGCACACATATGCAAGCAGTTTTCATCAAATAATTTCTATCATAATCTTTTCAATCATGTATGCCTTGCATGTTGAATGGCAAGGGTGAGGATTACAGAAACCATTGTTACAGCTCTTAGCAGGGAATAACAGTTAAAATTCAAAAAGTCTAAATTACTTTTTGCCGTATCTGGCACGCTGATCTGTACTTGCATCAACTTCTCGTCAGACAGAAAGGCGCTTTTGCGCTTTGCAAAGTCTCAGTCGTGTCCCATTGTGATGACTTTCTGTGTAATCCAGCAATTTCCACAATCCGGATTATCTTATCATCTCCCCCCTGATAAACAGAAGCAAAATAAAAGTGAGATTTAATTTACACTATAACAGGCTGCATATAATCATCCCCCCGCCCCAGTGATTCATTTATGTAACTAGGTTGATGCCCTAGTTTTTGCCAAATGCACTTTGCTAAACTTTTTTTTTTATATCCCAGTAGCACCAGGGCCAAATTACTGGTCAGTTTGTTTGTGTATTTGCAGCCTTTTTCACTTCAACACTTGGCCTCATGCATCACCTTTAAAATATTGCAGATTTCATGGCGTGTTTTAACTCCTTCAAATGCTAAATCAGTACGAAAATGTTTTTGACAGCAGTTTTGTGTTGTATTTCGGCCTCCAACCACTAATTGCAAGTTCTAAAAGTACAGAGCCCCAAAATGGTCATTAGAAAAAGAAATGTGAACTTCTCTCAAAACTTTCTTTAGGTGCGCACAAGATCTTAAACTCAGCTGGGGATGTGATTCATATTCATATTTCATATACAGAAAATGAGCCCTAAAACTTTGGCATTATATATTTTATGACATTCACCAAAAGAAATGGCCTGAAAAAGAACTTGGCGACTCAGAAAAAACACGTGTACCTTTTTTACATGGTAAAAGACCCCCTGGCATGAATTCAAAAACATTAATTTAGTCTAAAATTCTCAAAAAAGGCCACAAAAGCCTCAAGAGCAGCACGAGTTTAAGAGTGAAAAGACCTTGTGAGAATAAGAAAAGTTCCGATTTTTTTTCCACCCAATATCTCCATACAAGGGACTCCATACAAAAGTAATGCCTGTCAGTCATTTTAATGAGCAACTGTGTGGAGTGTTTTCTGCAGAGACACTGCCCTCTGCTGGGATTTAGCGTTTTCTCTTTGTTTTGCTCTGGGTCAAGATGGTTCTGGTCGGCAACGACGGCCAAAGGTGTTCACATCCCCCTGCCAATAACAGCGAACAGTTCGGTTACAACTGTACGGGTATCGGGCTTGCTAAATGCTGAGCAAACAAAAGCCAGAGTGAATATGGGGCTGGTCTTTATGTGCTGGTGAGCACATGAAGGAGAGGATGGGATGAGGAGCTTCTTTTCTGCTAGACAGGGAAGTGCTAGCAGTTAGCCCAAGCAGCTTGGAGCTAAAGAATGGCCACGGCTATAACAAATGTAATGTTCCTACAATTCTACCTGTTGGAACAGTTCAGTTTGGTACAGTACGGTACTTCATTTTTTTGTTTCTCCATTAGGAATAGTACTAAAATAAGCGGCCCCGACTGCTCCATTCTGTTGTACCCCGCTTGGGGTAGCTCCGCCCATGACAGACAGCTGATTGGGCGACAGAAAAACGTCTCTCTTGTGCAGTCGGTGTAAAAATCCCAAAGACGACGAAGCTAATCTTACCATGATGGACACCTAGCAACAGTTTACATATTGGGAACTACTGCTAATAATTGGATTGTGACCATCTGACCTGGCAAGGTACCCCGTCTGGGTTTAAGGCAGTTAGACCGACTCACTCTGTTTACATGCCTGTCTATGAAACACTGTTCCGGGCATAGTTCCACAGTGTCCACAGTGAAGCCAGTGTGGCCCAGTGACTTTATTATTGTGTAACTGATGTTGAGCAGTTGAAGGCGGACCAAGCCCTCTTTTGTGTTTGCAAATGTCAGCCCACTATTCCTGCATACTCAAACTTTAAACTAAATTATTTTTGAGAAAAAAATAAATAAAATAAGGGGGAGGCCCTCGTAGACGGTGCTATGCTTGTTCCATTTTTCATAAAAAGATGTTTAAAATTGGTCAGAAAAACACAAAACTTCCAACTTCCAACATGTTTGGTTGAATCAAGGTCAGATGAATCTGATGAACCTCTGCCTTCCTCTTATTTGTTTGTCAAATAAAACTTCCCGCAGACACACTCACTGTCGCATTTCAGTATATAGCGATTAGATTGCACCATGCATGGATTGCAGGGTGTCTGAATGTCCACTGATGATCCCTGCTCCATTATTAAAACCCCCCAAACAAATCCACTGTCTCTTCTGCAATCAGGGCAGTGATTGCACTACAATAGATGTGTTTGATTGTGACATAATCAGACACTTGACTAATAAAAACTCCAAAGGAAAATCAGCAGCCTACTCTAAGGAGGTTAAAGCAATTTGTTCCATATGGAACTGTGGTTTTGGAAAAAAAAAATCACACAGGTTGAGTTTACACTGGAGGAAAAGCATATTTAAAAACTGACAGCTTTTTTAAATGAATAGACCTGATTTGTGAAAGCAGTGGGCAGTATCTCCGAGCATGCACTGAGGCACAGATTGCACATATAGTTGCATTTTAAATGTGCAGCATTTACAACATAAAGTGCTTTTCCAATCTTAAAGTGACCACTAAAAGCACATTACACTACCAGTCAATCGCATTCAACTATCTATCTGGCGTCAGTCCATATTCTTAACATACTACAAAAAGTGAATTGCTTCTTTATTACACATACATCTATTCAGAGCCAGAGCTGCTCCCAAAGGAAGCCACTGAAAAAACCCTCCATCAGCTGAATCAAGAGTTTCAAATCAAGCACCATCATCATCATCACCTTCATAGGACTGACCACTGTTTCCCCTACATTCATTCAGCAGCAGTGCACCACTACAGTTAGATTAGTGAACACCACTTTTACGGTTTTTAAGTTCACACAGTCATAATCCAGTATCAATGTGCTGTCACTCATTACTGGCACATTTTAACACCAAAAGTGGCAAAAATATATAATCTAATGTGGGCTGTGTGTCAGATATAATCATTTTAAAACAGCAGATAACAGTTGTTTGGTCTATGCAAGGAAAAGAAAACCCATTACTTGTGACTGCTAAAAAAAGACTGCAGATCAATTACATTGAGTCAATTTTTACTTCTTTGTGTCAAAGAGTGACTCTGCCTATTTCATTTTAGACTGTTTACATACTGTATGTTAACACTGCAGCCTGGTTCATTCAGGTCCGCAACACTAATAACCAGCCTGGAAGAAACAGAAAAGCCAACTAAACTGGAATTCCTGCAAAGTGCAAATGCTGTTGCTTTCATAGGACCAAAGAAGACATTGTATTACTTCAGTCTTGCACTTATTTAGATTTGAAATAATGAAATGCATGTAAAACACTAGTTCTTCAAGTTACTTTCTCTCTTTGCATCAGTTCAACAGTTCAATTCACAAACAAGATACACTGGAATAATATAGACCTCAAAAATGTTGCAAAATAACTGAATTTCAAACATGTGATTAAAGGAAAGCAATTAACGTGATTAAAAAATGGGTCATGAGGGGGCAGTGTTGAAATGGGCTCATCGCTTGAACTATTTACATAGTACATGGTCTATAACCTCTCCTGAAGGACTAAAACGCAACTGTTCCACCTGATTACAACACACATTGACTCTCTGAAAACATATGTACTCAAATATATATACAAAGTAATTACATTGATTTGTTTGTGAGGCACAATTGTACATACTTGACCATTTACCTAAGCACATAAATATAGTACCTTTCTAGTCTTGATGACGACCCAAAGCTGCCTTACACGCCAGTTTATGGCATTAAACCCTTTCACTCACATTTGTACAACAACGCCATCAGGGGCATGTAGACTACCAGAGCTGGGAATCAAACCCACAACCTTCAAGTTGAAAGATGACTTGCTCCACCACTGGGCCACTGTCACCCCACAACAAAATGATGAGTACCAGCTTGTCTAAAAATGGATTATGATACAATTGGTGAATGAAGATAAGAGACTGGCAACATGAATGTGCAGCTGACAGAGCAACAGAAACAAAAAGAAGGTTATTATGTTCAGCTCAAGAGAAAAGAAAAGCCGCCATCAAGTAGTCCCAATTATTACGACAGAGAAATTCCATAAAGATAGATGCAACTAGCTGTTAATCAGCAAACACTGATGACAATATATATTTATTTAGTAAATATTCAAATTGATCTTGAATCAAGGAGCACTTGGCAACATGTAATCAGCCCAGTGTGTCTGTAACCTGTAGAAATTAGTTTACGGTAATTATTGCATTAAAGCTTTAATTTGTTTTGCAACAATCCCAAAGCTATGAATATGAAATGCAGTGGCTCATAAGAGACGGTCTCATTCACGACTCCTCTGCTCTCACCGTTTTTTTTTTTTCTTCAATTTTTCTGTTGTTGTGGAAGATGCGACAGATCCCTATGGACCTTTCTATCAGTAACTATAAGCTCTCTCTCTCTCCGACCAGCCACAAAATACAGCAACAGCTTGTGGGTAATTGATCAGGCAAGTGAACTGTAAAATATTCATTTTCTACTTCAACAGCCAGATAAATCTCTAGGGAGGGTTTGGTGAGGACGCTGGTGGAAATATTGCTTATGCACCACGAGGTGAGAGCTGCAGCAGCATGATGGTGAGGGGTAGATAAGAGGGGAAGCGTCGCTGGGTTTGGGTGTAGCTGCCAGTGATGGCCGGTCATGCAATCCCCTGCTTGGCTTTGGACCAAGAAGCCAAATCCCCCTCTACAGCCCCGGATTTCACACTGCAGAGGTGACTGCAAGTTGGTCTGCAGCGTCCACGGCTGGCAGGCTGAAGAGCCGAGTCCTGCCCCGTCTGCCTGACCTCTTTGTGTGTATTGTTTCAAACACACACTCATGCACAAGCACAGAATCTGTGTCTCGGGCCTTTGTGTGCGTTTGTGTGTGTGACTGACACTTGAGGCGGGTTTCCAATCGACTCCCCTTTTATTTGTCAATGGAATTTATCAATGAGTCAGTCAGTGAAACAGATGAGACACAATCCAAGGCAACTGAGGTTGACTGGGTCAAACTGTCACAAGTGAAAGGTGGATTGTTTCCCCACACATTTTCATCGAGCCATCTTGATGAATTTGTTTTTAATCTATATTCATCTATGTATATATGCCTACATGTTTGACCTTACTCATACACACACACAAACTTGTTTTTATATCTTAATGAGGGCACATCATAGAAATAATGGGTTCCCTAGCCCCTGACCTGAACCTTAACCGTTACCCTAACCCTAAAACCAGGTCTTAACCCTATTGTGGGGCCTAGAGAAAATGTCCCCACAAGGTCAGAATGTCCTCACAAAGATGGATTTGCATGTTTTTTTTTTTTTTCCTCAAAAGATATAAATACAAGTATACACGCACTCACAAACAATGCAATGACTTAGTCTTATCCCAAACCTAAAAAGCCGTTGTCACTGAAACACTCCCATTAAAGGCCCAGTGTGTAACATTTAGGAAGACAAAAATGATAAGGCTATTATTACTATCAGGAGTATATTTGTTTGTATAAGTGTATAATCACTTTATTAGAACGAGCCTTTTAGGCAAGTACACACTTGCCTTTTCCGCCATATTTCTACAACAGCCTGAATGGATGTGTGTTCTTTGTTTTAATAAAGCAAACGAAGAAAAGCTGCACCCACTAAGCCTTTAAAAACGGAAGAAAACAAGCTGGAAAACAGAAAGTTTATATGCTCCACCGTAGTTCTCTGACAAGCTTGCTAAGGAACAGAGCAGTCTCACCATGAGAAACTACTAACTATACAACACTAGACCTTTGAAAGTCTGTGTTAAATAGCTCTATATTCTGACAGCCAGCACTGATCTACAGTGTTTGCTCAGTGACATGTGGACCCACTTTGTTCACCTTACCCCCCCCCCCCCCACTTTTTGTTTACTTGTGTGTATATATGTGTTTTGTTTGCAAATCATGTCATATGTGACAGCAAATCAGCTCACTCATTAGTTTGTGAATTCACTGCATATGCCCATATGTATACTTGTTAAATATATCTATATCTTTATATCTGTATTTATGTCTACTGTACTATTACTTTCTATTATTATATTATAGATTTATTATTATTATTATTATTAGTAGTAGTATTGTTGTAGTAGTGCAGTCTGTCCTTGTCTTAGTTTCATAATCATCTCTTTGATTCTATACTGTGATTATTGACTATTTGTTGTATAATGTGCTTTTGCCAACTAAAATCTCAATAAATAAAGCAACACCTCGCTGCCCTCGCTGCCTGCTCACTCGTGCTTTTATAGCAATGCGTGAAGTACTTTGCCAAACACTTTGTCGCCTGCTAAAAGATGACCAAACTCCCAACTCACTTTGCCCAGGCAGAGCCGGCGTGTTTGTAATTAAGGAGTTAGAAATCAAAGCAATAAGTGGAATGATTAATATTTAATAACACAGAGTTTTTTATGGCTCAGTTAATTGAATACCTTATCTTTATTATACAGATGCTTCATAAATATGAAATATTACACATTACAGATAGCTGCTCTTGAAAACCTCAGTGAAGCATTTAGAAATATAATTAAGCTCAGCAAACATAAACCTAGGACTTTTCCTATTTGAATTTTTTTTCTGTCTCAGACTCTCGGGAAGCTTTTATCAACAATGAACCTACATCAACAAAATAATAAATACCTCTGTGGACTTGAAGAGAATATGAGTTACTCCACTCCTCACCCTACAAAACACAAACTTGTTTTGTCTTTTGTTACCCTCTCTTAGTTCTTGAAAGATCAATGTAAGCGGTCGGGGAGGGTCGATTAATCATGGGATTACATGTGAGCTTAGATGCTGGATGTTTTAATATAAAATGTAAACTTGTCCTTGTTGCAAAGTAGGACTTTAACACTGGTCATCTACAGGGGATTAAACAAAACCACGTACAGTATTACAGCTCAGCCCAAAGTCGTCATGTTGTCAAAAACCAGTTACTTTTCATGGCTTTCACATAGTGACAGGTTTCAGCCTAAAGCCTTCATTCATGTGGCAGACGGATCTATGGAACAAGAGGTCATTTGGTTCTTTTTTCATAGCCATTCATCCGTTCATCTGCCCGTCCGTCTGTCCGTCCATCCTTCCATCCATCCATCCATCCATCCATCCAACCTACCTTATCTACAATCCAACCGACCATCATTTAGCCTACCTATAATCTACTAACCATCCATCCAACATACTGTACCTAGTCACTCATCCAACCCAGAATCAAATAAGCCAGTGGTTCCCAATCTTCTTTCCTTGACACACACACACCAAAAGAACAAAGTGAATGATATTTTGTTGTTCTCTTGCTGCCAACAAAACCGCGATCAGGTACAGTAGAGCCGCTAACTGACCTGGTGAGACTTGCTCGTGCAGTACGGGTCACAGAAGTTCAGAGGTCACAAAGGTGTGGGTAATAAATAGCTTAATAAATTTAAAGAGGACATTCACTGGAAAACCAAATGTCACAATAAACACTTCAGCCACTTCTGAGAAAGAAGGGCTTCTCTGTTAACCTGCGTTCAAGCAAGCAGTTTTGAAAAGTCGAGTTTAGTTACGTAACTCTCCCCCAACAGCTACTCCCGGTGATGGGCGTGAACATTGAAGCAGCCGTCAGTCAGCTGGCAGCTGGCCAATCACAAGCGAGTGGGAATGCAGTGGTTTTCATTTGGATGAGACTGAGTTCTCATTATCCTATAGTGTGATTGGACTTTCTAAAATTATTATGTACAAATATAATTTAAATTACCTCGTAACCTCAGAACAGACAAAGCTCTGCGCCTCCCATGTGATCTCTGGCACCGCCCTGAGGGCGGCTTGGACACCAGGGACCCATGGATTTGATCTACCTAATATCCAGTTGTCCATCCACCCACCCAATGGTGTGACAATGTTGCATCTATAGAGACAGAGGAGTCTGTCGTGCATCAGTGTCCATGTGAGAGCAGGCAGTCAGCAATGTTTCCTGAAGCAGGAGGAATCCCCTTTCAACAAAGCACCCACAGCCTGATGGATCAGGAGTGAAGATGCACCACCCAAAGGTGACGAGGAGGATGTGTCCTCCCACACATTCCACCCCACTATTCTGCAGTACAGTGACCTGTGGTTGAATTCTGCCCATGGCTTGCTGAAGCATTAAGTACTGTGTTTGCAGGATGTAGCGTGGCTGCTTCAGATAGCAGAGAACAGGAGATCAAAATACAGGAATCCTCGGGAATTGATTATCTCAAATGAGGAATGAGTAAACTTTGCCCTTCAGAAAGATTGTATGTCTACAGAAGTGCATTGCTACCATGCCAGAAAAATAAAAATGAGGCAGTGTCACATAATAATGTAAAAAGACCAGGTTACAGAAAGACATTTTCATGTTACTATGACTTTCAGTTG
This sequence comes from Brachirus orientalis, assembly GCA_016785285.1. Classification (NCBI taxonomy): domain Eukaryota; kingdom Metazoa; phylum Chordata; class Actinopteri; order Pleuronectiformes; family Soleidae; genus Brachirus; species Brachirus orientalis. The sequence continues at coordinate 3,632,728 of JAFBJR010000144.1, read as the reverse complement.
CATCACATTAAAAACAAGAAACTCTAAAGTTGACTCCAGCTGTTTACATTGAGCGCGATCACAAGGATCAAAAACATGGATGTGCCATTGTTGAGATTCCCTGTCAAATTGGTGCAGTCACACCTTTGTCACTTTTGCTTTTGCACCATCAGCGTCAACAAAAAAGAATTCACCTAGTATGGTTGCACAGTAAAGTTGGGAGAGACCCACGGCCCCCCGGTAAACTCTTCAAATGATACAAGAATGGCAACAAACCTTGCCTAATATCTTTTCAGATTTTCCGACAAATTTATGTAATACTGACAGAGTTCAAAATAACAAGAAAAACTCAAGTTTGAAAGTACTAAAAAGGGAAGACCATGACAAACAGATATTATCTGTTTGTTTTTGTGCTCAAGACATAAATTCTCCTTTTTTTCCCCCTCTCCATGTTTGATCTGCAGTACGAGCAACTAGCAGGACATTGGAGATTTTGTTATTCACTTTAATATAGTAAAACCGCCTGTTCTTTGTGTCTTCATTCTGCCGAGCAGTGACATACCTCTCACTAACCAATATGTGATGAGCACCTTGTGATAAATGTGTGATTCAGCATTAGCAAAACCCTTCAGTCACATTAGACGTTGACCTCTTTTCATGGAACGGTAACAGACATGCCGGTTCTCCCTCCCCTTCTCTCCTTCTCTCCTCTTTGCTATAAGCTGCCAAGTCAGTCATTTTGGCCGGAGGCCCCTCGAGTTCCCCCGAGGATCCTGCTGTAATGCAACATGATGGCAGACATTAACCTGGAATTAAATCCTAAAGGTAAGATGGCGATGGGGATTTGGCTGTCACAGGAGCTTCCATGAGTTGTGGTGCATTTTTATTTTATTTTATTTTGCAGCAAGGTGAGGAGGAGGAGGAGGAGAAGGGAAGAGAAAGAACGTAATTAACCTCCTCGGTGGGGGAAATTCTATTACAAGCTCCTATTCTGCCATGCAAAGTGTGGTGCAGGGAGATGTCACAGGCCGTCAAGCAGAAAGCTGGGGCTGCCTGCATTTTAAACCAAACTTCCAATTTTCTCCTCTATCTTTCTTCATTCTCACTGAAGCTGGAAATTGAGAAGGGCACACTTATGTGGAGAGGGAGGGAGGGGAATAAAAGGTAAGCTGCACTTCATGAGATGAACAAGTTATTTATTCAATGTGCATTACTGGGAATGTGGGAGAGTTGTTTGTTCTTCCTGCAACACATGGCACCTAAAATGCATCATCATAGCATTTAAAGGCTGGAATTTAAAATGATTTTAAGATCTACATGTTCAACAAGCAGCAATATTGATAATTTTGTTTGCATTAATACATTTGCTACTCCTCAGTCTTTAGCGAAACAAACGTCTCCCATTGATCCACTGACCCAAAGTGGTGGATAATTTTCATTCGCTTTAACACAAAATTCATTCAGTGACAACATATTACAGTAAAATACAGCATGTTTATGTTTTTACACATACTGGCATTTGGAACCACATTGATACATGTTTTGAATTATTTGGATTAGTTTAACTGTAAAATCTCTAGGTTGTGGTCACTGTCATAACAATGTCATGTTGATATGGTAATTTACAACCATTGGATGAAACTACGAAATTCAGGACGGGGATGGACAGATGATACCATATTTTTAAAGCTGTTACTGCTGGTACAGCAACTCAAGTTTTGCAAATTGTAAAGAACTATTACTATATGCAGGATTTAGAAAGCCAAACTGCCACATTTCTGATTGTATGTAAGTGAAAGTGAAATTTTAGATTATGCAAAATAAATCATAAACAACTTCAAATATTAAAGTTCACTATATATATGTTGTTGATTTTGAGACAAGTTTGAAGCATTTTGCTAGTTTCAACAGCATGTTGGTAATGTATGTTGTATGGTGTTAATACTGAGTGATGTCTGTTTGCAGTTGAAAAGAATACCTTTCAGTGGGCCTGTAGATTTTTCGAAACTTCCTGTGGGGCGCTTTGGGCTATGATGCCACACCCATGACAATTTGACTTTTAGATTTATTCAAGTCAAGCTACAACTGTTGCTCGACTTCATTCTGCATGGAAACATACCATCTATAATTCATGAGTAATGATGTCACGTCCACAGAAATTAGATGTGATAATGTGTCCGGTCTTTGCAGAAAGATGATGGAAGATGAGAAAGAAGGGAGATGAAACAGCTATAGCGTTTTGTACTGACCCCACGTCATCCAGTGGCTCTTCTGCCTAAGAGTCTTCACAGGCTCGGCTGAGGGAACGTGTCCATCATTACATTCTCTTTTAACCCCGAGACATTAGTAGATGTGTTCAGTATTGTTCTGCAAAGAGCTTTTTACATTCCTGTCTTTCAGCTCTGGATGGGAAGTTGAGCGCTAAAAAGACCACTTTATGGCAAGAATAGTATAAGTGTTAGAACGGGAATTAAAAGAGTGGGTTTAATGGCCTCAAGAAAATTGCAGGCCACATGAGACACTCCCCGCCACCACCTCCACCCGCTCCTCCACTGCCCTCCCTCCGGTTCTGCTTCCCTGGTGCTTTGAGTGGCAGCTCCACTGCTGCGGTTGTATCAGTCTCCTGCCAGTGGAGGCTGCTTTGGCTCCAGGTGTATGGAGTTGGCGACAGAGGGAAAGGACTATCTTTGACAGAAGCAGCTCTTTGTGCTGCACGAGCTGGCGCTTCCCGGGACAGGTGTACCATTCACTGTCCCCAAATTCAGCAGCCATGCTGCAGAAGGCAACCATTATGAGAAGGCATTTCAACAAGCGATGTAGGGAAGCCAGTTCAGTCATGTCATGTTTATACATGAGTAGAACGTGTCACCTGCGAAGGGTCACACACCAGGGGAGCAGGTGGAATATTTCTAAAGCCTCCTTCACAGTAAAATTAACAGGTAAATCCGGGAATTGTGAACTCGGGTGAAAAACGTATGAAAGGCGATTATTACTATTCCTACTACCAGTGGTTGGTCTGTACCACCTGTATGTAAAGTGTGACATTGTACACTTAATGTAAATCACAACCCATTTGAATCTTATGATGAGGAGGCAGCAGAGGATGAATACTCCTGTTAAATTTTCCGCAGTAACCTGAATGCAAAGTAAATTAAAAATGTAAATAAAGCTGGTTTGTTCTGTGTTTTGTGCGTGTATGTGCATGTTGGTGAAGCAAAGCAGCTCGGACGGCCAGCGTCTGCATAGCCCTGCCTCCTTTTTTCCCCTGCACTTATGAGACTAGATGTGAGTATAAACCACATTAGACTTCTCCCAAGCAGGAAATCTCCCACATGTCAGCCTGCATTCTGTATGTGTTCTCACTGATTGTTTCCTACATTTCATTACACTAAATGTGGCTTTTTACACACTTGGCGGGGAGCGGTTTATGGTGCGGGCGGCCAGGAGACGCATCGTGGAAGCATCCGAATGTGCCAGCCATCCACACGGAGCGTGTCCTCCCCACCCCTCCTCCCACCAGCTGATTTCTGTAGAACAGGTTTTTAAAAGCTTCTGTTGGTGTGAACCGCAACAGCAGACGAGCACATCACCCCCCCGATTCTCATCCTGCAATTTCTGCAGTTCTCCAAGGCTTGAGACAGAGCCTTGGAGATCAGTTTGGCAGTCAGACGCTGAGTGTGTCTGTAACCACCCCCTCTCCCCTCCACCTCACTTAAACTGAGCGATGCAACAACACAAATGAAGAAAGGCATCAAATTAGTTCAATCAGCTCAGGCCACATCTATCGCTGCTGCCAAATGATGCTATAAGTATAGAAATGTAAGGCAGCACTTAGTTTCTATTGGACTGCGTGTAAATATAGCAAAAGTAAAACGGGATGTTCAATTCTATTCTAAGGCCATATTACAGAAATGATCCAACACAAACAGGTGGAGCTCTGTGCGCGTGATCAAATGTCAAACGCATGAGAGAGACAGAGTGGGCTGGTGGTGGTGGTGGTGGTGGTGGGGGGGTATGGGAAGGCAGGTGTCACATGACCCATTAGCTCTTGGTAACACGGAAACCCTTCAAAAAGCACAGGAATTAAACACTGCCATATAAAGGACTGGACTAATGTCAGGATGAGCTGCAGATGCTTCCGGTGCAGCCGATGTACGTATGTCATTTTATAGCCAACTCTACTTTTAGGCAGCAGAGGGAGGGGACGACACTCTCTGACCAACATCTGCCCCTCACCACTTCCTGTATCATGCGTTTGACCAGGAGATTACAACCTGTGGAGCTGCTGCTGCTCCTGCTGCAGCAGATGCTGCTGGCGGTTTTTGGAAGACCATAATTTGAAAACAAAATTTGTCAGTGTGCCTGATTTACTCTTTGTCCCATTCCAAAATGTTCTGGAACTTGCACGGTAAAACAATCATAATTAAAGCTCCAAGGAGGAAATGAGCAGGCGCTCACATAATTGAACTTTGTGCAATGACGTTTGAGCTCACAACCTTTTTACATCAGGAGTCAGTTGCTATTTCATTGAGACACTTGTGGGTGGGTTAAATGCACAGTGTAATAAAGGTATACACAAAACCATATGAACAGATGAATTTGAATGACATTTCTGCTTAAGGAAAAATCCATTGATTTAAGTGTTTCCACTCAAAAACTGGTGCTTTCTTAAAATTAAAAATAAGATTTACAGAAAATGACAGAAATCACCTCAGTGTAACACACACACACACACACATGCGCACACACACTTAGCTCAAAAGTGTTATTCCTGTCTGTATTTTTCTGTTTAGGCTTTTACTGACAGGTTCATGTATCATTCACAACCTGATGTATATTTTATTAACCCTCCTAAAACATGGTGACAATGGATTTTTATTTTTTTTTGGGCTGTGACAGTATATTTTTATGGGGTAGTAAAAAGAAGAAAACTTTGACTCAGCAGCAGCACTAAACAAGAACTTTGAGTCTGGATTCATTCAATGTTCAGATTTCTGTTCTGCAAATGGTAAAATAGAGCAATTGTGTGTTGTTCTGGTTAGTTAAATAAATAGTTAGGTTTATTAGAAGAGCCCTTACAAACACGAGGTCCAAATTCTTCACAAAAAAAAAGAAAAAAAAAAGAAAAACAGATGGTACTAAACCATATTGGACCTGGAAATTAAAAGGTGCCACACAAAAGAGAAGCTGGCATTGAAAGTGAAAAGAATGTGTTTCAACGATGTCGACCACAAACCACCACTGGATTCAGTCTATGTCGCATCCTGCTCTGGCCAAATTCACCTCATCAGCTGATAACATTCCTGCTTTGTGTGACTATACATTAATGCGGTGACATTTTCAAAATGCTGGTTTTGAATGTAGTTTGTTTATGTCAAGTCAAGTGACGTCAGCTTTATTTCTAAAAACAGCCGCTTGACACTTGGCCATCATACTCTTACATTAATTTAAACTTGTATTTTATTGCTTTTCTTGATGGAAATTGAGCTTATCCTAACTATTGTATAGGCCTGTACCTAATGATTACTGATTTCACTATGGTTTTATCTGTCTTCATTAATCTATTAACTGTCTGGGTGTAAATAATTATACAAATAGAACAGAAGCAAGTCCAGCCCACCAAGATAGACATAAGAAATCTTCTACTTTGCTTACTTACTTACTTTATTATTGTGTTTTACCATTTATAGGTGATGTTTTAAAACAAGCCCATAATCGGTTTCTACTACATCTGCACATGTTCTATTTAATTTAATTTATTATTTTCTCCGATGTTTCATGTATAAATGTGCAAAATAAACCAAACCAGAGAGTCTATAGGTTTTAAAGTGCACAATTTGGGCTGAAAATGATTCTTTGAGTTAAGTTAATACATTTTATTTTAATATGGACTATTTAGTTCTGTAGCAATGCAACATCGGACTAGAATATTATAAGGAAGTAAATAAACAGGTGTGATGTGTGGTTACAATGTAACTGACTTTTTCATACTGCCGCCACTGGTTGCATGACGACATATCGAACATACAGTATATATGACACAAACCTGACCAAAGTAGAATTGATTTCTGTGTCCACACAGACCTGAAACAACTGTGAGACCCGAGTCACCATAACAAATGATAATAAGAATAATAATTGCTTTAATTCTTTTCTGGTTGGTAATGTGAACATAATCATACAGGTGATGCCAAACCATGATCATCTTCCCTGAAAGCAGCTCTGGAATCCATTTGCCTTTGAGGAAGTTCATAGTGCTCATTATGGATGAATTTGTAATTAGTGCATGTTATTTGGACATTAAAGTGCAATTAAAGGCATTTAATCTCAGGTAAAGGGCTTTTATTTGAACTTAGACAATAATAGCAAAAGATCGGCAGAACAGGAAGCATCTGGCTGTTAAAAGCTTTTGTTTTTTTTTTTTTTCCTGCAGGCAGAAGTAAAGTAAACAAACATTAATGGACTGATATGGTATGGAAACACTGTAGCGGTGCTCACTCCCACCCTCCCTCTCAGGTCAACAGTAAAAGGATCCGACCCAAAGATTGACTTATCTACCTGAATCCAATTTTCATGTTCACTGACTGCAATGAGCAGCTTCATTCCAGGATGAATTACGCTTTTTCTATCAGCTTTTGATAAACAAATCGAGCACTGCTTCAAATCCCCAAAAGGCAAGAAATGTTCAGCATTCAGTTTGAATAAATCACAGGTTAGATGCTCACAATTCTGGGTCTGAGATTTCGTTTAGAAACCCAGTCATGATATCACCATCTGTCTGCATGTCGCAGGGGAAAAGCAAAAGTTATTCTCCAAACCGAAGCAACTGTCCTGTAAAATTGTTTTCATCCGTACTTTGGGTGTGTTTGTCCAGCTGTAATCTGTGACCTTCAGTAGCCCTGGCTTCTGATCTGATCCTCTGTCTGATTCTTCATATTTATTGAGGGCTCAAATATCCTGCTTCTGTTGCAGAAGAAAATCAAATCAAGTTTTCTAAACGTGGCACTACTTTGCAACTGCTGGAAATAAATATTGATTTGAAAATGGATTAAAGAAAGTCATTTTAAATGTTGAGATGCCTTTAAACCCACCGTGCTACATATTGGAATGGATACTGTAAGGTTTATTCCAATTTTTTGGGGAGGGGACCCACAGACAGGTTTTTCCAATTTTACTCCATAAATTTGCAGATTTATGTGAAAATGATTAAGATAACATAAATTAAATTAAGTTGTAATTGATTTGATGCTTGAAAATACAAAACATTATTATAGGTGTTACAGATATGGCTATGAATGAGTCTGGTCACAATTGATATAGTGATTTGGGTCACGGGGGGAATTACAAAGAAACCCTTATTTTTAAACAATGAGCACAAATATTAATTCAGGTCTATTTACTGGGAAATTAATGGCATATTTACAATTAAAAAAAGAAAATGTTCTGCAGAGATGGACAACTGTTCCTCAAGAGCACTGCCCCTGACTTTCTTTCTTTCTTTCTTTCTTTCTTTCTTTCTTTCTTTCTTTCTTTCTTTCTTTCTTTCTTTCATGAGCTCACATGTTTTTCTCTGGTTTTCAGAAACATAAAATAATCACAGCAAATCTTCACACACTGCCCTTGTTTGTGTTAAAATACATACTGTACGTCTAACACTATTGTTCCAACCGAATCCATCTATGTTTCTCCCTTGGGATAAATCATTATAAAACCATTTTAGTCAACCTCAGTGAAGGTTGTAGGGTGTTAACACACTGGTGTGAAGATACTGTATGCTCTCTCTATTTTGCAAAGTCTCTCCTCCTCCTCCTCCTCCTCCTCCTCCTCCTCCTCTCTGTCCTCGCCCCACAACAGGACGCTGGAATGTCATTAGTGATCAGGAGAAGACATTAGAGAGCGTAGATGAGCGGAGCTGGTGAAGAGACACGAGGAACAGCGGGAGATGTGACAAGTGAGAGACGGCTGCATAATTTACTTCAGAGACTCCTGATGGATGAGGTGATTTAAAGCAGGCGATAAGATATTTAGATTCTAATTTGATGTGAGAGCAGCACTTTTCCTTTTTTGGACTCCGATGAGGAAAGTCCACAACTCGTGTATAGAATTACTGAGGCAACAATCATATAAAAGTCAAAATTCCATGTCAGTAAATGCTTGTTGTTTTTCTTGCTAATGTTGAAGTTATTTATTTGTATTCAGAGTTTATTCATACATTTTTTTTTCTTTATCACAAGACCTTTGCACACTTTTATTGTTGATACTGATAAAGATGCACTTTTCTAGTCTTGATGACCACTCAAAGCTGCTTTACAATAGAGTTTTGCCATTCACCCATTCACACCCATTCACTCACACATTCATACAACGCAAATATGTGCAGCGCCTTTTCTATCAAACACCTTACACGGTGTTTGATAGAAAACTACATCGAAATCGACGGAAAAAAAAAAGCAACAGTTTTCAAATATCAAATAACATAAAGTTGCTCGAGTTAAACATTTGAAGCCAGCTGCACGTTAGATTTAAGGAGACCTCGATTCGTGGCCGAGGACAAAAGAGAACGGCTCGTCTGAATGTCACACCTGTTTGAACTGCAAAGGGCTCAATCTTAAGACTCAGTAAGCTGGAACTGGCTGTAATGCTACGCCGTTAAACTCGAGGAGCAGGTCAGAGCTGCCAAGCTACACAGTTCAAAATGGCACTGTGGACGAGCGCGAGTCCTTTTACCTCGGTAAACTAAACGCTGTTCGCAGAACGCGGTGACCAGGAATGTCCTTTTCTTGACCTTCACAGGGAAAACAAATACCTCCTAAAGGCCAACACAGTGTAGAAGGTGAAAAAAGAAGAAAAGACACTGTCTTGGCTGTTATGTTTGTGCAGCAGATACAGTATACGAACTTGTTGAAATGTTTATTGTTGCCATTTATTTATTTGCCATCTTGTACTTATTAAAGCTGTATTTTGCAACTGTTGTGTGATTTTCTGTGACTGTACAGACAAAACGATCGTAGCGAAGCATTTCAGTGTAACAAAGTGTCACCTTATTTGAGCGTTTGCTCTTTGTTTCTTCGACTTTGGGCAGCGCCGTTGTGCTTTGGAGCCACAAAAATGTCTTTTTCCTGACTTTCTCTATTGTCTATTGTCCTCTGATCCTGACAATTCTCTGCTGACTTTGCCACATCACAGTTTCCTCTTTTATTTCCTTGTTGTTCTGACTGAACACTGAGCTTTGGACACACTGGAAGGCACCACATGAGAATTGTGACCAAACACACCAACATTTGAGAAAGAATGACATTGAAAGTGAATTTATTTATCCCAGTTACTTGGTTCCCACTGAGCAGCAGCTGAACATGGTAAAGATAAGAAACAAAAGAGCAGTTGATTAAAACTAATATTGTGTCACCATATTAAAAACCAAAGGAGAATTCTAAGTCTCTCCATAATTACACATAAACAACTAAAAGTATTTTTATATTGGGGTAGTGTTTAGTGTGAAAATGAAATGCAATTCACCAATTGAGGACAGACTTTAAAAAAAACTCTGAAAGTATAGATAACATTCTTACTGAAAACAAATACTGTTTCGTTCATAGACTTTCCATGTGTTAACTTGACTCAATCAAATAATGTTTTGAGGGGTAAAAGTATTTAGCAGAACACTACCAGAGTAAAAGTATAAAGTAGGAAATGGCAGACAATTATTGAATTCCTGTTGCGGAGCTCAAAGACATTTATAAAAGCCAAGGAGTAGTACAAACTCTATTTCATTTTCTGTTACATTAAAGAGTTTCTATACACATGAAGAAAAACAGCCGTGTTCTTTGTCATTTTTGCTTTTTTTTACCTATTGTTTGCTTATTTAACTAAATCTAAGTAGCTGACAAATGGTTGTTGGGCTCAGCTCATTATACCTTCCCCCCCCCCTCCCTTTTTCTTCCTTCCACTAGGCTCCTTACTTTACTCGCTTCCAGTGTATTACCATGACAACACCTTACATTACCGCCGTGCCGACAAAAAAAGCCCCGACAGTGTCTGACACCAGCTGATATTCACTCTCTGATGGGAACATGAGTACAGAATGTCCAGAATGTTAAGAGCGCCGACTAATTTCTAACCTTAACCAGACAAGTGATTGGCAGGTCGGTCTGAAGGCTATGGATGGTCGCTCAGTGTGAGGTAATTAATGAGACTCCATCAAACATGATCCTGCAATAAGGAGCTGGGCTGATCCGCCAGTGTCCATTACATTCCTGTCACAGATCAACAAGAAGCCCTGACTCAACGTTTTGCTTTGATGCTGCAGACATGGAGCTCAGGCACCGCAAAGACTTTGTTCAGCTAGTTTTACTGTCATTGGCTCGTGTCAGAACACAACTGTGTCAGGAGTAATATGTGTGTCCACCGTGCAAACTTTCTCTAAGGCAGAATGCATTATTTCACAATATGATACAATACTTTTGTTTTAGTGTGAAATTACCAAAGGTAAAGGCTGATCAGTGATTTTAACTGTAAATGTTGTCATTTATACAAAAACTGAAAATACAGTATTTTTACTGCTGGAAAAATACTACTAAATCGCAGTAATATCATGTTAACACTATTATAACACTATTATATACTGCATGACACAATTTGAACAACAAATCTCTGCTAAATCATGGTAACAGCTTACAAATGAAACAATTATGTAATGTAATACACACACACAGGTTTCCATGACTTCAGAGGACCTTGCATTGACTTACATTAATTTCCTAAAGACTTACTCTAACCTTAACCATAATTACTAGTGTCCTAACCCTAACCCTGACCTTAACCTTAACCTAACCCTAACCTCAGCCTAACTTTAAAACATGTCTTCACCTTAAAATGAAGTAATTTAAAATTACTTTATTTTTGTCCCCACAAAGAAGACAAGTCGCCATAATGTGACTGTGTGAACAGATTTAGGTCCCCACAAATAAGGAATACCAGACACACACACACACACACACACACACACCACCTGTGTTTGAGGCTCGGCTGAACATCTGAACATCTCTGTTGTGATTTACAGAGAAACCGAAAATGTACAACCACATCATGATGTAATTGTGTCGTTGACAGATGACAGAAGAGCAGTTTTCTTGGGACAACAAGGTTACAGTTAATCTATAAACTACAGTTCTTTTCAAATTGTGGCTTACCTACATCTCTCTCTCTCTGCCAGCTAATCTCATCAGGGACAGGAATGCCGGCTCAATACCATCGACCTCGAATAGTCTCGCTTATCTCCTGCAACTGCTCATATCTGGAGAGAACACTCGGCGGCTGACAACAAAGCATGACTGGCTCTGCATCTCTTGGAATGAAAGAGACGCATAAATTGTTGGCTGTCTGTTAAGTTACTCCGCATTTTCTCCGCGGATTGATCTAATATTTGAGTACAATAGTAACAAACTGACAGAAAACAGTGAAGCAAACTTCGAAAATGGAGGAACAGGAGTACGAGGAGAAGGAGGAGGAGGAGGACAGATGGAACAAGCAAACAGCAAGTGAGACAGTCCAGTACAGAGCTTAGCGTCCTGCATTGTGTCCAGATGGGCGGGGCTAACACAGGGGCTCGAGCCTCATGCTGTTCCCGTGATTAGCCCTCCATCTGGCAGGGTGGGCACAACGAGCAGCCAAAGTACCACAGCATGCTGCATGGAAACCCTGCCCTGCCACAGTGGCCCGCACGATCACACATCTGGCCAACTTTTCTTTTCTGGACATTAAAGCACACTGATTAATAGGTTGCGCATGTATGTAATAAATGTATGAGTGTACAGTATGCACTTTTGCTTTTCGCTTTTCCAGTCAACAGAGAGATGAAGCAGCACACATATTATTCTTAATATATGATCGACTTGAGTGAGAAACGATTTTTGCTTTGTTTCCATCCTGGTACAGTTCGGTTTGGTAGGGTACGGTACAGTTTCGAATGGTTAAGCCTTGGGTCAGGCTTGCATTTTGACTGAGAACGGTATCTTTATTCGGTCGTCCAGCTCTAGCCTCAACTTCCCATACCATTTTACTCTGGTCAGAATGAATGCTTGTTTGTCTCCGTGTGGCCCTGTGATGGACTGGCAACCTGTCCAGGGTGTACCTTGCCTTTTGCCCTATGTCAGCTGGGATTGGCACCAGCAGCCCTTCGACCCTCAAGTGAACGGTAAAGTAGTAGATGATGACTGAATGAATGAATGAATGAAGTTGCACTGCGTATAAACTTCATAAACTTCCATCTGGCCACTCTGTTGACCCCTCGGCCCTCTCTGCAACATTTGCATCAAGACTCGCCTTCGTCCTCCATCCACAGCTGTACATGCAGCATATGCAGAGTTCCCAGCTCAGCTCCTTTAGCAGCCCATTCATCATTACCTGTGGGAGTCAGCGTTAGACCAATCAAAGCTTTGATTAATTGAATGAAGAACAGTGAGAGGTGGGCAAGGATCAGCAGGGTTTCAGGCCCAGCCGCTCCTTCTCCCCTCCTCTTTCGGTGCCATAGTGAGACACTTGGCTCCAACACAGACCATATGTTGGTGCTGCTGTGGGTAAGATCCACTCCATGCGGAGATACTTGCGCTGTTCAGGAACAAACCCCTGAAGAGTTGCAGCAATTACCCTTACAGTTTCACAACTTACTATCGCAGGGCTAATTTTATGTGTTACATTAGTGTGGGCCTCAGAGGTATGTCACCGGTGGGGCTGAGACAAGGATGTAAAAATTCTCCCATTTACCTAATTTATGGAGCCAATTCAATATCTTCCAATTTAAATTAAAATATATTAAAATAATCTAATAGAATATGAAGTCTGACTTTATTCATATACTGTATGTCGTGTTCATGTTTTATACACTAGACACAACATGGGGCTTCTCAGTTTTGACCAAAATAACAATTATATAACAAAAACAACAACAGGCATAACAATTATTTTAATATTATCAATATTGAGATTAATATTTTAATACTGTATGTAGTAAAATATAAATCTATCTATAAATGATTAATATTTATCAACTAATGGATATGGATGCGTTTTGTAAGTTTCTTTGTTTTGTTTTTGCAGACTTGCTTGTCCTTAAAGGTCCAGTGTGTAAGATTTTACGGAGGCAGCAGTGTTGGATAACCATGTCTTTCAAGGACAAATGGTTTTAATGATAACTAAAGGCTAACAGTGGTTCTCCTACATGCTTTGAAGGGAGGGATTGTGTTTATTCCACTACAAAATTCAAATTCACACCATACACCTCATCTTTACATTGACCTCATGGCAAAAGTATTTTTCAATTGAAGTAAACTGAATTTGCTGGTATTTGGGACCAAAATACAATTTTTGATTATTTTAATGTTGTGTTACATTCTTATCAATGTTCAAATTTGGGCGTGGGCCCTTGGAAGGGTTACTAAATAATTAGGGGCCCTCAATCTGCAGAAGTGTACACAATTAATATGCAAAACATATTTTAACAAATTCACAAATATAACTATGTATTTGTATAGATGTGACCATATTAACTTATGTGCAAATAGTCAGTATAAATATCGGAATATACCATATTTAAGTCCCAGTTTTTGGCCCTTTCATAGATTTGCAGAGTATCACCAATTTTACAAATAAAAAGAACAAGCAGCAACACCAAACGGAACAGATAATACAGGAAAACTAAATAACTATATATAAAGTGTACTTTGCATAAGTTGTATAAAATAAACAATTGATTTCCTCCTTTTAAAATGAAATGGATCATTTAAATGAGATTATTTCCTAATAATTGAAAAGACTTGCTCATTATTTATTATGTGATCATGGCAGAGAATTTTAGACTTGAAGCTTATTAGATTTATTCTAAAGACTTCTCTGCTCCATGATGAGCCAAATGAGTTCACTGTATACTGTGGATTTTCTGCATATGTATTCCAATACTATTTTATGGTACATTTAGTATTTTTCATACATGTTAAGACTAATTTGATCTATTTTTGTTCTAAATGTTTATTAACTAATTCTCATTAATGTCCTTTGAAACAGTTTGGTTGAACAGAAATAATGACTTCTTAATGTGGTGTATTCTTGGTGTGATAAAGAGTCTTATATAAATTGTATTTTCAATGGGTAATTAGGTTATTCTTGTTCAGTTTTAATTTCTGTCTGCGTGAGAAAGCCTCCTGATCTCTGAAATGAGAAACTTGCTTGAACTCAAACCATAGGATGAGTAGAAGACAATTCTTCGTATGTTCAGCCATGAAAAAACCTGCAGCAGCATCCTACAGAAAAACGGAAGGAGACATGACACCAATGATGTTCTCCTGTGTCACAGGTACCATAACATACGACCAGACGAGATAAAGTGCTCTGCTCTCCCTACTTTGGCTCTACCCTTCCCTCATTTACCGTCTCACTCATTCGCTCACCCCCTCACTCATTCATTCGTTCACTTACTCAATCGTACGCTCACACACATCGCTGTTGCAGCCAGATAAAACATTCCTGTGGAGTGTGAACGTGTGGGGAAGAAAAATGACATTGGGTAATCACAGTGAAGCATTACGAGTCATTACTCTGCGCTGTCACTCCGAGATGAGAGACAAGGCTGTGAGTTGCACAAATCCATGACAGCCTGTAGTCGGCCAGGACTAGATTGATTCCCTCCTTCCCTGCCCCCTTCGCCTCTCGTCTCATTTCTGTTTCTTCTGCGTCTTTAAAAGTCGCACTTAATGAATCAGTTTTGGTGTTTTTTTTTTTTTCCCTCCCTCTTTGCTTCCTGAAAGGTGCACAGCTGAGTAAATCCACTACATCTGCAGGGTGACCTTGAGTGGAATCAGGATTGCCTTACCAACAGAGCCACACTCCTGCTACTGAAGATAAAGCCTGAGAAGCAGGATGTATTGCTTCCTATTGAGGCAGAGCATCCATAGACTAAAATAGTGCTGCACTGTTTGAGTGCTGTTTGGTTTTGGATGAAAACAAATTACATTCAAATCATCATCTTACATTCATACACCACCTTGGTGAATTCCATGTGACAACTGGGTATATCCGTTGTTCCCCCGCGCTTGTGGTTCACATTGGATTGTTTTTATTTCTCAGGAGACTATTTCAAGTATTTAAGTCGCCAAAATCTAAACCTGAGGGTCACAACTAGTCAGAGTCGAGCACCAGCATGATACCAATGGGAGACATGTAGTGTTTCTCAAGTCAAGAAAAGATTCTTCTATGACCATTCCAATGTGCAGGATGCTTAAAATCCTACGAGGGACTTTCCACAGATAATTAAGAAGTACAGAAGATGGTGCAGCACAGGTCCCCACAATCTTTTGTGTAGGCATGTTGTGCTGGACAGAATTTTCTAATGATGTAATGATGGACACATGCAAGCCTGGTTTCATTTATGTGTTCCTAGAAGGAGTCTTGCTTCGTCACTTTAGGACCTGACTTGAAAGGATCCTCTTAACTAAGGTGGGATCATTGATTTGGAGACAACAGACTATAAAAACAGCTATATAATATTTTAGAGGGAACACAGAAATGCAAAGTCAATATTAACAATGGTCATATATGTAGCTGTCCAAAGTGTTTCATTCATCCTAATAATATGAACTACTCTGCCACTACTGCATGATTCAAGCAGAACTTACTGGACCTTCTGAACTTGGATTTCAAGTTAATCTGTCACATGACTGTCTGAAAACATGGTATGGTATAAATGAAAGACCATACCACATATTATTATTATACTTTTCATATACATAGAGTGGAGAACGTAGGAGCTTAGTGCGAAAAATCATGGGAGGAGATTTGTGTAAAGAGCAAATTATCAATTATATTGTTGTATGTGTTGAAACTGCAGGGGGGGAAGTGCATGACTGTTTTGTCTCTAAAAGCAGGTGCTTGTTTGATTACACCTGACTATGTTGTCATTATGAAGAAAACAACACAAGCCAAGAATGGATCAATGACTCAGTTTGTTGATTAAACATCTCTCAGTGGAACTGATCACCACATCGAACAAAAATCAAACAATTCATGAGCGATTGCCAGTTAGTGGCAGTGATTGACAAAATTGGGGGAAAATGGCAAAAACATATTAATGTCTTCAATCACTTTGTCTGTGTAAGTATACATTTCTATTGAAAGCTCATATGACGGTGTAAGAGTTCACTAAACCATTATGGAATATACACTGCTGAATATGAGAATATTTCTCCCCTGGAAGAAGTCCAATAAACAGCCTGGGGATATTAGTTCTGATAGTGTCCCCCTCACTGGATATGTGCTCATGTTTGGGCTGGAAAACGAGCAGGAAATGGCAGCAGAGAAGTGGGGGCTGTCTGTTCAATGAGGGTAACTGTCTCCTTGAATCTGTGGCCGGCACAAATACTCTGCAATGGCCTGGTTAAGGGGGGCCAGCCTGCCAGAATGAAAGGTAATCTCAGATATCACTTTCAATAGCCCCGGCAGCAGGTGCAATGAAGAGGAGCTGTTTCTGGCCTTCTCACTGGATTAGTATTATGTTGTCCGCAGAGAAGAAGTGACAGAAAGAGAAGTCAGTCTCCAGGGAAACCTCACTTACTGTGCACCTGTCTCCATCTATCTGTCACTCTGACTATCTTCCAATGAAACTGTTTTCAGCTGATCCACAATTACTAGAAACAAACCATGACAGTCGCATTCATGAATATCTGGACTCTTTCCGTCCATTTAAAGTAAAGCCATAGTTTATTACCAATACTTTCATTTTATTTTTTGCCCATCATTCCTTCCAATAAGGAAATTATGTCTTCAGTGTCGCCTTTCTGCCTCTGTGTGAGCAGGATTACTCAAATACGAAACTGGTTTCCTGTGGGGTGTGAATGTCCCCCTTAAAGGACAATTACATTCGTCCTTTGCGTCCTTCTGGTTCAGTATGGGCAGACGTGAGTGAAAAAAAGGAGAGACAGCATGGAGCATAAACAAATGGAACTGCAAAAGTTGTGTTTTAAAAAAGAAAAGCTTAAGGAACCTTAAAGGAATGGAGCAAAGTCAGGTTTGAATTTAAAAACAAGCAGCACAAGTTGACGGTTAAGATGGTGAACGTGTAACCCCATTATCGCTAATGCATCCACCTATATACATGCAATCGTGCACCTACTGGACGGTAGCTGTCACACGCAGTGCTCACCCTCCCAATACAATTTCTGATTTATCGTCCCTTTGACTTTTACTTGCATATCATGCTCTACTGAAGAACATCTGATATCAGTGATTGAGTATAAAAAAGTTAATAATGGAGTTCCACAAGGTTCAGAGGTGGATCCACTGTCGAATTCTAATACCTCTGAACAGGTGAAATTTTCATATATATATATATATCCAGAAGCATTGTGTGGATCAACAAATTACTTATTATTATTATAACGTGTTATTATGAGTCACAAACTCTTTTGGATTGTGCCTTGGAGTTTAGTTTTAGTTGTGCTGCTGCACTTACCTGACAGTACATGCTGAGATCCGGAACACAATGTCGTGTGATGGCAACAGTGTTTCAAGCTCCAGTTTATGACTGACAAGCACCACCCTGTCTCCAAGCCTAAGTGGTATATACTGTTCAACCAGTCTATTTTCATCTTCTATAATCTGGTGCTGTGTCCATCATGTTATGTGATCAACATAATATCATATCAGGGGACAAGAAAACATTCAAGTCTCCAGGTTATGTGCAATGAAATATTAATCACTTGATTTGTGTGATACATTTCTGTATTGAACCCCCAATAATAAAATAAAGCTATATGGAGAAACACTGTGACATATGCACAAAACCATAAGAAAATAATTTTACACAGACTAAAGAAATTTTGATTCCTTTTTCTAGAAGATGACAGCTCCATGATGGATAAAGGGAGTGCTGGTTATTTTCTTATTTCTGTCCAAACCAAAGCACAATAGAAATTAAACGTAAAGAATAAGTTGCACTGATGGATAGTACCTGTTCTGTTTACACATATGCAAGGTAAATGACACACATGGTGTAAAATATACTGCATATTAGGACTGTGCGTTTTTTCAAACTCTCACTATTAGTCATGCGTCTGTCTGTTAATCGCATAACTGTAATATGGTTGGCTTCACAGGCTTCAAACTTGGCAGATGACTTCCTAAGGGAACCAGTGTGTGCAGTGCAGTTAAAATACAACAGATACTGTAAGGTTTTAACACTGGGCATGTATGGAATAACGGTAAACGGAAGCCAGGTTGCAACACACATGGTGTAAAATATACTGCATATTAGGACTGTGCGTTTTTTCAAACTCTCACTATTAGTCATGCGTCTGTCTGTTAATCGCATAACTGTAATATGGTTGGCTTCACAGGCTTCAAACTTGGCAGGTGACTTCCTAAGGGAACCAGTGTGTGCAGTGCAGTTAAAATACAACAGATACAGCACTAAACAAACCGCTTCCACATGCCTAAATGTGCGAAAAGAGAGGCAATATGAGGCAATGTGTCATGCACATGAGTCAGTCTTGGGCAAATTTTTTTTCCATAGGAGTGCCCTCCACTCCTCCATCTTCTCCTTTGACTCCTCGTCTCCAAACCCACCCACTGCAGACATTTACAAACCACTGATCTGCAAGGAGAAAACTCACATGAGATGAAACACAGTCATCCCTGCATCTTTTTAATCCAGAAACAACACTGTGTTCTATACCAGTCTATAGCACTTTAAGGGCTTTATTTAGGGCTCGAGTACTGGCGGACACAGTGACCCTATTTGTTTGCGAATGAGTGAGCGAATGAGTGAGACGGTCCCACATTAGGCAGTGCAGGACAGCAAATATGAATGAAAAATTGAGTGACTGACAGCTGATATTGTCTAATAGGTGCCTGGATTGTGAATCGTGAATTTGAAGGCCTCACAGTAAGAGCGGGTAATGCAGTGCTCTATAGTTCTGTTTGGCCACCATCCAACATGTGCCCCTGACAAGTAGGAGAGTCCAAGGACCAATCTGCTTGCAGCTTTAATTAGACTTTTTCCTATCCTGTATATGTCTGTGTTTCTAAATATTTGTCTGAACACATCACCACGGAATCCAGTGCAGTATAAATGCTCTCGCCTGTGCTTATGACTGGCCACAAAATACAGCTACAAAATGCTGTTGCTTATGGATGAGGCCTCTTACATCCAAAGTTAAATGAAGAGGCACATCGTGCAGGATCTGTGACCTGGCGCAGTTGCTGTTTACACTACGCTCACAAACGTGTGCATCTGTTCCTCAGTCTTTTTCTGTGTGTTTGAAGAGACCCGAGCCCAGATGGTTAGTTGTGCTGCCAGATCAATTACCAGCAGCACACCAGCCGAGAGAGGGAGCACAACACAGCACTTTACTTCCAGGACCAATTGAACTTATCGCTATTTCTACTTTTACATATCAGTACAGCATGCTGTGACATTACATACTAACTCACTCAATTCCACATGTGAACCCCTGCAGTACTTTGGGGGCATATTGCTGTTTTACCATCCAGCTAGATTTTTTTTATTGCTCATTCCAAACCACCATCATAGCAATGACGTATAACAGCTGTGCATGTGGAGTACTGGAGGATTAAGCATTTGCCAAATGGAAAACAAACAGTGGAAGAGATTGATTTTATCAGTCATCAAAATTTAATATGGAGGACTCTAAAATTCCCCTTAAATTCTTAAGTTCACTTAAGGCTTTAACCAGATACTAAAACCATTAAAATTCATTTTTGGAAAATGAACACACTATGAATTGATTGGGAATTATGGAATTTCTTATGCTTCTGACTAAAGAGACTTGACTGTTACCATCTGTGGTCTTCATCAACCCAGTATAATATCATGGTCTGTTGAGACATTGGCTGAGCAAACTAAGAATGAGTCACTCCTCTTGAAACGACAGTGACTGAACTGATGTGACTATCTAAGCAGAGAAACAAACCCTTGTGCCTGGTGTTATATTGTCATGAAATGACTATGATATTTAATAACAGATCAAAGACAATTTGGAAATGAAACCGCATCAAAGTCACAAAGAAAATTATAAAGTAAGATAGAGATCCCTTTCTTTCCTGAATCCAAACTAAACATTTGAGTTTCCTAACCTTAATTATCTCTGAATTACTACAGATAATCCTAAAGTTTGTAGCCTTAATGTGCCTCGTCTGACCGTTTCATCTGGCATTGTCTTTGTGTTCTGATGATCCAGGGATCTGACCTCATACTCACGGCCATGTTGGAACCTTGTTCTTCTTGTTAAAGTACATGACTCACACCTCAGACTTTGATATTTTTATCATATCAAATCACCCCCCTCCCATCCCTGCCCCATGAGGGGAGCGGAGAAAATGCTTTGTTCCTGAGCTCGAAGTATCTGATCTTCTATGCCCTTAGAAAACTGCTACACAGAACATCCCTGATTCTCAAGTATCTGCACCTCTTGCATTTGAGGTGCAGATATTTGAGAACGAGGGATGTTCTGTGAGCCAAATCTTAACAGAGACCTTGCCTTAGACTCACAACTGTCTGAGTATATTTGTTTAATATTTATAAAAAATAATGATTGTAAATGTGACTTACAGTATCTTATATGTCTTTTTGCTGTATGGTTTGTCAAGATACCAGTTGATTGGTCTGTTGGCACATTACTATCACAGTAAGCCACAGTAGATATAGGTCTTGCAAACTAAATGGCAAAATACCATATGTAATGTTTTATTTTCCACTTTAATACTGCACTTTAAGTGTTGGAGAAATATCAAGTAGTAGCCTATGCATCAGTAAACAAACTATGACCTATGCCATAAACCAGAATTGTGTAGCTCTTTTTGTGTCACTATGGTACCAACCAAAATCTCAAAGTTCCATAGTGTTACTGCAGGCAATGTCATTCATTCCTCTTCTTGTAAGTTGACACACAGTACTAACAAAAAGACCTTGGAGACATTACTTGAAGGTTGAAACCCGACATTTTGTTGCTTTAATCAAGGAAATAAGTGAGTGATTAATCGATTATGAAAATAATTTCTAGCTGCAGCCCTAATTGATTTTAATTCTCATTATGTTTGTTTCGCTTTGACGACAATTATACTTTACAAACACAATCTTCTGTGTGTCAACCTGTGTCTTTTAAATTTCACTGGGAATCATATATGACATTTGCCCATAAATCTATTCTTCCACAGTAACATTATGTAATGTTTAATTTTTGTTTTAATATCTTGATAAAATTTCAATAGACATCTTTGTAGTATTTGTCAGTTTGTTTTATTATGGAGGACAAAAACGTAGAAAAATGAATTCAGTTCTCCCTCACTGTATATTAATTGCTGTTCTTATACTCTGGGGTGACATTATCACTGCAAAGCCTAATATGATGAAATAAAGTTAATGTTAAAAATTCTATGAAACACCCGAGTTTAATGAAGCTGCTGTGGACACTATGTTCAGCCCTTTTAAATTTCGCAAGCATTCATTCTGCTCAGCATTCAGTTTAGGGCTGTAATTTTTCTCTAAAAACACTGGATGTGTCTTGAGTGTTTTGAATAAACTGCAGTGAGGGTGCACTTAGAGGTGGATGGACACTTTTTCTAAGTAAACGGCAGCAAGGCTCCGATAGGGATCAGAGATGAGGATTGGACGAGGGAGGTATGACTGAAGACAAAGAGCTTTAATCACTTCCCAAAGGCCACCATATAGTGACGATTATCATGAGAGAACATCTGAAATATGTGTGTTTGCCCTCTGAGGCTTATCGCACTTGGGGATATATCGGCCTGTTTCTTTTTTCAGCCTCCACACTGACCTTGAGTGAGCGCAGCTACATGTAGGGACTCATATGACGCTGCAACGGCAGGCAGGTGATGACATTAAGGTTACTTTTTTCAGTTATTTTGTACACACTCATCCTTGTAGAGTCACTTTATCTATGTTGTTTGGAGGTGGTAACAACAGTGAACAAACTAAAGAAACATTTTAAATCATTTGACTCTAACTTGTCAGCCTTTGCTGCTTTTTTTTCCATCCCTCCCACAGTTAAAAGGCTATTCTTTCAGCCAAAACATCCATGAATTATAAAAAGAAATTGAAATCAATGTAGCACTGGAACATGTATTTACTGTACTGCAACCAAACACCCTTTAGTTTATTGTTGTAGCAGGTGAGGCCCTGTCCACTTCATATTAATACTTGTACAATAATTGACTACAATTCACCTAGGGGGCAGTCACAAGGCTGTATAACAATTTGATTGCAATTTTGCTCATATCATCAGAAAACTGCCATTCACTCTGCATAAACTCTGGACATGTTTGTGTGTGCAAATCTCAGCAGTTAAAAAGGTAAATTACATTTGTTCCTCATTCAGATGCTCAGTGAACTTAAGCACATTGCCTTGACTATATCTACATGTCTAAAGCTGCATTTACACTGCAGGTCTTAATGCCCAATTCTGATATTTTGCATGCATATATTAGATTTTCTTTGGATGACCTGCTTGCATTGTCTTTCAAAAGTGACCCATATCTGATATCTGTATCCAAAACTGCATCCGCACAACTGACCTGAAAATGGTTACTTGGCCAAAACAGAGGTGAAAGTGGAGCTACCATAAAATTAAGAAACCTGGCTTGAGAGGCTTAAAAAGAAACTTAAACTTAGGTTTAAAAAGCATGAAACATCAACATGAGTCTACTGGTTTGAGCCCTCATCCTCCAATGCACAGACTGAAAGAGAGTCATGTGATCGCAGAGAGGATGCACGTGTGTTTACAGTCATCATTCGCCACTGTCCTATTTTTAAGGAAGTGCCCATATCTGATTTGTACCTTATTATTTTTCCATGTATGAATGAAGCCTGAAACTGATCTGACGATATCTGAATCCATGTGCTTTTTTCCTGCTTCCACTGTCATGGGTCATGTCAGATTTGTGCCACATGGATGGAAAAGATCAGAACTGTGTCACTTACTGTGTACACATGCAATGTAAATGTAAATTTGCGTCAGCAGGCATCTGAACAGGAAATGAACAGGTGCAACTGATAAAGTGACTGATTTACTGTATATATAAAGAGAGAGAGAGAGAGAGAAACAGACTAATGAGCAAATCCTTCATTTGTTACCATGCCATGATGGAACATGGTATGGTCTATAAAGCTGAGCAGGGATGTGAAGGTACTGATGTAGTGTCTTTAAGTAGCTGGCTATTAAGCAGCCATTGTGTGCGAGCTGCAGCGACATGTCTGAATATGACCACTGGATAGGAACATCGCTGATGGAAGTGAGAGTACATTAGAGAGCATGAGTACTCTTAACTGTCCATAAAGTGAGGTGGTGCCATTTGAATAGCACTTGCGGTAATTATGGTCAGCAGCTCATCCTCCGTCAGCTTTGAAGCTGCGGATTCTGCTTGTCCTTCCTTCAATTTCCTGCCTCACTGAGGATGCCAGTAGTGGATATGTGGAGAGGACAGGGCCTGAAATGTAATGCAGCAAAAACTGTTTAATTAAAAGAGTTTGGAAAGTGAGGAGAACAACAGTCTTGCCACGCTTTGGGAAAGAAAAGTTCCAATTAGGTATGAGATAATGAAAACTGACATTATTTGCTTTTATGCCTAGAATGTACACTGGAAGAGCTTTTTTTTTTTTTTTTTTTTTTTTTACAGTTACCCAAGCATGCTGTGTGATATAGCAGGTAATTCTCACTTATGTAGAGAGGCACATTCTAGAATATCATTAATCACAGAATAATTATCAAAGATAATTTGAATTACACAGTGTGATAATACACCCTGTGCACTTAATTTGGAAATTATCTAATCAAATGCAGTTTAATTTCAAGATGTTTTTGGACCAACGTACAGGATTCTTACCATAGCCATTTACCATCTGAGTCACATCTATGGAAGGAATAACAATCTGATAAGCATTAGATGTCAACCAGGTAATCTGGATGTAGTCTCAGCCCCTACCCCTTTCCCCTAACCACTGAGTTACAAGAGGAAGTAGTTAAAATGTACTCCTATGAAATGGGACCCCTCTTCAAGAATGTGACACATCATCATTCAGGCAGACACAACATGATTTTACTGGAGATTTAACATGCCATGTCAAAAAAGGTGACAAAAAAAATGTCTACAGCTGTTGTTATATCACAACACATTATTATTCGCTTGTCTGCAGAAAAGCAGAGGTGTCACTTACAAATACAGTTGGACCATTTATGGTGTGTAGACTACAAACAAAGCATCTTTAGCTTAACAACATCCTAACCAATATTAGGGCCGTGACATGAAGGGCTAGTACAATACCACATCACCCCGACATGCAAACACACAGAATGGAAGGGTAAGGCTAAGCGGTACAGTAGTGCCAAGGGTTGAAAAGGGATTGAGCCTAAAAGTCTGTATAACAACAAGAAGTACAAGGTGAAGTTCCAAAAATCCAAATTAGAAAAAGCTGTGCATCCAGTTTGTCTTAAAAGGAGCAGACCATGACAGCATGCAGTTCCATCAATATGATTCAGCTGCCTGCTGTTCCTGTTTAAGTCAGATAATTGCCAGGCAGCACGTGGACATTCAGAGGTTCTATTCCTATATAATTACTCAGCAAAATGCAGTCCAGTGGTATGTCCATCAGCTAACAGATGAAGAATGGGCAAGAAAATTCTGATTTCATCTGTTCAAATCAAAAACAAACCTGTTTTTGACTATAAACGCATCCTGTGAGAATGTTAGTGCATCTGAAGAGTCAAAAAAGAAAGTAAATAAGAGAACAAGTCCATTTATTTATGTATGATAATAAAAAAGTTGTACCTATTTGCGTTTTGCGTTCACTGTTTACTTTGAACTTTTCACAGAATTCGCACTCGCTACTTTATTCAGATTTGTCTGTGACACTCAATTTACAATGTGTCTCATTGAAAAGTCATTACTGGCCTTGTCTGCGTGATTAGATCTGTTTGGCTTTGATTCAGTGGGTGATTTCACTCAGAGTGGGAGTGGAGAGTGTGTGGGGGGGGAGGGGCTGTGCACATCTTACACTTCACAGATCCTTCTGCATTCACGTGGCATTTATCTGGCTGAATTACATCGGTGATTTCCACTAAGCGACGCCTCAACAGTCGAGCAGCTCGCTCTCTGACAGCTGCTGGAGCAGCCGCACTGGCGGTCAAACAGCCTAACACGTCATATAATAACCTGTCTGAATGCAATACATGTGCTAAACGGGTCCAAAGGTGAAATGCAATCAAAGGTTTAAAGTCCTTTTTAGAAAGATACATGTCATAGATGTATTGATAGGAATGTAAAGGCTCCATATACTTTCAGGTCTCCTTCAATACACTGCAATATTATGGTTTCCCCGGTAAAGGTTTCCAACAATAAACTGGAGGCTTTTCAAACCAATGGGCGTCATCATGGTAGTATTTGATGATTCACTTGATTATAAAATGTTACTGTGACTTTTTGCAAGCAAAAATGTTCAAAATAAATCTTAAATCTGCTCCTCTAAGCTCAACACACAGTCAACCCTGCATTATTGTCATTCGGTCTCATGCGCCGCAGTTCATGATATTCCAATATCTGACCAATAATACCAATATACCAATACCAAATACCAAATGCCATTTGAATATTCAAATGGAATTTTTGCTAGAAATGAAATAGTTCATTAAATATTACTGTATGTACTAATAGTAAATATGAGGTACCAGTTACACAAGGTACCTCATCGTACACTACCAAAGGTTTATAGATGGAAACTACAACTCTGAATATATTATGGCAAATTATTACACACACTGTATAAGATTTGTGGGTTCTAATGACAGCAAAGCAAATGAGTGAGCACATGCACTTCAACACTTTGCTACAGGCATGTAAACAGTGCTTCCCTCACTGCAAATACTAATTAAAACATGCAACAATCAAATATAAAGTGGAGCAGAACAATTCCAGTGGGGATTTCTGTTCCTACAGAAATGGCACAGTATGACCATCATTGCAATTGTTTTTACTCTTGCTGTTCTACAAACCTTTCTTACTTCTATTTAATGCTGCAGTGATTAATTGATTAATCTGTTAATAATTTAGTACTAAATTAATAGGTTTGATCTTTTTTTTTAAAACCAGCTCTCTTTTTCAGCTTCTTAAATGTGAAGTTTCTTTTTTCCATGTAAAAAAAACATTAAATAATTTTGGTTTGGGGACAAAACCAAAAACAAAGACATTTGAGGACATCATCATTTCCAGGTTTGAGAAACAAAAATCAAACTTGAGATATTTATCAACCAAACAGTACTCAATTAATCAAAAATAAGCAACAAATTAATGGATTTTGAAAACAATCGTTAGTTGCTACTTCTAATCATTTCAGGTGTTCATTTTCTTACTATACTTTTGCCAAAAAGTATAGTTTTTTTCAGGTGCATGAACCTCTGCCTCCTTCGCTATATGAGATATCTTTGGCAAATCAAAGTGAAAAGGGCAACTTTCACACTTCCTTCAGATGAGAAAGTACCTTTATTTCCAAACTGTGCACAGAAAACAAACAATTACATTCTTGACTGCCTTTATTTACTCAATGATTGAGTAGCGCAGGTAGACAGGAACGGGCAGATTAATTAACTAGCGCCTGAAAACCTTTCTTCTTAGAGCGTTGTCACATTGATGGATGGCTGATTAAAGTCAATGAGATGGCTATCAGTACACAACAGCAAAAACAGTCACAAAAAGTGAAAGAAATACGAAAAAAGGAGAGAGAATGGCTCACCTCGAGGGGGAGGAAAATGAAAAGAAACACACAAATGCACGTGTGAGGCTGTTGCTGACCGTGAGATGCTCTTTGTGGTTGTGAACAGCGCTGTGCATCAAGATGAAAAGCAAGTAATTGGGGGATGGAGGAAGAGTGCAATGTATCATGCCAGCCGCAGCTCAAATTGCCTGGCTTTGCATGTCTTTTGATGAGCTTTCTCATTAGGGGTCTATGCAGCCTGGGCTTTGGAAATATCACAGAATTAATTAAAATGATAGGAATGGAGAAAGTGGGCTGCCAATGACAGGACGGCTGAGGGCCAGCATAATCATTGTTCTGATCAGAGCCCTATTGTCTGCCTATGAATGCGCCTGTTGACGGCAGGCCAGCGGCTCTTATATGTTTATCTGGATTCCTGGGCCGGTAGCATGTTTTCAGCGTGCTGCTGTTGATAGAGCATTCAGCTCCCATCGCTGTGAAGAGGTTCAAAGGCTTCATTTAGCGGCTCGAGCAAGAGAACTGGGAAGAGAGAGAGTGAGAGAAGGAGAGAAAGCTCACCAGGCTGTTTTCAGCTGGTTTTATCAGCTAGTTTTCAGATTTAGATGAGCGAGATTCCGACTGTTCATATCTGTCCTTCCTCTCGCACAGGCGGTCTTATTCATGTTGTGCAGAGGAAAACACATAGTCCTCAAATCCATCGTCTCCCTTTGTCGATTTCACAGACTCAACACCACGGGTTAATTCACCGTTAAAACACATTTCCTCCACCAACACCGCCACCTCCACTCACAGCCACCCAAAAGATGTTTTTTATTTTCTTGCATCCATACTGTATCCTGCAATAGTTTACTCACTTCCTTCAAAGGACCATACCTTTTTTTTTTTGCAGGTAATAACTAGGGGTTATGAAGCTTAAGCAGACTTTCAGACACAAAGACTCAGTCTGCACGTCTCCCACTGGTCAAAAAACACACTATCACCTGCTTTCATCAGGCCAGTCGACCCATTTTCTAGGATCAAACATTGCATATGTGATTCTGCACATCACAAATATGTATAGGCTCATGTTTCTAAAGACCAGTTGGTGTCCATAATGCTGGCTGCAGTAACACATGGAGAGTCGATACTGGACTTCCATTCAGTCAAATTAAATTCAAATGTGAGAAGTTACACACAAGGAGGAAACCCTGATGGTAAAAAAGAAAGGATTCCTGTTCTCTCAAATCCCTTCTTACATGCTGAGGTTTTTCAATTATCACACTGTGTGAAAGGCTCCAAAGACATTTGGACGCACCTTTACTCAGTAATACAACTGTTTGTGTACAGGTTAATGGTCAATGATGTTTTTTCTGTCACATCACCTTTTAAATATCTCTGTGTGAACTGCATCCTGTTTTTCAGCCATTCTTCTTTAGATTTGGCACTGTTTTAATTCCCTGCATTATATCCATAAACAATAAGGTTAAATCATTGTATAGTTTGTGTCAATATAATGTATATTTTCCCACTCAATGAACATATTATGTATTAAAATAACATCAAGTCATGTACATCTGGCTGTAGAATCCCACTGCCATGTTTTAAAACTGAATACTAAAAATGGTTTGGTGCCTAATTAGATATTTTAAAATTTTAAAATTAATTCTTTTAGATAATTAATTTGTCTGTAACCCTGTGAAATGTGCTGCTGCCTCTCTTGGCCAGGACACACTTGCTCAAGAGCTTTTTAATCTCTATGAGGCTTTCTTGAATAAAAAGTGTACTATTTTTAAGAACATTCTACACAGATTCCAAATATAATACACTCAACTAGCCACTTCAGAGGTACACGCGTTTAACTGCTTGTTAATAAGAATATCGAATCAGTCTATCGCATGGCAACAACTTAATGCATTAAGGCATGTGGACATGGTCAAGACCGGCTGAAGGGAAAGTGAAAGTGAGCATCAGAATGACTGGTGGGCTGAGTGATTTGATGATGTTTTTGCAATACGGCATCAATTTTTGGTGCTGAGTATCACAGAAACTTTATCATCCGTACCACGTGTTGACAAAGAATGTTGAGAAAAAAGAGCAAATGTATAGTGAGTTCTCTGGAAGAAAATGCCCCGGTGAGGCCAGAGGTCAGAGGAGAATGTACAATGATAGAAAGGCAACAATACATGTGACACTTGTTACAAAAGAAAGGTGTGCAGAAGATTAAAAAAACATCATCACTTCAAACCACGATGGCTGGCACTCCTTAGGTATTGTGTGTACCTAATAAAGCGGCTTGTGAGTGAAAATGCATGTGAACGTGTAAAATAAAGTTTAAATATCATTAAAGTATGACAACAAAGTTTTTGTACTTGAGAAAATCCTATCTTTTCTTCCAAATGCCTTTTTAATGGAAATGATGGAGGCGCAAAATCCACACTCGTGGCTTTGTGGAGAAACATATTAAAATGTTTATGTGTGGGTCTAACACGAGGCTTCAACAGTCTGAGTCTGACAAATCCAGTGGATATCCTCCACAGCTGCAGACTTTTCAGAACAAAACTTAGCTGTTAGTCATCACTCGGCTGCAGCTCAGCAAAAACACGTGTCAACATTAGCATCAGCATGTGTCTCTCACATTATAGCCTGAAGTCCCTCATCATGAAGATGATCACCGTCTAGGACTCTCTCTTTACAAAGACGATCCACCACAGGAGGCGATAAAACAATTTATTGCTGTGCAGATGTGACATACGATCCATGATTAGAAAAGAGAGAGCACAAGGTGTATAATGTCTGCTAATGTTTGCGTGCAACACTGACAGCGATTACTGCATCATGGACAAAACTAATCTGCCAAGTGATTATTTAGTGACTTTATTCTAATGACTGATGGGAGGAAATGTAAATTTCAACATGGAGCTAAAGGCAGTGTCCAACCTATTTGTTTCATAATGGCCAACATTTCTTTGTATATTTTCCCTGATGCTGCAACTCAAACCCTTTCATTTTCACTAATCTAAAGTTTGGTCAGTCCACTGAAGGAAGGAAGGAAGGAAGCAAGGAAGGAAGGAAGGAAGGAAGATAGATAGATAGATAGATAGATAGATAGATAGATAGATAGATAGATAGATAGATAGATAGATAGATAGATAGATAGATAACCCTAACCCTTAACAAATAAGGAATAAGGAGAATATAACAAAAATACACTACCAGTCTATATACAAAACATGCACAAAAATTCTAACCAGACAAATATGACAGAATAAACTCTGAAGTCTGTAAAAATTATACCCAAATGCCAGTAAAGGATTGTCTGAATGTATATACAGTACTAGCAGTGCAAAAGAGAAAAACAGCATGTAAATAACGGTTTCAAAGTGCAGAGTTGAGTTATTATAGAGTGTGACGTGTTGAGGCAGGAAAGACTTTTTTTGTAACAGTCCCTGTAACAGTCCGTTGGAGAAGGAGCTCCGCTGTCTGTCCCGTGTGTGGTGGAGAGGGTGGTCAGGATTATTTGGAAGGCTCCAAATACAACCTGATAGCATCACCAGTGTTTTTCACATCATCCAACTTCATAATATGAGTAAATCTACTGTATCTTGCACTTAAGCTGCAAATCACGTAGATTGCCTTTATTGCTCAACAGGAGCAGATTACAGGTTGTGCTGCAGACTCTCCCCATCCTCCTCCTCCTCCTCCTCAGTGACTCTCACTTCTCCTTTATGCTCATCTCTGTCTGTGGCTTGGGGAAACTTAAGGATTATTTGAGGCAGACTGTAAAGACCTTACTCCATCTGTTTAATTACAGTGGAGATTATCCGATTATTTTTGCATTACCAGCGCCCGTCTCTCCTCATCACACAGGAAACCTAGAGGGAAGGCCACTCAGCTGTCGGAAAATCAACAACTAACAACAGAACTGTGGGAGACTCCACTGCTGGAGAAATGCTCTCGATGTCAATTACAATAGAAGTATAATTACATTATCTCTATCTATATTATTTGTACACCAGAAGTAAAGATTTCATCTTGTATTTACAGAGTTCTCGCACTTTGGCTGACATCAAATTCAAGGTTTTTTCAAGGACCTTCCAGGAACAATTCCCTCAAACTCAAGGACTGAATATGCCGACGCAGCTTAAGATGGGAGGGCAACTTGTAAGAGCCGCTTCACCCACGGCGTCCACTTACTGATTTGCAGCACGCTCTGCATCTGGACAAGTGATTGTCCTTGGGATCTTGGTCAAGTCAGTCTTTGTCATTTTCTTTGGTGAGACAGAGATCTTGGAATTTTCATTTCTCAGACATCACATCATTTGCTCTCTACTGCTTAATGTTACCCACTCATTGTTCTGCCTTGAATCTCACATCAACGGCAGAGAGAGAGACGGTGGACAGTGTCCACAACACCGCTACTAAATATGACTCGACTTTTGTTCTGCCTAGGATTAGTCTACGTACATCATGCAATGCATGGCAGATGAAACTCATGTCTGCTTATGGTGATTTTTGAAAACTTTCCAGGTCCTTGAATTTTTTTTCATTGACAAACTTTCAAGGATTTCAAGGACTGGTGGAAGCAAAGTATTTAATTCATTCTGATTCCTGTGTTATATAAGTTTGCACTTAACGTCTTCAGCTGCTTTTTTGCCTGGAATGTCTGAGCATCCTAAAGCTTTTTCATCTGAAAATGTATTTTTTATTTAAAATCAATGAGTATACCTGGGATTTGTGAACCTGTTTGCACAACAAGTCAGAGGGTGAAGAAAACAACACCACTTTCAGGTCATCTGATGAAATAAAAAGCACTGTCCCAAGTTTTTAAAAAGTAGAGTTTGCTACAAACATTCATATCTAACAGGTATGTGACCAGCTGGAGGTCAGAGTATTGTGCTGGAAATCCTGCAGGTCAACGCCACTAGTAGTAGGCTGGTTTCCATTTAAACCCATAAACAGTCACCCCTGATGCTCATTCTAGAGAATAAAGGCTTCAAGTACTTCCACACTGGCTTCACTTTACAGAGCCAGAGAGTAGATACATTTTATATTGCGTGTGGTGTTAAATTAAATGTGTATTATAGATCACCTGACAGCATTCAAACTTGGCAGCGGAGTTACTCACTTTGGCGGTGTATGGATGAAAAATGCAAGAGATACCGGTAGAAGGGCACGAGATAAATCCTTAAAAGAGTGGCTTCCACTCCCTCTCACACAGCACACAAACACCCCTAGACTTCAAACTTGGCTGGTGACTTATTCTAGGTTCATCAGAACTTGGAAGTCGGAGATGGGAGTGAAGTCATCTCTGAGTTTACAGTGCATGGGCTAGCCAGTAATAAAAGTACCAGTAGATAATCACCTCTACATAATATTTGGTGCACACAGACAGCATAGCAATGTCTTCAGATAAAAATGAAGCTCGCAAGGTCCTGACTAAAGATTCGGATCAATTCTCAAGTCTCACTCTGTCAGAAAGAACGTAAATGAATGTATTCCCCAAAATGAACTGTACCTTTAAATTTCCTTTCCCATCAGTTCTGTCCCCCAGTGACCTGCTGTGTTATGAACCACTGCCCTACTGTGTGAAACATTCACCAATACCAAGGTGAAAAGTGAAACGGTGAACTAATGTCAAAGCTTGTGAGGCTTTTGCATATTTGTGGTTGTGTTGATGCCTATTTGAATGCGAGTGTTGGTGCCGGCTGCTCAAAGTGGCATTGCTCATGGTTGGACAGATAGGGAGCAGCTGTGAGTAATTGTTTCGCTCAGTTGCCGAGCCTCATCCTGGCCCTTTATAGATAAGCTGGAGTAAATCTCCTTTTTTGTCCTGGGAGAGCAGGGGGAGAAGACGAAGAAAGACGAGGCAAACACCAGGCCATGGCCAGCTTCTGTTTGAACTGCCACTTTAAGAAACACAACTTCAAATGATTTTTTTTTTTCCTTGCCACACAAAAGTTAAAGGAAAAGGACCATTATTCTGCTTCTCCTGCTTGATGTTTCTGTGGCTTTAATGCCAAGGAGTTGTCTCATATTCATAAGCATCAAAAGGCAGAAACATGGAGGTAGAGAGGAGAGTCAGAGGGAGGATCTGCTGTAATCCACAAGTGGAAGGATAGAGTGGCTGTGACCCACCATTTGCAAACTTGACTAAATAAAGAAAACAATAGGCAAACCCATACCATTGTGCATTTGAATGACCAAATTCAGTTGCTTAGAAGGAATAGATGGGCAATACTATAAATAATACTGATACAAAAATCCTGCAGTCCTTTGTAGAACTGGTATTTCATTCATTTCACTCATCATTGTATCCCACGACCCTTTGAATTAAAGGGATGGTTAAGGTTTGTTGAAGGGTGGTTGTGGTATTGAGACATTATTAACACTCACTATGTTTAGAAGCACAGCTTAGTTGAGCTGCAGCCGTAGCTTGACTGAGTCGGGCATTGGGACAATTTGCCATGTCCAAGTATACATGCAGACGAAAAATTCAATTTAATGGCCGTGCATGTCTGACTCTGCCTCCACAGGTGGTGCTATATCTCTTTATAAGCTAGTGCTATTCAATCAGTTTATGAACGGTTAGATGGACAGTGAGTTGGACGGTTCTGTGCTTCTGAATGTTTCGCACCTGGAATTGTTGGTCCATGGGCAGAAAACAAAGAGCGGCTCCAGTCTGTTTAAGCGTATACATGCAGGAGTGATATTGATTGTACTCTCACTAACCTGTGTATCTAACACTATGAAAACCAAATGTTTGTCTTAGTCTGACTAAAATTGGACTTTTAACACGTGTGGAATACCTACAGTAGGTGAGCACGCTGCCATTTCCATGGACTCACATGGAAGCCTGACGCTTGAACTCACTGAAAACATGGCTGCGAGCTGGGACACAAGGAAATACAAATAATAGCCACTGAACTAAAAGCTCACATCATCTATGCCTGCTTCAGGTAACAATATTTAAAGAATACTGTATGTCCATGAAACACTCACTCTTCTATAACAAAGTCCATGGGGGACACAGTGTTGAGAAAAAGGATGAGCATTGTTTTGCTCTTTTAGATGTGTCACCTAAATAATTTCATCATCTACTTTCTATAAAGATCAGCATCTTTCTATTCATTCAATTTAGGCTAAATAAGTGGCAGCTTTGCCAAACGTACCTATTTTACATGGGCACTATGAGCCTTCATCAAGTGAATTTCAAGGGTAACTTTAAATATTTCAAGGACAGAATGCCCGGAGCTTTCACTACTTTCCTACCCTGCTTGGGAATGTTTATAGTGGCTGATTAATTCAAATATGGCAATACAGTGCAGGAGATGGTGGATGTGGGACTGATTGATACAACTAAAAACTGTGTTTTTACATTTTACTAAGAAATGTGCCACTCACTAATGTCTTCATATTGCTGCACAGCAGCGGAGCTCTGTGATAAGAGTAAGATATTTCAGGCCCTGGAATACCTGCAGTATTGTCTATGTGGCTTCCACTCCTACCACAGCACTTATCTGTTTTTCACGTTGTTTAGACTCATAACAAAGATTTATATGTACCTTAAACTACTGCTAGTTGCAGCTATAATGTGTATTTTCTATCACTCAGTTACGTTTCTGTCTGACATTGAACTCCTGCGGCTATCTAATGTGCGGCCTCTTTATGGGGACCGCTTAATAGCTCAGATGATTACAGGCATCACAAAGTTGAAAAACAAAATCAGTCACCACTCTGCACGGTTTCGGTGAATGGATCACATGTCGATGTGTTTATCTACCAGCTGAAGTCCTGTAATAACACCGATAACATCAGTGGGAATATTACAAGCCTCCGCGGCTGCAAATGGTGTTGAGCCAACAAGACAGAGTAAGATGAGAAGAGAAACAAAGGAAGATGCGCTGATTGTTCATTGCCATGTGAGCTGAGCTTCAGGGCAAGGACAAAAAACTGCTTTACAATGAAATGTGACAATGTAAGGATTTAAGGACCCCAAACAGGAAAGCAGGTAAGTGCACTGAGGATACTTTAACAAATAAACAAGTACATATTGTCTTTATCAAACCCAGTCGAAAGACTGATCCAGTGATTAAGATGCTTCAAAGATGCTTCAAAGGAGTCACGTTGTGTATCCTCAGTGCTGCAAAAGCACCCACAAGCCTTTGTGTATGAATGTTTTGCCAATCTTGGCAATTACATTATCATTAAAATTAAGCCTTCTGTGATGAAAAAAATATTGAAACAACTGAACATTTATTGTATAATTGTTCATTTGCCAATAATTCTTGGGCAGATCTGTACTGTACCCCAAGTTTTACATCCTCACTGTTTTGAGTCAGGAAAAAATATCCACTTCAGGAATGTTGAAGGATTAATTGTGGGTTTTTATGGTATTATGAGGACAATGCAGTGTTTTTTATTGAGTCCATCATGGTTGGGGAAAACCATGATCTGAGTAATTACCTCCACCAAGGTGGTTATGTTTTCGCCAGTGTTGGTTTGTCTGTCTGTCAGCAAAATAACTCAAAAAGTTATCGGCTGATTTTGAATAAACCTTCAGGAAAGGTGTGTAATGGGACAAGGAACAGATTTTGGTGGTGATCCGGATCGCCGTATGGATCCAGGAATTAAAAGGACTCTTTAATAGAGTGTCTAACAATATACTTAATTTACTGCCAAACGGAATATAACTTCATGCAGCACATTTATTTTCAGGAAATTAGTCATTCGTAGTAAACTAATAATTTAGTTTATGTTATTTGACCACTTCGTGTTAAGCAGTTGTAACTTTGACTGACCATTTCCCTCTTTCAGCTGAAGACCTTCAACCCAGGAATGGGTCATTCTTCACAGAGTCCCTGGCTTTGTCAGGTATATTTTGGCGTCCTGTCTGTGAATAGTAGCAGCCGTAAAGCCCCAGAAGAGGCCAGGGCCACTTGAGAGCCTATCTGCCCATAAAAACCCCTCATACTGAAATGTTTTATGACAACATACCATGAACCCGCAACAGCACAGAAACAAGCCCGGACCCAGCGCCAGTCGGCTTCTTCTCCCTCACACACATTGTAAAAAAGCTTGTGTTTATGGCAGAAAACAGGCCAATGGTAAAAAGGGTAAACTGTGATGGGGGAAAAATGGCTTTACTTCGTAATAATACCACACAATGAACCCTAGTGTGACCCTTTGTTATACAGACAAACATGCAGAGACAGCGAAGGGTGAATCCTTAATTAGGGTTTCTATTTACTCCATGGTAGGTGTTCCCAGAGTGGCTCGAAATGTTAATCCAGGATCATTATTTTTAATTGGCTGCATCATAAAATACCATTCATGTCATGGTGTGGACAGCAGTGGCATATTGTTACCTGCTCTTAAAAACTAAAATAAAATCAAGGGCTGCCAGATATGAATGAGAACCTTCTGCGCGACACGGAGCATTTTGATGGTGAAAAGACAGAAGTGAACTCGCTCCACCAGCACGTACACACACGCACACAAATCATTAACAATTAAATAACTAAGTAAAAGCTAAAATCAAGTGTCTGCTTAAATCTGATTGCTCTGTCCAAGTCACATCAACGCAACAACAACACCACCACAAACAATGAAATCACTGATTTGTCCTGAGGGGGGCATCAACGTCTGTTCAAATATCATGGTATGTCCAGTAAATGTCCTTTTTGGCCAGGGATGCACCATTTTGAGCTCCTTTAATGTCATTAGCATTAATGTTTGTCCTGAACAGCACTCAGTATAATTTATTTTGTCAGTTGGATCATCTACATGATTGATTTCAAGAGTAAAAGATGCAAGTAGTAACCCACAAAACATGATCACTGAAGTTTTTTTCCTGCGTTGTTTTGTTTCCAATGTCAAAAGTGAAGCAGGGGTGAAGAAACCCATCACAGCATGGATCAACCACTGGCATCAGGAATGGTGCTGGTCAACCTGATTTAAATATCCTTGGTATAACAGCTAATTTTACTGTGAAAGAGACTTGTAGCCTAAACTGTATGAGAGTTTTTCCGGAATACCAGGACACTATGTCCACTTTTTTATAAATGTTGTATGAGTATGCAAGAAGCGTCGATATCAACTTCTTATTAGTAATTTCTGTCTGTGTTTGTTATTTATAGATGCATTTTGCACCATAAATATTTTCTTGTGACAAACTATATGTTGTTGCAAACCAAAGAAACACTTTTATTTGGAAATTCTGTGAATTAGAATCATGAATGTTGTAACTGCGATATCCTGATGAAATACTGTCATTAAGCCCACTGCTACTGGGGTTTGTTTTTTGTTTGTGTTTTTACTCGACTGGCCCTCCTCCTGACCACATTAATCACTCATTTGCCCCCAGGCCATTTGACTCCGACACTCCTGGTCTATAGTAGTAACACAGTCATGGCATCCATTTTGTTTTCTCATGCCCTGCCTCTCCTCACCACTCAGTGTTTCAAAGCCAGCACAGTAGACCCCATTCTGGCACATGTACGTCCACATCTGGGCTGATTCTGGCTGTTATCTGCCAGACTTGGCTAACAGCCACTTTGATTTCCTTTGTTTGTGTGCCAGAATTAGTCCAGATGTGCAAAAAGCATCTGACAGTCATGCTGTTTGTAGGCTGAATTCAGGCCATGGAACCAGGAATACATGATATCAAGGCAAACACAAACGTGTGACCCTGGTTTTGTAAGGATGATTTTGCCATTTGTTCATCTCCACATTTCACTGTCACTATGTTTCACTTAAAAGTAGATGTAGACAACTCGACCAACCTTAATGATATGACAACTGCACGGTAATTATATTATATGATAACCACTTTAAAGCTGAAGTGCATAGCCTTTTAAATATAAACGAATGTCTGTTACAGTAAAAAGCAACTGCCAAAATGAGTTCAGGCAATTCTGATTCTGTCTATCAGCTCCACACGATGCTCTTTGTGACTCTTTCCGCCTCGGTAAGGCAGTGCAGTGTTTTCGAGTTTCCCGAAGACATCCCTGCTGTGCACACACACACACAGTGATGTGTCACGACAAATAGAGGCAAGGTGGAAGCGCAACAGCTGCGTAGTAAGGAAACACAACTGATTGGTTGAAATATGGTTGAATAATGCTGACTCCTGCAGACAGCCTGTGTGTGTGTGTGTGTGTGCGTGTGTGTCGATGCTGGCAGTGTTTAGGTAATTACTAATACTTCCTCATGGGGGCAACAGACGTTCTTCACTAGAGCTATAGCATTGTCTTGGAGCTACACTATATAAAGTGTATTTTTAAAACTTTTAAATATTGTGAGGGCTAACATTTTTCACAGTAATGACTATGTCTATATTTGTAATTTTTGCAATAATCTGCATCAGCCAATTATTAAATAATGCAAAGTTTTACTCTCAGAAACTTGATAGATGCTGCTGAAGTCACTAAAAAAGTTTATTTTACAATTTGTTTTAAACACATTTGATGTATCTAGTATTTACTTAATCAGAGCTTTTCACAAGCATCAGCTTGTGACCAAATATACTACTTAACCAAGTCCAGTCAACTTTCTGACTGACATATTCTCGTATGTAACTCATCTATGAACTGTAGCAGGACGTACGTTGGCACAGGCATTAATTTCATATTAACCAGGTTTGCTCTGTTCTTTCCTGCCAGGTCAATACATAAGTAAGGTGCAGTGCAAATTGTAGAAACAGGTCAAGTTTAACAATTTTGGCTGCTACACATGTACATAGTTATTAATGTTTGTTTTTTTATATATATGTCTTGTAAAGCTAAATGTTGTATATTGGACCTTAAATCCACTGCGTTAATTAACAAATAGCAACGCCTACAATTCATGCTTTTTTCATTTCAGTTACCTTTGCATTAGATTAGAGAAGTCAATATTTTAATGGTATCTTGAGATCATGCTCCCTATTGTTTTGAATGTATACCACTGTAAATATTGGACTGAGGCTTGACTTGAAGACGCTATTGCAACTCAAATCGCAGTCGTAACAGGAAAGTCACAATTCAATATTTTATCCACATTTTTCAATTATACATGTTATTTCAGGTATTTCATGCTTTCTGCTATTCAAGCAATCACCAGCGAACAAGGTTTCTTTACTGTGTTTCTAAGAAAGAAAGTTTTCATTGTATTATTGTCATTCTCCACTTTGAAAGAAACATGGGTAAGGTATGAGGGCACAAAAGGAGGGTGAATCACCATAAAAAAAGAAGAAAAAAAAAAACAGATTCAGTGCATTTAGAAGCACAGCTTTCATCCTCTATATGAAAAGCTAATCAGTCGGTCTGATTGCAGTGAGTGGCCTTTTGTAACATCTTTAATTCAGTGAGTGTTTTAAGAAATGCATAATTGAAATTCTGTTCAGAATGGCTGCAATTTTAAGCTGGGGGGGATAATGAGCCATCAGTTGGCCTTGGCTGGCAGCATGAGGGACTGTTTTAAATGTGCCATGTGATGAACCCTTGATTGGTTTGACAATGACTGCGCTATATTGATGGTAGCAAAGAGGGACAGGGGACTCTTTATTTAGTCCTCACCCTCATCCTCTGCTGGTCCTAATTAAGAAATCAGCCAGATTGATCTCATTGTCATGCTAATCGATGCTCTATGCTCTGAAAGTACATCCAGAGCCTCGGCGCGTGTGTCACAAGAATTTGATCCGAGATGTGGTGAATGGCGTGGACACTGCCGAGTACAACAGTTCACACATGGACATGTCTCCTGTGACCACCTGTGACCACCTGTGACCACCTGTGACCACCTGGCTCTCACTTCCCCAGACTGTATGCTAATGCACTGCGTTTTTAACAAGTCAGACTGAACAGATTTGTCTGCTTCTATATACTTGAGTGTCCGTGTGTGTCTTGTGTTTGTCCTTGTGTCTGCCAGCGTTGTGCATGGTTATCCACATTTTTTGTGAACGTAAAACATCAGCTCAGGGTAATCAATTATAGTATGCTATAACCTTGAGATTTTAAAGGATGCACATCACGCTTAAGATGACATAGATTAATCAGATCAGCCTTTTGTTAGGTGGCTAAAATCCAATTTTTTTTTTTTTTATTCTGTTGACCTCAATCTCAGTCATAGTCATGCTTTTCACCCACCCCAGCTTCCTCTCTGCACAAGAGCGCAGTCACTTGTGTATGTGATACACTGACTATGTACAAGTACCTTATGCAACCCCACTTCAAAAATCTTGAACGATCCCCCTAAGCATGTGCAACAATCATCATCTCTTTGGCTTCTTGGGCAGCTCTGTGATGTCAACCCCGACATACACTCACTGTCCACTTTTATTAGGACACTGAATCCAGGAGTGGCACGCCGTGGACTTCTGCATCTGGATCAAGGTTGGACATTCAGATATGAGATGTCCCCTTGGTTGTAACAAATGCTTATTTAAGTAACTGTTGCCTTTGTATAATTTTGAACCACTCTGGCCATTCTCCAAAGTACAATAAGCTGTTGTTGTTGTAGTAAAAGTGCACAAGTGTACAAGTAAAAAACAAAAGGCAAATACATTTTTCAAGTGACCTGGGCAAAAACAACACAACACGTCCTCTAGACTCTGTGTGCAGCCTCACAACAAAAACTGTAGCATCATGGGAGGCAATCAGAAGCATGTGTATACAGGTCCCCTCTGGTCTAGATTAACTGCATATGTGAAAAAGAAAGCTATAAAAGGAAAACAGTCTAAAGGAGAGGTGGAAAATAAACACGTTAAAAAGTATTTTTCTCAGTACATTTGCACAATGCTAGAGAAAACCTAATGTAACCAAATGTATCAAACTATATGAAATGTACACATTCAGCTGGGTCCAAACTGGCCTGGACACAATGTTCCACAGTTTCTGTCCCCAGGTTTTGATATAGAGAGAATAGAAGAAGCTGAATTTATGCTTTGTCATCTTAAAGAATTAATGAATGGTGGTAAGACATGGACTGGTGCAAGAGTAAATACAAAAATACCACCAGCTAGAAGAGCTGTAATAGGTCAACCAGAAAACACTTAAAGGTCACATAGAATGGTCTGTTTGAACCAAAAATCGAGATTACTGATGTCTACTTAGATAAATTAAGTAATATTTATGGTCAAAAACCTCATAGTCTCTTCAGATTAAGCCAGTTTATTGCTGCTCTCTGCCAGCCTCTGAACAGGGACTCTGTTTCTGACTTAATGCCCGCCCCCTAGAACAATAAGTCTCTTGTGATTGGCCAGCTACCAAGTGCATTCCCACTCTCTTGTGATTGGCCAGATACCAGCTGACTGACTGCTCCGCAGTGTTCCTTCTTCTTCTTCTTCTTCAGGTTGAATGTTCACGCCCATGACCAACCAAAAGTGGCTGAAGTGTTTATTGTGACACTTTAGTGATGTTTAGATACGGGAAGGACACGGGACACACCGGAAAACATCAGAAATGTGATTTTCCACAGAATGTTCGCTTTAATACCAATAAATTAAAATGGGCATAACTCCCATATTGCTACTAGAAGTCGCAGCCACTTGACTGAACTGTGCATGGAAATGTGATTATTGGCAGAGAGTTACACAAATGCAGAGATTGTGGAGCAAAAATTCCAATATTTTAATAACTCGTTGATGAAACTCGATAATGAGCTATGTTTTTTTTTTTTTTTTTTTTTTTTTTTCTCCATTGATCCTGCCTACTGCAGCTTTAATTATGACAAAGTAATCCTGTTTGTAACAGATAATAATAACTTCATTTTTCAGTTTGATCTATCTTCATTTAGGTATTCCATAATCTTCCCATAACTTTCTGGCCTCATGCTGCGATTTGCAAACACAAAGGCAAAATATTTCCATTAAGTGCTGTCATTAGCTACAGTATGTTGTACATT
Organism: Brachirus orientalis; assembly: GCA_016785285.1. Classification (NCBI taxonomy): domain Eukaryota; kingdom Metazoa; phylum Chordata; class Actinopteri; order Pleuronectiformes; family Soleidae; genus Brachirus; species Brachirus orientalis. The sequence continues at coordinate 3,591,105 of JAFBJR010000144.1, read as the reverse complement.
TACGGTGGGAGGAATGCGAATGGTGGTCTCATTTAAAATGATGCATCACACTCGTCAATTGCGCAGTTTGTTTCTACAAGCTGTTTTTAATGGACTTCTGCAAACAGTAGGGGCTGTTGATTTGCAGGAGGTAAAGCTGATGTGCAGCAGGAGTGACAGGAGCCTCTTACTGTGCAACATCCATCAGTGGGGACGTTTAATAAGCATTTAATGATTCTAGGAAATAATCGTGGGTTTGCATTAGCTTATGATCAGAGATGTTGCTGTTTTAACCAAGTAAATTACAGGTAGATTAATATTTTCATCTGAGTAAAATCTTGAGTTATTGTTAGATTGACTTATAATTGGCTTTTATTAAATTGTGAGGTTAATGGAATTTTTCAGATTAAAGGAATAGATTTTATGTACAGCTGACCAAGCTCTTAAGAATAGCTTTGCTGCTTTATCTTGTCATTACACAGCCTTTTGTTACTAAAAACTAAAGCATGTAAACCACTCACTCCTTCACCAAGTCTGTAAACACAATAAGCATTTTAACTTTGAAGGGATACATGAGTTTGTGATAAACTCTGGCCTCTTTTGGTGACATTATGTCACTTAGGTAAATCCAAATGAAGGATTTCAGACACTTAGGTCGGACACATTTGAACTAACTAATTCATCAAGCAGTGGATCCCCAACTCCTGTGCGCCTTGATTTAAACTTGCTTGTCTTCTCCAAGGGTTCCTGTGAATTCAGTCAGTGGTTTACAGAACAAAAGAAACTGAATTGTCCAGTCTGAAAAGTCTGTCTAACAGGGAAATAAAATAGAGAAAATATTCTTAAGATAAAAATGTAGCTATGGTACATTTTATTATGGGGGCCTTAAAGGAATGGTGTGTAAGAATAAGTGATAAATTGTGGAGAGAGGGCAATGTACTAATGTACTAATGCGTATATCACGTTTTCTAATACACAGTGAATACTAAACTGAAACTTGACCTAAAAACCAATGGTCACTTGTTATTTTTAAGTCCTTAAATCATTTGAGTGCAATACTTGGATTCCAAACACACACAAACATGCATGTACAAAATGAAGCAATTGTTAAAAATACTGCAACAGCAACAATCATTTAGTGTATAAAAAAAGTGGTAACATGTAAATGGTAAATTAAGAAGAGTTTTTTTTTAAACCTAAATTTTTGAATTTTTAGTTGAATTACATGTATGTATTGTTAAAAAATATATATTTCATCCCAGATTATATTTGTTTTTCACCCATCACTAATACAGACATTGTTTGCACATATTCCTATTTAAAAATATAAACATTAACATGACAATAAATAAGTGCGTAACAAGATATGACCCACTAAATCAAAGAGGATGAATAATAAATAGAATGTGTGAAAGTCTGTACAGATAATCATTCAGGGGCGGCGTGCAAAATAAAAAATGTTGTACATGAATTTAAAGACATAACCAGAAAATATTTATCATCACAACTGATTTTTGACAAAAGAGTCACATGTAGATTAAACTTCACATAGACGTTCAAGTCTATCTTAGAAAAAAACATTCCTTTTATATCAAAAATGTTATTTTTTTTAGGGGGCAAGGTTGACCTCAGAGGGTTTTCTATATGATTATTTAAATCTACAGTAACCAAGATCGATTTCACCTCAGAACCCCTCCCTCTATATTTCCAACACAGTCCACTCCCCCTGTCGGAGTGGAGCCACATAAGGTGAATCCCAAAATAAGCCAGACCCTCTCTCACTTTCAAAAGTTTAAAAGAGGCTCCCCGTTCTGTGAAATCACTCGTGGTAGCAGCAAAGAGAGCTCGAGGTGTTAATTTCATGGGTTAGGTCTTAAATTGAGCTCTGCAAATTTCTCCCCGAGTAGATTAGAGGAAGGTCTTCCTGTCCTCAGGTAAGCCAGCCCTCTCCTCCCTCTGACTCATCACATATTGATTCCTTCCCCTGCTCCTCAACCCCCCCCCCCCCCCCGTGCTGCCCCCCCTGCTCCTCAGCCCCCCCCCCCCCCCGTCAACCCCTCCACCACTTGTGCTCCCCCCCCACGTTTGAATGGCAAGCCAGTTTATGGAGATGCAACACATGTGGCCGACAAGGAGGAGGAGGAAGGGCGAGTTTGGATCTGACGATAACAAGCCTTCTCAGAGGCCAAATGGGCTGAGCCCTCCCCTCTGGCACATTTGGTGATGTTGTGCATAGTTACAATCACACTGCGAGAGCATTAGCTTCCTCCTCAGGTTAAAATGCATTTCATTACTTACATTGGCTGGGTGTAAGTGTGAGCCACTATCAGAAATATCAAAGGATAAACAGCAGAAATAGAGCAGCGATGCTTCAGTGGAATTGGTTTGAAACGCCAAATATCAGATTAATAAAATGGGTTTCTTTTGAGAACTGCATGGCAGATGTGACTGTTTTCTCCAAATGTGCACATTCTTGGGAGAACAAATAAAATTGCTCACGTTAAGACTGTTTTCTAATTAAACACACAAGTTCCTTAAATAAAAAAAAAAAAAAAAAAGGAAGTGAAAATCAGACACTTTGTTTTCAATCAGCATCAAGGCCGGGCTATAACTCCTAATTAAATTTTCTCATTCGAAGCTCATTTCAGAAAGGTAGGGAACGGTGCTCTCTCTCTCTCTGCATCCTAATTGAGTCAGAAATGAGCAGCCTGCACACTGAGCTGGTCTGCCTTCTGTATAATGGCGTCATTTGTTTTGTGTCCATTAACAAGGAATGCAGTTTTATTAATTCCTCATCTTGGTTTCCTGCATCTTCCTAATTAATTCCATTTTGTTTTTCCCGCTAAGGAAGCTTCTGCAGATTAATGACGTGGAACAAAAATGTTGTCGAGATGCTGATGTGCTTCATCTACATGGGGTGAAATTTCTGTCATTAGACACAAACGCCTGATGACTACAGCTTGTTTCTTTCTTTCTTTCTTTTTTTTTTCCCTTGCGGTCGGGGTCCTTTGCCCAAAGGCTTCATTCTATCTACACAACTGATTAAACCTGCAAAGATTTCAAATGGCGGTTGTGCTGGAAACACTGCTGTGACATGTATCTTACCACCTGTGGTGCCTAAAACTATGCATGTTGTTATGCTGGTCTTATAGTGCAAAAAAAGATTTTCTACCATTGTGAAAACAATCAAGAAGAATCAAAGGGACGTAAACATGGTGATGAAGGTGTGATGTTTGCTGTCTACGGGGGCTGATAGAGGCCAAAGCAGCTTTTCATCAACCACTGTTTCTTCATATGAAAACACTTTAAGGTCAATATTCAGACATTTGGTGACACAGATTTGAAACATATTTTATGCAACGTGGTAATATTACCATAAACATGACAAAATTATGAATTATTACTCTTATACTGTATATTATCGTATATTACTATTAGTTACACGTGTGAGTGCCTCATGTCGCCTGTGATGCCTCAGATGTAGATTAACCTGAAGTAATTTGAAATCCTCCTGTCTCTGGGCTGTTTTTGTGAACGTCGTGACCACAAATGCCTGACTTTGTCGGCAGGTTCTCCAAAAAGATGCAATGCCCGCATGTGAAAAAGCAAAGGTTAACACCAGGCCTATGCTGAACGCATATCTATATATCTGCAGCTCCATCTGTCAGAGCAGAAGCTGCATTGAATTAATTCATGCCCATTAAAACCTTTAACTGCGATTTTTTCTTTTTCTTTTTACATCATAATTGGTTTGTAACGTCATGTAAATGCTTTAGTGTCTGTGATTCACAGCTCATAGTCCGTTCTTGCTCTCTGCATTCAGCGTATGGCTCTCTCAACCACTTCTCCTCTCTCTCTCTCTTTTCCTTCATTGAGCAGTAGCAGAATAAAGTCACAGTTTCAGTCGCAATTGTCAAACAACAAATGCTCTTTACAAAATAGCGACAGGAGAGAGGAGGAGCTGATGATTGAATTTGCATTAAATATTGCAAACATTGTGACATTGTGAATTCAAATTTGGTGCTGACATCAGTCGCCCGCTAATAATTTGACAATTGTAATGAGCTTATTTTTGTCTTTTTAAAGACAAAAAAAAAAAAAAAACACTCACTTTTAGATTGCATGGAAATACTGTATCAACATAGATATTTCACCAGAACAGTTCATATCATGTTCAGACTGGAACTTGTCACATTTCGTTCCACTGCTAAAATATGTTTCAAGTGATTAATGTCACATTCAATGCAATACGGATTTATTTATAGAGACCTCTGTGCTAATGAAAATAATGTGGCACAAATCACACACCAGCAAGAACAGCGAACTACAACATCATCATCATTCCAAAGGGGTTTATTAAAGGTGACTAGTGCTGTGTTTTTGGGGTATTTTTTGGTTTGTTGTGGGTTGAGTGCTGTGAGAGAGGGGGCAGAATCACCTTGATTAGCAACATACAGTATCTCTTGAATTTCTTATTCAAACACTGCCACAGTCTGCACCGCACACACCGACGCCCTTACTAAATCAAAAGTCAAATGATTAACGACTGTTGTACGATTAACAGACAGAGTCAGATGCTTCTTGCATTTACAGAAAGACATTCTCGTGTTGTCACAGGACCATGGTTTTCAAAAACTGTAGTACCTGTACATACAGTACGTGTGTGATCGGAGCGGAGCTGAGGAATTTTGGCTGGAATGCGTACAAAATAAAACCAGTACCAAAATAATAACAATAATGAATTAAATATTAATATTTAGAATCACCTTATGTCTCACTCCATCTTAATATAATTTCACTATACCAGTGTTTGAAGTATATGTGAAGAAGAGGAGGATTATGAGAGAGCATATTATCTTATTGGGAATAAATCTGCCTTCTGTGAAAAGTCTGTAACTGACTTTGCTTGGACTAATTACACCACTATATTTTAACATTGGTGATAATGTTGTTACTCATTAGCTTAAGAGCTTAAAAATGTCTCAGGTGGTACTTAGTATAAAAGTATGAGAACCAATGCTCCAGGACATATTTTGGGAAAACATGGAATTTATAAAAAAAAGGCCTGTCCTCAAAGCTGCAGTCAGTGATGTGATTTTTGTCTTCAAACCTCTGCATAAATACAATGTGTATGTTTGTGCATTAAGGCTGTTCTCGGGTGAGGGGTGTAGGTGTGCAGGATGCATGATCATGGACAGCGTGTGTCCATACAACACAGCGCCACCATGCTTCATTAAAAACTCTGACGTGAGTGCACCTTCAGCTCTGACACGTTTGAGGATCTTTTGATAGTAATGTGACACAAGCCTGTTCCTCAGCTGCTGCAGCTGTTCCATGGTCCTGCTCTTTCACATCTCTTACTTTGCTCCACAAATTTTCTTTATCTGATTATTGTTTTTGTCAGTCCAAAAAAATATTGAAATCGGATTTTCAAATAAACAGGGATTCTGGATTAGTGTTAGAGTCTTTCATATGTGGTTCATGCAAGATGATAATAGGAAACTTTATAATTATTAGTTCTTTAAAAATCTGGCAAAGCCTTTTATTGGGACACAGTTTTGGGTAAGGAGGAAAACTGTTTCCTTTTATCAGATAATACTACTCCAACCTTTCAAGATATTATTGATTTGTATTTTTGTATGTATTATAAATGTACTGCATAGTTGTATTACTTTTAAAAAAAATGAAAAATTCTCTTTTGTGTATGCATCTATACAACAATACAAAATTATTTTGTAATATCTTTTAAATATTTTTCTATGTGGTGATGTGAGCTTAGCTCCTCAAAGGGCTGTCTGGGGAACCATACCGTGGGCCTGGATAGGTCTCGGGTGGAAAGGTCCTGGGAATCTGGACTCTGACTCCACCTGGAGTGGTTTGGCCTACATTCAAGGTTCTATTATTTCATCCTCTGGGGACTAATCCTAGTTGGTAGGGTGCAGCCCTCTGCCTGCTCAGGGTTTGTCCCTGGGATTGGTGGCCTTGGGTGTCTCCTGGCCTGTGGGACAGCGGGACGCTCTGTGCATCTGGATGTTGATCAGCCTGCTGCTAAAAGCTGACCAGACAATGACGCAATCCCCCAGTCAACCACATCTAACGCCCCCCCCCCCCCCACACTTTAACACCCCCCCCCCCGCCCCCCCCACACACACACACACATATATATATATATTGTAAAATGACACCAACACATTCTGCTATATAATAAAATCACACTACAGTAAGTGTTGATCCTTTTTTTAATGTGGTTTGTGGGACAGCGGGACGCTCTGTGCATCTGGATGTTGATCAGCCTGCTGCTAAAAGCTGACCAGACAATGACGCAATCCCCCAGTCAACCACATCTAACGCCCCCCCCCCCCCCCCCCCCCCCCCCCCCCCCCCCCACATATATATATATATTGTAAAATGACACCAACACATTCTGCTATATAATAAAATCACACTACAGTAAGTGTTGATCCTTTTTTTAATGTGGTTGTTAATAATGATTACTGTTGTTGTTGAAATTGGTGTTTATTGTTTGTATTAACATATTATGTTGTTAACCCATACCTGTACTGTTTCTGAAACTGGTGTTTTTATCTCTCTCTCTCTCTAAACAATAGCCTGCATGCCTACATTGCTGGACAGGATGTTTATTTATTTATTTTTTTTAATATTAATTTTTACAGTATATGACTTCATAAGATAAGGATCACTAAAGGTCTCTCCATCCTTTTTGACATTCTGTTTTTGCAAACTCCTAGATAATCAAGAAAATGAATAGATGCTTGCCAGATTCACTCAGAGCTTATCCCGTTTCCCACATATCTTTGCTGTTTGTGTTTGTGTTTGTGCTGAAAAGCGAGTTGTTTTTAAGTGTCCACCTTGTAGAGAAAAACTTCCTTGAAACTGAGGTATCAGGAAAAAGAAAAAAAAAATGCTTATTATTCTTAAAGGACTTGATGTTGCTAACTATGTTGTGCAGGGGAGCATGAAAATACCCCTGCGCACAGAGCCAGGGCATCAATGGCAATTAATGCAAGTGGTGTCTCAGACAAGGAGGCTAATGAGTTTTAATATACATGCAGGTGAGGGAGAGTTGAGTCGCTGAGGCCCTTAATGAACTCATGACAGCCTAATTAGCCACAATTTACAATTCTAGGATTCTAATCAGCAGCACTGAAATGCTGCCACGCATCTTTGTATGAATGAATCCTTTAAAGGCTCCAATCTGCCGCCTTGATGGATAATTGCCTTTTTGTGCATCTCTCTCGCTCTCTCCTTTGCTCTCTCTATATAGACATAAACAGAGTTACAATATAGATAGATTATGACCAAGCCATCTTAGTGTACAATGATGTGGAGAGGGTCACAAAAGAAATCTCCACAAACACACACAATTATGTACAATTATGAAACTGCATGAACTGAAACACAATCATTTTCATAAACATGGAAACAAATGTGAGGCTCAGCGATCTTAGTAGTATCTTCCACCAGTGCCACAATAATAAAAATCGGACTGACTTTTTTTTCAAATGGCGAGAAGTAAAACGGATGCCAACTGGCATGGACATGGACATGTTGTGTTTTGCCATAAAAAAAAAATAAATAAATAAAAATCCTTGACGAGGAGAGGGGAAGAGAAGGGGGATCAGCAACGGCAGCGGTTAGTTTTACAACAGTGAGGATAAAGCAGGGGACATTGGATGGATGTTTATGTCGTACATATTGTGTATGCACTAACAAACTGTAGGGGGAGCTCAATAAAGAAAAAGGCAAAAAACAAAAAGAGCCCAGACTTGCAACAGCCTCATTGTTTTATTAGGTTCACATAAGTAGCTGCTAATGTACAATGTTTACATTCTAAACTAAGAAAAGGTGTGTACTTCTATGACTTACTGATAATGATCAATTGGCTATCGTCAGTAACAAAGTTTGTTTTATACCACCATGTTGGCAGGAAAAGCTTCTGCAAAACGGCACCAGTGCCATTTCAAGCCACAACAGTCCGCCACATTTTAAATCCGCAGACACTGAGCAATACAGACGGGATATTACGACTGTTAAAATGTCCTTGTGATGTTTTTCACAAACAGCAGGAGTGGACATTATTCCATACCTGCAGTTTGGTCGCCTGTGCGCGTTCTCTCGAGTGACCCTGCTACCGTTGTTGTTCTGTTGTGTTTGCTGCAAGGTGGGCGTGGCTCACCGTTTCCCTCATCTCCTGCCAAGTCAACCAACCACCTGCGATTCATTCATCAATCACTTTCCTCCTGCTGCAGCGTGAAAGAACTGGTTCAAACACATTCGCTCTGGGAGATCTTCATAAATCCTGTGGTATCAGCGCCTCAGCCCACTGTCATTGCCTCAGCTGAAATCCCAACCTTTTCTTTCCTCATTAACAGGTCGTTTTCACTGAAGTAGGTTTTCTTCAAGGTCTGTATTTGATTTCATTAATCCTTCCCTCTGCTTCTAACAAGTAGTGAAAACTGCTTATCAAAAAAACACCATGTCTTAAATGTCATTTCCCCGTGGTTATTTAAATACCAAGGGCATGATCTTTTTGTCCTCTGAGGTAGCATTGGCTCTGAAGAAAATAATTTTAATCAATGAAATAAATGATTTAAATGTGTGAAGAACAGATGTCATAGGGCACAGCCTTATTTTAAAGCACTGCCGGCTAAAAAAAATGTTAAGAACTGGTTTAAGCCTATCAGAAATAACCTTGTTCTTGATAGCCATCCTATGTTGCATACAGGATACCTGCTGTACCTAATCCCATCATGATACCTGTGGGTTAACACCTGCTACGTTGATCTATCCTCTCTCTCCAGGCGTGAAATTGCTGCTTATCTCTTCTGTGGCTTCTAAGCCATGTGCAATGTCCAACTAAGCAGATTCTCATCTTGTCCTCACAGAGGTAAACACAACGCAGTGCGTATCTGCTCCATCATGGCTGAATGATTACATGCTGCCATAAGAGCCTGAACAAAGGCAGGGTATGTAGAGGTGGAATTCTGTGTTGCTTTAAGATGGGTAGGTCCTTCCCATGATCACACACACTAATGAACAAGTGCAGAAATCACACAGGAGTTTGCTGAACTGTGACATTCCACAAAACTGCAAATAACTAACTCACAGGTGAATTTCAAGGCACTTTCACTATTCAATTTAAAGTGCAATTAAGTGAATAAATTATTAAAAAGGGAAGCTTCACAGGAAGAAACAGGAGGAGTTAGCATCTAGCAATGGCAAGCTCAGTCATTTTACTTCACAAAAAGCAATAAATGGGTATAGACAACATAGATTAAAGATTTAAGGAAAGTCCTGTATGTGCCCGGCCGTGCACATTTGCTTATTTGAATATTTTTATTGTTGCATCATCAACAACATGCATCTGATTGGTTGCTTGCAAAAGCATCAGAAGCAAAAATGAACAGGTCCAAAAAAAAAGTGGTTTGAAAATCATGAGTGTGCAAATAAATCACCCATCAACATTCATTTGATATGCACAGTCCTTATAGCTTGATTTCAGTAGGACACGTGTAAAAGATTGAGGACGACGTCCATGCTGTGAACTCATTTCTCATCTCCATCTAGACTGCAATCATCGTTTGTGCTGGGATAGCGCAACAAGAAAGCGGCTTGACATGAAATGCAACGCCCTGTAGTTGACAGATATGGCTTTTATTCTAAGGCCAATGCTGATCTTTAGAAATCAGTATGACCAATGTCACCCGGATGAGGCTTAAATTCTTGATGTCCCTCCATTTGATAAGATATAACACATTTACAATTATAAATGGTACACAAAATTGTTTAACATGTACACTTATGGGCCTTTTCTAACCAGTATATTGTGTCTGCACTACAGCTCATACGATTTAAATAAAAACCATAAGTCAAATATTAAAAACATGAACCACCCCTCCAAAAAAAAGGATTGCCAGAAATCTCACAAGAGTTTATTGTCCTGTAAATTCATCATAGAAAAAACTGACAGAGGTTTCAATCTGTTTTTGTTTTAAAACCACAGACTGGAGCTTTTTAATTTTCATGCTAAAACCGTCAGTGTCGGTCCAGTGCATGTAGGCATGTAATTAATCTTGGGCTTTAAGTCTCTCTCCCTGTGTATGCTTTATATTGCAACACAGCATGCACAGTTGCCAGTGTACAATATACAAACTTGTGTCCTTCATCCGATGGACTCCACAGTGCAGTAGTTGCAGCCTGAGCTGTTTTTTAACAGCATTCTTGCGCAATCTGTCAAAACAATGAGTAAGCCGATTTGTATACAAAAGAACAGAATGTAATTCCGAATGAGAATGTGGGCTATTCATCTGCTCTTCACAGCCTGTGACAGGTAATTCTCCAGGGTTCAAATATTTCTGGATAACATAATCATACTTTGAATTTTTTTTTTTTCTTCCCTCTTTTATTGACCTGCATCTCTTTGAGTTAAATCACATCACAGGGATTAAAGAGAGCTATAAAACCAAATCCACTCATGTTTGCTAGAGGATGATATCAAACTTCAGTTGGAGTTTGGGCTTTAGCAGTTTCATTTTGATCTTGATGGGATTTTCTGCTCATTCAAATAAAGCCACAAAAAGAGTCCCCCACCTGCCACGCAGCTAAATTAATATATAGTTTTATTTCATAGGGATTGGAAGAGTCAATCATTTTCCGACAGCAGATATGAATCATAAAGAGCTGGAATTATTATACCTATAAAGCAATGCATGCACACCACCCACCCTCACACACACTGGTGCATATATGTTTTTAATCATGGTGTTTTCATTATGGTATATTTGAGCAACCGACCTTTTTGCATTTTTTTCCCTCACACAAATGGTCTCACTTAGTTTTAAATGCTTTTAAAGGACCCCAACATAAAAAAGTAAGAGATTTTGGTTCACCAATCAATTTCAACGCTTTATCTTTGCTTTGAATCTATCCATTAGAAAGCTTTGAATGATGGGGAAATAAAGTGTTGCTTTGTAAACCTTTGACACCGCCACAAAATAGAGAAAAATCAACAATTTTACAACACAGTACACAGAAGTTTTTGAGCCGCTGTTCCCTTCATCAGTAATGTAAAAATTGTTAGTTTGCAAATTCAATGTTAAAATTCTTTCATGCAGATTCTCCTAAATGAGTTTTTTTAAACTTACAAAACGATGCAAAATTAAGGTGCAATGCAAAATTAAGTTTTCATTTGTGAAAGGAATAAACATATTTTTACCATAGCATACTCTTATTCCTTTATTACTAAATTCTTAATGATTTTTATACATTCTGACCATGTATGTTCATCATACTATATTTCTATTTTTCACTATACCTATAATGCCAAAAGAGATATGTGACCACTGCCATATGGCAGCAGTGCACATTTACATCACAAGTAGAATCACGTGGAAATATACCTATAAATGAGAAGCATTAAGACTTACTGCTATGTCCCCCCCAAAAAAAGCACACTGTGTCTACCAGACTGAGAGGAGTAAGCAGAAATCTCCCAGGTTCTTTAGCACAGAATCATGCATCTCCCTTTCATTAGGCACTTGCAGCACGCTGGAGGACGGCAAATTGGGCCGAACTAATTACAGTTTAAACGAAACCATAATTGGACATTTTGCGCTTGTCATACGATGAGAGACAGATGGGTCTGTAATTACATTACAAGTCTGACATCAGGATGGTGAGTTACGGCATGCAGCCCCCCCATGCCCTTCATGGAGTGCTGAAGAGAAGTGGCCCACATTCAAAAAACAATTTACTGTTGATTTTCATAATCAGTCTGCATCTACAGCATCAACCACACTCCATCAGCCAAATCAGGATTAATCACCACACTTATCAACATCATGTTGCTCTGATTTCAGGCAAATGTGGTAAAATGGGGAGAGATCAGAAAATGTATGGAATGATCTTAAAAAGGGAAGATTGTGGAATAGTGAATAGAAGTTCACAAATTTTGGCTGAAATTGGGTTACAATGGAGCAGGAAACATCCAATGTTAATATAAAACATTTATGAAAAACTACATTGTAATCAGAGACATTCAGTAGCATTATGGCCCAATGAGAGACCATCGGGGGGAAAGAAATAGTAAGTGATAGGTAAGTTCAAGAACGAGAGTGAAGTGAGGGTGTTAGCAAGGGTGATTTACATTTTAGAGAGGAGGTGTTCGACAGAGATGACTCAAGAATTATTACTTTTTGACAGAGCTTGTACACCGACAGGGAGCTATATACTAAATAGAAATATATAAATATACTGTATAAAAAAATCTGGATTATTATATGTAATGATATAGCACCACATATTAGGTGGCTATATTACATTTCTGAATGAGTGCTGGTCGCCAAGTTGTCACTGAGAGCATGGGGGTGCAAGGCAGAGGGTGCTCCACAGTGCAGTCAGCTCTGGGCATGTGTTAGTACCTCATATAACAACCATCATTTAAAAAAACAGAAATCACCCTTTCAAAGCTTGTGCTTAACCCTAATACAAAGTGCTCCGAATTTACTCACCCAGAGCAGCAGGAAACCAGCTCTGTGTTATTTCAGCATTATGAATCATTCAGACTACTCTCCAGGCTTGACTTGCTAAAATGGTTTGCGCCTCTGGATTTGTCATCCAAGTGACACAAAAAAGCACAAGCCAGTTTTATCTTACAATGAGGATATTCACTTCAAGTGCAGAATAACTCGCTAGCTCCTTCCCTGTGAACCTTCACATTTTTATGAGCACAACCTGGATCTGCGAGGGAACGGGTCAAGAGCCTCACTGATCTCAGTCTCAGATGGCTGTATTTTCTTCAAAGTCCTTTGGAGCAGATTGTACTTTGTACTTTGATCTACGGATGATTTATCAAGTCTGCGGTGCCCGCGACTTGCTGCATGTCACAACACACTGCCATGGTGATTAATTATGTGCTTGAATGGCAATATAGACTGTAAGCTTGTACATGATGTGACAAGACGGGTCAATAACCAGCAGCCATAATGGGCCTTTGGAGAGGAGGGACCTCCTGGTGTGATTATATTTTACAGCATAAGTGGCAGGAGACACATGGAGAATCATGGCATATATAATGAATGCACATTACTTCCTTGATTATAGTGTGATTGTTTATTTTACTAAATATAAGAGCAGTTAAAACAGGTAAATTCTGTTTGACCCGTTGCACTCAGGTAAGTCAGTGTTATTTGGAAATGAAATCCCCTGCACCAAAGAATACATGTCTGTAAAGGAATAGGTAAAATTTAATATATCTAAAGACTGATTTTGGCGCATTACCTCACGGCAAGGCCACCTTTTCTGAATGAAAAGTGAAATTTGATTTGGTTTGTAAAGCAATCACTCCAAGCACCTGAGAAATCAGCAATTTTACATCAGGGCACACAGGAGTTGTTGATCTACTGCTGCGTCCATCACTCAGCTCAAATGTCTTATTTCGTGACATTAGTGAATGAAATCCTTTTTTAGAATTTAGTCACGCTGTCATACAAATAAGCCAAACAAGGCTTGAACGATTAGGACTCAAATATGTGGTGCTGTGGAAGAAGTTAGGAGTATTTAGATTTGACAAGTGTACCAAGTGCAAGACTATGATTAATCCAGAATACAGCAGTGATGCACCATTATTTCTAACTGATGCACTAGAGGAGACTTTGATCCTTTGAAGTCAATATAAAGAGGAACTTCCACACTTATTGCAGAAGCCAGCGGATGATAAACACTGCTTCCTAAAGGGTGGTGCAGGATGGGAGGATGGAGAATGCAGTCAAATTCAAAGTCTTCAGACACCACGCTGAGCAACTACCATAAGAAACCTGACAAACAGGAGATCTGTCACAATGTCAAGGCTGTGGTCCGATGTCGTCCCCTAAGCAAGAAGGAGGAGAAGATGGGCCACAAACACGTAGTCCAAGTGGACGAGATCTGTGGGATGGTAACAGTCAATAAGCTGGAGAGCCCTAAGGAGCCTCCCAAAAACTTCAACTTTGACATGGTGTTTGGACCAGACAGCAAACAGGTAGATGTCTACAATCTCACTGCCCGCCCCATCATTGACTCAGTATTAGAGGGTTACAATGGCACCATTTTTGCTTATGGGCAAACTGGCACAGGAAAAACATTCACCATGGAGGGTATGAGAGCAGTGCCAGAACTCAGAGGGATTATCCCAAACTCCTTTGTTCACATTTTTGGTCATATTGCCAAGGCAGATGGAGATACCAGATTTTTAGTTCGTGTTTCATACCTGGAGATTTACAATGAGGAAGTTAGGGACTTGTTGGGCAAGGATCATGCAAAGAGGTTAGAGGTGAGAGAACAGCCAGGGATTGGTGTGTATATCAAAGACCTGTCAAGTCATGTTGTTAAAAACGCTGACAAAATGGACAGGATTATGACACGAGGACACAAAAACAGGTCGATCGGTGCCACAAACATGAATGAACACAGCTCTCGTTCACATGCCATCTTCACCATCACTATTGAGTGCAGTGAAAAGGGTGTTGATAAGCTTGTGCGAATGGGAAAACTTCATCTGGTTGACCTGGCAGGTTCAGAAAGACAGAGCAAGGCTGGAGCTGCAGGTCACCGTTTAAAGGAGGCCACAATGATCAATCTCTCTCTCTCCACACTGGGTAATGTAATCTCTGCCCTGGTGGATGGTAAGAGCACACATGTGCCTTACAGGAACTCTAAACTAACCCGTCTTCTGCAGGATTCACTTGGAGGAAACTCAAAGACCCTGATGTTTGCAAACATAGGCCCTTCAGATTATAATTATGATGAGACCATCAGTACCCTGCGCTATGCCAGCAGGGCTAAAAACATCAAGAACAAAGCTAGGATCAACGAGGATCCTAAGGATGCCCTGCTACACCAGTTACAAAAGGAAATTGAAGAGCTGAAGAACAAACTTGAGGGAAGTGAAGACATCTCTGGTTCAGAGGGCAGTGGTTTGGAAGAGATAGGTGAAAGTGAAAATGAAGGACGCGAGGCAGGAGGAGGCTGCAGGAGAAGAAACAGCAAGAAGAAGGTTTCTCTGGGGAAGAGGGCAGAGATGCAGGCAAAGATTGAACAGGAAAGCAAGGCTTTAGGCATGGAGGAGGAGGAGAGGAATAAGGCAAGAGCAGAGCTGGAGAAGGAGGAGAAGCATCTGCTTAAAGCCCAGAAACTGCATGACTTTCTGCAGGAGAGACTGTCGCTCCTAGAAGAGATGGTGATTGTAGGTGGAGTAGACCTCTTGGCTAAAGCTGAAGAGCAGCAGAAGCTCTTGCAGGAGTCCTACAATGAACTTGAACAACGTCGCAGGAGAGAAGAGCAGCTGCGAAGGGAGCTAACGGAGAAAGAACTGCAATGTATGGACTTGGACGAAAAATACACCAGTCTGCAGAAAGAGGCTAAAGGAAAACACAAAAAACTGTGGCAAATATGGACCATGCTGCAGGATGCCAAATCCAAACAGACAGATCTATCAGAGGAGCATGACAGGGAGATGGAAGATCTTCAGGAGAACATACACCAGCTGAACAAAGAACTCCAATACCAGATGCTCATTATAGACAATATAATTCCCAAGGACTTCCAGGAGATGATAGAGAACAATGCGCACTGGAATGATGAAATTGGAGAATGGCAGCTGAAATGTGTTGCATTTACCGGCAACAATATAACAAAACAGAACCCTGCTCCTAACAACAAAGATCTATTTGAGGTGGATCTGTCCCATGTGTATTCTTCCTACTTAGAGCGGAACGGAGCATGCAGCAGTCACTGATGAATTTGGAAGATATTGGTCGACCTAAGACCGGGCAAGGAAAATCATCTGCAAAGTCAGACACTGTGATCAAATCCCTTCTGCAGTAAAGACGAGGGCTGGAGGAGGGCTACTTGGGGTGTTGTGCAGAGATTTTGGATAGAAAATTCTTTAGAGTGTGTTGATTGCATGTGTAGAATTTTGTCTTGATCAAGATAATCAAGTTGAGGTGGTGGTGCCTGGCTTGAACATGCAGGGTCGTAATGTGCAACCGTTTAACTGCTGGGCGTTCTCCAGGGTTTTTGTAATGCAGCTTTCTTGTATGAGTTCACTCATACATTGGCTAAAAACTGCTTAGCCTGGGGAGCTGGAGCGGTATGTAGAGGGTCTCAGGAGTGACTTCTGCTGACAAGATGGGGCAATAATGCTGTAACACCAAAGAAGAAAAAGAAAGAAAGAGAAGAAGGCACTGGTTGTGGGAAGCATTAATGCAACAATACATATGCAAACTGCAGTAAAACAATTAATAATAAGAGGACAGCTATGTTTCATTGAAACTTTAATGTTGCCTTACAAACAGTCAAGTCACCACACAAGTCCCTACCTGGTCTGAGAATACTTTGGGGAAAGAAACATTACCTTCTGTACGTGGCTGAATATAATAAATAGTTTCAGAGTACATTCACAGTTGGACAATGTGTCCATTATTTGGGAGTCATTTGTTTAGTCATGTTTTTGTTTTTAATTGATCAGGTTGGCCATTTGTGACCAATCATGGTCAAGTGTGACCCCTAAAAGGGACCATACAGATGGATTAAAAAGGTCACCTCTGGAGTTGGAGGTGGGCATTTCAAACCCATACAAAAGGGGAAACGAGTTGGCTAAAACTTAAGCCCCATAACTGATAAATCTGAGAGAAGTTACAGAAGTACGCCACATAGTGTGATCTGAAGACAGTAAAGAGTTTTTTGTGGTGGTTTTTAAAAAGAAAACAACTTCTTTCTTTTTTAGCACTCTATTAGGTCACAGACTGAATAAAGACATGAAGGGCTATATAGTTTTATGAAAAATAACATTATTTGCAAAGTATTTAAAACAATAACAGCTAGTTATTGTTTTTAGTTATAGCTGCTAGTTATGGCTAACATGCTTGTTGAAGACATGGCTAGAGTTCTCTGGTATCAATGGTTTGTCGACAAATGCACATGTTAACTTGACGTATGTTTAATGACAGCTGCAACAGACGGTACCGTTTTCCAACTTTAGGGGGAGCTGAGAGCAAAAACTACATTATGTTGCTTTAAGTGGGCTCATGAGAATACAAGTTTCAGATACTTCAGACACGTCCACATTGCCATTACTTTCCAGATTACATTCATTTTCATATAAATTGCTGAGACATTTTGAGATTTTGCTCTATAAATAATGCCCTTTTTAAGCATTCCACACAGATCTTGACTCAAACATATTTATAAGGGCATTTGGTTTGAAACTAATTGTACTGTATCCGCTTAAATTACTCCTGTGAGTATACGGAGAGTTGTTTCCTTCATTTAGATCAAGGGTTGTTCATGAATTAAATAAAAAGGAAAACGGTTAGTTTTCATTCATGCAGTCTACAGTGGAATTAGAGAATTTGTTGGATCCCACAGTGCTTTTCATTACAGACTGAGTTGATCAGCAGATGGCTTCAGCTCCTGCTCTGAATGTGGATGACTTTTACAAACCTCATATTCTCCCAGCTAGATATTATTAAAATAAAAAATAAAAAAAAAACCTTTCACAACTAATATGTGGCATGAAATCAACACTTTCAGTAGCACTGTTTAATAGCTTAATTGTGTGATGATTCTGAAGTGTGATCTTTTAATAATGGGGGGATAAGGGGATAATCACTAGGTAAATAAATCATACAGTACTGTGTATTAGCCCATTTGGAACATTACAAATCAATAATTAGTTTTTGTAAAAGCTTTTTTGTGAGTGGCTGAAGTAACCACTCTGCCATCTCACATGGCTGACCATGGCTGACCTTCCACCATACTGTGGCACTGTGAAACTTACCCATTCATTTTCACTGAATTGGCAGAGCTAAAATCTGTCATGCTTCTGAAAAGGTGATGTCAAGTTTGTGCTTTAACTTGCTTTTTTCCCCTGAATGTAAGACTAAGGATGTACAACATAATCAAGGCTGATAACATTTTGTCCAATAATGGAGATTTTTTTAGTTGTTCCAAAACTTTTATAGCATCGGATTAGAGGTGGGAAAGATATATCATCTGAGATCATGATTATTATCAAGATATGCAAATTGGCTTTATTGAGTAGTTAAATGACCACCAAAAATGAAAACATGGAAACCCAGCCAAACAACTATGTCTTTAAAAAAAACAGAACTACACCCCAGATTAATGAACTTTTGGCTTAAAAGAGTTTACTCTAAAGGATGGAGTAAGAAAGAAGTAGCTTAAGTCTGTACTCCACACACACGTGCACACACACGTGCACACACACACATTCCAGCAGCGCTCCTTCCCCATTGTTGTGATGCTCCTCATTTTAATGACCATGGTTTCGTGCCAATTGCATTAATTTCCTCAATATGTAAATTTTGTTAATGTGAACCTCCCCCCCCCACCCCTTGACTGGCAAAACTGTTGTGAGTTAATGAGCCTTTTGTAATTACAATTGCTATAGCAACAACGGTACCTGGGCCTGGATAATATTACATGCAGTCTGTTTTCACAGTCAGCAGACACAGGAGACTAAAGCCGATTAAAAATGTCTCATAACGTAGAGACATTGCCTCGGAGCGCAAATAGGTAGAATCACAATGCATCGTTAGCCTCTGAAAAAAATAAACACTAATGCCATTAAGCCAACAGAATGTAGCATTACATCAGGCCCACTCTTTCCACTGTAGCTTTTCATTAGAAGTCTTGTCTGGAGCAACTCGGACTAATGAAACCAACAATGAACCAAATATAAGACTTGACAGGTTGGTTCCAACTAATAAGAAGCACAGAACACTTCATAATCACATTGAATGTGAAACATAAAAAGGAAAAATGGGGAAATAAGGGCCTGATAGGAATAAAGGAGCTGAGATGAGTGGATAAATGGTAATCCTCCTTCTGGGTCATATTTTAGATATTTAATTTAGTTTATGAATGTCTTAGATTATAAAGCCAAGACAGTAGATTAGTAAATGAAAAATCACTCCTTTAGTTGAGAAAACAATCAATATACTGTAGGTCCACTAAGCAGCTGTCTGTTTATGAACGTGCATGAAAAACTTGAAATGAAAAAGGGGAAGGAAGAAGCAAACAATAAACAGGAGAAGAAGAAATAAGGGAACATTACACATGCCAACTGCTGGAAAACACCAGCAGCAGCGTTTATGGAATTCTCAAATTCCATGAGAGCAGTTTATGGAATCAGGTTTGTGTCAAGAAAAGATCAAGCAAAACTTTTTTCAAAATCAAACAAAAATACAAATTTGTGAATGAAAAAAAAAGTCACTTAAGCAAACATAATTATTACTTGCAATCAAATAATTTAGTCTTTCACACATCTAAAAACACATGATACCAGAATTAAAAATAAAGAATATAAATGCATATGTCTATATCTAGGGGTGTCCTGTAAACGATGTAGCCAATGGGGACGCTCCCCTGAAAAGCCCGCCCACCTGAGAGGTTTGTGTCACAACTGCAAACAAAAGAATGTGTTTTTAAGTGTTACACACTAACTATGTAAAGTATTTGATTGCAAAATTATGTAATTTCTTCCATTTTTTTGTTTGGCAACGAAAAAGCTTTGCCTGAGGTTTTTTGTCGGTATGTGATTTCATAGCAGATGCACATCTCGTGATGAGACTGAAAAGTCTACAAGAGCTTATAAAAAAAAATATTCTGGACATGCTTGATTTAAATTATGATAAAAGGTCCTTATGGAATTATTGATCAATAATACAAAAAATATGTGGCCAATAGCCCTGCTTTAAATGTTCAGGTATCTTTGGCTGAATCATTTGAGCTGTTGGTTAAACTGCCACCAAGTCATTTTTTTTAATCCCCACCAACACATTTTTCATATTTTGTTTGACAGAAGAAACACACATCCCTCTGCCGTCTCACCAACTCCTCCTTGTGATCCACAGAAGGAGGCACAGTGACAGAGAAAGCCTAGCAGCTGACGGCCTGTCATAGAGTTAAACTCGGCGTCAGCCGGGCTACACTTTCTCACTGACGTTAATTGCAGGTGACAGGGCTAAATACAAGGCTCTGCACAATGACAATGATGACTCTGGAGGAAATTCTTCGCGACCTCCTTTCTGCCTGCTGTGACAAGAGTGATTATGCAGACTAGGAACTTGTCAGGACGTCATTATTTCAACTTGGGTTGACTGAGGAGACCTAATATTAGACAAATGACAGAATCTAAACAGAATCGCTCACCTTTGTTTCACGACTGCTGATATTACACATTTTTATTATTATTATTTTGTTCTCACTGTGGATTAACTATTCTCTCTCATGCCCAATGCATCAGAATACTCATTAAAAAAAATCCTGAGTACTAAATTGTTTACAGGTCCAGTGAGTAATACTTAAATGAGTGAAATCTAATTGTGAGACTACAGATTACAAACTATGGTGGCCTCCGCATATCAGAAAGAATATAGACACACTTCCACAATTCTCCTCTCTCTCCCTTCATGTCTTTCTCTTGTGTTTTCCTCTGCTTCATTGGTTTTTGCATCAGAATTATTTAGGTGGAACAGGTTTTCTTCATGTGCATAATAAGCTTTTTTTTTTTTTTCAAAGTGACAAAAGAAACCCAAATGATTCAAATTTGAAAGAGATTAGAAACTTATACAAACATCTTATATTGTATTTCTTCCATTTGACCTTCCTGAATGTTACACATTGGCCCTTACAGTGTGCATTAAAGTTAAAATAAGAAAGAAAGAAAGAAAGAAAGAAAGAAAGAAAGAAAGAAAGAAAGAAAGAAAGAAAGCTTATCATATTAAATCCCTTTCCTCACAGTTTGGTTTATCATTTCTAAGCCACACATGTTGAACTCTATATATACCAACGTGTATTTCATTTTACAGATAGATCCACAAAAGACTTAATAACTGGCTCTTTAAAATGGATTGACCCAAAAGGAATAATCTTGCCTTGTGTATGATTTGTACTTTGGTATTTTTCGATTATTTATTCTATTTGTAAATGTGTAGCTTCATAAAAGCTGCTGTAACTGACTGTTAAGGTTGCAAAGTCAATGCAAGAAGTTCAAGATAAAAAAAAAACATTTCAATTTGCAATATAAGTCATGTTCTGTATTTATATAACACTTTCTAGTCTTGATGACCACTTAAAGCTGCTTTACACTACAGTGTTGCCATTCGTCTATTCTTTCACACATTTATATAGTGAATCTAAATGCAGCACATTTTCTTTCACACAACTTTCATACCCATTAATATGCTTAGATTTTTGCTCCATATAACAAAGAAATCAATAAAACAAGACATTTCAGAACATCATCATGTCAACATCATCATGTCAACATTTGGGAACCACGATCAACATTTTTCAACATTTTACGGACCAAACAAAGTATTCAGTTAATCGAGTAAATAATCAACAGATTACTCAGTTATGAAAATAATCATTTGTTGCAGCCTTACTACCAGCATCAGGAGCAACATAGGTTTAAGTACCTTGCACATGGATACATCGGACTAGAGGAGGTGGGACTCAAATCCAAAACCTTCCAGCTGAAAGACGACTCACTCGACCACTGAGCTACGACCCTAAACACGAACACAAGAACTAGTGGTATATGAAGCCACTGACAGGGACATTATAGTGGATTTATTCTAATCAATACATCTGGGACTTTGTTTGAAACAGTATTTGCAGTGAAACATTTCTCTAGGTAAACACTGTCTTATAAATAGGACATGCAGTATAGCACATGCAGCATTCATTCACAGCAGCTGCTGCAGTCCAATTCCATTGTGCTTTATGTTAAGGCCCTACAGCAAAGTAAACAACAACAACAACAACAACAACAGGTAAACAGCTTGTTATCATCCACAAATGCGCTGACAGCCACATACAGCGGTCTGGTGATGGCGCACCAGAGAGAATGAAAGAAAAATAGTAGCCTAACATCAGATAACAAACACAAAGAAAAGTCTTTAAAGTTTTTTTAAAAAGTAACAAATAAATAATGTTTTTTTTTTTTTTAATTTAAGCAGCACTTACTTGATGACTTGATTTTTGGGTGAAGGCACTTCACTCATCCCTCTGGACAAAAATCTCAGTGAGTTTGTTGTAAAAGTTCCTTGTTTGTTGTATTCCCCAGTTCCATTATTCTCCTTCTAGTGGGAAAAAACAGCTGACAACGGAGGTCCATTCCAGCCGCAGGGCTGTGGGAGTTCCTCGTCATGGCTGCGCTGGTCAAAGCTTTAATTAAAATCAGCCTCAAGACTTTAAAAGTCTCCAAGACATGAGTCTGTCAGAAGAATTAGCAGGCTCATCATTTGGCTGCCTGCTTCTTCCACTTCTTTTGTGATGGTACAACAGACTGAAATACTGCCCCCTATCACTCTGGAGTGTGAACTGCAGCAGAGTTACAGTACAATTTAAAGAGGATGTATGTAAAATACCATACAACCTCAGTGTCAACCTGATGCTTATTGTAGTCCCAAATCAGCTTAGCTGCCCAAATTTTCCAAATACAGGAAGAAGCTGCATTAATACCCTGCTGCTCACTGTCTGATTTATTTTACAAACAGTGAATATGTTTAATTTTTCCATAAGAGCAATGAGCAGAGACTGAGAGTGAAAAAGTGTCTGCTTTAGAGCAGCACCGGGGAAATATCACCTGATGAGAGGAGAAGATGATGCAAAAGTAATGGACTGCAAAACCATTGTATGCATTAATTATCCACCAACAATGTATGGGGGAGAGAGAGAGAGAAAGAAAGATTTGTCTGGGTGAAAATGATCCATACTGGAACATATTTCTTCTCTTCATCTGTCTATATATTTTAACGCATGTCAACTGCAGACCCTCAATTTTGAGAGGGGAAGTGAGGCTTTTTAGTTTTGGTAACAGTCTGCATTTCCACAACCCATAGTTGAAACTTACTGCATCAAGTAACTCTGCTGGCAGCACAGTTGTTGAAGTGCTATGAGCTGTGTTATTAAGTGGTTCGCAGTGGGTGGTGCAACAGACCAATACACCAAACCACAGCGTAAACAGAGTTTGCAGGCCACAAATGAAAGTTTCCCTTTTAGTCCTTTTAGCCTGGAGGTTCAAAACACTCTAGAAACAACTCTGTCCCCCACACCATGCCCACAACCACCAGTGCTTTTTACCACATTTAAAGTGTCATCTGTGAAGCTGAGACAGCTTTTAATGGTGCTGATATAAGTGCTTTGAACTCATTGAGTGTAAAATCACCTTAGAAATGTCCCACTGAATCATTTCACATATTTGCACCATTAAAATTATTCTATAATTTATAATAGGAGACCCTAACACTCTCAACTGAAATTCAGGGTAATAACATTAAATGAACTGTAG
This sequence comes from Brachirus orientalis, assembly GCA_016785285.1. NCBI lineage: Eukaryota > Metazoa > Chordata > Actinopteri > Pleuronectiformes > Soleidae > Brachirus > Brachirus orientalis. The sequence goes on along the minus strand of JAFBJR010000144.1, from coordinate 3,567,746 downwards.
TGTTGACAAATGGCAATGAATTCTAAATGTAGGTGAAGGTTCCAGATTTTTGAAGGCGAAGAATTTGGTTGAGAGCAAAAGAGATCAGTGCACTGAGATCAGTGAGACAACAGCAAATGCAACTGTGCAGTGGTTTAGCAACAGTTGTTCCAAAGAATCTTTGTTGAACAAAAATAAAAGGAAACTTTCTTTCAGATTAGACAGGACAGAACCTTTGGGAAAGATTTAGGAAACCTGAGCACTACTGAACACATACAGTAGCTATACAACCTAACATTCAGTATCAAACTCAAAATTGTCCTTCTCCAGAAGGATAACCTGTAACTTAAACTTAGCTAAGTTTATTAGAAGATTAGGATTAAAAAAAGGCAACAGAGAGAAAAGTTATAGGGGCAACAAACAACTTCCATGACATCTTCCCTTCACTGACTAAAAAGAGAACAACATAGTTTCTTTATGCTCTAAATCGAGTCATCAGTGAGGAAAAAACTTTGTCTGATTTGTGGGATTTAGAGTAACTGATCCTAACAGTGTGATACCACACTTCCATACTTTTTAATGGGGACCTGCTTTTTAAACATGACAGACAGCAGCAGGTAAGTCCTCATTTGGGTTTACATATTTATACACAAACTAGTATAGTAAATATTCACATTAATAATTAATTGGAAGGTATATGTATTTTTTTGCATCAAGGAGCCGATGTGACACATCTTTAATCAAAGCAGATCATTCTCAGGCATTTCTTTCAGATGAGTGAAATCTAATTAATATAAAAGTGAGGCAAGTGGCAGCCCACATTGTGTTATATCTGCTCGATCATAAGTCACACTGACTTGGGTGTCACTTTAATGTCTAGTGTGTGTGTGTGTGTGTGTGTGTGTGCTTCTTTAGTGTGTTGCAGCTGACAGAGGTGGTGTGTGGTGTGTGATGAGTCTGTCATGGAAGGAGAGCGAGCAGAGTGGATATTAATTCTCCTCTTGATTCATATCTGCCTGCTCTCAGGAGACACACAAACCCTTGGCTCACCAAAAGCTTTTCACCTGACTGACGGAGATCCTATTTAAGATACGCTGGCACGCTTGAGCCGATACCACCCTCCTGTCCTGTCCTGCACACTGCAGCAGCAGCAGCAGCAGCAGCACAGCCTTTTCTTATGTCTCACTCTGCTCTCAAGCTGCTCAACCCTTCTATCTGTGTTTCTCTACACCTTTGTCCATTCATCTTACTGATTTAACACAGCTAAATTACTTCAACCCTCTCCTTTCTGTGTTCCAGAAACCAGCATGTGTCTGTTTCTGCGTCTTCCAGTGGTCAAAACGTCAACACTAAAGCCTGATTCACTTGACAAAACTTATCAAGTCATGCACAGCATTCAATTTATTCTCCAGGAAAAGTCAGCTCTTACATTTGCCAGTTTACATTGTACCATCATAATTGGTGTTATTATTATTATTTGTATTTTTTAAGACACAGTATTATATGTAAAAAGTGGTTTATATCTAATATAATATTCAATCAAACATTTGAGCACATGCAGTGTGTGTGTGTGTGCCGAGACAGTAGAAACAAAATGGTGCGTTTAGCAGTCCTAGCAGCTGAAAAACCTAATAGCTTTGTTTTGACTGTTCAAGCATGATTACCCTTCGAAATGATGAATAATGTGATGGAGCCAAAACAAGGAGCCCCACTGAAAAGACGTCCTATTGGAGGCTGGATGTTTCCATGACACGCTCAGTACATTTAGGTTATGCTGGTACAAGAAATCAAAGTATTGTTTTGTTACTTAGAATACATGTAATAATTTCAGTCTGAAGGACATTGTCATTCTGATAGAATTACAAATGTACAGTATTGTTATTCCTCTAAGAATCATGTCATTCTACTTGTATTTGGTGCTAACTTGTAAATCTTTGGTATTGTTATTCTCCCTAGTCAGGAAAAAAAAGACAACCGCATATATTCTCTGTATTTAAATGACTGAATTCACTTGTTCCTGTGACTGAGTGTTGAATTCATTATTACAAGATAACAGAAATCATAGCTGTAAAAAGTGCTAAATGAAATTCTGTTTCTTGTGAAAAAAAAAAAAAATCCTCTAAGAATCATGTCATTCTACTTGTATTTGGTGCTAACTTGTAAATCTTTGGTATTGTTATTCTCCCTAGTCAGGAAAAAAAAGACAACCGCATATATTCTCTGTATTTAAATGACTGAATTCACTTGTTCCTGTGACTGAGTGTTGAATTCATTATTACAAGATAACAGAAAGCATAGCTGTAAAAAGTGCTAAATGAAATTCTGTTTCTTGTGAAAAAAAAAAAAAAAAAAAAAAAATCAGTGGCAAAGAAACAAGAACAGAGGCACCAGAATGGAAAGGTACTGTAACAAGCAGGCATTTGCATTTATAGGGTTTGATCATCACCAACATCTAATAAGCCACCTATTACTTTTATTTCTATTTTTATATTTGCGTTTGATGGAAAAATTAGTTCCTGTCCGTCAAATCTTGCACAGCTGTCACAACCAATGAAGGAGTCCATTTTTTTCTCGGCATTCCCACACTTTGCATTTACACTAGTACCAGGACAGAGGGCCAGGTAGGCCAACAATCAATTGAGAGTGGACACAGTCCAGCTCCTGCCTCAGTTCCCTTTTAAACCAGAATGACTGTTTGCGAGAACCAACCTATAAACGTTGAGTGGAAAATGGCCTCGCCACTAAATCTCAATAATGTCACTTAATACGGGTGAGTGAGATGAGTGGATGTATATACTGTATATTTTAAGGCACCATCTCTTGGGCGCACTGAGTTTTATACCTTGGAGTGGAGCAATGCCTGTGATGAAGCACCGTGATGCTGTTTCACACTTTGCAGAGTTCGAAGGTACAGTAGAAAGGACTTTGGTGAAGGGTTTTTAATCAGCAATTTCAAGATTTTTTTTTTATCATAATGTAAATAAAGTGACGTGAGAAACAATATGTCTTTACAATATCTGCCTCATCGTGAGAGACTCTGACCAATAACGTGGCAGCTCTACTACAACTGCTTCTCATCAAGATCACAGCCATGCTGCAAAAAAGCGAAGAGGAGGGAAAGAGTCTAAAAGAGAGTTGAACAGTAACAGCAATAAAGCATGCCAGAAATGGTGAGATTGCCTTGGGTCATTGCTGTGAAACAGGTGCGTCTGTCTGTGCTCATCTGCTGGGAAGGGTTCAGGATACAGAGTATTAGCTCCTGCCTGCCATCTTTGGTGTAGAACCGCAAAAACTCTTTCCAGATGCATTGGTGTCGTCATTGTCTGCTCAGGAGACAGGACAGTGACGCTTGTGTTTTGATGACTGGACAAGAGGGTGTTTAAATTGATCAAGGGCGAGCTGCACTCAGATTGCCCCCGGCTGGTCTGCTAATTACTTCAGGCATTCTGATGCACTTCTGGTCTGTAAATTTGGAACCAGAATTGGTTGATGTCTGTCCACTGAAACGTTTTCACTTTTTCAAGAATATCATATACTAAAATGAACATTTCACGGAGGAAAATTACCAATATATTACTGAAGGTAGAGATGATTTATATTATAATTTTCTCAAAATAGCGTGAACCTTGACATGAAAACATGGGGGAGGCCAGAAAGAACAATCTTTGAACGCTTTTTGTCATCTTTTTTAACTAAAGTATTGAAAATTGCACTTGACATGAACTTTGTCAACAATCCATTGTAAGTTGTTTAATATTTTACAACAAAAAAAATAGCAAACTACCCACTTCAGCGTAGGCTAAAGCTTGACTGTGTTTACCTGGATGAAAGCTCACTTCACCTTAGAGAGACACGCACAGAAAACCAGGACACCCATGTGCTTGAGGACAGAAACAGAGGTTTAGAGAGAGGCAGTAGTTGTTGGAATGTTTACAGTAATGTTAGCCGACCACACACGCTTTAGTGAACATGCTGGGTTTAATGAATTCCTTTTGAGGGAGACTAACCCACCAGCAGGATGATGGTAGCAGGTGCAAAGCCTGAAATAATGAAAGAATGAGCCTCTCACCAAGAGTTAAGGCATAAAGATGTGCTTAAGTTTGGATTTAAAGGCTTCAGTGGAGTCAGACAGTGTAATGTCAGCAGGATGGTTGTTCCAGAGGCAGAGGCTACATGGAAAGGAAGATGGCGCCTGCTGATTTCTTTTTCATCCTAGAAGCCCTGTGTTCTGAGAGCAATGATGAGACAATGGAATATATAGTTTATTGAAATCAGACCAGCCCATTTGGGAGTTAGCATTTCTTCCAAAGCACCTAAATACCAACCTTCTGATATCAAGATGAGAAATTATCTAAAAGGGTCAAATTATGCGAATTTATTTTATTCTCAATTGAGTTTTTTAATTCCAAAGGCATTGGGAACTTTGCAGCGCAGCAGCCAAGTCGGATGCCAACTGAAGATACTTGTTATCCTCACTGCCAAATAAACTACATTGCTGCTACATATGTGAATTAGCAGCACTTTTGGACACAAATGGCAGATTTAACAGTGACAAACGAGTGAAACTTCAATATTTCAGTAAGTGAGGAGCAGTACACAAAAATTTGCACCAGAAGGCAACTAATTAATGGTGTGTAATCTATCAAACTAGGAAGTGTGGACGTGTGGGGAAGACTCCAGGAAGGAAATCCAGACAGGTTGTTCCAGGAGTGGAAAAAAATAAAAAAGGAGTCCATGGCCAGTTCCAGTGAGCAATGTGGCTGATGAGCTGGCTGAGCATTTCAAACAAATGATCCTGAGGCAAAATAGCTTTCCTGGACATAAAGTTCACAGCACAGTTTGGTGGAATGCATGAGTAGGACAGCATTCTGGCCAAGAGCTAACGATCGACTGCTCTAACACAACAGGTGACTAGATGATTTTGTGATGAGAAACAGGTACATTAAAAACTGTGTTTCATGTTTTGAATTGGGATTGCAGTGTTTTAAATGCTAAATGTCACTCTATGTCACTAATTTGCATACATTGCCTTTATGTGATAGGAGGGGAGGAGCAAGAACTGGACGCCATGTTGCAAAAGGAAGTTCAGAGGCATCACCTGCAATCAGGCTCCTTTTAGACGATACAGCTGTCAAACTCATATTTTCTTTCAATGGAGAGCATAATTATAAAAATGCCTAATGGCTGTCATGCTCTATTGAGTAAGGACCTTAAACATGTGAATTGTTTTTTCCATAGACTTATGTTTTCCATAAGTTTTGTTTTCCAGCCAATGAAGTTGCCCCCTGACCAGACAAATAATACAAAAAAACATTATACCAACAGACATTATACAATGCATTATTTCTGATTATACTGAAAAGGATTCAATACATCTGCAATCGGATAATCGGAGTGGCACATTAATGGATGCAGTGGCCTCCGAAACAGTTCTCACAGTTGTCCTGTGACTGAATAAGAGAACACACTTGGTCGACTAATTAATGTACATAAAAGGAACGTTTCTCTGTTTTTTTTTTTTCACGATCAATTCAAATCAAGGAGTCAAACCAAAACAATAGGTATGTTTTCCTTATTTTCAAACTGCAGCTATACTTTAACATCAAAGTTGAACTGACCTCAGTGACTTTTATTTAGTTATCTGTTTTTTTTTTTTTTAATAAAATGACAAATGGCGTATAGTCTGAATTGTATTTGATCCTTTTTCTCCTAGATCCAGTTCTACCTTTTGTCGACCTTGGAGTAGAGTCACCTTGGCTGTAACAAATAATGCAGCCAGCTCACCGTGACAGCACAGACACAGCTGATGCCATGTGAAGTCTGTCACAGGTCACTTCTTGAAGGATATTTCTTATTTTCCTGGATGAGGAACACATGGATTTGAAGCCTGAAGAACAGTGGAAGAAGCCAAATGATGCAGGAAATGCATGGTTTACTTGGTCCCACAATGACCTCACAAAGGTGAGTCGTCATCGACAACTAGTGCTAAATGAGCGGTGGCCATGGTTTCACAGGGCAGAGGAGTGTATGTCACATTTGTGTTTATTCACGCAATACTCAACTACGTTTTTATGTTTGAACCCAAACTGCATTGTGAGAACCCTGTTGTATTTTATACACAGGAGACTCCATTGACATCACGGTCCGGAACCCCACTAGACAGACCAACTACCCATTTAGTTTGATGCTCCACCCCAAATTTCTTGAAACATCCCTGCAAATGAACTATATTAAACAATTTGCCAAATCATCACATTCAAACATTTGATTCTGTTGACTCGTCAAACTTTGCTTTGCAACATGGGGGTGTTGTTCTCAATGATATGCAGAAAAGTGGAATATAATTATTTTTCTATGAGATCAGGCTGGTTGTAAAACAATTTTTATCACCTTATTCTACCACAATTCTAGCAGAGAAAGGATGTTCTGATGAAATGCTCTGTCATCTGTAAATCAGCAGGTGCTACATTTAGTTCTCCTGATCCCAAACGCACCATGAACCCAAGTCAAACAAATGAGGGGGTAAAGAAAAAAAAAATACGAAGGTACATTTCTGAGCATAATAACTTTGAATGAGTGATAAATAATGCTAGTCAGCTCTGCAAGAAGAAGATAATCAGTAGCAAGACAGCCACTGGACTCAGATGAACCTCAGGCGCTCAGAGTAGATAAAGTGTGAGTGAAGAGTAAAGAAGTGGACCACAGTGCCAGCTGCCACACAACTCACCTTAAGACTCGAATACTGCGTGAGAGTGCTTTCTAACCCCCAGTCAGAAGACATCTAATTGCTAATCTATAATCCTTTTTATACGCTTTTGCCTTTTTTCCGATTGATCCTTCTCCAACCGGAACAGCAGCACTCGGGGCTACATTAATCCTGTTATTGAAAGCCTGGAGTGTAGCTCTAGAAATCCAAATAGCTCTTTTACCCTTGTCATCCACTCACCCCACCCATCAGGTCCACTGTTATTGTCTGTAATTGATAACCTCATCAAACTGGAACAAAGACAGATGAGACAACCAGGGCTTTGTTCTCTGCAATGACTCTTTCCTTTTTCATGGAGCAATATGATATTGCACACTGTAAATCATACTACGTAATAGTACATTATGCGCGAAATGTATTGTATTAAGTCACAAAAGGACTATTATGTGTGATAAGGGATTGATTTAACATGTTAAATTGAAATGGCACTGCTGATAACAAAAGGGGCAACTAGTTTTATTCATAATTTAAGATTTTATTTAAACGTTGTTCATGTTTTGAGTTTGTGTTGTGGTCATAAATATCAATATTAACAACTCGAAATTGAGGAAACAGCCACTGAGTTCATGAGCGCATTGTCTTGCTGAAAAAAAATCGAGGATGTCTCTGAAAAAGATGCCGTTTTTGGTCAGAAATACAAAAATAATACCACTTTTTCTGATGATGTTAAAGATAAGACGTTTTTCTTACATAATTGAATGGTGATATTATATTTTATAGAGTGCACAGTAAATGTGTGCGACCTAAACAATAACCTCATTCCATGAAAATGGACAGGGAAACTAAAACTGCAACTGCTTCTCTGAATTAATCACCACATTCTCAGAACTCTGTTGTGTTTAGGACAACACAAAGCTTTTGTGCTGTCTGACAGACTTTGACTTTATATGGAAGTGGTATCTTTTCACTTCTGATATAGGATTATTTTGTGGGGCTGGCTTTGTTGAACTGGCTTTAATTGGCCATTAGGCTGGTTTTGTCATACAGACCTGGCAACCCTGATGGTAGCTGTTACAGAGCTATTTAACATGGATTATCTCTGAAGGATTTCACTGACAGCAACTTGAACTTCAGCAACTTTGGTCTGATAAAGCAGGAGGATAATCAATTACTTCCTATGAATAGGACCACACTTTTAAGCACTTGCGTTGACATAATCATTATTAAACATATGACGTCCAGAGTGAATCACCTGAACAAACTACGTAAAATACATAATTCACTCCCACTCCCTATACACCATTAGCCCTACAACAGTGAGTGTGAAATGACACAGGGACAAAAGGTTAGCCTCATATTTAATGATATGTATTTCTCCAGGGTCTCCGCCGAGCTTTTTAGACTCTTCTAAAAGGCCCCTCACCACATGTTTGTTATCCTTATTAAAAGTTCGATAACTCCATGTAAAACAATTTAATTAATATCGTGTCTGAAAGAGCACTGCCTCAGGGCCAAGGAAAATGTCTGAAAAAAAACAAAAAAAAAACACGCAGCATTTTAATCTAGGGGAAATAATTACCTGCTAAAGTACACGCCCCCTTTTGTCCACGACCCCTGGGGCCTTCCCTTTATGACCTTTTCATTCTTCCTCTCTGTTAATAAGCTCAGACTCTGACTAAATACATAATGATAGATTTTTGTTTTAAATTATGTTTTAAAATAAAAACAACTGATGTCCAGATTACTGTTTCAGATACGGAATAAAAGTACGAAACACCACCAGAGGCGTTATATAGTATAAATATAATTTGTAAACACTTAGCAACTTTTTTAATCATTCAGATTTGGTGAGGTGGTTAGTAACACAATTTTCTAGAGGATGATAGTCAGAAGAGATATCTTTTTTAATCACTTTACTCACACTTTAAGCATCAGTGGCTCTCTGTTACATTAACATTGATACCTGAGTGAACTACACTGACACTATTGTTACCCTGTTATCTTAAGCTGGTAATAGTGAGCATGGTTTTATATTTCTCTTGCATGTGAGGTCACATTAGAGGTGATCAAAGATAATAAAAGCAGTTGAGCAGTATGAGCGGGCAGATCAGTGGCCTCTCTTCTGTTATAATGTGATTATGTCTTTAAAGCGTGATTACATTAACCTTTCATTCAACACATGTGCCCCAAAACAGGATGTGATGTCACACTTCCAGTATAGAGGGACAATTCTTATAGTTCTATTAGCCTTTCAATAGTGTAAGTCATGGACGTTGTTAGTCATAACTGGGACGGATGCTTTCTAATTTACCAGTCATCAGTGTTATAGCAAAAGAAAACATTAAAGAAAAAGGGCGAAAACAAATTGTCGCAGCCTTATAGCCTTGTGGACACTTATTTTGAATAAGAAGAAGATAAAAATGATGGTTGTGTTCTTCCTAATAATGTTTATAAAAATTTGCTAAAACTAGTGACACAGACACCACTAAACAAACTGAACAGTGGGCTTGTCGTGATGTAAAGTCCTATTATTGTGGCTTTTGCTCAGCAACTTCATCATCACCATAAGACATTTCCTGCAGAATCTTTGTATTAAACTATTTACTTGAACAAAATGTCACTTCCAACTCACAAAATGCCAGAGACTAGACATTAAAAAGTTTTGTTTTTTTTTCCCTGCTACATTTTGCCCTTTGACAGTGTCATGTAAATGCTCATGCTTCATCTTCTCGCTTGGTCACAGTCGGGTAACATTCAGTGACTAATGCGCTCTGCCAAAAAAAGAAGGTGGACATGCTCCTGCTGAGATGTGCAGATAATAGGGCTCCCTGCTGAGAAGCCCTGCTAGCTGACAGAATTTTAATAGTTTTAACTATTTAATCCTGTGGTATTTTACTTTCCAATGTGGCAAAGAGTCCCTATAATCAAAACTTTACATTCCCACTTGGGTAAATTTGATTGCAGCCAGGCAAAGGACACATCATCATAAACTATTAAGTATGTAATACAACACAACGGGACACACAAGCCAGGCAAAACCAAGCCAGGGCGAAAGTAAGTGCTAAAATGCTGAATAAAACCATCTGAATGTAAAGAAAAACAAATTCATACCAGTAAAATGAAATAAAATGAAAGGTTTCACTTTAAATAAACATTTATTGAACAACACTTATGGCCTTTATCCCTAAACTGCTTTTTGTGTTTGCACCACCGGGCACTTGCCTTTTTTATATCATAAAATAATAATTTAAAGTAAATATTCAATACATGAAACTGGACAAAAAACACGTTTTTTGGGGGTGTAACATACCTACATACATTTTTAATACTTTGCTGATTAAATGAACAACAATTATATTATTAGAATAAAAATAAGCCACTGTTCATCACTAATTTATTAGTCTACCTCTACAATAATAAGGAACATATTCCTGGAAGAAATGTTACTTTTAATTCTTCCTCAGCAGTTTCTCTATAAACAGTAGAGAAACTTATTAATAAAGGCTATATTTGTCTGACCTAAGATTAACTCATCCTTCTTATAATTCCGTGTGCTCTCCATCTCAGCTGACACATTCTAAAATCCACCTGAAGCGACAAGCAACAGTTTGGAGAGGAGTTGTAATGGCCAGTCTTTAGCTGCGAAGATTCAGAGGAGATTACTGAAAACTAATATTTCAGGGAAATTAAAATGATTAAAGCTGGAGGGTTTATGCTGTTAGTCGGAATTGCCGAAGGAACGAGGGGCAACAAAGCTGAGAAGCAAATTGCATTAGTAAGTTGAAGAGAAGTGTATTAAAATGCAAATGTACAGCTGTTAATAGTTCTTCAAAAACCAATAATCCCCCACAGTCAGTCATGTGTCAAAATGGTTAATGGAAAAATATCCCAGAGGCACGGAGGGTCCTTTTTCCATTCCACTTTTGATTAAAGCAGAAACTCTGTTCTGGGAAAAGTGCGGTTTAGGTCAGGATTGCATTGGCAAAGATGACTTAATGTGGCCAGGATCCCAAAGTCGTTGTCCTGATGCCCTGATTTTGCAGATATGTCTCCTCATGGGAGGAGGCCTTATCAGGAACAAGAGGACGCCGTGCTGCATATCAGATCTGCAGTTATTACAGGAATTCATCACACAGCTGTGTGGGACACAACCTGCACAGCAAAGTCTGACATGCAATAATGTTATGTGCTGCTGAATTGACAGGTAAAGGATTGTGCAAGTGGCAATATGGAATACATGCTGTTTCTCTCAGGATTATTGATATTATCAATTACATCTTTTAAATTAATTTAAAGTCATGAGGCAGCTTGCCGTGATATTTTGTCACATTTAAAGATAGGGCAAATTCCATAAATTGACAGCATATGCCATATACAATATGTGCAATATGTTCAGGGCTCGGGGCCTTGAACTTGCCCTGGAAAGGTGCATGATGGGCACTTTTATTGTCCCTATAAAACAAATAGTTTACTTTTGCAAAGCCCAGGTTGAAAATGGCCAGCTAGGCACCCATAGCACATGCACAAAACAAAAGTGTTATCGGTTATAGGAGATATTTTTTAACGTGACAATTTAATATGTAAAATATTTTATAAGAGTCAGTGAATATTCAGTCTTTAATAATTAATAATTTTAATAATGATATACTCTTAAAACTGTTTGTGCAGTTTAATTTCATTCAGAGTAAAAAGGACTTAGTGAGTCTTAAATATGATTTGATTTGGGAACAGGAGCCGTACTCTGAGAGAAGAAACAAAATATGTCCCAACATTTCATAAAATTGCATTGGATATGATCCAAAGATTTATTTTGCTATAGACAAATGATCGGTTAAAAAACGTGAATTTACTACCCTGCTTCCTTGAACATGAGCTATGTAGTGATACAAGAGTTCAATATCTGTCACTGTAGCATTCAGCGACAAATTAATACTCAACATTATCTAAATATGTGATATTATTTATGAGCTTGTCATAAATATTGTTACTCCCACTAAATGGTGACTTATTTTGTTATTAGCCTCATAAAGGACACAGTTATAATGAGCCTGCAATTTTACAATGCAACTCTCAATATCTAAAAAGGTCCAGTCTGTAACATTTAGGGTCGCCACAACAGATGATCCACACATGATTTGGCAAATTTTTATGCCAGATATCCTTCCTGACGCAACCAAACTGGGATCAACATTTTGGAGGCTTTACTAAAACAAAATGAATTGACTACTCATAAGAATATATATATAAGTGAATAATCCCTTTAAGCTAAAACCTGGTTTCATATGTTTGATAGTGCAGTCACATTTCTACAGCGACCCTAAAAGGACAAATAAGCCAACGTTTATTACTACACTGACTTAATGCATAAACAAAAAAAAAAAAAAAAAAAAAAAGATAAAATACTAATTTCCTTTCACATGATTTACCAACTAAAATAATCACACTTTAAGCATCTGTATTGGAAGCTGATGTGAAGGCCACCATGGTTGCAGTTGATTCCAGTTCACCATTAGATGTCTTACATTCTTACACAGTGTACCTTTAAAACCCACAACTGAGGATGAAGTGGAAGAAAGTGAAGCAGATGCTCAGGCTGCTGCACACCTTGTATGCAGACCTGCTGTGTGTCTGGCAGCCTGCCTCACTGCAGCATCACCAATCCACTTCAATACTGTATTGCATTGTTCTCTAGTCATTATGTAGTAGTACACTCTGCCTGCCTTTGCAGGACTCTGTTTCTGAGGTGTGCTTAAGGCAAAGATAAGAAAATACTGAGTTAACATCTGTTTTTGTTAGTTGCTTCAAATGAGCTGCTTACAGTAAATATGCACAAAGACCTGTACTACTAGTGCCAACAAATGGGACTCTGTTTACCTTGTTTATGAGATAATTCAATTTAAACATCTTTCCTTATGCTGTAGCCACAACTTGTGAATATGTTTGGTCAATATCTAAATGTTGATGCTATGAGTCCTTGTGCACATTGTCCCAGGGTATACAGTACTGCAAATTACATTGTAAAAATAAATAAATAAATAAATAAATAAATAAATAAATAAATAAGCGTTAGGGCTCAGCCTGAGGGCCAAAATAAATACAATTAATTTTTAAAGTAACATGTTAAAAATTCAGCAATGATGCCATGGGTACTTTATATTTTTCAAGCAACAGTTCAACCTTTCTTTTGTTAGAGTTGCCCACAGTAGCCCAGAGTCTAGTGTCATAGTCTTGGAGTGAGGTGTGTCTGCAGAGTCAAGACCGGGGTGAAACTTAATTTGGACAACCTGATGTTCCCTTCTTAGTAGTTCTGCTCCTCCCTCTCTCTTGCAGTTTGTGTGAGTATGAACCAACCCTAACTCTTATCACATCATGCTGATCATGTCTTTATTGTTTTATTTTCATGTGGTTCTGTGTTATTTGTACAAATTGGAGTTCTGCCACCTGCTTATAGTTCCACACACTTGCAGCAGTTCTGTCCTCTCCCTTGCAGTCTGGAAATGAATACAATTGGATATCACTTGCACATTGACTTGTGCAATGATTCCTATCTGACACATCAGCTGTTAATATATATA